>OY728136.1:1504311985-1504936985 GCA_963277665.1 Viscum album | reverse complement strand
CAAAAAAAGAAAAAACCGAAGTAAAAATCAAGAAAAGATTACCTTGGACGATTTCTAGCTATCCGAGCACTAGAAACTCCAAAAGATGCATCTACCCACGACCTATGTAACCTTGATGGAGACCATGACCGCAAATGCACTTTTATATCTAAGGGAGAGGAACATCTTGGATATATCTTATACCCTCCACATATCCTCTCTACTAATCCAAGGATAGAGAACGCTATTTCTACTCCCTCGGTTGATGTTTTCTCAATAATATAAACTAATGTAGAAAACATATTACTTTCTTCTTGTTTATAAATTTCTAGCACTGTCATCCTGAATGACCCCATACACCACATGAAAAACATGTGTCTAATCTATTAGCAGAGACTTGGGAGCCTCTATCTTTAGAGAAACAAGATGATGAGGGTTGAGACCATCCCTCAGTTGTCAAAAATATCTCCTATCAATTTAATTTGGAACCCTATATGACAAATATACAATGTGAGGAAACCATAAGAATACCCACTTTTGATGATTCAATCCTAGAAAGAATCCTCTCGATGACCCTTACTCTCAGTGGCACCCTGAGATATATATAGATTTCATAAAAGCAGTGATATGGTGACAGATCTCTCAACCCAAACCCTCCTTGAAATGAATCACTATGGCATCATCATATATAAATAAGTTTTAATAATAACAAAGAAGAGTCCAGATATGGATAAAGACTCCCACATAACGAAGCTTCCCTATTGAGGGGTAAGAATCTTCTGGAAACTAGCCACCATTATGGTCAAAGAGAAAATTGCTACATTAAATTGGCCTCAGAATTCCTCCAATGTTTCTATAAACTCCTCACAATCCTCAAGGAATAAACACCACCACTACTTCATTTCTCCACACATTATAATTACTGCTAATTAAACCCATTACTTCATCCAAGAAAAAATCAAACTAAACACTATCTGCACCTCCTCCAACAAATCCTCTGTTTTTTAGTCTTATACAGAGCCCTCATACTTATGAAATCTCTGGTAGTGAGAATCTTAGAGTGTCTTCATCCAAATTTCATCATCATCAACGCCTAATTTTCGGAAATCTATTGGAATATCTTGCTGAAAATCCATAAAATGAACCTGCTGGGGACATCGACCAGGATCCATACTTGAAAAGGAACAAATGTTTAAGGACCTATAAACTTCGAATACATGATATTTATCATTAATTAATTAGTTATTATTTAATGGTTAAACCTAATCCTATGGTCTATCCATTTCAAGAACATTCACAATGATGAATGATGTGTGGTCCTTTCCTAGGTCTCTACCACGCATGTACTATCACTTCACTTAGTAGGCTCAGTAAACATAATGCTCCATGCATAATATCAAATGGGGCCTTAAATACATATACCCAAGCTTGTCTCCCATGATTACATCTTCATTAAAAACAAGTTAAATTATTTCCCTATTAACCAATGTAGTCCTCACCTGTAACTACCTACAAATTTCAGCATATCCCTCAACCTAAACCGTTGATACAAATTTATCACAAAACCCTCCCCCAAAAGGAACCCATCATGGGAAAACAATGGAAAATGAGATAATAATGCCCAAATCCCATATCCAATAGACCATTAGTTTACAAAAAACCCCAAGGGTATATCATTCACATCGATGGGAGGAATTACCCTCTATAATATGATATATGAGAGATATGATTGAAACAACCAACAAAAATCACTCAAGATAAAATGGAAAAGATCCATAGTGCATGCATGTAATATAATAACAAAAATAAACAAATTCAAATGAAACTACAAGGACCATAAGATAAGAAAGATTACAACCTCAAACCCCAACAAATCCTAAATTTTCGTCAAGCTAGTAGTATCCAACCCAATCAGGATCCTACTCCATCTAACCAAAAAATTGATAATATAAATATAGGGTGATCATAAAAGGTATACAAAGAAGTATCCTCTTCAAACACTGTGGTAAAAAGTGGTATTTGTGATGGGGTATTTGCGATGCGAATGGGTCCCATAGTAAATGATTTTTCAGGATCTAAAATTTGCGAAAAGACCCTATTCTAGTCATAAATTGCTCATCATAAGAACATTATTGTGACTTGTGGCAACACCCATCGCAAATACAATCCTTTTGTTTTTAGTATTTGCAACATGATTTTACGCCCGTTGTAAATACTATGTCATCATATAGGTATTGGAGAAGGGACCCATTGCAAATACATTTTTTTACCACCGCCCCAAATTAATTGGCGGTGAGCATTTGCGATGGGTCCCATCACAAATGAATCTCAAGTACTCTCTCTTTCTATACTCTCATATTTCTCTTTTTAGTTTTTTTCATTCTTTTAAATTTTATAGAGAACCAATTTTCTGGACTTCCATCCAAAGATAGATTCAGTTTTTTGGTATCTATTTATTGATTTTATTTTTTAATTAATTAATTTAAATTTTTATTAGTAACAATTATTATTAATTAGCGGTAATTAAATTAAATTAGAATTAAATAGTTTCATTTTTTCATATTTATTTATACAAATATATATTTTCATTAATATTTAATGTTTTTATTTAATAGTAAATAGAATTAATTTTTAATAGTTTTGTTCAATTATCATTAATTAAAAATGATTATGTGTAATTAGTATTAATTACTATTAATTAGTAGTAATTATTTTAAATAAGTATTAATTCTTATAAATTAGTATAAATTAATATCAACTGGTATTATTTAGTATTAATTATTAATAAATAGTAATAAATATTAGAAATAGTAAAAATAATAGTAAATTGTAATAATTTGTGGTAATTTTCATTAATTGCTGCTAAATAATAATTATTAGTAATAAAAAGTGTATATAGTAATAATTAGTAATAATTAATAATAATTAGTATCAATTAGGAATAAACATCGGTGGTTAGTAATAATTATTAATAATTAGTAATAAATACTATTAAATAGTAATAAATAATAATAAATCGTAATATATTGTAATAATTAGTAATAATTTGCAAAAAATAGTAATAAATTGTTAGAAATAGCAATAATTAGTAAAAATTAGTAATAATTAGTAATAATTAGTAATAATTAGTAATAATTATAAATATATAGTAATAAATAATAATATCCTGTATTAGTTAATGATAAATACAAATAATTAGTAATAATTTGAAACAATTAGTAACAACTAGAATAAATTAGTAACAAATTGTAATAAATAATAATAAATAATAATAATTAGAAATAATTAGTCATAAATATTTATGAATAGTAATAAATATAAATAAATAAAAATAATTATATATTTTTAGCAATAATTACAAATAAGTACCAATAAGAAACATTATTTAGAAATAATTAGCAATAAATAGAAATAATTAGCAAAAATGAGCAATAATTGGTAATAAATTGTAGAAACTGGAAATAATAGGTAATAATCCGTAATAATCTATAATAATCGGTAATAATTATTAAATAATAATAATCAGTAATAATGAGTAATAATTAGTAATAATTAGTAACAAATAGTAATAAATAATAGTAAATATTCATATATAGTCAAAAATAATCATACATAGTAATAAAAAGTAATAAATAGTAATAAGTAGCGATAATTATTAATAATTATTAATAATTTTGAACAATTAGTTGTAATTAGAAGTAATTAGTGGTCATTAGCTGTAATTAATTGTAAATAGGGTTAATTAAGAAATACATCAAGAATTCATACAATAATCAGAAAAATTTGAATTCTTTATACTTATTTAATTAATTTTATCCTCATTATCTCTACTATTTGAAACTTAATTTTCTTATCATCTTTATCTAACACTTATTTAGTTTTTTCACGACTCATTTGGGAAGTCATATTTTTCTTTTAGCTATCTAAAAAATGTCACAAAAGAGATAAAATGACTTTTTTCCTTTCAATGTAACCATGATTTCCATGTTCATTACCTTTCTTTGTTAAACTACCAACCGTGCATATTGATTCGATTTTATTATCCCAAAAACCATTCTCATTTTTGAATGAAAATAAAGTAGAGGAAGATAACGTTACCATTGTGGTTACTTCTTGTGATATATTGCGCACATGATCTTATTCCCATCTTCTGAATTTCAACAATGAGAAAACAATTCGGGTAAGAACATCGACTCAATATGCGGCTTTGGAAGTTCGATATAAGAAGACAATGAAAACATTTTTACATTGGTAGTTAGGATTGTTTTGAGGCTCTGAGATGTGTAAGAATCAAATACACCTCAATATTACACAAGGTGTGATCGGTATATACTTGAGTGGGAAGAATGTGATTTGGCGATGAATGCAGAAGTTGTAGCATTAGTAAAAGATGCATTGATGACTGGACATGGTTGACATAAATTGTTGTAATGAAATTTTTTGACATGGTTGTAATAAATTGGTTTCATCATTTGATGATTGTAAAATATATAGTTTATAAATTATTTGTACATCATAGAATATTCAATCATAAGGTTATTATAAATATCCAATTTGTGCTAATCATTTCTAGATTTTATATTAAAATTCTATAACTAGTGCATAGAGAATATGATTTGTCGATGATATCAGTAGGAGGAGGAGTAGAATATGAATTAATGAATGGCCATGGTAGGAATAAATTGTTGCAACACAAAATTTGGGCATGGTTGACATAAATTGGTTTCATAATCTGATGATTATAAAATCATTGATTTATAAATTTTTATTAAATCATATATTTTTCAACATTAAGGTGATTAGAAATAACCAATTTGGGCCAACCATGTCCAATTTTTTCATTAGGTTTCCAGAACGGGGACAGGATAACTATGATGTGTAGATGGAAGCTGTAGTAATAAGAGGAAGATAAAATATGTTAATGACTAGAGATTGTTGGCATAAATTGTTGCAATGAAAAAATTATAAATGATTAAAGGAATTTTTTTTCGGCATAAAATTATTGTAAAATATATGATTTATACCTTTTAGTAAATCATATAATTTTAAAATTCAAGTTGATTAAAAATAACCAACTTCTGTAATCCATGCCCAATTTGGTCATTAGGTCACCAATACTAGTGATTGAAGACCGTGTCATATCAATGGGAGTAGCATCATTAAAAGTTGAAAAATATGTCTCAATTACTAGAGCCGCATCATGAGAAGACGATGATGTACATGTGATGTCTGACTCATAGTTTAAGGATTTAGTTCCCTCCACCACCTCGTCCAGATGACCCCCTCCCCCTTATGGATTCATGTATTCTTTTAAAAAAAATTTAATGTATATATATATTTTCTTAATATTGCAATTAATTCATTTTTTTATAATTATATATATTAAATATTTTATACTGTTGAAAATATTTTTTTTATTTGTACTACTTATTAAATATTTTTTAAATATTTTTTAATATTTACTTATTATTTTTTAAAAATAAGTTTTTTTAATTTATTTAATTTTTTAAACATTTTTTGATGGGTAGGATATCTTATCGCAAATAATAATTTCCAATGGGAGGCCCACCCATCAAAAAAATGTTTTTTAAAAAACTGGGCAAGTTTATTTGGAACGAGTTATTTTTTATGGGACCCTATCAAAAATGACTATTTTTTATGAGATCACACAGCAAATAAACCATCACAAAAATTTTGATGTTTTTTAGTGGGAGTATCTCATGTAAATATGAAGAAAGCATGAAATATCCTAGTGAAAAAATGTAATTCTAACTCATCCTCTAAGCAGATACGCTAGTTCCCTACCTCACCATGTTTCAAAAAAAAAGATATAAAAAAATATAATGATATGAGAGGGTACCCCACTAGTTTTTTTCCTCTACCCCAACGTTGCACGTCCTTTACCATCTCTCTCTAAAATATATCCTACCTAAAAATATCTGGGAAAACATATTATATCATGAAACTCATGAATCAAAACATCTCATTATCCCATCCACATCTCCAAATAGTATTCAAGTAGTTTTTTTAGAGATACCACAACCCATAAGTCTTGTATTAAACCACAATCCATCATAGATCATACAAATTATTCCTATAATAATCAATATTTAACAATATCTGGGGATTAATTTTTGTGTTATAACCACAAGAGATTATGTCCCTATACACACATATATGGGGAAATTTTACCACTATGTATACTAACTCAAAATACTATTAGGAGAATAGAGGGGGTTCACAGGGGTTAGTCAGCCATCTGTTCCTCGAAAACATATATTTTGGGGAAAACACTCTCCCAAAGTCCACAAGGTGTTAGTCTCCCTACTAAAATGGGTGAGGTCATGTATAAAATAAATAAACCTATAGGATATCATATACCTAATAACAATAATATGGTCTCTAAAAAATTCTTGTGATCAACATTAGTTATCATTACTCGATGTCCTAGTTTGCACAATAAAAAACTATAAATCCTATAATCACACAAGCATTTAAAGAGATTTGTTTAATTAATTCATTCCTAAAAAAATTTCAATTTATTTTAATTAATTCATTTTCTGTTAATTAACATTATTCCCTTCTAAATATCATTAAACACTAATTTAATTCCATTACCTCCGGCCATAATTCCACTGATTCCACGGTTCCTTAAGATTATCAATGTTATCATTCAATTCATAAACTTACCCCATGAATTAAAAAAATTATTAATAATAAACCTTATATAATTATATTATCTATAGTAATAATCGTGTGTTATGAGTAAATATATTCATAACCAAGAAAACCTAGCAAGCTCAAGGAATGGGGAAAGGAATGAAGGTAAAAAAGTATCCTCACAATCTGGATTAAAAATAAATACATTATCATGTAGGTATCCAGATATCAAAAAATAATAGGAAATACCAGCATCAACCAATTCCATCAATTTTGGTTCCATCCTTGACACTATCATGCACATCACCATTCATCTCACTGTCACATGTGTCATATTCAACCAAAAAATCATTCCTCCCCACCCATATATCGTTAACTATCACCCATCCTAGTCTCGCATGACATCATATATAAATGATCATTTCTTGGGGAACCACATAATGAAGTAAAAAAATTACAAATTCAACATGAAAAAATACATGAATTCAGTAAAATCCATGAATCATTTCTTCCATTATTTTGGTTAATTTCACATCAATCTAAAGGATTAAATCCTGCTCACTTTGCAGTTTCACATAAAATAATAATATAATTATTGAATCCCCTACCAAATATTTTCCCTATAGAGACCATATACTTTTACACATATTAATGAAATATTTTAGGAATAATTAACATTCAAATATAAAACATCCATTTTAAATACTAGGGTCATTGATAGATTTGTTATATAAAACTAAAAACATACCACTATAACAAAACATATTTATTTTCATCATCCTTAAATATCTCAATACTTCCATTGACATTGAATGTCTACATAGGATAACCTGGGGATTATATAGACAAAATGAATGGGCTAAAAATCCCCATAATGGAATTGACATAAGAATAAAGCAGAACACATGGGTTAGAAGGAATTCCATGATGAAATAAAAAGGCATGGAACATGGACAAACATATAGAATCATATAATATAGAACATGGAATAATATAATTAGGGAAACATAAAATTTGGAGGAAACATATAACATGACATAAACATGATTCAAGGATAACTCCTAAGACTATATTGCATGGTGGATAAATTTCCAAAAAGGAATTATGTTTACTCTCTATCCCAACATGGAATCTCAATTGTCAAGATATTATTCAATAAATTGGAGAGAGAGATATATATTAGAACCCATAATTTCTTGTTCTTGAATATGTGTTCCACGTGAAGAATCAATCATAATTAAAAAATAGAAGGGTTTCCCATGGATAGAAATGGTTATCAAAATCATGTCGTAAAGCATAACCAAGGGTTGTATCATAATATTATACCATAATAAATGTATTATACTCATACTATGATATTAATAAGGTAAAATAGTAATAAATAATGAAAAATTATGTCCATATTAAGTGAAAACATGTAAAAATAGTGTTTAAGAAACTTTAACAACGAGCTACTTTGGTTCGGTTTGAGGGAAAATATAAAACAATCTTTAGAGCGAACAAAGGAAAAATTGTTTTAATAAATCCAGAAATGAACTAAGATATATTTTTCTTGATAAAAACTTTTATTTTGGAAAAATAATGGTTGATTAAAATATATTGTGGAGTGTACTTTAAAATATCTAAGAATTTGGGAAGTTCCCTTTAATTAGGCTTCCTTATCGGGTGGAATTGAAAGGGGTACCATATAAAACATGTACTTATCCATTAAATAAAGAAGAATTAATAATTGTAAACATGTTTGGAAAATAAAAACATTTTATATTTTGATTAAATATGAATAATGAAGAAAAAATTTCGTTAAAGGGAGATAATGTTTAACCCGAAGGAAAAACGTGAGGTCCAAAGAGAGTCAATTATCTTATGTCTAAAAGTGTTATACAGTTGCACTTAATATCCTAGATAATAAAAATCGATCCACTAATTAATTAATTTATAAAATCGTAGAAATTTATTTTATTTATTATATTTTTACTAATTTCATTTATGGATATTTTTATGAGTTATAATATTCAATTTTGTTGTTATTGGAGCATTTGTTTCCCGATTTTATAAACATTTCCCTTAAGTATAATTATGGGAAGTCTTATCAAATAAAAAAACATCAGAAGAGGAAAGATAAGATAATAATATAATTAAATTATTTTAAATTATCCCATATGAATTTTTTTTGAGGATTTATAATCATTCAATAGGTAAAATGTCAATGAAAATATGAATAGTTTATTTTGGTAGTTTTTTGATCAACACAAACTAGTTTTGTTTTATTATTTAATTTTATGTTTATATATTATTTCAAGAACATAAAAAAGATATATTATACATGTTTAAATATGTTTTAACCATAATAATGGTTTTATGACCAAACATGAAGGTGATAATGGAAAACAAAAACTCCTCGTCCATGAAAGCGGTTAATCGACACCTCGCAGGCGTTGTTTTCATTTTTAGAATAAAATAATAACAGAAGTGATTTTGTGATTTATATTTAATTAACATGATAAAATTATAGTATATATATAAAACAAGAGTTATTATTTATCTTTGGATTGTGGGGGAAAGGGTGAGGTAGAAGAATGGAATAATTTTAATGAAAAATGTCACAGATTTTACCTCTTCTATAATCTCTCATTGAGAACGACCTGAAGAATGAACATTTTGGTTTTTTATTAAGACCAAAAACTAAAATATGCGGGGAATACTCTTGGGAAGGAAATTTTTATAATTTAGATAAGCTTCCACGATTTGGACGTGTGAGGAGAAGGGGTGGTGAGGGGTGGTATATATAGTGTCTGAGAGGGGTTTTTTCTATTATTTTATTCATTTGTTTATTATTTGGGATGAATATTATCAAGAGTGATGATTACCATGACTAAATAAATTAAATGGATCTGGTGAGCTCGACCAAATGGGTTATTTACTCCACTATACATCATCCATGTACAAATGATTCATGTATTTGTTAAAAACTATATATTAATGTATTTAACTATTCAGTACAAATTCTACTATTTTAGAAAAATACCAAAAATTCAACCTAACAATTTTTTATGTCTATAATTCCAAAATGAACTCCATTTTATAAAAAAACTAATTTGGGAAATTTAAGTTTTAATTAAAATTATTATTTATTCAAAAAATATTGATTTTAATATTATATCTAATATTATGAAACTTTAAAAAATTAATTAAGGTCTCAAAAAATTATATTATAATTATAATACAACAAACTATTAATTTATAAATCTATTTTATGAGAATAAATTTTATTTTAAATTGTTACATTATTTATAAAATTGTAAATAAACATTTATGTTTCAAAAATATACCAATGGTTAATTTATCATTTTTAAAACACTTATTCACATATTACTAGATATAAATATATCGTATTTTCATCTATAATATTCTTAAATATTATATATAATTTCATATGTGAGGTTTCATTCTATTGGTCATATTACTATTCTAACAGTCATGATACGATTTCATCATTGCAGGTACTTTAATTTATATGAATAAAACTTATTAAATTCTTAAAAATGTATTTATCTAGTTATATATTTTATTTAATTGTTTTATACTCTATAATTTAATTATAAGAAATTAATTTTAATTAATAAAATTATGGGTCATTACATTCTTCCCCAGTATGAAATTTCTCCCATGAAATTTTGTTTTATATACTATGGTGAAATTAGGTGAGGGTACTTCTCCTTCATCACATCCTTTGACTCACATGTTTCCTCTTTATACATATAGTTTCACCATAACACTTTGACCAGGTGAGTAGTCATTTGACATAGAACATTATCTTTATAGTCCAATATCTTCACCGGCTACTCCTCATAAGTGAGAACATTTTCCAACTATACCACTTATGATTTCAGTACATGGGAGCGATGTGGTATGTACTTCATCAAGAGTGATGTAATGAAAACATAATATACTTGATACATGGTTGGTGGAAGTGCTAGTCAATAGGCCAAAAATCAAACAAGACTAAGAATCATGAAGGGGATGATGTACCAATGATTTTACTTTCCTTTCTTCCCAAATCTCATGACTCTCTTCCATTGAGATATGATAAGTAATACCATATATCCAACCTTAAACTCTAGGTCCCATCGATGATTTTCATCATATAACATCTTTTGAATTTGTGCTTCCTTGATGTTATATTTAAAAAAAATCACCTTTTCTACCATTTCTTCAACTATTTCAGGTCCTAGCAGCTTCTGTTCACTTCTATCATCCCACCAGGTCAGTGTTCTATATCTTTTCCATAAAAGGGATTCATATGGAGCCATTTGGATGCTCAAGTTGACATTATTGTTGTAATATAACATTATCAGAGGTAGATTTTGGTCTCATCCTCCTTTAATGTTCATATAACATTCTCTCAACATGTCTTCTTGTGTCTGGATAGTTTGCTCAGATTAGCCATCAATTTGAGAATGATAAGACGTACTGAATTTCAACTTCGTGTTTAGATCTTTTTGGATACTTTTTAAGACTAAAGGGGTAAATCAAGGATCTTAATCAGATAAAATTGATAATGGTACTCCATAAAACCTTACCAATTCTGTGATTTATATTTATGTAAGTTGGTCAAGTGATAAATCATATCAAATTTAAATAAATTGAGTTGTATTTGTAAGATTATCCCCAAAAACCCATATAACCTTTTTTAATCTTCATCCATTTGTAATTTTGATGATATAGTCCATGTTGATTGTTTTCCCACTTCTATGTTGTTATGGGTAATGATTGAATCATCCCCTTGGGATTTTTCTTTTCATCCTTCAATTTCTATCATATTAGGCACATCCATGTATATCTAGCAATCTCCTTCTACATATTGTCCCAAAAATAGTGATGTATGAGATCTAGATAAATCATTATGCTCCCTAGGTAAATCGAGATGGTTGAGTTATGAGCATCATTTAGAAGATATATCTTTATCTCTATATTGTATGGTACAGATATTTCTGACCAAAATATTATGACTCCTTCAACATTAAATTTGGACTATGTGGATTTCCACTTTATTAAAACTTCCACCTTTTTATAAATTTCAATACCATTTCTTTGATAATATATTATTTTCTAAATGAGGGGTGGTGGAGAAATAATTTTAAAATTGAATGATTATGCATCTTTCTTAATGATTTCCACAACCATCCTTTTAAAATATATGAAAATTTTATCATTCTCAATTCACATCAATGTTAATGTTATAGGATCTTTTCAACTTATAGCATATGAAAATTTATTTTATTTACTAGGATTGTAGTGGATTGAGAATCCATAATCCATGATGATATCTAACAATATATGATGGTTCATATTAATCACATTCTATGTGAATATATATTTTAGGCCCTCGTGATATGTATATACCACACACTTATCCCCATAGAGTTACTTTTTCCAAATTTCGAATGCAAAGATCACAACTTACAAATGCAAATCATGCACAGGATTGTTTTTCTCATGAATATTAAAATAAATTGAGTTTTAGGCAATCAAATTATCATTTTTCATAATAACATAGAATAATACCTTGTAATGTCCTAACCTAGGTTATACACACTGATTCCCCAATTCGGTCGGTCAAATGACCTCAATCGCACCTCCCCTTATGACAGAGGCTACTAAATAGCATCAATGGTCTAATATCAATAGTGGGGATACTGTACCCTCTTTATCAAATTACATCATTATTAGAAATACATAGTAATAACCAACATATATAACATAACTTGGAAAATAATAGTATCCCATGATGACCAAAATAAAATTACAACAAAAAAACAGAATAAAAGATGCACCATGTAAAAGTACATAACAAGTTTAAAAATGAAAACCAAAAATTAAAGACATTTAAAACTCCTAAAATAATCTTGAACAATTTATGGTTCCCTCATCCATGATCTTTCACATATAGTCTATAGAAGTCTAGGACGTTTTATAAATCATAAAATACAAGTAATAAATTAAATTGTTTCCATTTTTAGATTACTTATTATTTAACCATATAAACCCCCAAGTTACCTAGGATACTCGAACCTCAATAACTAGTTCATCTTGTGCTGGAATCTGAACTATAACCATGGAATGTCATATATATGAATGAAAATATTACCATTCATCATTTCATTCCACATCACGTCTAATTGAAATCATTTTTAAATGTCTACTCATTGGTGTAAAACGCCATTTCTGACACCTTATGGGTATTTGGATCCATTTTCCCATTCCCACACATCAATGTCACATGTTTATTTGGAGCCTCAGTCCCTCTCTTATACTCACTATCTAATATTTTAATTATTAGACTCAGTCCCTTTCCCACACACATTTAACACACATGTGTATTTGGATCCCCAGTCCTTATCCTGCACACATTTAACCCATATGAGTATTTGGATCCGCAGTACCTGTCCCAAACACATTTAACACATATTTCACAATATCATAGTTTCACATGGGTTACAATATCGCAATAATTTATTATCCAATTAATTAATAAAATTCAAAATTTTCATAATCACAATAGTCCCATAATTAATTCAATAATTAATTAATCACATTAATAAATTTCATAATCACAACAATTACCAATATTTAGTTCTCTAATTAATTTTTCAAATTCAAAAACATCAAAAAAATTAATAAATAAAACATTAATTATTCAATTTTTAAAATCTCAATATCTGCATTATTTATTTGAAAATTTATTATTTCAAATCACAATTTCATAATCCCAATCATTACCATTATATAATTCAAAAATTAATTAATAATGTTTAACACTCTGAATAAATCCAAAATTAATTATTCCAAATCATAATTCCAATATTCCAAATTTCACCATTCCCTCAGTTAATTAATTCAAAAAATTTATTAATTCAATAAAGAAATAAATTTCTCATAATCTAATAGAAAATATATAATTATATAAATTTAATTTAAATCTATACTTAGGGATGTAAATTATCGACCACCTAACTCAAAATCCATGAGGATTGCTCACCAATAAAAATCCCCAATTTGAGCAGAACAACAATGTAGAATGAGATATTTTTTGGAAGCCCTATTTCAAGATTGAATAATCAAGATTACACAATTATTGATCTAGATCCAAAAATCCTATATTTATATCCAAAAATATATAGGATTTATTCCTTCTAAAAGTTTAGGGAGATACATGAGAGATGAAGGAAACCACTAGGGATTTGATCATCTTACCAGGTGGGGTGCAGATCTTCAATATTCCATTCAATTCGATAAGAATGGATGTTGGAAGGTCATGGAATATTTCAAAGATCCCCCAAAATTGAAAAGATATGTCAAGGGTTGAGTGGGGGTCAATTTTGGTGAGTTTCCTTGGTACACAAAATTTTGAAACTAATTTTCTTGTTAACTTAATTCTTGCACATGGTTTTACAAATAATGTGACATAACTGTGCACCAATTTTCAGGGGGGTGCATGATTTCACCTTTTATGGTGCATGGTTTGAAAACAGTCTTCCAGTCATGTAGTCTCAACATTCTAAGGTTTTACAGTTTTCTAGGCTAGGGTCCACAGTTTGGGAAACCATTCTCCAATTTTTCATTGCCCAAACTCCATAACAAATTCCCAATTTTCATCCAAACACACCCCAAGGTAATCCCAATCAAAGAGTAAACATTATAAAGAAAAATTCACACTGAAAAAAAATCCTGATAAATTTCTAGAAATGGTTGGGTTCGTATAATCTCACCACCTTTTAACAGCATTTCCTCGAGATATACTCACAAACATCTCTAAGATTCTAAGTCAAAAGTATTAGTCCACTAAAACATCATATCTAATTATATCTACCATGTATCCTCTTAAACATGGAAATGTTTCACCAATAAATAAACTATTGGCACATTATTTCCCTACAACTCTATCCCAATGTGATCCATCACATTGATCATATGCTCTTCAAAGGACACATCAGCCTCAAACTCAACAACATCCACATCAATCACATTAGAAGGGTAAGTTTGATACCAACAATGTTGTGACTCATGTAAAAACTCATGAATAAAATTTTAAATATTTTTAATAGATAATTTGTATTCCATATTCTTGATTCTCTCCATGACCTAAAATGGACCAAAAAACCTGGGTGCTAAATTGCTATACTTCTATATCCTGTGGTGACCCAACCTAGAAGACACTCAAAGGAATATACTATCACCCTCTATAAACATTAGGGTTCATTAACTACTATCATCACATGACTTATGTCTACTTTGATCTCTATCAATACATTTCTGAATCCATTGTACCTGCTCTAACATCTCTTGTACGAGACTCAACCGCAACAACTCTGACTCATCTGCCTCTATCCAGAATATATTTGACCTACATTGCCTACCTTAAATTTCCTCATATATTTCCATTTGTATTGTTTCCTAAGAAATTTTTTTATAGCTGAAATACACCAAGGCTATGTAATGCTCCTTAGATCCCCCAAAATCTTGAACACATGCTCATATCATATTCCCCTGCACCAATATAGTACGTTTTGACTTCCAATCAGTTTGTGGGTAGAATGTTTTACTCAAAAAAACCTATGTTTAAATAACCTTTTCTAATAACTTTTATAAGTGTGATTTAAAGTAAAATTGATGGTTTCAAACTAAAGTATGTTGTACCCCGTGAAGACAGACTATCTATCGAACATACAGTTCTCCCAGATACTCCACTAATAAAGTGTCCCTAATTGGAAATAAATGTTGCACCTTAGTAAAACTATCCACAACCCCACAAATAAATTGTTATTATAGGTCATCAATTGGATCCCCACCAAAAAAATACATGTTTATATAATTCTACTTCCATTTTAGAATGGGAAATGGTTGTAGTAAACCACTAGGTTGCTGATTGTTAGAGTTCACCTAGTGATTGACGTAGAATCGTGTCATGAAACCTGCTACCTTTTATTCCATACCCGACCACCAAAACTATCATCATAGGTCCCAGTGAATTTTGGTAACACCTTAATGCATCAGCCACTTTGAATAATGAAACTATCCTATAAAATCCTCCTGCATACTCGATGCTAAAAAAACAAATCCCTCATATAGATGGTCTCATACTCATCTATGGTTCAATTTAAAGGTAACTATCCAACTTCAAGGATTTCCATCAAGGATAAACATTATATATCCTCAAACTGCCTCTCTTTGATCCACATCAATAGTGTATACACCACTGAAACCAATATGGGAGTCATCTATTCCTAACTTTCATGAATCCCAACATTAATATCATCTAGTAAATACATTATCTTCCTCTCAACACTAGACTCATGATCATCTTGATTCTGAGATTTCACACATATGTAATTGGAAAAATTGTTTCCCTTTACAAGAGTAAATGATATCTAAAAATCAATAGACTACATATACTCGACCCACCATTAGTTCCAAATATTCATATATTGCTGTGAAAATATATACATCAAACTCTTGTGATCCATATACATAGTATAATTATCACCCAAAAGAGAATTCAACCAACACTTCAAAGCATAAACCACTATATCTAGCTCGAGTTCATGCATATGGTAGTTCCATTCATGTGGACTCAACTATTGAGACCCATTCACTACAACCCGATCACCCTGCATCAACACTACTCCAAGGACAATCCCATAAGCATCAGAATACACCATATACTCTTCTCATAGATTGGAAATGATTAATATTGGTGTCAATGTTATGTACTTATTCAACTCATGAAATGTATTATCACATTATTCTAAAATGTTAAATTATATACCCTTTTTATTCAAGACTTAAAGTAGTGTTTCCAATCAGGAAAAGTCAATGATTATAATATGATAATATCTAGCTAATTCCCGAAAGATATAAATATCAAAAACATCGTTGTTATTCTCTAAAGAAACAACTATATGAACCTTATCTAGGTTTATATACACACATTCCTCAAAGATTATGTGACCTATTAGTTGTACCTGATCAATACCAAACTCGCACATAGATAGATTCGTGTATAGATGATTCTCTCACAGTGTACTCAAAATGTTGTCAAAATGTCAGTCATGATCATAATGAGGCTTCAAGTACACCAATATATCATCTAAAAACAATACCACAAAAGTATCTAGGTACAAATTAAATATTCTATTCACAATGTCTATAAACAGAATTGGAGCATTCGTCAACCCAAACTACATTACAACGAATTCATAAAGGCCATACCTTCTTATGAAAGAATCACATAGTATATCAGATGTTCAAACTCTCAATTGATAATACCTTGATCTCAAGTTAATATTTAAGAAAACACAAGATCCCCTCAACTAGTCAAATACATCATTAATACATGGAAGATGATATATGTTCTTCACAATCATCTGGTTCAACATCCGGTAGTCAACTAACAAGCGTAGTTTCCCATCAGCATTCTTAGTGAATAAAACTGGATAACACCAACGTGACATGGTCAGATGGATAAATACATTATCCTCAAAATCTTCTAGCCAACTCTTAATCTCTTGAATCTATGTTGGTGTTATTATATATGATGGAATGGAAACAGTCTTAACCCCCAGAATGATCTTTATGGTAAACTCATATCACTTAGGTGGAATTCCTATGAAGTATCTAGAAAACACATCCTAAAACTGATCCACTACTAGTAGAAAGGAAACATGCTTTAAATCCCCAATATATAACATTAGACTTCAACCTGGGTGATATGCTCCCCTAGTTGCTAGTGAACTGGCCCTTCATGGCATGTCTTGATAGCCCACCCTCCATGGTTAACATTGTTATTACCCTTATGCAACATATAAGTCCCGCTCCTATGGTAATTATCTATGTGGGTTTAGTATGCTACCAACTATTCCATTACAAATATTAGATCTAATAATGATATTTCTATAATGTATTTATCCAATATGAACCCATGCTCCCTAACCCTGAGAGAAGACCCATTTCACAAACAGATGTCTCATAACCGTACACTCAAAGGAATATCAATCATTAATTCCATGATCAAGAACTCCACCACCAGGCTCAAACCATTCAAAAATTGTGCAATAATAATGAAATTAGATGAACTAATATCAAATAATAAACTGGCCAATTTATTATCTATTATAATAGTGCCTCTCATTGTCAATATTTTAACCTCACTATCCACAAGTGTCGGAAGAATAAAATGTAACTGTAATACACCACTCTCATGTGGTTCAGTATGAGTCCCTAGAGCCACATCACTTAGCTGATATTGGATCTCTTTCCCTAAACCCCTACATCCACTTCCTATACCACAACGGACAATAGAACTCTTGTTTCTAGACTGATATGGTGTAGAAGATTACATTCTCATATACTGGTTATGTCAAGCTCCTCCATCACTACCTATCTATCGCAGGTTCCTGCGGAACTTGGATAGATGTCCCATCCTATAATTGGCTGACACTCCACTGGTGGTTGGGTAAAATGTTTACGAAAGTCTCTTGGCCAACCTCACAAGTGGAAAAGTACATGAGTAAGATCATGAGTAACTTATCCATCCCCTAATCCACTCTTCCTTTTATCCCCTAGCTAATATTCTCATAGTGATGCTTCTTTCCCTCAAATTATGCACCTCATGATCACCCGATAGAAACAATCTTACATAAAATGTAATCTTCAATCAGGTTCCCTTCTTCTATGAGATCCCGGTCTACCACTTCATCGAAATTATTTAACTGAAATTGGTTAACATGGTACATAATCTCACATTTTATCTAATCCTAGAAATTCCTTTCTATATTTGTTCTATCCCCTACTTGTGCTAAAGAAAAATATTTCAAATAAACAAAGTTTCCAACATTTTCCATCATGAAAATAATCCCCTTATTCAACCTCATGAACTCATATTCACTCTCATATCTTATTATCACAATATAAAAGTTCTCTATGAAATTATCCAAAAAGTCCTTCCAAACCATCCCATATTACTACCCTTTCCCAACCTAAACATCCCACCAGTGCATCACAAATCCTCACAACAAAAAAAAATCTTATGTAAACCTATTATCAATAAGAGTCTCCAAATGGTCAACTATATTATGAATTGAATAAATACAGAACTCTTCATCTTATAGTCCACCCTCTCTAATTAAATTCATACGATATTGCAATTGAAAATCCCTTATCAGGTCAGACTTGATTTTGACCAACATCGTTAGGACTCTCTCTTAAAAAACTGCATGAAATGAGAAAATTTATTTTGTAACTTATCCCCAAATTCATTACACGACACTATTGGTGCCTCAGGTTCCAATACTAGTCGGCCATCTCCCGCCATAAACTTTTTTAATCCCCTCAATAAGCTTTTTTATGGAGGCATATCCCTATAATTACAAACAGACATCTTAGGACACATAACATCACTTTGTCATGTTTTCATAAGAGTAAAAACACAAAAGGTCACAAAAAGTATTTTTCCCAAGCCTCAACACATGGTCAAAACTAAGGCACTATCAATACCCTTAACCATCCTACATCTCGATCAAGGTTATCAATAGGGTAATATCATTCTAATTATTCAATTTTTCACAATAGACATCCATTTATTAAAATTTTTAATCAATTTATAGTTTCAATTTCAAATTAGAAACCTTTTTAAATTTCAATTTCACAAGAAAGGGAATATTTATCTAATTTAAAAAATTCACCCAATAACCATTTTCCATGTGTGCCTAAGATGATTCATGTCGAAAAATTATCATGAGTTCCTAAAATGATGCAAGCATACTAAAATATAATTCCATTCTAGGACATTATTTAAAACATAAAAAAATATTATAAAAAATTATCACATCACACAATAAGTGAATCACCAAGGTCAAATATCATTAACTATAATAACACATATCCACAAATGAAATCCCACCATAGGTACTTGGATTTTACCTTAATTCAAGGGGTATATACTCTTATGAATGAGCTCTTAACCAAGGTCTGGCTCATTATATTCTCCTTTATAGCTTTCCCATAAACTTAGTCAAAAGAAAAAGAAACCTACTCTAATAGCACTATGTAGTGTCCTGACCCAGGTTCCGCACACTAGTGCTTTGATCAGATCATTCAAAGGACTCTAGGCTCCCCTCATTATACACTAGGGGATATCTAATAGAGTAAAGGGTCTAATGTAGATATTAGGGAGACTATACCATCATTATCAATGTATTAAAATAGTGGAAATACAAAATAATAACCAATAGATATAATGAAACCAAGAAAATACCATTATCACCAGATGGACAAACTGGAATTTCTATATCAAAACTAAATAGTTGAAATTTCATGTTATATTATGTGCTTAGTGTCTAAATGAAAAGACAAAATTAAAGACATTGTAAAATCCCAAGAAGTTCTTGAACCATGTCTCGTTCCCTCATCAATGGTCCTTCCTAAATCATCCATCTAACACATAGTCATTTCCCTTATCCTATCCATCACACATGAAGTGAATTCGGGTACCAATCAGGAAGCCTGAGTAGTGTTTGAGTACAACTTAGCTTTACACCACCAAAGGAGTCTAAACCAGTATCCAGTCTATAGAAGTGTTTGTAGTCTTATAAGAAATAAAACACAATAAATAAAATAAATAGATTCCATTTCTTCAATTACTCTTTATTTAACCATATAAACCCTTAGGTTTCCAAGGACACTCGAACCTCAATACCAGGTTCTTCCCATTAAAGAGTCTTAACTATCCCTAACCAATATCATATATCTAAATTCCACTTTTAACATTATTCATCACATTTCACATCAAAATCAAGTGGAACCATAGTCTATTTCCAACTCATGGGCTTATAAGGATACGTATAATACCCCATGGGTATTTGTAGCATTTATACATGTCCCAAACCTCAATATCACATGGGTATTTAGAGTCTCAGTCCATATCCCATACACACTATCTCATATGGTTATTTTGATCCTTAGTCCTTTTCCCACACACATTTTACAAATATGGGTATTTCAAGCCTCAGTTCCTATCACACACACATATAAAACATATGGGTATTTGGAGCTTTAACCCTTGTCCCACACACATTTAGCATATATATCACAAAATCATAATTTCACATGTCTTAAAATATCAAATTAATTATTTCAACAATTAATTAATCAAACTCAATAATTTCATAATAACATAAATCAATTAATTAAATCAACAATTAAATAATCATGTCAATCAATTTCATAATCACAAAAATTCAAAATAATTAATTTTGTAATTAATTATTCCAATTCAACGACATCAATATAACAATAATTAATTCAATAATTAATTATTAAATTTTTTCAATGTCAATATTTTAATAATTAATTCCCAAATTAATTATTCTAAATCACAATGTTATAATCCCTACCAGTCCCATTAATAAATTCAGAATCTAATTAATCATGTTCAATAGTCTTGAAAACTCCATAATTAATTCAAAAATTAATTATTCCAAATCATAATTTCAATATTCCTAATTTTATACTTCCCCCAACTAATTAATTCACCAAATTAATTAACTCAATAAAGAACTCAATTGATAATAATATATATTGAATTTTATAATTACCTAACCATGATTTAAATCAGGACTTTAGGATTTGAAATCTATACCACCTAACTTAAAATTTATGAAGAACGCTCATGAACCAAAATCCCCAATTTGAGGTGAACAATGATGTTGAATGAGATCTCGATCACAAACCATAATTCAATATTGAAAAATAAAAATTCAAAAATTATAGATCTAGTTTTAAAAATATAATATATATATCCAAAAATATATATAATATCATCCCTAAAAAATATGACTGAGAGATGAGAGAGAATAAAGAAACCACATGGTATTTGATACTCTCACGAGGTAGGGTGCAAATCTTCAATCCACTATTCCATTCGCTAATAAATAAGGTTGAAAGGTCATGGAATCTATTTTGTGGCCACAAAAATTGATAAGGATTATCAAGGGTTGAGTGGGTTTCTATTTGGGAGAGGTTTGAGGGTTAGGGTAATTTTAAAACTAATTTTTGTGTTAACATAAATATTGGGCATGGTTTTCTGGGTAGGGGCACTCAATTTTCCAAACCGTGAACCTTAACTATGTGCCTCTTTTAGGAGGGGGAGGGTTGCACGATTTATATTTTTAGGTGAAACATTTTGACAAGCCATGGAACATCTGTGTAATCCTCCATTATCAAGGGTCTCATAGTTTTCTGGGCCATGGAGTACAATTTTGGAAAACAATGCACTAATCATGATTTTCCTAGACTCATTCCTAAAATTCCCAAATTTCATCCAAATGCACCCCAAGGTACACCCAAATAGAGAGTACTCAAAATAAGGAAAATAGAGTACTTGATAAAATTCCCTTGACATCTTTAGAAAAGTTCAGGTTCTTATAACCCTTCTTTGAAGCATCACTGTATACCAGAAAGTGATCCCCACTTATTGGTAGTGAGAGTATTTGTGTAGTGATAATCCTATTTTTCAACTATTTGAAGTAGTATTACCATTCACTATTATAGAAAAACATTACTCCCTTACAATCCATCTTATTTAATGGGTTTTACAATCTACAAAAATTCTTAAAAAACATCATAAATACTAAGCAAGACCAAGGGAACTATGAATCTCCGTTATAGATGTTGGCCTCGACCACTCTTTGATTTTCTTTTCCTTGGAAGGTTCTATAGATATTCCTTTTTTGGCAATAACATGCCTCATGAATTATATTTCCACCATCCCTAATTCACATTTACTATTCTTTTCATGAGTTTTATTCCTTCACAAAGTCTTTAGTAGAGTATTCACATGCTTTTCATATTCCTCCTTTCTCTTGGATTATATCAGAATATCATCGTTAAAGACTACCACAAATTTGTTGAGGTAATATCTAAATACACTATTTATTATGTTTATGAATATTTCTAAATAATTAGCGAGTCTAAAAGGCATCACTCTGAAATCATAATGTCTATAACATGTTCAAATGGTAGTATTGGAAATATATTCCTCCCTCGCCTTTAATTAGGTGATACTTATTCTATGTCATTATTTTTTGAGATCATGATAATAAATTAAGAGATTCAATAATCCAGCCTCTTTCTTAATTAATAGGATGGTCATACCCTACAGTAAAACAATCATTCATATGAAACCCTTGTGCAAATTCCCTTATAACTGCTTCTTCTGTTCCTCCAGCTCAATGTGTCCATTCTAAAAAGAGTCTTCAATATAATAATAGATCTATAAATAAGTTTAATTGAGAGGTCAACAACTAGGTTAGCAGTAAGATCATAAAATTATTCATGGAACACATCAGTATAGTCCCTTACAATGGGCATATCATTGAGCATGATTCTGTACTTTGTATAAATCCTTTGATCTTGATATGCTTTCTCATAAGGGAATAATATTTATGCTTGAGAATTACATTATAATGGTTATTCATCCACCTCCTTACACATGTACAAAATTTGTCGATGACTTAGGATATGGAAAGTGATCTCCCTTTTCCAACAATTGATGTTGGATTTATATAATGATATTCAACCTATGTCCAATATAGAATCAAACTAAACCAAAGGAAGTATAACAAGATTTTTTGGGAGGTTAAATACACAAAAATTTATATTGGATGATTTATATACTTTGGATGCAGTAACTTCTCCATTTATAGTTCTCACAGATAACTCAACCTCTATATTTTGAGGTGGTGTATGAATAGTTATACTAAACATGTAATTTATAAAACAATGAAATGAATAAAAAATATATAGTGCGTGCACTATTATTGAATGAATAACTAGCAAATATGTCACTACATCATTGTAATTATCCACCTTAGTATTCGTGATAGCATATTCCCTTCCAGTTGTCTTAGATATTGTTGTTGTTGATTTACTCTAAAAACCCATTGGATTTGGGTATTAGGTCACATAATTCCCATGTTCCTTGTAGTTGAAACACTGAAATATATTCTAAATATTGATATGAACCTTCCTTTCTTCTTCCACATATGTGGGACTCTTTGTATCACATCAACAGTAATTATCCATATTCTCCTCTATTCCACATTTGAACCATCTTCTGGTTCCTTTTAGGTAGTTTTATGATTCTTCTTCCCATAAGTTTGACATGTGGGATATTGGATTTTCATTCCATAATGGCATTTGGATATTTATCCTACCATATTAAACTCTATTTTTTGGTTTTTATCATCAAACCCACAATACCACTATGATTATCCGATATCGATATTAACCTTAAGGAAACATAATAAAATTTCTATAAAGATTTCAATGTCACAAATCTCCACCTCATTTCATAGACACAAATTTCTTCAACCAAATAAGTGATCCAACTTGATTTTAGTGTTCATTAAAAAATTATGATGTGTATCGTGAATGTATTGTTATGTTTTCATTATACACCCTGAGAGACTCATCATATTATTTCATTCATCATTGAAACTCCCTTTCCAAATTAAGATGGAATGTTTGGAAAAATTGTATATTGAAAAATATTTTCATGAATTATTTCCATTACAGGGATTAAATATCCTCTTTGGACATTGTATTTTTTATCATTTTTCACCACTGATCATCTTCTGCATGAAAATTATAGGCCACCATCATGAATTTATCTTCTTATAAGAACTAGAATATGGAGAATATATATTCAATGGAGTTAATCATTTGTATTTATATGAGGGTATTATAAGATCTACTAATGTTAGGAGGCCTTTGTCAAAAAAAGTATTCAACCACAATTTTATCTTTATTAAGATAATTAGGCAATTCCACACAATTCAAGTTATTATTAATAAATTGAGAATTTTGAGCAAGTACATTCATGGATTTTTGAGTTATCGTCCCCTTTTGATTTGGAATTTCATTAGGTAAATCATCACATTACCTATAACATTGATTGTTGGCTTGGGTTCTAATATTTGTTGCCATTAACTAGGAATAATAAAGTAAAACTAGGGGACTTGAATACATAAATAATTTAAATATAAAAAACGAAACTTTAAACATATAAGTATTAAAATGAAAATGAAAATTATATCCTAACATGTGATTCCCTATGTTTCAATATAGGTTATTCATGGTCATATAATTATCCCCAGGGTTATTGCTAAAGTTTTATAGTCCTAATTTCCACAAATAACTATATCATGCTCTGATATCAACAATAGTGACCCTATCCTTTTTCCAATATTTATAAATGATTTTAAGCATAATTAACCTTAGAAAACAAACCATGGATCATAAATTCTAGTGTATTTAGATGATTAGATACATAAAACTAAATCATGGAACTAGAATAAAATATATTTATATTAATCATCAAGAAAGAGATCCTAATTTCATTTTAGATCCTACATCTACATAATGTAACCTTGGGAATACATAAAAAAAGTGGTGATATAAATAACATAGTAAGGGAATAAACATTTGAATAAAACCATGCACATGTTTTAGAAGGAATAACATTATGAAATAAAAAATTCATGGGATTTTGTTAAATATACGGAAGTATAAAATATAAAACATGGGGTCATGTAATCCTAGAAACAAAGGAATGTGGCAGAAATATATAACATGACCTAAACATGAGTAAAGTATAACTATCAAGACTATATCACATGGTACACAAAGACCCATAAATTAATTAATTTTACTTACTATCCCAAAATAGCATCTCAAGACACTAAATATTTCCCAATGTATTAGAGTTCTATTTGGGAACACCCGTCATAAAATTTTCATAAATATGGTTTCCACATGGAGAATAAATCATAATGAATAAACATATGGGTTACCCATGGAATGAAATGTGTATCGTAATCATCACATAAAGCATAACCAAGGGGTGTATCATAATGGTGTACAAGAAAGAATGGATTTAAATCATAAATGGACATTAATAAGGGAAAATAGGGACAAATCATGATAAATAATGTCCAAATGAAGTGAAAACATATAAAAATAGTGTTTAAGAAACTTCAAAAATAATCCACTTTAGTGTAGTTTATGGGGAAATATAAATGATTATTTTAAGTTGAAAAAGGCATCATTGTTGTCATAAAAAAATAACTATGGAAATCAATTTATAATATAATGAGTTATTTTAGAAAAATAATGGTGGATTAAAATAAATTATGGATTTTACATGAAAACGGGTATGAAATTGGGAAGATCCCTTTAATTAGGCATTCTTATTGGTAGGTTTTGAAAAGGAAACCAAATAAGACATGTATTTCCCCATAAATGAAAGAAGAAATAATCTAGGTACATAACATTGGAACATAAACATAGAATTTAAGAGGTATAAATAATAAGAGTTATTAATGACATCTTGGTAAAGAGAGAGAAAGTGTAACATGAAGAAAAGTTGCAGGTTGGGAGAGCATCCATTACCTTATGTCTGAAAGTGTTCTGCATTTTCACATAATGTTCTAGATAATAAAATTTAATCCATTAATTAACAAAATCAGAACCAATTCTACATTTATTTTATTTATTATAATTTTATTAAGTTCATTTATGGGTTTTTAATGTGTTATAAGATTCAATTTTGTCATTTCAGGATCATTTGCTTCGTGATTTTATGATTGGTTCCCTTGATTTTAATTATAGGGGTTCATGTAAAATATTAGAAGACACTAGAATTAGAATGATATGGTATTAATATAATTAAATATTTTTAAATGTTCCCATATATCATTTCTTATATATGATAATGATTCATTAGAGTAAACACTAATGAAAAAAGCATTAGTTTATTTTAGTGGCTTTTCGATGAACACTAACTAGTATTGTTTAATTATTTAATATTATGTATATATATTATTTAATGAATATGAAAAATTATATAATATACATGATTTTAAATAAATTAACCATAATAATTGTTTTATTACTTTCCTTGGAGGTGGTAATGGAAAACGAAAACTTGTTGTCCATGAAAGTGGTGAGTTGACACCTCACAGATGATGTTTTCAATTATACAATAAAAGAATGAGAGAAGGTATTTGATGATTGATATTTTATTAACACAATAAGATTTTATTATATATATGGTACTGGAGTTATCATGCAATTTTTTATTATGGGGGAAAGGACGAGGTACAAGAATGAATGAATTTGAAAGAGAATGGTGGAGGATTTTACCTCTTATATAACCTCTCCTTGAGAACCATCTTAATGAACTTGGGTTTTGTCTTTTTTTGAGACCAAATGATCCTGGTCATGTTGAAGAGGCTTATTAAAGTAATTAGTTATAATTGAAACAAGCTTCAAGGATTTTTAGGTCTGAGGAGAAGGGGCGGTATTTATAGTGGGTGGAGAGGGGTTTTTTTTATTATTTTATTCATTTGTTTATTATTTTTTGCTAAATAATGTAAATAATTATGATTACCATGACTAAATAGTATAAATGGTTTATGATATTTGAACCAATGGGTTCTAACTTCATTGATACATCATCCATGACTCAATAATTCATGTATCTGTTAAGTACTGTAAATTACCTTATTTCACTATTAAAAAAAGTCAACTATTTTAGAAAAATCCCAAATAATCACCCTAAAAATTTTTCAACATGTATAATTATAAAATAAACTCTATTTTGTGAAAATAATTTTCTAATTATTAGAAAAAAAATTAATTAAAATCATTATTTATTTGAAAAATATGGATTCTCGTATTATAACGTATTTTATGACACTTTTAAAATTTAATTAGGGTCTCATATTTTTTTTTAATTATTATAAAACAACAAATATTAATTTAAATCACTATTTTATTAAAATAAATTTTCATTTAAATCATTAAACTATTTAAAAAATTGTAAATAAATATTTATGTTCCACAAATATTCAAACACTTAATTTAACTTTTTTAAAACATTTATTCATTTATTCCAAGATTTAAATATATTAGACTTTCATCTATAAGATACTTATATTTTATTTATAAATTACTATTTGATTTTTCTATTTTTTTGGGTAGATTACAATTCCTAATGGTCATATTAGAATTCCAATTGTCATGTTACCATTTCATCAGTATAGGTTCCTTAATTTTTCTGAATGTCACTTATTTTATTATTAAAAATGGTTTCATTAGGTCCTATACATGATATATCTGTTTTATAATATATAAAATAATTATAATAAGGGGAAATTTAATGATAAAATTCTTGGGTCGTTACATTCCCCTTTGGAAAACAATGTATTCAAGCAATAGGGGAGAGATAAGGTTCTTCTGTTTTTAAAAATTGTAATGGAAGAGTTCCCATAAATATATGAAGTTCATTGACTTGAATAGAGGGGTTTACAGCCATTTGGATGAGATGAAAAATAAAGTAAATGGTAACGGAAAAAGGCTTATGGTATTTTTATGACAATAGAAACATATATCTTGAATATAAATTGTTAACACAACCATTTAATTTTACCATTGTTCTTTAGATTGGAACTTCATTTTAGATCAATTAATATCTTAAAAAAGGAGTTATAAATTGTTAAAAGAGTAAATGAAATTCAATTCTTATATATTATGATTTAATATTTCTATAAAATGTGTCGGGGGGTTACAGGCCAAAGAATGATAAAAAAAGTGAGAAAATAGGGTAAAAACACTACCCTTTCGAAGGTTATGGGGTCTTTATATGGTTAACTTGAATTATAATTACAATATTATTTAGAAAGGCTTTTGGAAGGATAAATATACATTTCCCATTTGAAATAATTTATATTTATCACTACCCTTATATATGGTACACTACTAACATAGGGGTATCCTTTTCTAACCTTGCACAATGCTTAGGAATGGCTCACATAAGGATATCTTTATATTACTCTAATAAATACTGAAAAAAATAAACCTTACCCATATGAATTATAGTAATTCTACATAAAGATAGATTTTTATACCCTTACACATTGATATTCTAAGTCTCACATAAGGGTACCTTGATCTTACCCTCATACAACCTTTATAATAAAATAATTACCCTTGTATAGAAAAACGTTTCTACATAAGGGTATGATTTTTAATTTAAAAAAGTAATTTTTTAGCAATAAGAACTTATTAATTGTAAGGAAAACGTTTTATTATTATCATAAAAATTATAATAAACTTTCCAAATTATTTTATATTTTCTTATGTATTTTAAAACCTCTTAATAAATATCCAAATCATAAAAAATATTCCCAAAACATTTTTAAATAAGAAAATTTCAGAAGACACTTGAACCTCCAACCCAATATGAAACATCATGAAAGATAAAGTGGGTGCATGAGGAAAATCAGAACCTTTACCAAATTATTCCAACATTTATTCTATGTGGACTCATTCCTTTTATATACATTCACTGGATTTGTAATACCTCTTATTTTAGAATTCATATTTATTATTAATGGTGTTAAAATGATTTCTATGTTTTTTATAAATTCCAAAAGAGTGATTCAAGAAATATGATTAGGCATATGAAGTTGTGTCCATGAAAATCTAGAAGTAAATAGGAATGAAAAGTTAACATTATTATGTGGAATTATTGCATGTCTTCTAAATGAATAACTATTCACTAAAAGTGAACATGATATTAGAATATTTAGCTGGTAGTTGGATACTCTACATATCATATGTAAATAGATATGATGAATCATTTATACAATTATTTTTTCAATTTTATTTTTAAATATCTTAACAACTTGTTCTTTACAATGACTATAAAGTCTAGTTAATTTTTTTCAGGGTTGTGTACTCATCTTACTGACTTGTAACATAGTTAGTTTTCTCTTTTAATTCAATAAATTTTTTCCCCATATACTAAGAATTTTTTTGAACCATATAAATTACTACTGATTTTGGATTGATTCATTTCCCAATTTTTCATGGAACTTTTTTGGTGTGTCCTTTGAGTTTTTCTTATGTCCTGATTCAGTTCATGGTGGCATTTATTGTAATCTCAAGTCAAATAAATTAAAGTTACAACACCATACATTATCAAACATACAAAAACCTTTCCCCACATTTTAGGTCCTAGAAAAACTTACAGATAATGGGTTTATAGTTCAATAAGTGGTATCATTGCTCCTTCTATTCTTGGGGTAAACTTAGACATTGAATTTTGAAAAAAAGTGTTTCGTGTATTTAAAAATTTTTGTATGAGGTGGATTTTTTTTATTTGAAAGAATTTAATTAGAATAGGTAATAATATTGTTAAACATGTTCAACATAACATATTATGGATTCTAAAGGATGAAGATAGGTAATTACCTATTCTAAATATATTTTTGACCTCCATTGATGGGGTTCAACCCAGAATCAATGTCAAATAAGGAATAAGGAAGGATTAACCAAAAGATTCTAAGTTTAATGATAATTTTTTGGACTTGGAAGGTATCCTTAAAAATCTATGAGGATAATAATATTTTTGAATTTAATTATAAGATTATGAATATGTATGAGAATCCACTCCTAAGGAACATGGTATTTATAATAAAGTACACTTTTTAAATGAATATTTTATAAGGTAGGTTGGTATTTTATCATTTGAATGAAAATAACATGATCCAGATTTATCTAGTGTATGGTGAGGTGAATTTCAATCAAGGAATCTAGGAATCAGTCCTTCTATCATAAATTTATAAATAATGGGATGTTATGGGTACAACTATGATAACCTTTAGCAGTAATAATGACATGGTTTTTAGGATATTTCTCATCTAATTTAGAATGAAGAGATATACAATAATGAAGCATTAATTTCTAAAGAAATTATTCTTAGTGTCGAAGGTAGGGGATGATCCAATCAATGGAATAGATAAAGATACAATTATTCTTAGTATAGAAAAAAGTTTCTACATAAGGGTATGATTTTTAATTTAAAAAAGTAATTTTTTAGCAATAAGAACTTATTAATTGTAAGGAAAACGTTTTATTATTATCATAAAAATTATAATAAACTTTCCAAATTATTTTATATTTTCTTATGTATTTTAAAACCTCTTAATAAATATCCAAATCATAAAAAATATTCCCAAAACATTTTTAAATAAGAAAATTTCAGAAGACACTTGAACCTCCAACCCAATATGAAACATCATGAAAGATAAAGTGGGTGTATGAGGAAAATCGGAACCTTTACCAAATTATTCCAACATTTATTCTATGTGGACTCATTCCTTTTATATACATTCACTGGATTTGTAATACCTCTTATTTTAGAATTCATATTTATTATTAATGGTGTTAAAATGATTTCTATATTTTTTATAAATACCAAAAGAGTGATTCAAGAAATATGATTAGGCATATGAAGTTGTGTCCATGAAAATCTAGAAGTAAATAGGAATGAAAAGTTAACATTATTATGGGGAATTATTGCATGTCTTCTAAATGAATAACTATTCACTAAAAGTGAACATGATATTAGAATATTTAGCTGGTAGTTGGATACTCTACATATCATATGTAAATAGATATGATGAATCATTTATACAAATATTTTTTCAATTTTATTTTTAAATATCTTAATAACTTGTTCTTTACAATGACTATAAATCTAGTTAATTTTTTTCAGGGTTGTGTACTCATCTTAGTGACTTGTAACATAGTTAGTTTTCTCTTTTAATTCAATAAATTTTTTCCCCATATACTAAGAATTTTTTTTAACCATATAAATTACTACTGATTTTGGATTGATTCATTTCCCAATTTTTCATGGAACTTTTTTGGTGTGTCCTTTGAGTTTTTCTTATGTCCTGATTCAGTTCATGGTGGCATTCATTGTAATCTCAAGTCAAATAAATTAAAGTTACAACACCATACATTATCAAACATACAAAAACCTTTCCCCACATTTTAGGTCCTAGAAAAACTTACAGATAATGGGTTTATAGTTCAATAAGTGGTATCATTGCTCCTTCTATTCTTGGGGTAAACTTAGACATTGAATTTTGAAAAAAAGTGTTTCGTGTATTTACAAATTTTTGTTTGAGGTGGATTTTTTTTATTTGAAAGAATTTAATTAGAATAGGTAATAATATTGTTAAACATGTTCAACATAACATATTATGGATTCTAAAGGATGAAGATAGGTAATTACCTATTCTAAATATATTTTTGACCTCCATTGATGGGGTTCAACCCAGAATCAATGTCAAATAAGGAATAAGGAAGGATTAACCAAAAGATTCTAAGTTTAATGATAATTTTTTTGACTTGGAAGGTATCCTTAAAAATCTATGAGGATAATAATATTTTTGAATTTAATTATAAGATTATGAATATGTATGAGAATCCACTCCTAAGGAACATGGTATTTATAATAAAGTACACTTTTTAAATGAATATTTTATAAGGTAGGTTGGTATTTTATCATATGAATGAAAATAACATGATCCAGATTTATCTAGTGTATGTTGAGGTGAATTTCAATCAAGGAATCTGGGAATCAGTCCTTCTATCATAAATTTATAAATAATGGGATGTTATGGGTACAACTATGATAACCTTTAGCAGTAATAATGACATGGTTTTTAGGATATTTCTCATCTAATTTAGAATGAAGAGATATACAATAAAGAAGCATTAATTTCTAAAGAAATTATTCTTAGTGTCGAAGGTAGGGGATGATCCAATCAATGGAATAGATAAAGATACAATTATTCATAGTATAGAAAAAAGTTTCTACATAAGGGTATGATTTTTAATTTAAAAAAGTAATTTTTTAGCAATAAGAACTTATTAATTGTAAGGAAAACGTTTTATTATTATCATAAAAATTATAATAAACTTTCCAAATTATTTTATATTTTCTTATGTATTTTAAAACCTCTTAATAAATATCCAAATCATAAAAAATATTCCCAAAACATTTTTAAATAAGAAAATTTCAGAAGACACTTGAACCTCCAACCCAATATGAAACATCATGAAAGATAAAGTGGGTGCATGAGGAAAATCGGAACCTTTACCAAATTATTCCAACATTTATTCTATGTGGACTCATTCCTTTTATATACATTCACTGGATTTGTAATACCTCTTATTTTAGAATTCATATTTATTATTAATGGTGTTAAAATGATTTCTATATTTTTTATAAATTCCAAAAGAGTGATTCAAGAAATATGATTAGGCATATGAAGTTGTGTCCATGAAAATCTAGAAGTAAATAGGAATGAAAAGTTAACATTATTATGGGGAATTATTGCATGTCTTCTAAATGAATAACTATTCACTAAAAGTGAACATGATATTAGAATATTTAGCTGGTAGTTGGATACTCTACATATCATATGTAAATAGATATGATGAATCATTTATACAATTATTTTTTCAATTTTATTTTTAAATATCTTAATAACTTGTTCTTTACAATGACTATAAAGTCTAGTTAATTTTTTTCAGGGTTGTGTACTCATCTTAGTGACTTGTAACATAGTTAGTTTTCTCTTTTAATTCAATAAATTTTTTCCCCATATACTAAGAATTTTTTTGAACCATATAAATTACTACTGATTTTGGATTGATTCATTTCCCAATTTTTCATGGAACTTTTTTGGTGTGTCCTTTGAGTTTTTCTTATGTCCTGATTCAGTTCATGGTGGCATTCATTGTAATCTCAAGTCAAATAAATTAAAGTTACAACACCATACATTATCAAACATACAAAAACCTTTCCCCACATTTTAGGTCCTAGAAAAACTTACAGATAATGGGTTTATAGTTCAATAAGTGGTATCATTGCTCCTTCTATTCTTGGGGTAAACTTAGACATTGAATTTTAAAAAAAAGTGTTTCGTGTATTTAAAAATTTTTGTTTGAGGTGGATTTTTTTTATTTGAAATAATTTAATTAGAATAGGTAATATTATTGTTAAACATGTTCAACATAACATATTATGGATTCTAAAGGATGAAGATAGGTAATTACCTATTCTAAATATATTTTTGACCTCCATTGATGGGGTTCAACCCAGAATCAATGTCAAATAAGGAATAAGGAAGGATTAACCAAAAGATTCTAAGTTTAATGATAATTTTTTGGACTTGGGAGGTATCCTTAAAAATCTATGAGGATAATAATATTTTTGAATTTAATTATAAGATTATGAATATGTATGAGAATCCACTCCTAAGGAACATGGTATTTATAATAAAGTACACTTTTTAAATGAATATTTTATAAGGTAGGTTGGTATTTTATCATTTGAATGAAAATAACATGATCCAGATTTATCTAGTGTATGTTGAGGTGAATTTCAATCAAGGAATCTGGGAATCATTCCTTCTATCATAAATTTATAAATAATGGGATGTTATGGGTACAACTATGATAACCTTTAGCAGTAATAATGACATGGTTTTTAGGATATTTCTCATCTAATTTAGAATGAAGAGATATACAATAATGAAGCATTAATTTCTAAAGAAATTATTCTTAGTGTCGAAGGTAGGGGATGATCCAATCAATGGAATAGATAAAGATACAATTATGGTGAGGAAATTATTCATACTAACACTCTAAAAACAAATTGAATTTATGAAATAAATATCCATAATTATGTATCACGTATATAAATTTTTTCATCTGATTTATCTATAAACTATTAATATAATGTAGTTAAAACTTTTTTTATAATGGTATTAAAAAAATAGGGTCACAAACCCTTAAATATGAGGAATTGTTCCACTCAACATCCTAGTATGGGTATATTTTGAAATATTAAACGGAAATCATCAAAATGTTTCACCTTGAAAATGGTGAAGTGATTGATGTTATTAAAGAAATTTTTTTAGTGATTGCATGAATGAAAAATATAACTTAAACACACATATTATTTTTCATATCCTAAGATTCAAAATTAACACAATCTTGGTTTGCTTGAAATATAATGTGGCTACATGTATTACATTTTCAAATGTTTTTTAGATAACCACTTAAGGATCCATGGTTGTATAACATGGTATTATGGAAAGAAAATTTTACCATACTGGAATTTCAAATTGTAAAATTCATGTTAGGGAAACAACATTCAGAAGTTATTAAATGTTGAATGGCCACTTTAGGATCACCGGTGTGAAGGCTTATAGATCTTGGATATTAAAGGATTTCATGGAATTTTTCTTCTATAGTGAATAATAAATAAAGATTACATCCTCGGTAAGTAGTATAAGTTTTGTTTTGTATCATTTTATAAGACATTAAATAACAAAAATCTTGAATTGATTCTATGTATGTCTCAGGGGAAATTATAGTTCTATATTATAGGGTTTCAATATACTACAATACCTTCATCAATGATTCCAAATGAAATGTGTTCATTGTTTTATTCAAACAAAATAATTCAATTTTCATAACATTAGTGATATGATTATCCATAGTAGAGAATGAGACCCCGATGAAGATAAAATTCATATAGTCATAAAAATTTGAATATTAATGTAAAGAGCTTTAAAAACATTGTGGGGTGAATAAAATTAAAATGAAGAAGAATATTTTTGGGACAATAGAGTAGAATAGTGTATCAAATTAAATGAATTATGCCTTGGATGATAGAAGTAATAGAATTATTCTTTACTCTATTATAGAAGATTTCCTGTGTAATATGTTAACTACATGAAATATCTTGTAAATTGGAGTCATTTTGAACCTATATGACCACAACATCTATATGAACTCTCGACTGGAAGGATAGTAATCTTTAACACCTAAAATTTCATGACAGTATCACATAGTCCCATGCCAGTACTACAGAATGGGATAAGCAATAAGATAAGTACTGAATCTATTATTTTCTTGGAAATAGCTATGAAAACACAAGTATTAATCTTTTTTATAGTAGTTAGTGAATAGTTATCCAGGTCTTGAGTTTCTACTTCAATGAGGAGATCATTTAATGGATCAAAACCAAATTAAATATATAGTTTGGATAAGTTAAATCAAACATTAAAAGGATTATCTAAATGGAATTTTTGTATTTATATATTTTTAGGGACTACAGATGTTTGAGAGGCATAAGGATGTTCTAAAAAAGAACCCACTAATCATGTTTTGTAAGTACCATGGACTAATTCACTTGAATGATAATGGATTGTGGACGATAAATTCAGAAACTTGCGGTCCAAAAGGATATTATCATTATTGATTATGAAATTCTATCATGGTCATATGAACAGTGAAGTAGTCTGAGTCCAGAATGAACTATATAATACTTATGGATGGAGAAGACCATGGAATCTCAAAGGAGGCTTGAAGCTTGAATGAATTTGAGTTGCGGGTTTCAGTAATGTAGAAAGAGTTGGACTCCTTATATATTTCAAATACTAAGGAAATAATAGTACATTCTTATAGGGAAAGAGTGGTATAGAACATGTGCCATTATCATTTCAATGAATAAAAAGATGGTAAGAAGTGGTACAATGTGTGACTAGTCCTAAAGGGATTTCAAAAATCCTAGGGATAATATTTCAAAGAATATATTTCTATTAATATAAAGCACATTATGATTCAAATGATTCTCAACAAGGTTTATTTGGAAGATCTATTTCCATGGTAGCTTAATGACAACATTATTTCTTCATAGTGACTTATAGGAAAATATTTATATGGAACATTTTAAAGGCTTCATGAAAATGGAATCAATGGTTTGGGATACATGTTTAAATAAAGTTTTTATGTGCTAAAAAATTTAGCAATATAGTGTAATCATATGTTCTACACCATCGTGGTTTAATATATGTTCATATGGTGTAGGGAAATTCATTAACTCTACCAAAATTTACTTGAAAGTGGGAGTTTTTAATGGGTTTATAGGATCATAAAATAATAATTATAGTAGAAAAACCCCATAAATATATAATATATATCATCAATGAAAAAATATTTCATGAAGAACACAACACTTATATAGGTTTACCTAATGAGTATCTAGATACATCTCCATTGAACTCAAATAATTTTTCTTGATCATTATCACCTAGCGATATCCAATGACACTCATGTATTTTGGAATTCCACCAGCCACTATAATCCACATTCATATCAAATGGACACTAAGATATCATGTGGTTTGATAGTATATTTTTTCGTGAAGACAAAAGGAATACAAAGAAAAAGAGATTATCTACTATGTAATATCAATATTGTTTATAACCAGTAGGGGGATTATTTACCTTTATATATGCTTAATTCATTCAATCAAGGGATTCAAGCATCGATTTTAATTGCATGGAAGCTGACATGTGTTATGATTATGTATAAACCATTATTGATTCATAATCATTTAAACATTTCAAAAGATTATTACATATATGTGTCTATATAAATAAATTAACATATTGATTCTTAACCAGAGAAAATTTTGTAGTAGATGTAGTAGTGGCCATGGACTTTTTACCAGTATCTTAATCATATTGTAAGATATAAAAGATACACCTCATTCATTGTATGATATAGGAATATCATAATATAAGACATTCATCACATTCATATCATAATTCATGAATAAATGGATATCCTAAAATATGATATATTCATTTTATTTTATTTTCATAAATATCTCACTTACACTAATTTAATTGTAATAGGAAAAGAGTTGTCTTTAGAAAAACATAAGTATTAATCAATAAAATACACTAATATATCTTTATAAATATATCCACAATAATTTAAATTATATAAAACATATGTATTCCTGTAATCCCTTTTCCCCTGACATCATGTGACCATTATACCTCGAACTAATTAATCTAGTATAGGAAAACTCATATGTTCATGATTATATGAAAAAGCATTACTTGGTCAATAAATACATCACATGACATTCAACTAGAATATTAAAACATAAAATCATCATCATATAAGTATCTAAGAACATCTGATGTCACTCAAATATAAATGGCCATGAATTTTCTCAATCTAAATCAATCACGGTGCTATATGTATTTAAGTCATCATACAAGTGGAAAAATACCTTATTCTCTGATATCAAACTCATGACATGATTAAAAACATACTCAACCACCCTTTTATTATATAAGCCTCAATATTACATAAGAAAGGTATCAAATTATCAAGCTTCACATGTTAAGTATCTCTCCATACTTGGGTAATGGGTATTAATTATAATCATACACCCATAATTATATCAACAACCGTATGAAATTTCAAGTGATATAATTATGAAGTGAAATATAGATTGTACGACATTACTTGTTACATAATGAGTATATTTTTGGTAAATCATATACAACAATTTGTATCAATTATATGATTATATTCATGATATTCCTATAATATAACATTAACCCATAATATTGTATATTCATAAACGATTAGTGAAAAATAAAATTCATTCTTTAAGGGAATATTATCATTACCTTATTCATGTAATTTTAGTGAAGCACACATGAATGAATGATAAAATGACATTGCCTTCATTTTAAATTAATGATGCATTTTATAACCATTAAATTAAATATGTCATGTATCTTATACCAATACATTCAAAATGAACCTAATGTGTTTTTTACAGTAATAGTTTCATCAATAGATCCACCGTATCCTCTTTTTTATCTATCTAATAGATCCTTACATCTCATCTTTCAATTATATCTTGAATGGTATGGTACATGAAAAGGATGTGTTTGGTATTTTGGTGTCACTGAGGTTTCTTGTATTGATAAATAGTACCTTTATTTTCACAATAAAGATCAATTTATCCTTTAATTCTAGGAACCACCCCTTGTTCAAAAATAAGATATACATGATCTAAAAAACTTTATTTAGAGTATCTAATGAAGTGATGTACTCTAACTTTTTCAATTAGTATTAAATGGTAGCTTTTTTGGAACTCCTTTTACCAATATCTCTACTATTTAGGAGGAACATGAACCAAAATTGTTATATCATATAATATTTTTCATATTGGAAACTAGAATCAGTGAATCCCCTTATAATTAGTTTATCCTTTCCTTCAAGGACCAAGAATATATCTGTTCTTATTTTTAAAGTAGTTATGAATGTTTTTTATTGTAATCTTGTTACTCTAACTAGGATTGGATTTCTATAAACTTTTAATGCTCAATGTATAAGAAAAACAGGGTCATGTATATAATAAAACATAAATGATAGATCCTATGTAAGACACATACTGAATCATATTCATCCTTTCCATCACTTTATAAGGTTCGTGGATCTTATTCAGATTCATACCCTGAAAAATTATTGACAACCCATTCTTAAGGTTCTCCATGATATACTATTTTATAAATTTAATGGTATATGTGTTCTAACTCATTATTATAATCCAATTGTATCTATCTATATAGATTTTCATACCTAGTATGTAGGTTAGTTCACCCATGTATTTCATCAATATGTGTTTTCCTAACAACATATTTACAAACTATAAATATGGGACATCATTTTTGAAATTTAATATTCCATAGAATTATAATATCATGTATATCACCACACTCCAACTAATACAACAATATAAAAAACATATTCACCCCTGATAAAGAAAAACACAATAATTGTATCATAAAAACAAATAATTAAACTGATAGAGGATTCCTTTAATCTATAAATAGAATATTTTAACTTATAAACCTTGTGGACACATTTGGGACATTAAAAAAATTATAATCATATACACATCCTTGGATAAATTGTGTTTAGGGAATGTTTTTTGACATATAATTGAAATATCACTAAATCGCAAAGGGGTTTTATAGAAGGAAATATATTGATGGACTTTATCAACAAATTTTTTGATAGTTTCTCTTTTTTTGTAAATAACATGAATATTTTTATCCTTTTCTACCAAACATTATTTATAGGTATAAATTATATTATCCATGCTAGTTTTCTTATTAAAAACTCACTGTCGTCATATGGGTCTCACCCCTTCTAGGGCATCCACTACGTTCCAAACATGTTTTTGGGACATGAATTATATTTCAAATTCCACATATTTTATCCATATCTCAATATAAAAAAATCTTAAAGGAACTTAATTTGGTAGTAGATTAATCATATATGAACATTGAATCATCAAAATTTGTTAAAATAAATATATATCTCTCTGTCTCCTTATAGCTCTTACTCGACATCTGAGGTTCTTATGTAACTTGAGTCAGTTATTATTCTATCACACTTTATGAGACAGGATAAAGTTATATATATAAAACACTTCCTATTTATTTGTATTTAACATCTTCAATTTCAAATTCCATCCCTATAACTCTTAAAATTTAATAATCCTTCTCATAGAATATAATATTTATAACCACAAATACATTGTGTATAATATAATTATAGAAATATTTACCAATATTTTCAATGGGATAGCCAAAATATAAGCATTTGTCATATTATGGGGTGATTTTTTTATAATACAATAAGTTTTTGAGTTGTTCACAACCACAAATATTCATAAAATACATTATTGAATATTTATTATTCCATGTCTCATATGTTTTCATTATGATTAATTTATATGGAGAATGGTTATGTAGGAATGTAACAGTCTCTAGTGCATATACCTATAATGAAATTGGAAGGTCACATTTAATCATGATCAATCTAACCATGTTTAGCAAGGTATGATTTCTCCTCTCAAACACATTATTCAACTACGGTGTTCCTAGAAGAGTGAGTTATGGAAGAATCCCATAATCTATTAGATGATTAGTGAATTATTGGCTTAAGTATTCACCACCCTGATCAAATTAGGGAAACCTAATACATTTTCCTAGTTGATTTAATAAATTTTTATAAAAATACATAAACTATTCAAAGTTAATATACTTGTGTCTCTTCATAAACACCTAACCATGCCCTGTAAAGTTACCATTAAAGTTCATGAAGTCAAAAAAATCCACCACTTTCTTGTGTACTCATTAATCCACATACATCACTACATATAAGATCTAATAGTTCACTAGTCCTTTATAATTATCCCTGAAAATTTGTTTTAATCATTTTTACAAGTATACAGTATTTGAAACTATTAAATGATTCGTGATCGGATGATTCCATCTATCCATATCTGTGGATTCATTGTTTTAATTTCTCGTTTATATGTCAACGGAGTAAATACCAAAGGTAGGTGGTATTAGAATCCACCATGGCTTAATTATTCTGATCATTATAGATTATATTATCCATATATAGAATGTATACATTTTTTATCAAATTCATGATTCTAAAAAACATTTCTTTTAATAAATAAAATGATTCTTATTTATAATAATGAATGAAAATTCCTTCTTGTCCAAACAAGATACAAAAAATATGATGATTTATTGAAAGTGCATAATAAATATTTTCCAATTCTAAAACTAATATACAAGGTAGACTTAGATCATAAGTACTGACCTCTATTTCATCAACTCTTTATCCATTTAAAACACATATACATTTGTTATCCTTTGTAATTTCCCCTACCTTTGAGTCTATGTTTACTACCATAAATGTTTGAGGCACACCCAGTATCTAATAACCATGATCTAGAGTTTGAAAATTGATTTCTATAAAATTTATATTCAAATTATCAGAATTGTTCCCTTTCAGAACACTTATCATGCTTATATATCAACATATAATAGTTTTATATATCATAAATTTAAAAGATACCTAAATGATAAACATGATGCATTACGTAATCTATAATAAAGACACATATATATGTGTGTATCCTATTTTTTTATCTTTTCATAAAATAGTTTTAATGACTTTATCTCACTTAAAATTATAACCCCATATATCATATTCATTTAGTGATATAATACCCATAATTCACTAATATTTAGGTCACTTTTTTGTTTCTACCAACACTAAGATTTTTAGATAGGCAGTCATGTGAATAATATCACATATCATTAATGGATAGTTGAGTGGAAAACCAATTTCTCTGTCCATCTTATGGACAAACTCAGCTTCATTCCTCTGATAACCTAATCCTATTACGGTCACCTAACTATGTGTAACTAAAATAAAAAAATAAAAATGGGATCCTAATCTACTTTGGTTAAACTATAACTCTGTTTATTAATACAAGTAAATCTAGTGGAACCAATCTTGATTATGACTAACCCTATTGGGTGTTTGAAGTCCTAACAAGTGTCACTTTCAATGTAATCTCACACTTAGTTCTTGAATGTTTTTTGATAAATTTATAACTAATTATATATAAATCATAAAAATATTAAATAAATAACTATTATATAGAATTCAATATTTATTTTTTATTTTTTATTTTTTATGTAAGATATCTTCTAATGATTTCGTTTTAGAATCCTTGTTCCAGAAATAGAAAAAATATTTTTAGGGCATATTAATGTGAAAATCTTTACAAAACACATATTTTGTATTATTCAAAAAATAATAATTTAACCCTAACTACGCATATCCGAATCAATTTTATTCATAAGGTACATGAACTTTTCATATAAAGGTTAATACTTATATAAAATTAATAATACCCATCTGATAAATCCTATATCCACAGGTATCCAATTCCCACCTTTGTAGAATAATGTAATGCCTGCAAGATAGTTTGAATTCCAACACAATTTCCTTTTACTAAAAGATAATTTTCATAAGATATATTCTAATTCATAATTACTATGAAATAAAATATGTATAAACAATATTTAACAACAAAAATTCAGAAAATATCATTATTTATTAACTATTGTCAAGGTAGATGAAAACCAAATCTTATGATATCATACCAAGATTATAATGCATGGAATTAAATTTATAAAAATAAATTAATCACATAAATTAGAGAATAAAAGATATTTTCATTTCATAAAAAAATTATAAACGTGAATATTCAAAAGAAATAAATAATTAAATAAAAATATTATTTTTCTTTCAAATGTGTTATATTAATATAAACATTTAAAATTTTATTTAGGCTAAAAATATATTATTTTAAATTTATAACAATTACTTTTTATGAAAAATAATAAAACAATCCAAAATATTAAATTTTTATATTTGAGTATTATATAGTTTTTAGTGATGGATAAGAGGAATTATCTTTCATTGGTCAATACTAATATAGGTGAAAACCCTAAAGATTCAATTCTACTGAAAAGTCATGTTTCATATGTACGGGTAACCATTATGTATCATTTAAGAATTACATAATATATTTTTACTTATTTGTAAAATGAAAAACTCTTACATATTGAGTATTCCATATATTAAAATTTTAATTTCACAAAGATAAAAAGCATAAATATGAGATATTTGTTATGTATAAAAATTTCATATGTATGGGAATATCATAATCAGTGATATATGTTACATGGCCATTATGATTTGATGCTTTGTTCTCAAAAAAATTATTATCTATTATATCTTGTGATATCACTTTTTTCATCTCCTACAACATAGATCAAGACATTGGGTTTTCTGTGTATCATACCACATGATGAATATCCGTTATATAATGTTACTAAGAGAAAAAAGAAAATTATGATATCCAATATATTAAATCTTTAATTATATTATAAAGGATTTTTTATTCAAAAAATTTATAATAGAAAATGTTGATTCATTGATGAATGTGCGTTTGATACCACTTATTGGTTTTTAAAGGATCATTAAAAGGTCATTGTATTGGATGAATCCCATAAATATGATCAAACTATTATAGAAATGAAAACATATAGTGAGGAACAGAAAATAAAAATGGCTTAACAAAAATAAATTGTTCTTAATATCCATAGAACATAAATAATTTTTCTTGATCATAATCACCAAGTGGTAGACAATTAACTCTCTCCAACACAATGATTCCACTAGACACTATAATCCTCATTCACAACAAGCTGGACTAATAATCACCTATGGTTTTCTTGAACATTATCTATGAAGACAAAATGAGAACCATGAAAAGAGAGTATTTTCTATATCTTATCTGAATTTTATATATATAATATATATAGTATATCTCTCTATATATAATCCATTTATTCAATGAAGTTAATCAAGTGTTGGTTGTCCTCGCTTATCAATTGACATGCGCTATGATAATTCATAACATATTAGTGATTTAGAATTTTTTGAATATTTTAAATTATTATTAGATGTATTTTTAGTTATAAATGAATCCACTGATTGATTCATAATTAAATAATGCTATTTAGAAAAAATGGAAGTTTTTATAACCTCAATACTCATAACATAATCTTATTATAAGCTATAATAGAGTAATATGTATCCATATATTATATAAGGATTCCATTATCTCTAATATTTTTATTTTGTATGAGAGGTTACGAATTAGGTGATATTGTACTATTTTATATTTTTATTTTACTACATATTCAATAATTTATCATTATTCATCTCTATGTGGATGATATGATCATTATGGAACTGGTGAAGGAATGGATTGAAGATATGAAGGTTCATTTTTTTATAAGATTCCAGATGAGGTACCTTGGTTCTAAATAATGGATGTTGAGGATTCAAATTAGAAGGGTGTTATGTTTTTATATATTATTCCTACATTATTTGAATTAAATCTAAAAGTTGTTGGGAGGATTCAGAATGAGAGATTATAAGAACGTGAGAACCACTGGATGGACATTTTATATTTTCCAAAGACTGGGAACCTAAAATTGAGGATTTGACTAAGTAAATTTTAAATTTTGTACATCATTTGTGGGATAATTTATGAACACCATAGATCGAATAAGGCCTGATATCACACATGTGGTTAGTGTAGTTATCATGGTCTTGGAATCTCTAGAGAAAAAACACTAAGAGGCTGTGAAGTGAATTATTTGATATCACAATATCTTAATATATATAAAACACTTTTTTATAATGGATTATTGATTTAAATATTGTTTTTACACTAACATTATAAGAGATAATAGTTCAGCCAGGAGTGCCCCCAATTTTTATCTACATATAAAATAAATGTTGTTCGCTGGATGTTGTGAGAAAAACCTATAATATCCTTAACATCCATGTATGTTATATTATAGTATTGGTAGTATAGAATTAAATTTTCTAGTTAAAGAGTTAATTATAGGAACTTGAAAGAATTCATATAATTGGAACATTATTCAGTGATATCCAAAGTGGGATTCATCTAGGAATGAATCTATTGTATTACTCATGGATTAAACACATTATTTTGAAGTTCATCTTTATTTTGAATCTAGTGGAGGATGATGTTCTAGATCATTAATGGTTTTTGGGAGTTAAAATTTAGATGATATACTAACTAAAATCTATTTCAGGAATGTCTAGGGATGTATTGTGCTTTAATGGGATGTGGATGATTAGTGGTCAAAAGATTACTAAAGAAACAACTATAATAGAAAATGGATTTTTGTATGCATTCTTGGACTTTAGTAAAGAATTGGAATTATTTATCAAGTGCAGTTTTTTTATTTGTTTGAAAATAACCTTTATGATTTTTTTCATAAATTTTAAATGGGTTAATTCTTGAACTATGATTTGGAACCAATAACATTAGACATGCCGGGACCTCAACCAAAAAATATTGGCAAATGAATATCTGATGGTTGATTGTTAATTATTGATAATTAAAAATGATCAAATTTCTATGGATTTCAGGGGGTGAAAATATTATACAGTTTTGTAAACACTGTGTATAAGAATAATATTCCTCTTCATTGGTTTTTTCAAATTTTATTTGTCACTAAGATGAATAGGGAAGGCCTCCTCGCCCTATATAAAGTAATAATTAATCATTTTAAAAAATTCTATGGTATGTGAAAAAAATGATGGAAAGAGAATAGGGAATGAGATGGGAATAAAATATATATATTTTTTCTTCTTTGTGTGATATAACAAGAAAAGGGGAGTGGGATGTTCAAAATAAAAAAACAATATACTAGTATCATTGAACATAGAAGAAAAATTTTAAGCATTTTTTAGTAGAATTAGATTAGGTGTTATAGAAAATTTTGGATCTAATGTTGTATGGAAATGATAACATCAGGCATTACAGTGGTGATGATATTAGATCTATTAATGTAAGTGAATGATGGAAAGGGAAATTCATCCCTAATGTGTAAAAAACATTTTCTAGACCTCAGTAGAAAAGTAGATGTTTCCCTTGTATTTAGTAGAAACTATGATTTCCTTATATAATGGACTTATAAATTCTGTTCTTATAAGTTATGTATTAGAAAGTGGTTAGTCCCATGGTTTCATAACCCTTTTCCATTGGGTTCCTTCATTTTATACATACCAAAAAATGTCTTACATTTCCATGTATGAGATATTATTTTGATGTCTAATTAGACTATTCTATTACAAATATATCAGGTCATGAAACAATAATTCATCAATTTATGTCATCACTTTGAATGTTAAGAAGGAAAAGGACAATATATTACGATATGTATTGAAATTGAGGATACTAAAACCATTTTCCATATTATTTTTCAACATGTAAACCACTTTATTTCTTAAACTTGTGAATATAACACTACCCATTTATTATACTTCGAAATACTCATTAGGTACCCTATCACAATTTAAATTTTCTAATTTTTATTAATATTTTATGAATAATTAATTAATGGATATCCAATTAAATAACTATATTTTACTATTTTATTAGTATTTTGAAATATATTGTTAATGAATTAATAATTATTATTATTTTAATTGATGTTGAATTTTGAATCCATTTATAAATAAAATATGAAAAAAATAAATAAATAAATAAATTGAAATGATATTATTATTTAATATGATTACAAAATAAATTTATTGTAATTAATTTAATCATTTTTAAATTTATGATGCTCTAGGGTTTATATGGTAACATTACCCAAATGATAAACATGTTTTGAAGATACTTCCTTACTTCAAATAACTGGTTGATTAAAAACTACAGAAACTCTTCATAATCGAGATAGTAAGTGTCGGTACTTGGTTAATGCGTACGAATTCTAAACCCTATGTATGAAAATAAAATATTATAAAAATTATAATAAATATAATTTATGTTTGAAAATCAAGACCATAAAGTCGATTTAAAAATTGAAATACTTCAAAATTTGAAGTGGAATGTCTATTATTCATGGCTAAAAAATATTCTTTTATCATGATTAAAAGTTATAGTAATTTCTCCAAAACTATTTAAATAGTCCACTAGCATAGTTTCCATTAGTATTGTCATATTTTTTATAAATGTCGGCCTAAACCACAGTTCTATAGGAATCACGTAAATACGGTTTCAATTTTACACCCCTATAGTAATGGTATTCAATCCATGATCGTAAGAGTATGTTATCATGGTTTTCAAATGCTGAGGGCTGGTTTATAATTCAAAAAATTCATTAGATTTTATACCTTGGGACTTAAAGAATAATAAAAGAAACAAAAAAATGACAAATATATATTTTCAATTATTAATATTTTTATTTAAATATATTAAAATATTAAATATTTATTATTAAATATTTATTTTTAATTATATTATAATAAAATATTTTCATAAAATAAGTGATAACACTTGCAAAAAAGGATGATTTGGCATCATAGTTTTAACATCTGTTTTTTCATAACCAATGTCATCAGTGACATGACAAAATCTTTGGATCAATCTCATAAAAAACCAACACTAAATGTAATTCTAAAGAACGTTTTTAGTGAATTATTCTAAAATGAATGTTAAAATACTTTATAAAATCCAATCTATGTTCATTCTCCATGTTTTTTCGAGGTGGTCTATTTGAAACACTTATCCACTAAAATCATGATGGTACCTAACCTATACTCGATTTTATACGTTATTTTGATTTCTATATTAATTTTTTCCATTTTATAACCTCAAAATTCTATCATTCATAATTTCAAACAACCCTCGACATCATTTGATCCATGAAAACTCAAATAACCACAACATAGTATAACACTCCATGGTTTTTGTTAAATCATTTCTATACTTCATTTTTTTTAAAAATTTTCCTCAATCTTGCATCATTATCCATCCTTGTACTATCCTCTAGTGCATTCATTGAAATTCAGTAACCATTTTACATCAGCATCTGCCAAATTTTTTAAGTTTTTTTCTTTTTGGAAGATTTATTAATCATTTTTTCAATTATAAATTGCATTCATACATTCTTTTGTATATATGTATATAATTTTAAATTATAATTTTTTTATTAAAATTATTTTAGGGTTGTAATTTTTTTTATTTTAATTTTTTTGGGGTTGTATCTATTTGAATTTATAATTCTTCTTATTTATAAATTTTTTGTCGTTATAATTGTTTTGGGTTAAAATTGTATTTTTCATTAAAAAATATCTGCGATAATTATTTTGGTTATAAACACTTCTGGTTATAATTCATTTGGATCCAATATTTTTTTTATTTTTTTAATGGATATTATATATTAATTATTTTTAAAAAATGTATTCATTTTTATATTTTTATATGATTATTTGTGGAAATTTAATCTTTTTATATATAAATTATTATATGTTTATATGATTATATGATCATATGTTTATATATATTAATATATTCATCTATGAAATTTTCACCTTAGGAAATTAATGGGCCATGATTGGATAAATACATGAAGAACTAGTGATGAAAATTAGAAAGGGGATGAAATTGTCATAGAATTTTCAGAATAAATATTGAAAACAAGGATTTAATTTTATATCCATCTGTGAAGTGTTTCAATAAATGAAACTTGGGGTACTGTAAAATAAAATACAATCTAATTTTATTGGTTTTTATTCATAATTATGCATGGTGGATCTTTAATAGTTAAATAAAACAAAAGTAATGGTGTAATTATAATGAATATGGTCTATATATGTCAAAAGACTGTCTTGATTAATTAATTCCTGATGTAGGTGTTGAAACCATTAAGAACTAAAATGTGTTTAGTGACCAAATGAAGTTGTTGAGAAACGGTTGTTCTCAGGTCGCACATAATTTATAATTTTATCACTTTTCCTGAGATTAGTTAACTTGAAATTTTTGGAGTGATAAATGTTTCAGTGAATTACTAAAAACATTTAGAAGGGCTACTTCCATAATTAAATGAGCTTCTAGATTCTAATTAATAGTTAAAAATAATATTATTCTTAACGGTACTGTGGTATATAAATCTATATTCGTTCCAAAAAAAATTTTGTAGTATAGGAAGGAATATAAAATTCTATTAGAATATCATAAATATGGGACATCAGGATATAAAATGGATGAAAAATCCAATGGAGTTTCAATTTCATAAAAATGAACCAATCCTATTATTAATTGAATGTGGTATCATTTCATAATTTATTATTTTAAAATTCTCTTTGAAAATTAAAATGATTCCAAGAGGCAATGATAAAATATAGATAAGAACATCCCGGAGGGAATACAATATCAATCTATTGATTCAATATAATATAAGATATTTGTTCATAAATGTTCTGATTTTAGAAATGAATTTATAAATATTCAAATGGGATTGAACATATATATAAATAATCTATATTAGATCCTCAGCAGACAACATAGTTTGTGGAAAATTAGGTTTGTTTTCTGTAAATTTTCCCCATAAATATTCATGAAGGGGAAATATGTGATGACGAGTTTAATGATTTCTGAAAAAAAATATCATAGAAATGATATTTATGTTTATGTATCACCAATTATTGATGATTTAAAATTTATATGAGTTAAATGTGTTAAAATATTTGATTCACAAAACAAAGAGTATTACTTTTTACCTGTTATGATAATGTTAATTATAAATGAATTTCTTGCATATGGAAACATATAAAGATACACTGTTAAGGGACACACATTATATCTAATTTACAAAGAGGGGACCTCAAATCACCAATTTCAGAATGGATTAAAGAGAGTGTAAATGGAACATTTTAGATTTTTATGAATAGATTATGCTCAAATAATATTAAAAAAAAATCCATTTATCAACTTAAAAGGTTAGTATTTACCCCAAAAACCATTACTAGATGAATAAGTATTATGAAAAGGTGAATAACATCAATAAAACATTTGTAAAGAAATAAACTTTTTGTTTTCTATGAAATACTTGGTATAAGTGATAAATTTTATTTTAGCTATCTGATTAAAAACATTGGATGTAAAAAATAACATTGGTGTTATTCATGTTGATAAAAATATTTTTCGTAACATGATTTTAACATTTCTAAATATAAAAGTAAATAAAAATGATGGATTGCATGAAATAATAGACTTCAAAGTTTATGAATACATTCAAAGTTAGTAACCTCAAAGAGATGACATATAACATATTTTTCACTGACTCTACTGACATTAATAACGAGTGGGAATAATTGTTTTAATGTCTACATGGTATTAATTTACCTAGAAGATTTTCCTTAAATGTGAAAAATTTGGTGTAATTAAAGTATTAAATGTTAATAGGTATTAAATCTCATGAATGGAATATATTTATGCAATAGTTTTTACTGGGTGCATAGTATGAAAGATTACTAATACCTATCTGGAATTCTATCATTAGGTAGTGTTAAAATTTAAATATCTTCTTTAGGAATGGTGTAGATCAAAATTTGTTTTATATGTTGGATAATGAAGTTTTCCTCATAATTTTTAAACTATTAATGTATTTTCCTATTTTATTCAATATAATGATTCACTTAATGATTCATTTACTATGAGGGATACGAATATTTTGGACTGTTTATTAATGTCAGATGTATCTTTTTGAAAGATAAATGAAAAATTTTTAGGGATGGGTTAATAATCAACAATGACCAGAGGCATATATCCTTTTAAATATATATCAAAAGTGGATATTTGGTTTTTTACTGACTATTCTTATTAAGTGGGGAACATTTGTCCTCATATTTCTCAACTTTTAAAACTTCATAGTGAAGTTTAAGGGATATCTGACATAAAGGAAAAGTAAATTCCATGTGATGAGTGGGGAATGGACATTTATTCATTTTGAATAGCATAGGTGAGATTCAAAAATATATATCATCACATATTTTTGGATAGAAGATGTGATGTCCAAAAATAAATGAAAAGTGATTGAGGAATGAACATAAAAAATTTCTATAATTTAAGTAAAATATCAATAGAAATTTATCTACATCAAAAACATTGAAATTGTTAGTAGGGGTGAAGTGTTAATGTGACCGTGTGGTTTGGTTTTGGTATTAACAGTAACAAATTTTATTTAAAAAAACTAGGTGACCAGAGTGACATTTAAAACAATGTAGTATCCATAGTCACTGAACCATTTCATATTTCATCATCCAAATGTAAATCCCAAATTTCTTCATTAGAAATATATATTTACATTATTGAGGATATATTGTCCATTTATTATACTAAATTTTTTGTTTTGAAATACCTATGTAATTGTGTTAGTAGTAACTATTGTTTAAAACAGGATGAGTATGGATATACACTTATTGATTTGAAAATAATTAGTTACAAATAAGAATTATTTATCCTATTGAAGCATGAAAGTCAAATATTTTTCATTTTTATCCAATTATATGTTCAATTGTCCATTATTTTAAATTGTGAAACAATTCATTTAGGAAAAGAAAATGCTGATGATGTTGAAAAATTATGAGAAATGTATTCAACTTTTACACAATTATGTGATGATAACAATGATTGTGATGTGGATATAATCCATGAAACATAGAATGATCATGTATAAGGTAAATAAGAAAACACTTCATTACTATCCCTATTAATCAGTTAAATATTTTTTTTATAAAACAGACACATTTAAAAACAATATTTTTTAACTTCGATATACATATATATATATTGATAATTTCTTCAATTTTTTAATATTTTTATAATTATTAGATTCTGATATCCATTTTTTGGTTAAAAAAATTTCATTAATCCTTCTATATAAACTACTTTATTTATATTATTTATTTTTAGGTGTTTTTTTTGTAAAAATAATTTTTATAATTATCAACCTATTATGAACAATGAAATTTATTTATTATAAAATTAATTAATTTCTAATCTTTTTTAGGTACAAAAAATTAATCATTTTTAGATGATGATCATTTTGTTTCATTTTTCTATAAATTCTTATATTCATTAGTTTTTGTTACAAAATTTTTGGATGAATATTATAAAATCCAATGTATTGTTTTTTATTATGAATAATTAATTTTTTATTCATTATAATTTTTCAATTTTTATAAGAAATATAGGTTCATAAATATTAATTTATATGTCACATATCTTTAAAAATTAATGACAAAGAATTAGGGGAATCGGGGTATGTGTGTTTATCCATATAATAATATCTCTATTAATGAAATTAAACATACATTTTTTGAAATTATGTGATGCTATCATTTTTACAAAAGTGGATGGTACCTAAAGATGAAATTCATGGGATTACACATTTAATAAAACCATCACTTTCATGGGTATAGTAGAGGTTTATAATTCATTTTTAGGATAACGAACGCCTAACTGGACCACATTCCACATAGTTTAGAAGTTACCTAGATATATATAGTTATTATAGGATACATGTTTTATTTCATGAATAGATTAGTGTCAACCATTCGGTGAATGATGAGATATAGAAGTCCCTAAATATAAAATTTATAATATTATTTATTTAGTATTCAACGGTTTGAATATTAAACATTTTATATGAATCATATTTAAATTATTCAATTATAGATGATATATAATTTTTAAGATATAAAAGAACATAAGAAAAAGGGTTTATCCTTTTTGAAATTAATTGGATATATTTTAACATAATGTTTACTTCATTTAATATTTTTTAGAGTTAATATAATCCATATCATTGAATTAATTTTGGGTTTATAGTTATAGATATATAGTGGGATTTTTTTCTCCAGATAGCTATAGGATGGTTTAATGGAGTGTTTTTGTTGTTTTTAAAATTTCATCATTAAATTAATTTTAATTACTTGATAAGTTATAAATTTTTTTTACGTGAAATGACTGTTAAAAACTCACCAAGAGATATAGTCCCAAAATTTATATCCTCATATGTTCTCATGCGGACGGTATCCTTTATTATAGGAGAAAATTATTGCTTAAAAATTGAATGAATTAAGATCCAATAAAACTAGTAGCTCTGATGTTGTTCCATATAACCCTCCCTCTGCTCCCACTTGTTACGAAAAAATTAAAAGGGAGAGAATAAAAAAATGGGAACTATAATACCGATCCAACAAAAGAAGCAGATGATAATATTTTTTTAATTAGTTTTTAATTTTATTAAATTTTACTATTTTGTAAATTAATCCAACTAATATAATATTTTTAAATATTATATCGGGAAACCATCCTAAAGAATCGAAACATGAGGCCTTTATCACTGAGGGTCGAGTGAATATTCTTACAATTACTTTAGGAAAATAGGAACGACCATGATTCATCATAGTATAAGGATGGTATCTTTTTTAGAAATGTTTTTGGTTGTTCCCTTAGTGATGAATCAATGTAATAAGAATACAAGGTATAAATATCTTCATTGAATTTGGAGTTGCATAAATTTAATGATTTTATATATGATAGGATTAAACATTCTATAGCAGTTATACTTGCGAAAGTGCTGAGAAAAATGTAGCCTCTGTAGCCTTCTTACTAAAATCCACTACATAACAATTTAGAGTCAACCATATACAATGAATTTAAATATGGGATATCCATATATATATTATGGAATTCAAAAATGTACATCATCTAGGGGATAATTTACATAAACAACGTATGTAGTCGGGTTGTTTAACTCTAGTGGTAATTGATATTATTGATCCAACTACTCCAGTGTCACTTCCCACTAAGAAGATTTCCATAGTTGGAAAAATTATGGGTTATTTTTTTAATTTTTCCATATTTTCTTTTTCATCAGCTAACATGTATGGTATGAGTTATTTTTCATTTTTTAATTTTCATTAAATTTATAATTACATAGAAAAATTTACACTTTCCTTGTATATGAGTATCTGAAATCAAAGGATTCAATTACAAGGGAAAAAAATTTCAAGAACCAATAAATTTAGATACTCATAATGATTTAATTTTTATAACAAATATAACATATGTTTTTTTGTGTATATGTTTTATTTTTTCAATGTTTCATTGGTTTCATGATCACAGGTTATTTTTTATCATACATGTAATATATTTTATTCCTCGTCATGTTTTGTTCATTTTTACTGCAATTTTTAATCTCTATATTTTTGAATAGTAGAAACCTATGATGATACGTCCATATGAACATGGTCCATTTGGAATAATCTAATTATAGATTCATTTAATTTTTTTTTGTTTTATTGAGGATGGATTTGAGGAATGATGCTCCTATTTTTTTTATGTTTCTTAAACTTTGAGTGCCCATTTTTTATATAGAATCTAGTATTAATTTGGAAAGAATTTAAAAGTCCAATTATATATAAATTTAAAAATTATTTATGATTCAAATAGGTTTGAATCCGGTTTTTAGTTTGCGATATCTTAATGGATTTCTTTCAATTAATTCTTATTGCAATTGTCTTGGGTTTTTCTTTCTGTAGATATTATTGACATGTATTAAACCAATATTATGGTTCTGAATTTATATTTTTATTCTAAAAATATTTATTATTTTGAATTTTGTTTTTAAAAATTATTGTTTAGAGAATCATGATTTTGAAGAGAATTATTACAGGATAAAATGTTTCTTGGTCTGATGATCACTACTACTCATGTAACTAGGTTCACCGCTTTGTAATATTTATATACTCTACATATTTTTAATAGAAAAATTTGATAATTTCACATTTAATTGGAATTCGGATTTTTTACTTTTCTCTTCACTATTTTTTCATTTTTGAATTATGTGAACTAAAATTAATCCCAATAGGATATTGAGTATTGCATGTCGATTACCCCTATAGAACAGTCTACAATAATGATCCTAAAGAGGATATATAAATGGGGTAATCAAATGTTTTTAGGTGAAATGTCAAGAAAACATGTTTTATAAAATTACTAAAATCTTATATGGTTTCTAATAGACACTGATAATTTGGTATAAGAAATTATATACATTCACATAGAAAAATTAGTAAAATAGAATAATTAATGATCAATGTAACTTCATCAAATGTTTTCTTGATGGTTATTTGATTATTATATTGAAATATATTAACGAAATATTTGTTTTTTGAAAATATATTATGATGATTAATAAGTAAAAGAACAATTTTAACAAGTCCTTTAAATTGAATGACTTAGTAGAAGTTAGGTAGATACTTAGCATGATGATTACCCATGATAGAAAGAATTGGAGGATTTCATTATATAGAGATTTTTACATCAATAATTTTCTTAATAGATTCATCATGGGGAAGGATAAACGTATTAATAATCCTATTTAGAGTCATGTGACGTGATTCTATAGTCCATCAACTCAAGAGGATAAGAGAGATATAGAAAAACATCATTATCAATCATTAGTTATAAGTCTCATGTATTCTTTGGTGTACACCTTGATTTTCGCATTATCTACCAGCTATATTTAAATCATGGAAAGTAAGATTAGGTAGTATTCAAAGGGATACTAAGGTATATCAATGGTATATCCCATCATTATTTATGTTTTAGAAATAGTAAACCTATTTTATAATGATATATAAATGAAAAAATAGATAGGGATGTTGATATAAGAAAATATATATCCATATACTTGATACAATAAATAAGGGGATATTTCTCATGAAAATTAAGTTTATATAAATATATTTCATTATCAACCATATAAATAGTGTATATCACAATCATTGAAGTTTTCAATGATATCCTATGGATGATAAACATTCTATAGATTCCAATGAAAAAATAACTGAATTATATTATCTTATAAGATAATAAAATTATCTTTTTTCTCAGTAATAACTCAACATTTCATTCAAGATACAAAGACATTTAAATTCAATACAATTAGGTAAATTATTTTTTGAAAAAAAATGCAGAAAATTTTGAAAATAGACACCATTGAAAATGGGGTATATGTAATGATAAAAGTTATATAAATAGAGGGCCTAGAGTCTATCAAGGATAGTGAAGATCTATATTTTACCCTACATTGGTCATGAAGATGAGTTTTGGGGGGTCACACCCAATGATCAGAAAAAAATAAAGGAGGAATATTCAATGCTTAGTAAGTAACCATGGATGATTTTCTTCAGTGTTTGGTAATAAAAATGGAATGAATACTTTTCTAGGGGGTGAATCAACCAATAAATCATTTACCATAATTATTTATATATCCCATCAAGAAGATATATTTTCTCATGTACTATTAATGATTTGTATCCTATGATTATTATATAAAGAAAAATAAATAGAGTGTAACCTATCTACCATAGACATAGGAACTCTATAGAACCATATCAAATTTATATGTTTCTTTTTTAATAATATGTGTTATTTATTATTCAAAAAAATATATGTTTATTCATTCTCCATCCCACTAAAATAGATTATGGTAAACTATTACATAAGAATGATCTCAGATATAAAAAATAAGATATTTTTTTCATAGAATTTCATTATTGGCCAATATCATGATAATAATAATGTCAAAATTCCATTATCAGTACACTAATATCCAAATTTACCGATTTGTAGTGGTGAATAAAAATAAATTAATAGATAATGAGAATATGAAATTAAAGAAGATTCAAAATAATAAGTAAATTCTTTATGAGTTTTAAGTTACACACAAGTGATGATGATTATCAATACCATTAGAATATTTAGAATAAAAAATGAAAAAGATGATAATATAATGGATAACTTAAAAATAACACAAAAATTAATCAAAACTAATCATATGATAATAATGATTAGAAGAAATCAATGGAATGATGGATAAATTTAAAATAACACAATAAATTAATCAGAACAAATCATGTGATAATATAAGGTCCGAAGAAATCAAAGGAATGACAAATGTTTTTAAAATTATTCAATGATAAAAATAAAAGATGCAGGATAACCTACCAATATATTGATTAAAGTGTTGAAGTTCAAAGATATATGAATAAAATTAATATTATAAGCCCAATAATATAAATTTTATCACATAAGAAAATTTAGGTATAAAAATTATGAACTGACATAAGAGGGGAAATAAAAAACATAAAAAAGAGAATCTTAAAATGTTATTTATGAAAAGGACCACCCAACGCACCTCAACCAGAAAATCTTAATCTATGAAGACCTAACAAGAATGTGGTAATTATTGATAATTGAGAATGATTATATTTTCATAGACTCTATAGGGTTAAAGTAATTGAGGGTTCAATATATAATTTATTGAATAAAAATAATCATAGTTTTTGGATTTAACCATTTTATTTATCATCAGGATGAATAGGGAAATCATCCCCTCTCCAGATGAAGTAATAATTCATTATTTTAAAATTTGTTAATTAATCGAAAACTCTATGATGAAATTTGAATGGGGAAGGTGTTGGGTCATAAAAATATAATTTGTCTCATCATTTTGAGGTATAACATGAAAAGTGGAGGGGAAAAGTTCAGAATAAAAAATGAAATTAAAATTATGCTTTCAAATAAAGAAAGATGATGTCGTGTATTTTTGGGCAGTATTGGATCAATTGTTACAAGAAATAAAAAATCTATTGTTATTGGGAAATAATGACATCATGTGTTGCAGTGGTGATAACATTAGATCTATTGTTTCTTTTTCATGGTAGAATAGGTAAATTCAACTCTAATACGATGAAGAATATTTCTAGTTATTAGCTAAAAATAATGGTTTCTTAGGTATTTAGTAGGAATATCACATACCTAATTTAACAGATGTAGATATTCAATTTTTTCAATTAAGTGTATCACTGTTGTTTGTTCCATGGTTGGGTAACCTTTTTTGGGTGCCTAAATTTCAAATGTAGAGAAAATTTATTAGGTAAACCAGAATGAGATATTATTATATTTTCATATTAGCATATAATATTAACAAAAGACTAGGACATGAAACAATAATTCATTATTTCATTCCATTACTTGAAAAAATAAGATGGATAAATAGAATTTACTATGAAAAGTATTGAAATTTAGGATACATGGACCATGTTCTATTAAATTTTTCCAAATTTAAATCAGTTTATTTTTTAAATTTTTAAATATAACTCTAACTATTTATAATATTTTTAAATACTCATTAACTACCCTCTTAAACTTAGAATTTTACAATTTTATAATTCAATTATATATATATTTATTGGATGTACAATTAAATAAATATTTTTTTAAATATTTTATTATCCTTTAGAAATATATATTTAATTATTAATAATAATAAATTTAACTGGACTTGAATTTAGAATCCATTTATAAATCTAATGTAAACTAAATTCAAAATAATGAATTAAGTTTTATTATAATTTAAATTATTTCTTTAATAAAGAAATAATTCTTCATTTAATCATTTCTATGTTTACAATATGCTAGGGTTACTGTAATAACATTTCCCAAATGTTAATCATGTTTTGATTCAACTTCCTTAATTAAAAAAAATTACATTAACCACCACCCTATCTCTTCATAATAAAGTAAAGTAGTGTGAATACTTAGTTAATGAATACTCAATTTCAACCCTATTCATGGAAATAACAAAATAAAGAACAAATATAATAAATATTTTTTTTGTTATAAATTATGGATCACAATGCTTAATAAAATATAGAAATACATCATAATGTTATGTGGGATGTCTACTGTTTGATACTAAAAAATAACCTACTATCATGTTTCAAAACGATGGTAATATAATCCAAAACCATTACAATAGTTCATTGGAAGTATTTAAAAAACAATTTTTATAGTTTCCATAGATGTAGGTCTATAATGATATTTCTATGTAAATCAAGTAAATATGGTTATAATTTTATATACAAGTTGCAACGGTTTTCAAACCATTATGAGAGGTAGTTTCTGTAACTATTTACAAACCCCAATGATTGGTTCATAACTCAAAACATGTTTCATCAGGTATTAGACCTCAGGCCTTAAGAAACCATATAATAGACCAGCAAACATTATTTAGGAATATTATTTATTTATTAATAAAATTTTATTTACATATTATTAGAAATTAAATATTAAATATTAAATAACATTGGTTCTAATTATAATAAATTTATATTAATTCATAGAATATGATGTAACACTATTAGAAAAATATGATTTAGTGATTCAATTTTTACATTAGTGTTTTCATAAACGATAATAAAAGAAAATCAAATTAAATTTTAACGTCTATTTTTCCAAAACCAACATTAAATTCCCATAAAAATATAATTCCAATAGTATTATCCTTATTTTTTGACTTAATCTTTCAAAAACCCTCATCCTATTAACTATTGAATATTGTTAACTCGTGCTTGATCTTCCCGTATTCATTCAATTTATATAATTCGTTTTTCCTTATTTATCAACAATTTTCCATATATCCACTGTTCTTCCATTTCCATCGACATCCCTTAAAACCCTAATTTTCTCGACACATGACTATGCTCCGAGTTTTTTGTTCAATTGATTTTCTAATTTGTTTTTACAAATTTTTCTCCTCAATCTTGCATCATTATTCATGGTTCCACCACCCCAGAGTGCATTTTTTAGAATTCAATATATATTTTCCACTCTCTTCCTCCATATATTATAAATTATACTATTTATTTTTTATAAATATTTTATTTATCTGTTTGTTATAAATTTTATTCATCCATTCATTTTTTTATATACATCATTTCCAATTATAATTTTTTTTCGAAATTATTTTAAGGTTGTAAATTTTTATGATTATAAATTTTTTATTATTGTAATTTTTTAAATTTTATTTTTTTTATTTGTGATTATTTGTATTTATTATTTTTTTTTATAATTTATTTATCATTAAAATCATAAATTTCATAAAAAATTCACTTATAAATTCATTTTTTCCACTATAATTACATTTTGTTATAGATTGTTTTCAAGTTATAAATTTTTTAACAGTTATAATTATTTTTAATTTATAAATTATCTATTAAAATATTATTCATATTTATATATTTATATTATTATATATTTTAATTATGTTTATATATATGTGTGTGTGTGTGTGTGTGTGTTTTATGTTTATTATTGTCAATATATTCATCTATTCAATTGTAAAATTAGTTAATTAATGGACTGTAATTATAAAAATGCATAAATAACTAACAATGAATATGAGAAAGGAATTTAAAATATATTGGAATTTTCTAAATCAAATTTTTAAAGTAAATATTTTATATTCTGACTATGCATGATGTGAATGAATATAAGATGCTTAGGGTATAGATAAATAAAAGACCATCTAATTTTCTATGCTTTTAATTGTAATTATAGATGATGGTAAATCATGAAGAAATAATAAATAATCCATATATAATGATGATGAAGATGTTTGGCATGAGATAGAGGGTTATCATGAAGAAATAATTCATGATGAAGGTGTTAAAGCCCTTGAAAAAACATTAGGTGTTGAGTGAAAATATATTGATTCTAAGAGACCAAAATTATTAGTTTCACTAAATTTACTGTGTTACCATCATTACAGATTTTAGAAAAATTGAAAGATAAAAATGTTTGGAGTGATAGAAGATTCACTAAATTTCCTAAACTTTTTAAATATATAATTCTCATAGGAAAAGAGCTACTAAATTCCAATTATAGAGAGAAAAGTATTATATACAAACAGATTTGTGTATAAAAAACATGCTTACCCAAATGATTGTGTGTTTTATAAGATAAAATATGAAAGTTAATTAAAATATCCTAAATTTTGGACAACACGACATAAAATGGACTAAAAATCCAACAATTATTCATTCTCAAGAAAAAAACACTAAACCAATTTCTAATGAAATCTATTACATTCCAATAATTCTATATTTGAAGTGCCTATTAAAAAATTCATGAGATTAAAAGAGTATAAGATGGAAAACTAATGGGAAAATATCTAATGGAAACTTATGTTACCTTAATAATTCAGTACAATGGAAGATATTTTATAAAAAAAAGATTGATTTTTGAAATAATGTTAGAAATATCAAATTTGGACTATAAATAAATTGAATGAATATATATCAAAGCCTCGGTAGCCAGAATATTTAATTTCGTATAATTTTTATTATTTACAAATTATCCCCATAGATATATATATATGAATATGAAATCATGACGATTAGCATGATGATATCGTGAACAAAATATCCCTAAAATTATATTGATGCTAATCTATCGTCATTGATAGACGATTTATAATTTTCATTGAAGAAATGTTTTATAGTTTTTTAGGAATACAAGATATATTATGTTAGTTTGAATACTCTGATAATGTTCACTATAAAAGAATTTTATGCATATGGAAACTTATCAAGATATAGTGTTAAGGGACATAAATCTTTTCCAATTTATGAATAGGTATCTTCAAATAATTAATTATTTAATCAATAAATTATAGTGTTCATGGGACATCAAATATTATTTTTAATGGATCATTCTTATCAAAAATTTGAATAGAATTTAATGTTTTACAAGAGTATAATTTTCCCTACAACCATTATCAACTGAATAATATTATGAGAAGGTAAGGAACATTGATGTAACATTTGTAAAGAATGTATTTTTTTGGTTGTAAAAAAATACATATGATAAATTAATCATTTTATTCAAGTTAACTTATTAGAAATTTTATCTTGTAAAAATGACATTTAGGTTATCTAGGTCGAGAAAAAAAATTTTGACAGTCATGATTATAACATTAATAAAAATAAATGTAATAAAAAAAGATATATTGCATGAAATACTAGACATAACAAGCATGGTAATACATTTGGAGTAACCTCACACAATGAGTGCAAGTAGAACATATCTTCCTCTATCTTATCAAATTTTATGTATGAGTGAGAAGATAATTTTTTTTCCAGTGTATGTGTGGTGTTAATGTACCTATTTTGTTTTAATCAAGTGTTAAAATTTCGGTTTCATTGAATTATTTAAAATTAATTGATATGAAATATCATCTGTTTATCCATTGATAGAATAGTTTTTACCATTCTTCATATATATAATAGTGTTGATACCTTTTAACATGTCTACACCACGTTGTGTAACTTTTTAAATTCTATTAAAATCAAAGATGTAGATCTAAATATATTTGATGTGTTTAAGAATGAATTTTTTTTCTCAAGCATTTTCAAAGAGAAATGTATTTCCCACCATCATTTTTTGATATATTTATTCATCTCTTGACTCATTTTATATGATAGATAATAATATATAAATATTTTTTAAAAAAATGGATTAATCCTTATGAAATATTTATGGAATTTTTTATGGAATTTTTTTAAGAAACTAAATCAAATATAGACCTCTATTGTTATATATATATATATATATTTCAAAAGAATTTATTAAGTTATATATTGATTATTTATCTAAATTGGATCATATTGGTACCATTATATATCCACAATTGATAGTTTATAGTGAAGGTAAATTGATATGTATCTTAAAGGTAAAATTAAATACACATGATGAGGTGATGAATGCAAATGTATATCTAAATGGTTTATGATACAGCTAATCCCTCTCCAAAAATTTATTAGAGAAATAAAAATGATATAGAAAATAGAGTGGATGGGTTCAAACAAGATTGAACATCAATATATTTTTAACACCCTGTGACATATTAAACCTTTTATATTATCATATATTTATATATTTAATCCATAAAATCTAAGATTATGTGAAAAGTGGTTTATGAAAGAATATAAAAAATCATTTTTTCTTGGCTTAAAGAGAAAGTTGTCACCAATTTATTCACATCAAAAAAATTGAAATGGTTAGTAGGGGGATAATGTGTTAATGGGATCATATAGTATGGTTTTAATATTAATAGTAACATATTTTACACAAAAACCAGGATGACATGATTACCATTAAAAATAATGGAATAATGGTAATTAGTGATTTATTTTTTAGGTGAAAAAGATAAAACCCAGTTTTTGCATCAGCATTATATTTTAGAGTTATTGAGGATATATGTAGATTGAATAAAAAAATAGGTACTAGTATTTAAGTGTAAATGATTTGATAGTAATAAAAGTGTGAAACATAATGAGTATACATTTACACTTGTTTATTTGAAAAGATTTATTTCCAAATATGAATCATTTATTATAGATATGAATGAAAATTAAAAATTTAATATTTTGACCCATCAAATTTTTAGTTATCTCTTGTTTTGGAAGTGAAATAATTTAGTAAGGTATTGAGAATGTTGATAATTTTGAAAAATTAAGTGATTTTTTTTTCATTCAATACATGATTACACAAGGATAAAATTGATTATGATTTGGAAATAATCCCTGAAACAGGAAATGGTAATATAGACGGGATATGGGAAAACACTCCATTACTCTCATAATAATTCAAGTAAATATATTTTTAGTTTCAACTTCTATTGTTTAAAATATTACATTTTGACAATAATATTTAAATAAAGTGATATTGAGAATTAAAAATATTTTTTATTATTTTTTATATTCATTAGATTCATATATCATTTTTTTGTGGAAAAGTATTTCATTGATCATTTTTATATGATTATTTTCTATATATTTTCATTTTCATGTATACAATTTTACTCAAAAAAATATTTATAATTTTCTCTAATATTGAGAAAAAAATTAAATTTTAATTATGAAATTTATTTATTTCTAGTAAAAAATTATAAAAAAGAACACTTTTTTATGATAATAATTTCAATCATTTTTCTGTTAATTTTTGTATAAATTAAATTTAGGTACACATATTTTTGGTTGAAAAACCTAATATTCAATATTTTATATACTATTACAAATAATAAATCTTTTGACTCATTATAATTATCTAATTTTAATTAAAAATATGTACAGAAGATTTAATTATAGTAGAATACATCTTTCTAAGTGACTGACATAGAGGTAATGTAACTGAGGTATGTATGTTTCTTTATATAAATATATGTATTGTAATTAAATTATTTAATGAAATTAAAATTATATTTCTTAAAATCATTTGAATCAATTTTATTTCTCTAGAGATGAATGTTTCCATATTTGTTTGGTTTCAGATTGCACATTTACCAAAACATTCACATGTTTATGGATATAAGTGGTTGATAATTAATATTGATGATAAAATCCACCCATCTGAGCCACATTCCATGTAGTTCAGGAGTTACTTGGTTATGTAGAATCATTATTGGATATTGTTGACAAGTTATCAACAGACCAGTTATGAGAGTTCTTAAAATTAATGTTTCTAAACAAATTTTATTGGTTTTTTAATGGTTAAAATAGTATATATTTCATATGACTAATATTTAATCTATTTAATTACAGATTAAATATTACATTAAATAGTCTAATGTAATTAAGAAAAATTATATACCCTTTTGGTAGATAGATAGAGTTATTTTAAGATGATTTTGAATTCATTTTATAATTGTTTTGAGTAATAAGAATCAAGATTGATGGCATAAGTATGGGTTTATGTAAACCAAGACATGATAAAATCTATTCTCTAATTGGTGGGAGGAATCCTTTATGGTTTTTTTTATTGTTTGAAATTTTTATTTATTAAATTTATTTTAATTACTTAATAAATTATTAATTTGTTAATTATGTAATAGGCCTATTGGAAAACTCACTAAGAGATACATTCCAATAATTTATACCCACATACTTTGTCACATGTAGGGTAACTTCTTATTAGGATAAAATTATTTCCAAAAACATTAATGTATTAAGATCCAAGTCAACTAGAATATCTTATGAGGTAGAATACAACTTTCATTCTCCTCCCCATGAACATGAAAAATAAATGTGGGTGAGAATTAAAAAAAGGGGTAGTATATTACTAATCCCATAAAATAAGTAGAAAATATGATTATAAGTAATTAATTATTAATTTTATTAAATATTTATATTATGTAAATTTACCCCACTAATATAAAATTTTATAATATTACTTTAGGATACCCTTTAATAGAAAATGTCACCGAGGGACTTTATCCCTAAGGGTGGGAAAGATAATATTACAACTATTTGAAGAAATATAGAACACCCAATTCATACTAGATGGTATAAAGAGGGTGGTTTATTTAGAAACAATTTCTTTGGCACCCTATGTGTGTTATAAATGTGAGAAAAATATAAGAAAGTAATAGCTTCCTTGAAGTATGAGTTGTGATAGTTTAATTAGTTGATAGATGGTAGAATTAAATCATATTTTGAAGATATTTTTGAGGAAGAAATGAAATAGAAACAAAAATACTCCCATAACCTCTACCTCCTTGTTCAAACCCAAACATGTTTTGGGAGTTTCATGTTTGGGGTCCCCATTTATATATTATTAATAACATATTTTTAAAACATCCAAGTGATTATATACATCAAATTATTATGCAGTTAGGTTAGGTATGAGTAGTGGTAAATGATATTATTGATCCAATTTCAGTAGTGTCACTGCTTGCTGAGGTGGTGTCCATATATAGAGATGGTATTTTTTATTTTTCATTTTTTCCATCTACTCTTTTTCATCAGCTAAAATTTCAGGTATGCGTTGTTTTTCACTATTTATTTTTTATTAAATTCATAATTGCACATATTTTTTTCTTACAAATACCTTTTACTTAGGTATATAAAATTAAATAAATAATTACAAATGAAATAGAAATTTTTAAGAACCAACACCTTCATATACTTTTTGATAGGTTCATGGGATAAAAAATTTATCATGTGGTTCGATCTACCATATAAATTCTCTTGTCAATTTTTATTGGTTTCATGGTCACTGTTTTTTTCATCATGTGTGTCACGTATTTACTTCTTAATATAATTTTTTTAATTCCTGATACTCTTTATACACTCTTTATTTTTTATAGTGTAAAATGGTTAAGAACATTCCCTATGAACATAGAAAAATTTGATAAATCACAATAAATACTTGTGAAATTTACTAATTTCTATTTCTTGTTTTATTTACCATGTATTTATTAAACATTTATCAAATTTTTAAAAGTCTATAGATCCATTCATGTTCATTTATTATATTAGATACGTTTTTATTTTTTTCATCGTATTGTGAATCATGTTATATTTTATTTTTAATCCTTTTATAATTCTAATAAATGTTGAATCTAGTTTCCAGATTAATGAGATATATGTGGTTTACTCTCATTTCATTGGTGCTGCTAATATCTTGTATTTTTATTTATTTATAGGTACATTACATATATTATAAAAATATTAGGGTTCTGGATGTATAGTTTTGAATCTTGAAATTTTTTTCATTATTTATTCTATTTGTCAAAATTATTTTCTATGGAATGATTGAAATGTTGTTTGGTCTTATAATCACAACTTCTCATGTGATTTTATCACTACATTGAATTCATTTTGTATTTATTATGTTCAAAATACATCAATTTAAACATATCTCCAATAATTATAATATATATTTTTAACTTTATACTTTTATATTTGTTTTTTTTGGATTCTTTGAAACCAAATTAAAAAAAGGGGTCATGGAAATTTCATACTGAATACCCATAAAGCAAATCCCAAAATAGTGATCTTAGAGGGGAGATATATATGAAGTAACCCAATGGTTTTTTTTTTAAAATATTATGAAAACATATTACATAAAATATGGAAATATTTATATGGTTGAAAAAGACATTGATTTAATGGTATATGAAATTTGACTCATTCAATAAGAAAAATGAGTATAATAGAACAATTTATGATCATTTCATCTTTGTCAAAAGTTTTTCCTAATAGTGATTTAATTATTCTCTTACTTCATATTGATTGCATCATGTTTTTTGGAAATTATATTACAAATACGAACATGATAATGAAGGATTTGAAACAAATCCTTCTACTTAAGGACTTATAAGAATCCTGAAAAATTCTTAGCGTAGTGATTATATTTGATATGAAGAATCATAGGATTTAGTTATCTCAATAATGATACATCATAAGGTTCTTTATATATTCAACGTGAAAAGGGATAAAATTTATAAGAAACCACTTTAGAGTCATTTACTGATAAAAAAAATTCAAAATATATCAATGAAAGTGGAAAAAGGAGGGATAAATGTTCATTATTAGTTAGAAAAATTAACAGAACACATATCTCAGGGTGTGGATAAAGAAATTATAAATATTTTTCCCAAGGAAGAACAATTTGTGACCAAGGTCCCCTCACATGAGGAGATTCTTAGTTCATTTACTCACATAATCAAATTCACCTAAACTATTTTTTTCTATTTTATTATTATTTCTAGAAATAATGATATATTTGTGTTTTTGTTATTTCCTTAAATAATGAAAATACATGTAGAATGAAAATTTAAACTAAACTAATATTTAATGGTCAATATAGTGAAATTAAAAAGAATTAACTTTGTCCTTATTTTCGTTTTCCATTCTATCATTATTCTCATTTTTTTAAGTTTAGTTTCATAATCCAATTATGAAATCTCATTGTCACGACCCGTCCTCGGGGCCCGTGCCGTGACTACCCCATGCCCGCCTTCCATAGGCCAGGGGCTGGTGACCAGCACTAAAGGCGTAAATCCCGATAATTGGGAAGGAATTTCCTTTATAAAAGTAAACAAACACCACAGAGTACAAGCGGAAGTAAACACTAAGTACAAAGAGAAGTGCTGAAAGGAAAAATGGGTCAGAATACAAACCCAATAGAAAGGAAAACTACAACTGAACAAAGTACAACAGAAAAAGAAAATAGCTGGAGGGACGGAAACGGCTCCTGGTTCATCCTCCTCGGATTCTACCTGACGGGTAGGTACAGATGACGCAGCTCCTGGATCATCCACCACGGATCCTAACTGAAGGGTAGGTATAGATAGCCTCCTCAATGCTCTCGCCCGTCAACCTACTCCAGATACTGACTCGTCGTATAGTCCACCTCCGGGTACTGACTCGTCGTGTAGTCCACCTCCGGGTACCGTCCAGTCCTCGAACACTCGGCCTCTGTCAGCACTGCCCATCTTCTACAACCAACACAATGAGGTGCGGGCATAGCCCGTGCAGGGGTGAGTATAACGACACTCAGTAAGGACCCTTAGACCCTCAAGGTCTCACAAAACCAACAATGATAACCACAAAGAGGATCTCAATAGATAACCTCTACTTAGGTATATGCCCATACATATACCTAATTTATCAAGTAACCCATCTCAATCATGAGGAAACACAAGGATTGTGAAATCAACGGATAAAAACTACCCAGGTATATGCCCATACATATACCTAAGTTAGCAAGTGACCCATCTCAATCATGAGGTAAACACAAGGTCAAAAGTCTCAGCTCAAACCAGGATTTTTCATTATCGAAACCGTAACTACTGAAGAGCTCCGTCTCTGGAGTGTACAGTGGTCCTGTCACGACTCCGAGGTACTGCTTACTAACCTAAGACTGCTGAGGTACTCCTCCTGTCGAGTACCGCGGGCCTGCCACCTCACACAGTAGTGCTTCCCGCCGGGGTCTGCCACTCAAACATAGTAGTGGTCCCCCCTCATAGCCTACAGAGGTACTCCTCCTATCAAGTACCGCGGGTCTTCCACCTCACACAGTAGGGCTCCTCCGTTGTGGTTCTACCACCTCACAAAGTAGTGCTCCCCATTGGGCTACGTAAGTCACTCCGAATCGAATCGGACAAGCAGTCTTCAGGTCTCTTCCGGCTAAACGGTCTCCGTACTCCGTATGCTCGTCTCTGGGAGGGTCCACTCCACGAGCTACAAGTCGATACTACATGTATCTCAAAGTCTCACGAAGAAGTATCTCAAAGTACCGCCTCGTCATAGGGGTCTAAACGCAACAGACGACGCGTCAATCGGACGCCCGGTCTGTGAGTTACTAGCCTTTTCATCCCCGGGGCCCGGTTGGATTCATGTATGAATCAAACCGGCCGTATCTCAACTGTACCCCGAACTCTCATAGGGTATACTCATAGGGACAATTTCACAACGAGATCACCAACGCCGCTGACGGTTCGTCAAACGGTCGCCTGGTCTGAAAGATATCACCTTTTCCGTTCCAGGGGCCCGGTTGGTTTCGTGAGCGAACCAACCCGACCACACTCCGACGGCATCCAACCCTCGAGCGGAATATACCAAAAGTTCCTTCTCACTCAGAGGATTCCATCAAAGTAGAAGACACGTCAATCAGACATCCGGAACTCAAGTTACAAGCATTTCCGCTCCGAGGGCCCGGTTGGTTTCGTGTACAAACCAACCTGGCCGAACCCAATGTTCTTCGAAACCATGAGTGTAATATACCAAAACGACTGCCTCGATCCGAGAATCGCGTTGCCGCTAAAGGCGAGTCGTTTGGAGGCCCATAACTCAAGTTATGGGCATTTGACCGAAAGTGGTCCGAAAACGGGGGTATGGGCCCGGGCCGACCAGGGCCGACCCGGCCCGACCAGGGCCGACCCGGCCCGACCCCCCCTCGGTCGGCCCGAACCGGGTCGACCCGAACTGGGTCCGACCCGGCTGGGCCCGACCCGGTCCGGCGCGGTCCGGTTCGGTCCGGCCCGACCGGCCGTCTGCGGCTCGGCCAGCGTGGCCGAGCCGATTCGTGGGCGGGGTGCGCGGCTCCCCCGCCCTTCGTCGTTAATTAAGGTCGGCGGTTCGTCGGCCGCCTCCTTTCCGGCGGCACGCCGCCGTCGCCTTCCGTGGACCACCGGATGCACACCGGTGGTCCGTTCCTTCTGCAGTCTTCACCTATGGTCCCCCCGGGACCCCACCTTCACTGCGAAGGGATTTAAACGCCCAAACGGCCTGCTTCGTTGTCGCCCGTCAATCCGCACGTCAAAAACGAAACGTGTCGTCTTCATGGTTATCTGACGCGACGCGTTGGAGCCGCGCCCCTTCGCCGTGGCCCGACTCTGTCCGCGGATGTCTTCGGGTTTCTCCGCCGTGACGCGACGACATCGCTCCTTTGTTTGTTTTTCACGACGCGGCGCGACGGCGCCACGCATTACTTGTCAGACGTTTCCGTGCGGTGCGATGGCACCGCACCATTCCCATTTCAATCCACAAAAGAATCCAATATAAAATAAGGAGGAGGGTCATCTGTGTTTGTGCGGTCCGGCCCCCCTCGCGTTATTCGATAACAAAAGGTCATATTTAACGAAGTTCGTCAAGGCAATAAGCACGAGCAATTTAAATAATAACCCTCATCATCAAACCGCATGATCGAACAATCCGCGGATCAACCCGGTATTGGTTGGTCCGCGCTCGTCGTTCTTTTGTCAGAAGATAAGAGAATTCCAAAAATAAATTCCCCTACCTCGTGTCATCCTTCGTTTGTTGACAAAGTCTCGGGATGGTAGTTTCGCTGTAGAACGGTATCAATTCCTTCATCGTTGGAGTGAGCACCGTCGTCGATGGCGACGTTCCCCGCGGTGATGCCTCCTCCCTTGACGTGGAGAAAGAAGAAGAGAAGGCACATCGTTGGTGCCTTCGCTTTCTCCATCGGAGGGTCAGTGTTCATCACATTCTTCATCGAAGTCTCGACGTTCTTCAACGATGGTTATGGAGTTCTTCAAAACTAAGATCTTCCTCTCTCAATATCCTCAATTAACCAAGCAACCTAATAAAATAATCTCTCCAATTATTTTATTAACACATTCCAAGCTTTTCAAATTCCAAAATTCAAATAACTTAATTAATTTAAGAAGTTTAACTCAATAATTAAAAAGTGTTGGCTTGCACTTAAGAGGGGGAGAAGTTCAAGAGTTAAAGGGAGATTAAATGGGGGGGTTAAAGGAGAGTTATAGGGATGTGAAAGGTTGGGGCTCGTGTGGGCCCCACCATTCAAGTATCCACTCATGGGAAGTTTTTTGTTCATGGGCTCCACCAACAACTTCCCATGGGAGAGAATAACTCCCAAAGACATAAAATAAAATTGTTCACACAATTTTATTTATTTTAAACTAAAACCCCAAAAACAAAATCTCAACCCGCTTAAAACGCAACTGGGGTAAATGTCCCCTTAAGAAATTACCGGCGTTGCGAGTTCATCGGTGCCATCGGATTTCAATTCTGAGCCCTGGTTCAAGCGATAGAAATTCCCGCTCGCTTGTTCACTGAATGTACCCAAGCCAAACATCGGAAGTTGATTCCGGGCACTCCGGGCCTCGGAATCAAGTGCCGTCAGAAACCGCGCTCTTGTAAAATTCCAAAGAAAATTAAGAAAAACGTTTCCTCGAAATTTCCAGGTCTTTACATTACTCCCACCTCAGGGCTTTACGTCCCCGTAAAGCTTCAACACAAACTAGGGTCACAAAAGCGGTACAGAGCATGCATCTGAGCCTTCCGCTCCCATGTGCTTACCTAGAGGTACCCGTACTGCCAAAGAAAGCTCACCCGAGGAATTGATCATCCTCATAGGATCCACTCCTATCGATCCTCGATCCCCACTGGAACCTCCCTGAAAGACACCCCATCGCCATCGTCCAGCTCCTCATGGTCGATGATATGCGGAGGGTCGAGCACGTATCTCCTCAGTTGAGATACGTGGAAGTCGTCGTGCACCTGGTGCAACTGAGGTGAATGGGTCAAGCGGTAAACCACCTCGCCTACCTATCTGAGGACCTAGAAAGGTCCGTTGAACCTCGGAGGTAACTTTCATCCCTGGACACATCTCCGTAAACCTCATCGAGGTGAGACCCGTAAGAAGACGTGGTTGTCATCCTCGAACTCCAGAGGTCTCCATTTTCTGTTAGAACTGAAACTCAAAACGACTACTGTTATGAGGGTAAGGTTGAACGACTAAAGAGTGATCGGTCACACCCTCCTGTGCAAGAGTTACCCTGCGCTACCTGGGGTTTCATTTTTTGCCGACCAAGGAAAACCCATCCCGACTTCGTAGTTAAACTACATCCTTTTTGCCTAATACCGTCAATTTGTGTATGAACTGTGATTGCCCAGTCCATACTCAAACCAACATCGTAAGGCCTCGACGCTGCCACCAAGAGATTCCAACCGAAACTCTCTCCTCGAGGATCTGACCACACCGTCGGTGTAAGTGTGATTATCGAGTCTCCTCCCAATGTATCTCCAGATTTGAGGGTCAAATCCACGTCTTACTGGAAACTCTAGGTATGGAACAGGATTTGTGAAAGCAAGGAATGATTCATATCGACGTCCATTACTACAGTAGCTAGTAGTGGACATAGACTGTCCCTTGAATCATTTCTAGAGCCATTGGGTCACACTCCTTGACCGTATGCAGCTGCACTCTTACTCCGCCCTCCAGCTCCCTGAGCCTGGCAAGAATAACTAAGGCGTGTGATTGTACCATGTTATGATGTACACCACCTCATGCTGCTCTCCTAGCTCTGCCTCCACGTCTGCTGCTTCTTAGACTCATATCTCCTTAACATTTTCTCTTCTTGAAACATTTTCCACACCCAAGTCTCCGAGACTGGCGCCAGTTTCCAGCTTCCCACTGCAATCCTTCACTGACTACATCCATTCAGCGAAAAGATTCTTAACCACAAAGGTTCTTTCTAGAACCCTAGAATAAGTAGGAATGCATAGAGAAAAGGTTATGGCTTGGATGTCCTTAAACACACCACGCTCAGAGGTTCGAGCTCTATAGCACTGATCGAAACACATTCATCGAGTACCCGGAATGTTCGGTACGCCTCGATGAATTCCCTGCTATCGATACATCGTCCCGCCGAAGCTGTATAAGCTCTAGAAAACTCTCAGCCACCTCCTCAAGCTAGTCCTCAACTTCCTGTGAGTCAGGTTTGCCTCAGAACTTGAGGGTAACTGATGATGAAACATGTGTAAGGTAGTAAGCCTACATGTGTCACCTACCGGTACCGCCGGTTGTAACTGCTGACCAACAGGTAGTGATGTATAGCTAACACACTACCCGAAGGCACTATCTCAGGCATCGGTCCACGTACCGAAGCCTCATCACTATGCGGACCATCCTCATGGTCATTCACTGGAAAAAACAAGTAGAGAAGTCCACCATCCACTCCACTGATGTCTCAGCTAGGCGAAAAACTCTAGCAATCGCCTCCAACCAGTGTTCTGCTGTCTGGGAATCTGCATCGCCTCGTATCCTCGGAGGCCACTACTGCTGGAACTCGTGAAAAGCGCTCTACGAGCGTGCACAGTTCGCTAGTATGGATGGTGGAATCTACTGCCCAACAGGTGGTGGTGTTGCTGGTACACCACCCGAGGGTTCCAACATAGAAAGAGGGCCCTGCACCGGAGCCTCGTCGCTCGGTGGGCTGCCATCGAGTACTCACTCGAAAATCCAACTAACTGTCTGCGTGGAGACAACCTGAACAGATGCGACACGATCAACGTTTATTCTAGGTGAGCTGACCTGGTTTGAGCTGACTTTAAAACATTGGAAACACACACACAATCAGTGTCTTCATGTACAAAGTCAGAAATCAGTAGTCAGGGTCCTGGTGTACGGATACGTCAGCCGCCGCACCAACACTGGACTTCCTGAACTGAAGACCACACTCGGTACCCTTAACATTATTGCTTCACATAGAAAAATATCAGAGTCCTGATTTCTACAGTAGAACCGAACTCATCTGATACCAATTTTTCAGGACCCGTCCTCGGGGCCCGTGCCGTGACTACCCCAAGCCTGCCTTCCATAGGCCAGGGGCTGGCCACTAGCACCAAAGGCGTAAATCCCGATAATTGGGAAGTAATTTCCTTTATAAAAGTAAACAAACACCACAGAGTACAAGCGGAAGTAAACACTAAGTACAAAGAGAAGTGCTGAAAGGAAAAATGGGCCAGAATACAAACCCAAAAGAAAGAACAACTAGAACTGAACAAAGTACAACAGAAAAACACAACAGCTGGAGGGACGGAAGAGGCTCCTGGGTTGTCCTCCTCGGATCCTACCTGAAGGGTAGGTACAGATGACGCATCTCCTGGATCGTCCACCACGGATCCTACCTGAAGGGTAGGTACAGATAGCATCCTCAACACCCTCTCCCGTCAACCTACTCCGGATACTGACACGTCCTATAGTCCACCTCCGGGTACTGACACGTCGTGTAGTCCACCTCCGGGTACCGTCCAGTCCTCGAACACTCGGCCTTTGTCAGCACTGCCCGTCGTCTGCAACCAACACAACGAGGTGCGGGCATAGCCCATGCATGAGTGAGTATAAAGATACTCATTAGGGACCCCGAGACCCTCAAGGTCTCACTAAACTAACAAGGATAACCCCAAAGAAGATCTCAACAGATAACCTCTACTTAGGTATTTGCCCATACATATACCTAAGTTATCAAGTAACCCATCTCAATCATGAGGAAACACAAGGATTGTGAAATCAACGGATAACCACTACCCAGGTATATGCCCATACATATACCTAAGTTAGCAAGTGACCCATCTCAATCATGAGGTAAACACAAGGTCAAAAGTCTCAGCTCAAACCAAGATTTTTCATTATCGAAACCGTAACTGCTGAAGAGCTCCGTCTCTGGAGTGTACAGTGGTCCTGTCACGACTCCAAGGTACTGCTCACTAACCTAAGACTGCTGAGGTACTCCTCCTATCGAGTACTGTGGGCCTGCCACCTCACACAGTAGTGCTTCCCGTCGGGGTCTTCCACTCAAACACAGTAGTGCTCCCCCCTCATAGCCTACAGAGGAACTCCTCCTATCAAGTACCGCGGTTCTTCCACCTGACATAGTAGTGCTCCTCCGCTGTGGGTCTGCCACCTCACAAAGTTATTCTCCCCACTGGGTTACGTAAGTCACTCCGAATCGAATCGAAAAAGCAGTCTTCAGGTCTCTACCGGCTACACGGTCTCCGTACTCTATATTCTCGTCTCTGGGAGGGTCCGCTCCACGAGCTACAAGTAGATACTCCAAGTATCTCAAAGTCCCACGAAGAAGTATCTCAAAGTACCGCCTCGTCATAGGGGTCTCAACGCAACAGACGGCGCGTCAATCGGACGCTCGGTCTGTGAGTTACTAGCCTTTTCGTCCCCGGGGCCTGGTTGGATTCGTGTACGAACCAAACTGGTCGTATCTCAACTGTACCCCAAACTCTCATTGGGTATACTCATAGGTACCGTTTCACAAAGAGATCACCAACGCCGCTGATGGTTCTTCAAATGGTCGCCTGGTCTGAAAGATATCAGCTTTTCCGTTCCAGGGGCCCGGTTGGTTTCGTGAGCGAACCAACCTGACCGCACTCCGACGGCATCCAAACCACGAGCAGAATATGCCAAATGTTCCATCTCACTTAGAGGATTCCATAAAAGTTGACGGCACGTCAATCGGACGTCCGGAACTCAAGTTACGAGCGTTTCCGCTCCGAGGGAACGGTTGGTTTCGTGTACGAACCAACCCATCCGAACCCAAAGTTCTCTGGAACCTTGAGTGCGATATACTGAAACGACCGTCTTGATCCAAGGATCACGTTGCCGCTGACGGAGAGTTTTTTGGAGGCCCGTATCTCAAGTTACGGGCATTTGACCGAAAGTGGTCCGAAAACGGGGGTCTGGGCCCGGGCCGACCCCCCCTGGGTCAGCCCGAATCGGGTCGACCTGAACCGGGTCCGACCCGGCTGGGACCGGCCCAGCCCGGCCTGGTCCAGCGTGGTCCTATTCGGTCCGGCCCGACCGGCCGGCCGTGGCTCGGCCAGCGTGGCCGAGCCGATTCGCGGGCGGAGTGCGCGGCTCCCCCGCCCTTCGCCGTTAATTGAGGCCGGGGGTTCGCCAGCCGCCTCCTTTCCGGCGGCGCGCCGCCGCCGCTGCCTTCCGCGGACCACCGGACGCAATCCGGTGGTCCGTTCCTTCTGCCGTCTTCGCCTATGGTCCCCCCGAGACCCCACCTTCACTACGAAGAGATTCAAACGCCCAAACGGCCTGCTTCATCGTCGCCCGTCAATCAACACGTCAAAAACGAAACGCGCCGTCTTCGTGGTTCTCTGGCCCGACGCGTTGGCGCCGCGCCACTTCGCCGTGGCCCGACTCCGTCCGGGGATGTCTTCGGGTTTCTCCGTCGTGACGCGACGGCGTCGCGCCATTGTTTGTTTTTCACGACGTGGCGCGACGGCGCCTCACATTACTTGTCCCACGTTTCTGCGCGGTGCGATGGCACCGCGCAATTCCCATTTCAATCCACAAATGAATCCAACATGAAATAAGGAGGAGGGTTAGCCGTGTTTGTGCAGTCCGGCCCCCCTCGCGTTATTCGATAACAAAAGGTCATATTTCATGAAGTTCGTCAAGGAAATAAACACGAGAAATTTAAATAATAACCCTCAACATCAAACCAAATGATCGAACGATCCTCGGATCAACCCGGTATTGGTTGGTCCGCGCTCATTGTTCTTTTCTCAAAAGATAAGAGAATTCCAAAAATAAATTCCCCTACCTCGTGTCGTCCTTCGTTTGTTGACAAAGTCGCGGGATGGTAGTGTCGCTCTAGAACGGTATCAATTCCGTCGTCGTCGGAGTGAGTGCCGTCGTCGATGGAGACGTTACCCGCGGTGATGCCTCCTCCCTTGACGCGGAGAAAGAAGAAGAGAAGGCACGTCATTGGTGCCTTTGCGTTCTCCGTCGGAGGGTGGGTGTTCATCACATTCTTTGTCGAAGTCTCGACGTTCTTTAACTATGGTGATGGAGTTCTTAAAAACTAAGAGCTTCCTCTCTCAATATCCTCACTTAACCAAGCAACCTAATAAAATAATCTCTCCCATTATTTTATTAACACATGCCAAGCTTTTCAAATTCCAAAATTCAAATAACTTAATTAATTTAAGAAGTTGAACTCATTAATTAAAAAGTGTTGGCATGCACTTAAGAGGGGGAGAAGTTCAAGAGTTAAAGGGAGATTAAATGGGGGTTAAAGGAGAGTTATAGGGATGTGAAAGGTTGGGGCTCGTGTGGGCCCCACCTTTCAATTAACCACTCATGGGAAGTTGGTTGGTCATGGGCTCCACCAACAACTTCCCATGGGAGAGAATAACTCCCAAATACATAAAATAAAATTGTTCACACAATTTTATTTATTTTAAACTAAAACCCCAAAAACTAAATCTCAACCCTCTCAAAACGCAACCGTGGTAAAGGTCCCCTTAAGAAATTACTGGCGTTGCAAGTTCATCGGTGCCATCAGATTTCAATTCTGAGCACCGGTTCAAAAGATAGAAATTCATGCTCGCTCGTTCACTGAACGTACCCGGGCCAAAATTCGGAAGTTGATTCCAGGCACTCCGGGCCTTGGAATCAAGTGCCGTCAGAAACTGCATTCTTGTAAAATTCCAAAGAAAATTAAGAAAAAAATTTCCTTGAGATTTCTGTGTCTTTACACTCATGAAGAATTACTATAATTTTATATAGTGTTTTTAAATAAAAAATGCCTAAAGAAATCTAAATTCCACCTCCTCATGTAATAATGGTTGATGGAAGACCTCACTCTACTACAAAATTGTATTTTAACTGTGGTTGTATTTATCATCGCTGCAAAAAAATTCTCATAAATGAAATATTTATCAGTGCTAATGGAAGTGTTAATAAATTTATCCTTTTAATATTGATTTTTTTGTGCTAATAAAGTTAACCTTTTATCAGGGATTTTTGGTGCTGATAAAGGGAACATTTATCAGCACATTATTTTTAGCACTGATAAAGGGTTTCCCTAATCAGTGCTTGATATTTAACGCTGATAAAGGGTAACATTTATAAGCACTTTTTTTAGAAATGATAAAGGGAAACCTTTATCAACACTTTAATTTTAGTGGTAAATAATATTAATTTCATCTGTGACTTTTTAACACTCATAAAGGTCCGAAAAAATAAAATGAAATAATTTAATAAACTAAAAAAATGTGTTTATTAAAAAATTACAAATTTTATTAATTAAATATTTACTGATAAAAATGAATAAATTGATTATAAATTATTAAATATTAAACATTTTATTAATTAGATAATTATGATAATTAATGTTATTAAATTGTATATAATAAATATACAAATATATATTAATGTATATAAATATGATTTATATATTAAAAAATATTTATGCGCTATAAATTAAGTAGTCATATATTTATTAAATAATGTAATATAACTAATAAATTTATATGGATTATTAATTTTGACTAATTGCATAGTACACAACATATAATTAAAGTTCATTAGATTTTTCAATTTAATATATATCAAATTTTTGTTACATTGATTTCACTTATACATAATTAGTTCATTTTTATATATAATGTACACACAAAAAATAATCAATTTTTTCAATATCTTCAATGTGTACTTACTCTTAATTTATTCAATTACACTCGTTTTTAACATATACGCTTGTACATAAAATTATATATTCATAAATAATGTTAAAAATAAATTTTTCAATAAAAAATTTTACATAAATTTATTTATAATTGTAAATGTAATATATTCATCAAATTATATATTTATAATTATAAATACATAAATTTTTTTAAATTTTTTTTATATAATTATAAATAAATAATTATATATATTTAAATTATTAATAAATTTATAATAAAATTACTTAAATAATGAATATATTTATTATATTTATTTTTATGTTTATTTATTAAATAAATATATATATATATATATATAATTATATAAACATATATAATGATATAAATACTATTCTTTAAAAATATGTCTATAATTATAAATAAATAATTATAAATAAATAATAACAAAATTATAATAAATATACTTAAAATGAATATATTTACAATATTTTTATTTATATGTAACTGTTAAGTATATATTAATATTTAAATTTTTTATTTATAATTATAATTATAAATTCTTTAATATCGCTTCAGTAATATGAACTGATAAACGAATCTATATCAGCACTCCTTTCAAACTAATAATAATGGGGCTTTATCAATACTAAAAAAAGTGCTGATAAATGAACATTTATCAGCGCTATAAGTTTATCATTGATAAAGATTGGTTTTATCAGTGCTTTTTTAAAAGGGTTGATAAAAGTGCCCCGATCTAACTAAAAAACCTAACTATTTGTGAACTTGTCGCAATATTAGAAGATTTCTACAAAATCCACTCACTACCATTACTCCTAATTGGTGAATCGAAGCTCGAATCATACCACTCGAATACCTCCAGTTGTTCTAACATCTCATCCAACATCCGGTGTTCGATTGTAATTAGGGTTTCTGAAGAGGGTCTCAGATTTTCTTTGACCTACCGTGGTAGTCCTTCCAACTTTTATTTTTTATTTTATGTTTTTTTTTGATTTATTAATTGATGATATCATTATTTGTGGTCCGGTGATTATATACTAGTGAGGTAGGCCTTATAATATTTTTATTTTCCCATTTTGATTCAATTATTGATCGCTCATTGAGAGCTTATTGTTTCTAGACTCGACAGTGACACGTATAATCATATGGAGTTTATTTGGTTGTTTTATATTGTTTACAATTCCCAAATTGACCTACCATATATATCATACATATTTTTCATTCTTTATTTTATCAATATATTCCATACATGTGAAATTTTAGATATTGAAACTGGTGATTTTGTGTGTGAGGGAGTTGAAGGTAGGTTTAGGGATTTATTTTATATTATACAGCTTCATATTATATTTTTTCTACATATCTTGGTCGGTTTGACAATCCAATGTATGGATGCATCATGGATTTTTTTATTTAAATTTTCTTTCAAAATTTTTTGTTTATTTTTTGGGCCAAATCATTCATATTGTGTTGTTTTTCAAGCCCTAGTGCTTGTTTCCAACTCAAGGGGGGTCGAGAATGTCCCTTGGACACAATCATGATATAGATTGACAATCCCCCCACAAAGTTTGAAATTTTTTTCAATTTTTAATGGGTGTAAAAAAGGGTTTTCCATATTACTTTTTAAATCTATAAAAATCATAACTTATATATATGGATTTGAGAATAAATATCCAATGAATTACATGGGTTGCCTACAAACGAAGGAAAATATTAACTCACTAATCATCAACATTTAAACATTGGTCATTGTTAATGTATTAAATTATTTTCAGTGTGCATCTATTGAACCTCTAAATATTATTCCATCCACATTGATAAGCACATTAAATTTATCCATAAATTTTTTATTTATTTAATTATTTGGATAAATTATTCATTTTTTAAATTAAATTTTATTTAATAATTCATCTAAACTTCAATATCAAGCTCCGAGTCTTTATTTAAATCCACGCATCACCTTTATCAGTTTACCAAAATTATTCTCATATTAATGAATGAGAAAACTATTTGTTTGTTTGCTGTAATACCTATTTGTGTTTCCCATTATTAAATTCTAATTTTACCTCTATTTGGAGTACCATTAATTTCATTAGGATGGCTTAGTGTGGTTATATGACATCCCAAGATTCTTAAGATGTTTTCAAATATTGATAATCCATTAATTTTAAATGTAATAATTCTGTAGGTTTCTACATCACTAGTTTCAATACATTCTTATATCTTCTAGTTCATTTAATGAGAGTTTATTATTCTTGGTTATCATATTTGATTTTTGCATTACTCTTGAATTGCCTATATAATATTTTCATATGTTTATGAGATTTAAGAAATATATAATGTAGAGTAATTATTTTCTTAAATTAAATTACCCATTTTCATCAACATTCTAAATTTATTTGAAACAATCAAATGTTGTGTTTCTCTTATTATAATTTTCTATAACATTCAATTTTAATAATTAATATATTGTTTTTATTTATTTATATGTTAAATAAAATTAATATTTTTTGAAACCGATATGATGGATATGAACTTAAAATTAATTCACTCTAATCATTTGGCAAACTAATATGAAGATGGAGTTAAAAGTTCATCAAGTTTGCATGAGATCAGGAAGAGGACCCATCTAAAATTCTCTGTCCTTGTTTACGTTGTTGTTATTCAAGAAAAATTATTCCATAAGAGTTAGAAGAATATTTATGTATATTTGTAAACATTGATAAATTGAGCCAAAACAAGGATTGGTTGTGCACCACTCATTATGGTAATAATAAGACTAATGATTGTCTTTGCACTTCACTACTACAAGTTAACAACTTCTTAGCATAGAATCTGACCTGAACATCCTACCTAGAATCCCTGAGGTGTTGTCATCCCACACATATAAGGAAACAAACTAATTATATTCTTAAACATAGAGAGAATATATTATATAATAATATAAGCCATTGGGTAAAGGTTTTTTAAAAAATTAATATGATTGAAAAAGAAACATTAGAATCAGAAAATGTTAAGAAGAAAAAATATTCCCACTTCTTTAAATAAAGAATAAAATTGTGATGAATAAAAAGAAAAGTAAATGATGAATGGTGATATGGTTGAGATTGTGGAAGGAATATGTGGGATGAGAGCATCATAGGGACACTGGAAATAATTTTTAGGTCAGATGCTATGTTAAGCGGTATTTAAAAAATAATAATGAACTACATAGAGAATCCATAGTTTTGTTATTAACTTTGTGAGGGATAAGGGATCAATCCTTTCTTTGGATCCATTTTTCAAGGGATACAAATAGATATCAATATCATTAATTATCTCATGATTTACAAGAATCTATATAGTATTCTAAACCATAATGAACTGCACGGAGAATCCGTAGTTTTGTTATTTTCTTATATCTTCACCAAAGAAAATTTTAAAAGGGAAGTAAAGGTAATGTTAAGATATAATTCCTCTATTTTATCAACAAGTTATATAATGAAACATTGATTTAATTTTAATTATTTCTTATAATGTTTAGTTATTTTAGAATATTTCTATCCATGTATAATTCCTTTGAGTGAAGATAAATGATGTTGTATCTGCTCGATCACATAGGTAATATTGATGTATGTGAAGTAAAATTATTGTCCACAGAATTAATGTATAATTTAATATTTATGATTTATTTATTTATTTTTAGTATTAATCACATAATAATTGTTTTCTTATACAGTTGTATTCTTTTGGTCGAGTTCAGTTTCTCTATCCCAATTTCATGCTTCTTCTCCCTTTAAACATTTTGACCCCTATAGTGGTGCATTTACCATTTTTTTAAAATTAACACCACTAACTTCACAGGAATATAAATGATTCTGCCTCTACTCAAACATAAAGGTAATCCAGATGTGTGTACAGTAAAATCATTTTCCATAAAATTAATGTATTTTTTCAAATTTATCTTTAATTTATTTGTTTTTCGTATTACTCACATAAATTTTTTTTCTTATATATGTGGATTCATTTATTCAAGTTTGGATGCTATATAAAAATTCCATGATTATTATCCCTTAAAACCTTTTCACCCCTAAAATGGTTCATTTATAACTTTCTTTCATATTACCTCCACTACCATTGCAGAAATAGAAACAAAACAACCTCTACTCAATTATAGAGGTAATCTTGATGTTTTCACATTATAATCATTATCCATCAAATTAACATATTTTTGAATATTTATGATTAATTTATCTATTTTTATTATTACTCACATAATAATATTTTCCTTATATTAGTGGATTATTTTTTGAGTTGGGATGCTCTGTCCACTGTTCATGCTTCTTCTCCCTTAAAACCTTTCTACAGTTGTAGTGCTTTATTTATCACTTTAAATAAAATTAGCTCCATTTAATTTATAGAAGGAGAAACATCGATGCCTCTACTCAATTATAAAGTTAATCTTGATTTTTTCATTTTAAAATCATTGTGAATAGAATTAATTTATTTTTCCATATTTATGTTTAATTTATTTATTTTTAGTTTTACTCGTAGAAAAATTGTTTTTTATACATGTGGATTGTTATTTTTAGTTGGTATTATGTGTCCATCTTTCATCCCTTTTACAAAAAAACTTCTAAAAAAATTCTCCATCAAAAAATTTAACCCATGATGTGTTGGAATTTATCTATTTTCTTCAAGTTACCTCCAATGCTCAATCGTAGGGGTAATCTTAATATTTTCACAGTAAAATCATTTTCCATATAATTAATTTATTATTTCATATGTATGATAAATTAATGTATTTTTATTATTACTCATAATAATTGTATTCTTATATAGGTGGTTTCTTTTTTCTCATGTTATTTGGTATGTTAGAAGCTTCTCATGTAATTTTTTTAGTTTGACAAAGAAATTCAATGGAAATCATCGTAACATTGTTAGTTATTATTATTTTGAGACATTGGGATGTGTAGGAATCAACCTCACCTCAATATGACCCATGATCTGATTGATAAGACTGTAATTACTTCTTTCTATTTTAAAAATACATTAATATTTTTACAAAAAGACAACTGACTCGTTGTGTCTGTCATTAGTTCAAAATCTACATTTGACTTTAAAATTTTCACTCACAAAAAATCTATCAAACATGCTCAAGATTTTCTTGATAATTTAGGTAATAAATTTATAAATTATTTGTGATGTGTTGGAATTAGTATCCCATCAATCTAATATATTTGGTGATATTTATGACTCAAAGTGCATGTTTCTCATTTAAGATGACATTTTAGTAAGAAAGAAATGTGACATAATAAAAATTGAGCAGCCACAATCATATTATTTTGATACATTATTAAAAAAAAATCAATATGTGATTTAGAATGTGTAGGAATCAGTCGTACCTCAATCTGATGCACAGTTTGATTGGTATGAATTTAAGTCCATCTTTATTTAAAATTGAAATCAATTTTTTTTAAAAAAACAAACTAACCTACTCAAAACTGAACAAATGAAATACTTTAGGATAATGATACATATGTCACTTGAGATGTGCATGAATCATCCACACCTTAATCTGATGCATGGTGTGACAGATAGGACTCCAAGTGTGTGTTTTTATTTAAAATTGACATTAATTTTACTAAGAATGCCAACTGAACAACTCAAAGTTGAGAAAACCCGATCAAATTATTTAAATAATTTTGTAAAATGATCCATATGTCATTTTTAGATGTGTAGGAACCATTTCCACCTCAATCCAAAACATAATGTGATCAGTATGAGTAAAAGTGTATGATCAATTTTAAAATTAAATTTTATTAAAAAAACAAATGATGAATTCAAAACAATTCAAAAACATTCATATTATTTTAATACTTTAGAACAATGATCCATAAATAGTTTTGGATGTGTAGAAATCAGTTACGCCTCATTCTGACACATGGTTTGACCAGTGTGACTCAAAGTTCATCTTTTTATTTAAAATTGTCGTCAATTTTAGTAAAATTGACAACTATCCTACCCAAGACCAAGAATACACATTCTGATTATCTTGATACATTACAAAAAATATCAATAAGTTATTTTTGATGTGTGAGAATCATCTGAGCCTCAATCTGATACAAGATGTGCCCAATATAACTCAAAGAGTCTGTTATCATTTTAAAATCGACATTTTTGTTCAAAATGTGACTCACTAAAAACCGATCAAATGCACTTGGATATTATTGATAATTTAGGAGAATGATTCACAATCCATTTTCATATACATTTAATACTTTAGGAAAATGATCCACAATCCATTTAAGACGTTTTGGAATCAGTTTCACCTCAATTTGATCCACGGTGTAACCATTATGACTCCATGTGCATCTTTTTATTCAAAATGACATTAATTTTAGTAAAATTAACAATTTCTATTAATTTATTTCATTATATTAATATTAACCTACAGATTTTTTTCTTATATAGGTGATTTCATTTCCTTGAGAAGGGGCAGTTTTTTAAGAAATAGCATGAGTTGGTCGGGATAAAAAGATAATGGAACATTGATGTTTCTGAATGTATGTAATAAATTTTTATTTATGTTATTGTATGAAATAATTTTTTAAATGTCTATAATATTGTGTTTTGATATTGTTTTTATGTTTTAAATTTCCTCTTATTCAAATACACTATTTCGACATGTTTTTGTTGATATCTAGTGGGTTTCTTGTGATGCACTCTGTTGTAACAACACACTATAGTGGTGCTACAGTGTCCTATTACAGCACACTATAGTGTGGACCATTATTAGCACTTTTAAAATCACTTATAATGGTCTTTTTTATCAATACTAAAAAGAGATGATAAACAGTTCTTTTAGTGGAGATAAATTAAATTTCTGATAAACAGTTCATTTATTAGTGCTTTCTTTACCACTAATAAAGAACCCCTTTATCAGTACTTTTTCAATGCAGATAAAAACCAGAGCTTTTAACCCCACTCATGTATTCAGTGATTTTCTATCACTTATTATGGACATTTATAGTGCTGTTAAGGAATGTTTTATTGTAATTTTAGTCTATAGTGGGAAATATTCCAAGACTCGGCTTCATTGTATGTCGTTTCATCCTTGGATTGGCTCATCTTCATCGCATGAAGATATAATCAAATTAATAGAGGGTAAATAAATAAAATAAAAAGAATAGAAAGTGATTTTAGTTTCATGAAACAAGGAAAATTTTCCACACCCTTTCATACCACTCACATCTACCATACACATAAAATAAAATTTAAGAAAAAATTGAAGAACACTTAACCTCCCCTAGGATAATCATTACGTTATCCCTTAATTTTCTAGGGAAAGACGTGACAATTGTGGATAAAAATAAAAGAATAATAATAATAATAATTTAAAAAAATAGAGGGAGAAAGATAGAATAAAAAAATAAAATAAAATAAATGTGAAAAGATATTAATAACATTAAAAGGGATTAAAAAATATGAATAATGATAAAATAAGAGATGAAGAAGAAGAAGAATATAGAAAGAACGAAATGGTTGGAACACAATAATTAAGAAAAAAAATTCATGAATTATTTAATAAATAAATAATAATTAAATTAATAATGAAAATAAATATATATAATAAAACAAAGTAAATGAAAATTTTAATAGAAAACATGTGGTCGAGCCTTTCCTTTAATAGATTCCCTCCATGGGTGGTGGAACTCCCTACTGGGCATCAGGGGCTGCATTTTATAGACAGAAACTGGTCATCTGTCTTCTTCAATCCCAGTCTTCAAATATCATATTTTCAACCCCTTTTCACATTCATGGCTTCATTTAAAGTTATTTCTTATTTAATTACTATTAATGAATTGTTTGTGAGGTTTCCTAGGTAGTTTTTAAGGGAAGGGTGTGTTCTCCTCATTTGGGGCAAACCATGAACATGATTCAGGTTTAAAGAAATTAGTTTTTTTATAAATCCTTCATTTTTTAACATTTTACACTCGTTATACTTCCCAATTGGCATTTCCAGGTACATTAAAACCACAATATCAATTTGGACCCCATATGAATCCATAATAATGATGGATTTGATTTTTTTTATTAAGGTATTATGCCATCCAATAGGCCCATTTCATACTTTAATTTTTTTTAATTTGTCAATATCTCATTCCTTTTTTACATTTTTTCGGGGATTCCACCTCCCACTCTAATCCAAAAACCTACGGCGCACCTCCATTATCAATTTTTTCATTTTTGGAGCTCTTCTCCTCCATTTATTAGGGAAATATTTCTTAGTCCATCAAAAATCTCCATGATTTGAAGAGATAAAATGTTTATTTCATAACTCCTTTAATTTTCACTCATTTTCCACTATTTAAGTCCCCACATGACGTACAAAAACTTATTAGATCCTCCCTACACGTTTGGGTTGCTTTAAGATTCAACTATTGTTGGATTTGAGATGATTTCCTCAAGATACCTCAAGTTAGTGGGTTTCCTTACTTACTCCTCCAATTTTATAAGGGTTATCCAATCTATTCATGAAATTATAATGTTTCCAGCATTTATGGTTCGTACCTAGGGTTTAACCTTGTGTATTTTTGGTGAAATATAGGGGTTTTAGGTTGGTTTTTACTTCCTTTTGGTGTGGTGGTGGTGCGATTGACGTTTCACTCAACAGTTTGGAGTTTTTCTCAAAAATTTTTACTGGTTCCATGTGTAAGAATTATTAGTGGAGTTATTTTTGCATGATTTATTTTTTTAGCATGATTATATTCTATTGTTTTTAGAGTGAAAATTATTTTTTGTCGCATTTATTAAGAGGTTGGTTTTTAGGTTGCATTTTTTGTGCAAAAATGAATATTTTTGATGTGTAATCCATGTTGTGTTCATTGGGGTTGTTTTTTTATTTATTAAATAGTTTTATTAAATGATGTTATGGTTATAAATTATCGTTTTATGTGATTTTGGTATGATTTTGGTCTTAAAATAGGGTTTTATAAGGATATTATGTGAAAAACATGGTTACACTCTTCAGAATTGTTTTGTGGTGTTTTAAATGGTTTCTTGATTTATGTAAGAGGTGAAACTATGTTGCCAAATAGATTTGGTAAGAAATTACTTTTGAAATGGAATATTTTAATGTTAAAGTGCTATTATGTGATTTTTACTATCCTAGATTGGTTTTATAAAATTGTTTAAAGGATTTGTGGAAGATTGAAAGAGAGGTGAAACGTGTTGTGGGTTGTTTTGTTGTGAGTATGATTTAAAAAATTAATTTGAATAGAATAGGGCATCATGTGACATGTGTTTGGGATTTTTAGTGTGTTTTTTACTTGGAAGTGGTATTTTTATGTGCATATTTTATTTCATGTCTTGTGGAACTTGTTTGATAACAAGAGGGAAAACCCAGGTGTCTAGGTGGGTGGATGTGTACTAGTATGTTAGTGATCTTGTGGGTTTTGGCCCCTATTTCACGTAGAATGTTTAAAGCTGACAACACTAACTAAAATATGTTGTTGATGTTGGAGTACCACTATGTTTTCGGTATGATCCCTACTAGTGGTTCATGTGCATGAGAAAAAATAATTTTATGGTTACTATCACAGAGTATATGGTACCTAGGACCCACAACGAGCTAGTGCCTATAGTTGTTTTCTCATTTCTAGTTCTCATTATATATTTTATACTTATCATTTTCATACGATATGTTTGTATGGAGAATTTCAATTGATATTTCATTTTATTTAAAAGTGTCTTTTTGTTTTATTGTAGCCCACTTGAAAGATGTTTTTATTTAAATTTTCATCTTTTACAAATTGTTACTAGTATTTCTTGTTTACAAAAAATTAAATATTTTCTCTTATAATGACTATCATATGGAATATTTTTGTGGTGGAATCCTACATGGATTTCTCTCACAATGTACTTACACCCTTGGGTGTAAGTAGACTTGGTTATTTTGTCACAGTTTTGGGTAAATCTTTTAGTGTCAGTGGTTTGAGTTTCTAGATGTCCTTCTTGGCATGATGTCGTAGATATGGATTGAGGGAGGTGCCCCTTTCCATGAGGAGGTTATTAGGCTTTCATTTATGACTTTCATTCTTTTTTTATATTCTTTTAGTTTTGTTCTAGAGTATGTAATTCAATTCTGAATTTTTTAAAAATATTTTTTGGTTTGAAGAATTTAGATTTGGTTTATTGGATTCTTATGTTGGTTTAAGTTTATATACTTGGGTAAATAATTTCCAAATTTCATTTTTTGATATGCAGGAACTTATTCCAGCCTGTACGGATCGAGAATGCCCTTCGGGCCCTGCCACTGTCTGGGTTTGGTTCCAGTTTTGATGGCGACCAGATTCGGTTCGTGAAAAAATGGTATCAGTGGAGGCTCTCTCTCTTGGGTCATGTTATTTAGGGAAGAGTCGAGATAGTTCAAGGTTAGTATTTTCAAGACATGACATTCTGATTATAAGTAGGGGGCCTGTCCAGCACACCTCATGAATATATTCAATTCACTATGGGATGTTGGTTATTATCTAATTTCTTTAGTTTTCTTAGTTTGATGATGATTTGGGGAAATAAAAAAAGAGTGGGGTTAACCATCTTAGTGAGCTCGCAGGGCCTGGAAATCCATGTGGAGACAGGGATATTTCCCTAGAACACTGTCTATGATGGTGAAGTGATTGGCATATGTCCTCTAACCATATGTCCAAGTCACCCACCAAAACTAGTTTCCTCTTGTATTGTCTTGTGTCCTTTAGTTTTGGAATCTTGGAAAATTGGTTTTAAAGAAAAATGAATTGGTCTTCAAAAGCATAAAGTTTTTGAGAATGATTTTCTAACAAAGAGTGAATGGTTTGATTTGTGAAATGGTGGAACTAAATTTTCATAATTTATTTAGAAATGGTAAATTGTGTATTTAAACACTTTTAAAAGTTTAAATTACCTCAAAGTTGATTATTGATAATCTATTTCAACAGGAACATTATGAATTATTGAAAAAGTGTTTTGAATGGAATAATGTGTTTTTTAATTTTTGTGTGGAGTTTATAAATGTATTTTTGATTTGGTAACTAGTGATAATTTGGAAAGTTTATGAATAATTGGAACCGTGTTTTAAATAATAAGAGATGAGTTTTTCAATGAATAAGTGTTGATCAAATGGTGTTTGTCATAAGTCCAAAAGTGTTTTGAAAGGGGTTGATGTGTTTTGAAATTCATGTGAATATCATCAAATTGAGTTCTTATTTGAATTATTGGGCCATTATAAAAAGTTTTGTAAGATTTAAATTGGGTTTTGATTTCATGGAGAGCGGTCTTGAGAAAAGGGAAGTAGTGATTGACTATTTTGGTTTTGAAAAGTGGAATGAATTTTTGTTTCAAACATTGGTATTTCCAATATAGACCACATACATGTGTTTTTATGGAATTATGTATGGTTAATGGCATGAATATATGAGTGCCGATATGGATATGAGGAGGGTGTCCAATGTGGCACGAAGACATTAATGTGTGAGGCCGATGGTATAAGATTTGGAGATGCTCTAACCACCAACCCGTTTATATTCAATGATGTAATTTTTTTTAACCTAAAAATTTTGGTCTTGATGAATGCTTTGAGTCGTGTGACTTATGTGTTTTTTGAAATGTTGTTTTTGTGGGATTTTTGAGTCCAATATCCCCTCTTTTTGAATGGTGTTTTGGTTTTGTTTTTGGTTGTAATGTCTGGTTAAAGGGATGGTTAGTGGTCTCCTTATGATAAATGTTCCGGGAAGACTTTATGTTGTTTCACCTCATGTGTTCAGTTCTTTTTTTGGCACGTTTTGACCAATGGACTATCTTGGTTGGATCCTTGGGTTTTCTCAATGGATAAGGTATGCAGCCATAAAAATTTAATGCATAACTAAACTGTAGTCTGTATTTTTTCTCTATTAGAAAATAATTTGTTGATCATCATAAGGAATTTATTCTTGAGTTTTGGATATTGAATATACCCCATTTACCTTTCCATGTTTTGGGGATCCTCTGGTAGTAAGATAGTGGTCATGGAAGGATGAAAGAGACATTATTTTATTAAGATACCTGAGTCACCAAAGGTTAAAGTGGTTTGAGATTGTTAGTGTAAGATGTTTTCTAAGAGGTATCATGGGGTTGTTGTCCGTCTTATCGAAGCAAGAATTCATGTTATGCCATTAATGTTTAAATAGGTCCGAGTGAGTTTGTTCTGGCTGATTGAAAGAATTATTTGTTGTTTGGTACTCGGAATAAGGTCGTTATCCTTGTTTTGTTTCAATTATTAACAATGGTCATGTTTAGTGATGCCTTGTGATGTTGTGTGCTCATTTTATGGTAAAGGCGAAGGTTGTGCAATCATCTATGAGTCTCTATTTTGTAGAAAGTGTGTCTCCCTTTGGAAAATATCAACACCCTACGTTTAGTAGAAGGTGTTATGATATGTCCCTTCCTCTTTCCGTTTTTCATCCAAAGAAACAATGGGTGATGTGTGTGCATATTCTAAGCCCTTGTTTTAGAAAAAATTTCAGGTTATGGTAAAGTGAGTTTTGGAGTCTATAATGTCTTGGTAAACCCATCTCGGAATGTGGTGTAGTTATTTGTATCGCCGGAATAAGAAGTTCCATTTGGGGGTTTCCAATTCCTAAATGTGAGGCCAAAGATGCTTCAATATTTTGAGCTCCATCCGGAGGTACTAGAGTGTAGTTGGCGCGTATTCGGGGGAAATATTGGGGTCATTCAAACTTTTGGGGAAATTACTATCCTCAATATGAAATATGGGAATAGTTTAAACCTCTGGTGTCATCATCTTGTTCCAATTATTCTCTTTCGTTGATTGATGTGAGAGGACCTCGTTCCCATGTTATAACCAAATTTTATGTTATTCACTTGGGTTTCCTTTGAATGTTTAGAGAAAAAAGATGAAATTTGGGCTATGTAGATTGAAGAGAATGGTTGGTAAATGTTTAATTGTAACCACGCACCATCCTAGGAAACCATGTGACAAGAGAGATTACCTACTACATTGTCTCTGCAATTCCATAATCCTCAGCCCATTTAACCATGAAAAGCTTCCCCATTGGATAGAATTATATGCACAGTTAGCGCACGACTTCCAAAATTGTGCGGACTAACCATACGGTCGTGCCGACTCTTTATATTTTGTGTCATTTTCATTTATTCTCATTATGATTGGATAATATGGTTTGTTATTATGGTGGGTAGGCCCAATATGAGTCTCATTTATGTTTTTTTGGCATGCATAATGAAAATATACCCCTTATATCGGGAGTTCATTCAGGGCCCCCATATTAGTGTCCTGATTCTATTTTTGGAAAAATGAGTTCCCCATTATGGTTGGGAGTCTATTTGTGTCTCTCCATATATTTAACATGGCTTTGTGCCTATTTTTGGTATGGTAATAGGTAGTCTCATTTGGATTAATTTAACCACCAACTACCTCCTGGATTAAATGATGGGATTGGAGTGAGCCCAACACTTTTGTTGATGTAAGACTGTGGTGACCTCGTTCATTTTTGTTGTTCATTCCAGGTAAGTTGCATGAGTCGTGTTCAGATAGAGTTTGAGGTTTTTTGTATTGGGATTTAGTTATAATATGCTTGATTATTTTAGGATGTGGTGCATTTTTTGGTTGGTGAGAGTATTCCTTACTTGATTGATCAAATTGGGGTGTTTTTGCCTTTCAGTTGGGTATGGTTTTTTCTTTTAGCCTTGTTGTGGCTTTCTAAGGGCGGAAATTTTTATGTTGGGGAGATTTTTCACATCCATGACATATTTTAAAGGTATTTATCATTTAATTACTATTATTTATTTTTATGTTGGGTTTCGGATCTAGTTTTGGAGGAAAGGGTGTGTTCTATTGATTTGGGTCAAACCATGGGCCCATTTCATGTTTTCAAAAAAAAAATTGTTTTCTATAACTCTTTTATTTTTAAACATTTTACACCCATTACACATCCCAATTGGAATTAACTGATATATTAAAACCACCATATAAATTTGAAATCTATAGGAATCTATAATAATGATGGATTTGGGTTTTTTATCAAGGTATTGGCTAGCCCATAAGCCCATTTCCTGCTTTATATTTTTGTAATTTTTCAATATATCATTCCTTTTTTTATTTTCTTCGGTGATTCAACCTCCCACTTCAATCCAAAAACTTATGACACACCTCCATTATCGAATTTTCCTCTTTGTATCTCATCACTTCCACATATTAGGATAATATTTCTAAGTCTTTCTCAAATCTCCATGATTTGAAGAGGTAAAATTTTTCATTCATAACTCCTTAAATATTCACTCTATTTCATTCATTTATGTCCCCAAATGACCTACTAGTATTTATTGGAGCCTCCCTATATGTTTCTCCTTCTTCAAGATTCAACTATTGGTAGATTTTGGTTGATTTCCTCACGATCCCTCAAGTGAGTGGGTTCCCTTCCTTCATCCTCCCATTTTCTAAGGGTTTCTCCAATCTTTTCCTGAAATTCAATAGTGTTCAACATTTATAGTTCATAAATTTGGTTTAAACATGTGTATTTTTTATAAAATATTGGATTTCTAGGTTGGTTTTCACTTTTTTTGGTGGGGTGGTTGTGCGATTGAAGTTTCGCACAACGGTTTGGAGTTTTTGGAACAAATGGTAAGTGATTCCATGTGTTAGCATTATTGGAGAAGATAGTTTTTCTAATTTATATTTTTTTCATGATTCTATTCCATTTTATTGGTGAAAAAATTATATTTTGTATCATTTGTAAATTGGTTCGTTTAAAAGAGGCATTTCTATAAAAAAATGAATATTTATTTAGTGTAATCCATGTTGTGTTCATTGGGGTTGTTTTATGATTTATGGAATAGTTATATTAAATGATTTTATGGCTACCAATTCTAGTTTTATGTGATATTGTTATGATTATGGTCTACCAAGATGGTTTTTATAAGGATATTATGTGCAAAACATGGTAACACTCCATTGAATTGTTTAGTGAAGGTTTTGAATGGTTTCTTGATTTATGTAAGCGGTAAAACAATGTTTCCAAACTATTTTGATAAGAGTGTATATTTGAAATGGAATATTATACATTGAAAGGGCTGTTATGTGATGTGTACTATCAAGAAATGGTTTTATAAAATTGTCTAAAGGACTTTCTGAAGAGTGAAAGAGAGGTGAAATGTGTTGTGGGATGTTTTAGTGTGAGTATGATTTCCAAAATGAATTTGAGTGAAAATGGGATCATGTGACATGTGTGTGGGAATTTTGGTGTGTGTGTGGCATAGAATTGGTATTTTCATATGAAAATTGTATTTCATGTCTTGTGTAACTTTTTTTATCTCAAGAGGAAAAACTCAGGTATCTATGTGGGTGGATGTGTACTAGTATACTAGTCATCCCGTGGGGATTGGCGCCTATTTCACGGAGCAAGTTTGATGATGAAAAAACAAAATAAACTATGATGATTATGATGTTTTATTACCACTAGTTTAGGGGGATTATCCCCAATAATGGCTTCTGTGCATGAGAACTGATATTTGTATGGTTACTTTCACCGAGTATGAGGCACCTAAGACCCACATCGAGCTAGTTCCTTTGGTTGTTTTTCCATTTCTAGTGCTCATTAGATATTTTAAACATACCATTGGAATACGGTATGTTTGGATGGAGAAATTCAGTATATTCCTCATTCTATTTAAAAGTGTTCATTTCTTTTAATGTAGCCCACTTGAAAGCTTTTTTTATTTAAGGTTGCATCTTTAAAAAATTGTCACTTGCATTTCTTATTTACAAAATAGCCAAGATTTTGTGTTATAATGATTTTCACATGGAAACTTATTGTGCTGGAATCCTACAAGGGTTTTTCTCACACCCTAATTACACCCTTGGGTGTAAGTAGACTTGCTTATTCTGTCATAGGTTTGGGTAAAGCTTTTAGGGCCAGTGGTTTGGGTTTCTAGCAATCCTTGTTGGAGGAGTGTCGTGGAGATGGCTTGAGGGTGGTGCCCCTTTCCAGGAGGAGGTTCTTGGGTGGTCCATTTTGACTTCTTTATTTTTTTATATTTTTTGAGTTTTCTTCTATATTATATAATTCAATTCCGAATTTTTTTTAAAATATGTTTTAGTCTGAAAAATCAATATTTGTTATATTGGATTCGTTGGTTGTTTTTTGTTTATAGACTCGGGTAAATCGTTCCCAAATTTCAGTTTTTGATACCTAGGAACTTGTGCCAGCCTGTGGGTATTGGTAATTCACTTCAGGTCTTTTAACGGGCCAGTTTTTCTGCATGTTATAATGGAGACTAGATTCGTTTCTTGACAGCCCCCCCCCCCAAGACATATGTGGTTGATAAAATGGATGCACCTTAAATATTTGGGAGTTTAAATTTTCATATCAAGGACCAGTAACTGATCGAGAAGATTCCTTCTTGTATGGGTTTAATGTAGTGAAAAATATGGAACTAGTTCTGGGGAGCATGGTAGGTACAAATGGTTTCTCCACCAACATTCTTATGTCCTTCACAATGTCTAGAGGGTGAATTAAAATGGACTTCCATCTGTGTCGTCCGAAGACCGAGAGTTGATCCCAGGTGATGGAAGGTCTTAGAAGTGGAAGATGATCTCAAATTGATATCCTCCTTGGTTTGACATGGTGTTTTCTTGGTGTTTCAGTTGTGGTAGGCTGACATCAAGTGGTGGTGAGCAATGGTGTCTGGTGGGAAAGATGGTGGAGGAAGGATTCTAATTGATTTCACATTTGTGGTTGAGTGAAATGATATCATATCAATAAAATGTAAACAATATCCACATTAACTCTTTGGACATAAAAATATAATTCATGTATCGTGATATTTTATTTTTTAAATAATTTTATTAGTGTCTACTGAAGTTGCTTAGGGGTCAGAGGACCCCCGCCCGCCATCATGGACCGCCTTGTCCCGATGAAGCAATCCTCTCACCGCCTCATGGGCATGACAACCATGAGCTAGTAGAATTCTACGAGCCTCCTCCCATTTATGCACTTCACAGATCTCATTCCCCCATGCAACATTATACCCTCATATAAGGTCTTCTATTGTGTTCTTCAAGGTCAGTTAAGTCTTCTTAGTCCAAGATAGCTAATTTTTGGGACCCTTGGTTGAGGGATAACTAATAAGGCTTATTTTTTTGGTTAACTATGGAAAAAGGTGGAATATATAAAAAATTCAAATCCAAAAATATAATTATTTTATTCATTTAAAACCATTTTCATTACTTTAATAAAAAATTCAAAATTTTTATAAATCATTGAAATACATGTTATTTTGTCTTTAAAATGATTCAAAATTCCTTATATTATTCTTAAAATATACATGAAGATAAAAGTGTGTCAAATACCACCTCAACTAAACTATTCCTATCCTCAGGAAATAAATATCAACATGGATTTCATAGGGAACCAATGTCACCATTATTCGGATTTCAAAATACTTAATTAAAATGATTATGAATGTTAAATCAAACATTCAAAAATACACACAAAATTTCTAGTTAATTTCACAATTTTCAATGAAATAAAAAACTCAAGTATTTTACTTTTACCATTTTTAAAATAATATAACTTATTATTTTATCCATTCAAGATCTTTAATTCATTATTATTAAACAATCAAAATCATGAATTACCTATCTTTTTAGTTTATTCTATCATCACTTGTGATAACAATTCAAGTGGAGTTATACTCACATCATGAGTACATGAAGATTATCCCTAATATTATAAAAGAACAACTTTATTTAAATTTTAGATAAAAAAGGCACATAAAATAATGAGGACTTTCAATTAAGGTTTTTATTACTCTGAGTCTTAAGGTTAGTGGGAATTTATGTTGGAAAATTAAGGATCATGGAGGAGGATTATCTCTATAGTGTATAATGCATAATAAAAAATTAAATATTAATGAAATTCCCCCTTTGAAATTGTAACAACATCTTCTTTTCAAGAATTTAATGTAATTGTTAGGATCAAAAAAAGAATAATTAATTATATGCACCTTCTGGATTTTTTTTAATTTTATAGTTTTTATCTTTTTAAATGATATTTTTTCTTTAATTATTTTTTTGAATGTTATGATTATAAATAAACCTCACATCACCACCAAATCACATATGATAAAAATCATCAATCCAATAGTGGTGATTTTTTATTTTTCTGAGTCACAACCCATTCCCATTTTTTCATCTTTTTCCTCTAGGGTAAACAACAAAGTATCATGAATGAATTAATAACATTTTCAATTCCCAAAGATAACACCCCCTCACTTTTTACATACAATTCATTTCATCCCTTTTATCATGAATTTTTTAACCCCCGCACATAAAATTTAAAATATCATGAAAATACGAAGAGGACTGTAGAAATGGATAAAAGCGGATTAAAACATGGATCATTACTTACAAGTGAATTCATGGTATCAATATGATAAATAAGTATTGTTGTAAAGGTGGTCTCAAGTATTAGTCATATTCAAAAGAATCCTAAATCATTTTAAACATTTTTTCCATAGTCATTAGCTTTGATATGTTTTAATTAATCTTCAGGTAGGAGGTAGTTACCGAGATCACTCAAGAAATATGATCAATATAAAATTTGAATTATTTACACTAGAAATAATTTGAAAACGAGACACTTGATTTGGGATAATCACTCATGACATGAATAATAATAAAAAATCAATTCACCTAAATTTAAAAAATCCAATGTGAGAAAAATGACAGGAAAATTTCATTTAAATGATTCAACAAATCTCATCAAATCTCGAGTCTTCATTTTAATATCTATGCTTCACATTAATCATTAATTTCTCCATTTTAATCATTCAATAATATTATCAGTGAAATATAAAATATTGAATCATGGGATTACTGAGAAACTTATCTCACCTAGATATGTCAAGTAAAGAATAAATTCAAGTGTTTGCAAGAAAATTCTAGTTTAAAGATTAAAACACGTACTTATACAAAAATAAAGGGATTTTGAACCTAAATAATGTAAGAATAAACTATAAATTCTCATCAAGATAAAGTTAGGTTCTTACACTATTTTGGGTGTTTCCTTCTGCTATCATTATCCAAAAAAGGTAAGTTAATCATTTAATCAGACAGATCATATCATTTATGTTCAAAACAAATATATGGAGTGGGGATACATGCTAAACTAATCCAAAAAATGATTTTTTTTAAAGTAAAGATAATTATTTTTATAATCTCCCAAGTGGGACTTGTATTTTTTAATGCATTCATAGGGTAGTTCTATCTATTATCCATAGTCTTATGGTGGCTATATCTACTTTTATTTTAATCGTCATATATGGATTTTCACATATTCCACATATTCTTTTTTTGGTGAATAATTATCCATAGATATAGTATACCAAATCTTATCCCTTCCACATTAATTATATCTTGCACGGTAGGTTTTAGAAAACTATAGATCATCATCTTCCTTGGTTGCTACTTATACAACCATCTCTTTCATTTCAATTATTGGATCAATTTGATATGCATGAATTGAATGACCAAACGAAAATTAATCTGGAATTTTTACTTGAATAAAATTCAAATTAAATTTAAATTTCTCTCTTTCAGATTTTTCAGCCTATATCTCTATTTTATCAGTCTCAACCAATTTGATTTTTTCATGGGATTTTCTAAATACATGTTCATCAAAATTTGGGATATCTGTGTGTTCCTCAATAAGTGAAAGTGTTTTTTATTAATCTTCCTAGAAGTCCTAACATGGATTTTCTAAATATAAAAATTTTAATAATTTGGAATTAACAATCAATTAATATTGAATAAAATCACATGAAATAGAGTTTGAGATAATATCAACTCCATGTATTGGTTTTCATTGAATTTATCCAATATTCAAAAGTGCCTCTTGATGTTGGATAGTAGCATGTGGAGGTAAGTAGTCATTCTCCTCCATATTTTCATAAAATTATACAACATGTGTAGTGTATTCCTCCATGGATAGAATAATATGAAACGGTGTTGGATATTATACTTTTTAAGGAATAGGGAGATCAATATATACCTCTCACTCTGATATGTCGTATATGTCTTATTGATCTCCCACACGTAACATAGAAATAAATTCTTCCTCATAATGAATATACTATATATCATAATGGCCATCTTGGTTTTGGTTCTTTATATGGTTGGGATTTTATACTCCTCAATAATGGTCTCAAATTCTTGGAGTTCCTCAAAAAAATATGGAAGACTAATAGAATGTCCCCTAGTTTAGGATTGGGTTACTCAAGGGATACATTGAAATTCTCAATTGGAAAATCAAATTTTCCTTACATATCTTGTAATATATCTCCCTTGCAGTGAATATTGTATTTGAGTTTATTATTAGACACTTGTTATAGAAATTTCACCTGGGTAATTTATTCATAATTATTCTTAGAATGCAAGGAGGCATCTTCTAATGGCTTTTCTCATCCTTGATAAATATTTGGGAAGTACTCCTGGAGTTTAGTTAACTCCCCAACCTATCCATCCACCTTTAGTTATTCAAGTTCCACTTTAATATCCAAGATGAGGTCCTTAAAATATTCCTCTATTAATATTTTTCTTCTTTATCTCTATATTTGTTTAGAATAAAATTGAGATTCCATCTTGTGTAGACCATGGTGATTCAGTTATATTTTCATACACATATGAGTTTTCAGTCCATTAAGAATAATAATAATTTCAATACATCATGAAAAAAAATTGGTTTTTTAAATAAATGAAAAGTATATACTCTTTTAAAAAGGGAACCATAAGTAAACTATTTATTTTATCCCCGACAGTGGTGCTAGTTTTGATGGCATGCTTTTCCTGTGGCATGAAAAAAGAAAATTTCTAAATATTTTTCATAGTTCAGCATAATGGATGACCAAGGTCTTCAGGCCAGCTCACTTACTCATTTTATTTAATTCACCTAAACTATTTATTTTTATTTTATAATATTGATGAAAACAAGGATATTTTTTGGTTTGATTATTTCCTAAAATAATGAAAAGGCATTCAGGATGAAAATGTAATCCAAAATAACATTAAATGATCAATAGAATGAAATTAAAAGAGAAATAACTGGGTCCTAATATTTTTTATACGATATCTAATTATTGTCCTATATTTTTTTGATTGAGTTTGATAATCCAAACATGAAATATCATGAAAAATCACTATCCATTTTTTAGTATTGATAAATCTATAATTTCATAAGTAATATAAATTCTACCTCCTCTTATAATAAATATTCATGGAACACCTCAATCGACAGTGTGACACATTTGAGGACTCAGCACCATCATATTTCATTTCGTCAATTGATTAGATCAACTTCATTGTGTAATGATTTATTAAATAAAAGAATTTAAAAATAAATAAAATAAAAGAATTGAAATAGATATTATTTTCATATGATGGGGAAAATCCCCAAAACATTACATGCCTCTCACATCTACCACAAGCATAGAATAAACATTAAGTAAGAATTTAATGACACCCAACCTCACTCGGTACAAGCCTCGGGTGAGTTCCTCGTTGTCAAGATTAAGATGTCACAATGTTGGATAGAAAGAAGAGAATATGTATAAGAATAAAATAAAAAGAATAATAAAGATAAATTGAGAATAATAAGATAAAATCAAATAAAAAAGAAAATAAAAGATATTAATAAAATTAGAATAAATAAAATTAAAAGAATGAGGAAAAAAAGAAAATTTGAAGAAGAATAATAAGAGAAGGGTAATGAAAAGTGTGGAACACAATTGTTAAGAAAACCATATTCATGAATTATTTAATAAATATATTATAACTACATTAAGAATGAAAATAAATAGAAGAAAATAGTAGAAATAAAATCCGGAGATGAAAATAAAACATGTAGATGAGCCTCTCCATAAGTGGCATCTCCCCATGGATGGCGGAACTCCCTGGTGAGAATAGAGGGCCTCCTTTTTTAGATAGAAAGGGTTCCTAGGTCTTCATATATCCATATCTTCACATATATTTTATGAAAACTCCCCCGAGGACCAAGAGGTGGTCCCGTGTGGTGGAAGGTCTCGAATGTAGTATATGAGCATGAGGAGAGCCCCTACATGATCATCTACGAAATTTTAAAAGTGTTAGAGCAGTGTCTTGATGACATCGAGTGGTGGTGAGAGTTTTTGTTGGGCGGCCCATATAAAAGAGGTATATATCCAATGGAGAGAATGCATAAGGATGAGAGAAATGGTGGCGTATTTTTAAAATATGAATAGTAACTGTAGGGATGCATCCCAAAACAAAATGGAAGGTTGTATCTACAATAGTTTCTAAGACAAAGAACTATATAAAAGGCCAATGTAGTTTAAGGGATTTGGATGAACCCATCTCGCCACTATGGACTATCCCAACTCAGTGAAGTGATCCTCCCACCACCACATGATATTGACCACCACAGGCCAATGTGCTCCTATAGGCCTTAGCCCATATATGAACTACATGGCTCATATGCCCTTAGACAGCATCATACCCTCACGGAAAGCCTTACCTTGGGCTCTACATAGACATCTAGGCCATCTTGGGCCTTACTAGGTTACTTATGGGGCCCTTGGTTGAGTTCTAGTGCTAATGAGGCTTATTTTTCTGATTAACTACTAAACAATTATTATCATAGATAAATTTAAAATCCAAAAAACTAATATTCTTTTATTCATTTAAACCCATTTTCATTCATTGAATTATAAATTCCAATATTTTAATAAATCATTGGATAACTTGGTATTTATTTATAAAATCATTAAAAATCCTTATATTGTGATTAAAATATTCTTAAAAATGACAATGTGTCAAGTATTAAGTTTAATGTATGATTTGGTTTACAACAGAACATAGATATCTCATGTTTTTGAAGTTAATAGATGATTATTATATAATCAAGGAATGGAGAATTGGGCAGTAGTGAAATCATTACTATGATATATCCATGGAACATCCTTCCATTATATGTGTTATAGAAATGATGAAACTATTTTATAAGGATATACAAAAGAAAATACGGATAGAGATTTTTACATTAGAATATATGTGTCCAAATACTTGATATCATTTATAAGGGCTATATCATGGAAATCATATTTATAGATGTATGTTACTTTATCTACCATAGAAGTTGTTTATACCACCATAATTGAATGTTTCAAGGTTATCTTATTACTAAAGAAATTTATATTGGAGATGTGGAAGAAATATGAGGATTATATACTCTATATTGATAGAAAAAGTGTCATTAATCTCAGTAAGAACCCTATATTTCATTCAAAATCCAAACACATCATAATTTAATATCATTATGTCTATAATTTGTTATAATCAATAATGTTAAAATTTGAGAAAAAATACAATAATGAAAATTGGGATGATATGATGAAAATAGTATACCATGAGAGAAACTATAATCCTTCAAGGAGACTACAGTACTAACTTCTACCGTACATTGTTCATGAGGGGGGTGATTAATGTTGGTCACTACCAATGTGGGGAGATAATTATATGATTAATATTCAATGTTTTGTAACCAAGCTAAATGAGTTTATCTTTGGTGAAAATCTACATCACCTTACTAATTCACCAAAATGGAATAGATTTGATCACAAAAATTCTATTTTTTTAAATGAATTTAGAAATATTAGATTGGGGTAGTTCATAGATGGAATGAATCCATATCAAAGCCTCAGTCTCCAACATAGTTTGTGTCATGTTATATTAGTTGTCTACAAATTTTCCCCATATATATACATATATGAATGGAAAATATGTGAAGGTGATCTTGATAATATCTGAACCCAAACATCCTTAAAATTATATTAGTGTTTATCTATCACCATTGATTAATTATTTTAAATTTATATAGGTTATAGGTGTTCAAGAACATAATGCATAAAAGAAAGATTAATTTATTTTGTGTGTTATGATAATGTTCACTATAAATTAAATTCCTACATATGAGAACCTATTTCGATATAATGTTGATGTACATAATGATTATGAAATTTCTAAAGAGTGGAATTCATATCATCAATTTAATAATGTAATAAAGGCATTGAATATAGAAAATTAGAGATTTAGGGGGATGGATCATTTTTAATGAATATTAGAAATGAAGTTCAATGTTTTAAAAGATTATGATTTTTCCCATGACCATTGTACGCCGAAGAAACCTATGAAAATTTGAAAAACCCCATATTTAACATTTAGAAAGAATGTGATTTATTGATTTCAAAAAAATAAATAGAATAAATTATCCAAATTCGTCGAGCTACCTTATTATATTTTTTTAGATGTAAAATATTACATTAAAATTATTTGTGATTTAACTAAAATAATGAAAGGAAACATAACACATTTTTTACATGATTTTCATATATTAAGCAGGGGTAAGAAGATAAATTTTTATTAATATCTCAATGTTTTTAAATTTCTTTGTGGGTTTTTTTTAAATGTAAAAAATATGGTTTCACTGGAGGATTTAAAATTAAAAGGCATATAATCTAATGATTTTTACATATTGATGCAACAATTTATACCGGTTTCATTGTGTAGAAGAGTTTTGATAATTTTGAGAAAGATCATCATTAGGTTGTGATAATTTTTCAATTCCATTTTTAGAAAATTCAAAGATCAAAATTTTGTGTGTGTTGTAGAATGATATTTTCCTCATTCTTTTTCAAATATAATTTTATTTCGATCATAATTTTTTGATATAATTGTTCATATAATGATTAATTTTATATGATAAATATTAGTTTTTTGGTCTATATTTTTACATTGGATGTATCCTTCAAAAAGATAAATGAAAACTTTTAATATATATGTCATGAATCCAAAATAGTTAGAGGCCTCTAGGTTCAAAAATATATATATCAAAATATTCAGTGGAATTATTTATATATATTACTTGACTAAACTATAGATCATTGGTCCCTATATATATTGAAATTTTATAGTTTATAGAGAAGTTAAATGGATCCATGGCTTAAAGATAAAGTAAATTACATGTGATGTTGTGATTCATGAAAATTTAGGCTTTTTAAACAATACTGGTGTTGTTTAACCATACATATCATCACATATTACTAGATTAAATGGACGATATGAAACAAAATTGATGAATAAACATAAAAACACATTCTTTCATGGTTTAATGATAAATTAAACATTGATTTTTCTATACCAGAAACATTGAAATGGTAGGTAGGGTGCTAAGTATTAATGTGTTCCCATGGTTTAGTTTTTATATTAATCATTTCACATTTTACATAAAAACTAGGATTCAAATACATACATTCAAAATAGTGGAGTAATTCTCATCACTATAGCATTTCATTTTCTAATTTCCCAAGTTAAAAACCCAATTTATTTATTAAGAATATATTTTATTGTTTTTAGGGATATATGGTTGATTTATTATACCAAATTTTGAAGACTATTACCTATGTGTAATTGAATTGTTAGTAACAATAGTGTTAAACATAATGAAAATGTATTTAAACATAGAGATTTTAAGAATTTTAATTACAAATTGGAATTAGTTATCATATTGATTCATCTAAAACAAATATTTTATATTGTTGACCAATCAAATGATTAGTGGTCCACATTTTTACAATGGAAAAAAGTATATTTTTGTGATGATATCTTTTGATGTTGAAGCCTTATCTAAAATATATTCATCTATTACATGATTACCAAAGGATAAGCATGACTCCTATGTAGACATAGTAAATTAAACATGAAATAATAACATAGATGTGATGTGGGAAAGAACTCCATTACTCTACTAACTAAACATTTTAATATCTTTTCTTCTAAAACTGACATAGTTAAACAAATTATTTTTTATCTTATATATTTAAACATATATATTTTGAACATTCCTTCCATTTTTATAATATTTTATATATTTACATGATTTAGATATAAATTTTTTATTTTAAACTTTTTCCTTAATATATTTTTTGTTACTACTTTCATGATATTCATCAATTTTAGTAATGTTTTTATATTCAATATAATAATTATAATTTTTTACATTTATCATAATTAAATTTTTTATTTGTTAAATTTTTTATTTTTTGTCAAATACAGGCACAATAAATTATAAAGTTTTAGATGATAATCCATTGTTTCATATTTTGATATTTTTTATATTAATTAATTTTAATTGACCATTATTTCATTGAATGGTGTAACAATAAATTTTTTTATTTATATTATGATCAATAAATTTTTTATTTATTACAGTTGTCTAATTTTAATAAAATACATGTACACAAATATTTGTTAATGTAGAACACATCCTTCTAAAATACATACATAGAATTTGGGGAACCGAGGTATATCTGTTTATTTATAAAAAAATATTTATAATAATTAGATTAATTAAGGAAATTAAACAAATATATTTTAAAATTATTTTCATCTATTCTTCTTATATATAGAGTACAATACCTAAATATGGAAGTAATGGGAAAACGCATTTACCAAAATAAGAACTTTCATGTGGAGAGTAAAGTTTGGTAAATAATTTTAATAATTATTTATTCCCAACTAGCCGACATTCCACATAATTTAGGAGTAAATTGACTATACATAGTGATTTTTTATTAATCATTTAATTTCATGATTGGAGGAATATTAACCATTCACTGAAAGATCCATTATAAGAGTCTATAATGGTAAAATTTATAATATTATTTATTTCGTTTTCTAATATCTTAAATATTATACATTTAATATGACTAATATTTAATCTATTAAATTAGAGATGATATATAATTTTAAATAGATAAAATAAATTAAAAAAATTTATACCTTTCATGGAAACAATAAGGATTGATTTTTGAAATAATTTATTTCATTTTAAATTATTGGGAGTAAGCATAATAATGATCCATTCCTTAAGTATGAGTTTATTTATACAGATTCATGAAAGATGTTTTTCTCCAGTCAACAAGAGGATGAAAATATGATATGTTTTTATTGTTTTTAAATTGTTTTGACGTAATTTTAATTAAATGATAAATTATTAAATTATTTTATATAAGAAACCTCTAGGAAAGAACACTAAGAGATACCATCCAAAACATTGTTCCCACATACATTTTCACATTGAGGGAATCCTTTAGTATAGGAGAAAATGATGATGGAAATATTAATGAATTAAGATACAAGTCAATTGAAATCTCTAATGTGGTTCAATACAACCCTAAATCTCCTCTCTGTCAACATGAAAAATGGAAAAGGGTATGAATAATAAAATGGGGAAGTGTATTTCTAATCGAAAAAAGTGTATCAGAATACTATAATTAATTAATTATTTTTTTAGAGGATAAAATCACAATTATTATCAAAAGAAGGTTTAGATGAGTCTAAAATATAGGATCATATTATAATCTTTTACATGTATGGAGATAAGATCACTGAGGGGTTCTTCGAACCAGTGGGGTGTCTTGATGTACTCCCATGTTGGCCAGTCCATCATCAACTTTATTAGCATCTCGACAAACATGAGTAATGAAATAGTTGAGATCAATAACGAATGAGTTCATTCCATCCAATGAGTTGTAATCGGCCAAGAAATATGAATAATGCCATTCCAAATTGCTTGAACGATAGTCATCAAGTTGCTTTCAATCTAGAGATTGTTCCAACTAAAAATCTTGGAGAATGTAATAGCATGAATTAAGCTCATCGTCTCAGCTTCAAGGGAGGTAACAATGTGACAACTAACCATGAAGAAACCAATGATACGACCGAGATGATTCCATAAGATAGCATCACATCCCGCCGAGCTCGGATTACCTTTGGAGGCACCATCAATATTAATTTTGATCCATCCATAAAGAAGAGATCTCTAGAAAACCTACAGAGTATGAAAATGTTAATATAAATTTCCATTAATCCAAAGATGTCATAGGATTTTAAAGTCATGCACAGTGTTGCAACAATGTCCCTTTTTTATCAGAGCATCTTCATGTATGTAAATGAGGATCTGCATCTGACCTTAATTTTGATTGTATGAAAAATTCTTATGAATTATAGCATTGGGATCATACAAGATCATATGGTGGAGCATAGAAACTATATCATTGAAAAGGTTCTTTATTTTTTGTGAACCTTCCATTTTTGCACATTTATTTAGTTGAGTTTTAATGGAGTCAAAATTTAACCATCTGCAGTAAAAAATGTCCAGAATATATTTCCAATGAGTAGAAGTAGTAGTGCAGGAATGAAAGAGGTGTTTATCATCTTCTCTATGTTGATTACAAAATTTGTACTTAGAGCAGTGCTGAATTCCAAAATATTGAAGGTAGGTGTCTGTGGGAACTCTATTGTGAGCAAGACTCCAGATGAGATTGAATCTAGAAGGTTTTGTCCAAGGCTTGTTGAAATGTTTTAACCAACTATAATCATTATCATAGTTAAAGAAAAAATTGATTATTGGAATTTTTGGAGTTTATCATACCATTGTGAGAAGGTTCCCAAAATAAGAAATCAGTTGTGTAAGTAAAAGAGTAATTTTCAATGATATTCATAATATTATCAGGGAGTTATATGAGTTTAGAGTATAAGGTTTCTCTAATAGAGTAGTTGACATTATCAAGGGTATTATGGGGAGATATCATAGAAATTAAAGGAGTGTCCACCCTGTTATCCAACCAAAATTTAATGAATGATTCCCTGGAGACTATCCATATGAAATTATTCAGGATGATAGAGAAATAATGTTATATGGAGGTCCAAATGTTGGAGTTAATGAAATTATAATTACCCTTCTTAAGTTTGTCAAGAAATCTAATTTTGAGGAATGTAATAGATTCTGAAGTATTGCGATAAAGGTTACAAGTGATCCTAGCTTGAAGAGATTCATTAAAGTACATTAAATTTTTAATGCCTATACCACCTTTCTCAATGGTATTGCAGCAATTTGACCATGGGAATGTCACAATATTTGTTACAACAATACTACCAGTCTAGATTAAATTCGTAATAATAGAGTTTATTTATTTTTATAAGACTAACATTCCATTTATAATCCATCATGGAGTAGTCCATCTTGGATACAATAGTTTATTTTAAAAGAAAAGTACTACCATCCATAGAGAGAGATTTTCCTTTCCAAAAAGATAGTTGATTTAGAACTTGGTCAACTATAGTCGCAATGTGGTAAGCCTTGGGTATTCCACAAAAGATGGGAATACCGAGATAAGTGAAAGGGATCGTACCTTCTTTTAAACCTAGGTCACTGATAATGTTACATTTTATAATGTTAGGAAAGTTCTTCCCCAATAATATGAAATATTTTTTCAAAATAATTATTTGACTAGAGGCCTCTTTATAGTGTGAGAGTGGTGTTTTGAGGTTGGGAAAGTTTCTTTTTTCACCTTGAAGTAAAGGGATTTTTTCATCTGCATAAAAAAGGTGGGTAGGTGCATTTAAATTCTTAGAGACATGTATGGGTTTTATCTTGTTCAGTTCAACCAGATCGGTGATCAGACTACAGAGATTGTCCTCTGGTATTGAGAATAGAATGGCAGAGAGGGGTTCAACTTGTCTGACACCTTTGGTGCATTTAAAGTAGCCTTTGAGAGATCTGTTGATAAAAATGGAGATAGATTCCATATTGAAAGAAGTTTTTATTATAGTGATAAAAGTTTCACTGAATCCAAAACATTGAAGAACCTTAATGATAATGCTCTAATTCATGGAGTCAAAAGATTTTTTGATGTAATGTTTAATAGCAATGTTCCCTCCCCTGTTAGCCTTTTTCAAATTATTTACACACTCATAAGAAAGATAGATGTCTTCCTGAGTGGATCTTCCCTTAATAAAACCAAATTGGTTCCATGAGACAAATTTGTCGGTAATAGTTGATAGTCTGTTTGCAATTATTTTAGTGATGATTTTTTAAGTATTGATAAGATAAATGGGTCGAAACAAATTAATCTCAGAGGAATTTTCCACTTTTGGAATTAAGGATAGAAACTGGGAATTAAGAGAATGAGTAAGGACACCATTAGATAAAAAGGATTTCACATGTTTAGAAACATCAATATGAATAATATCACAATTATGTTGGAAGAACCCATTATTGAAACCATCAGCACACAGAACATTATCTGGATTCAAACTAAAGATAGTGTCTCTGATTTCATGATCCAGTGGAGTGTTCAGAAGGAATGTGTTGTCTTCATCAATGACCACAATCAGAATGATATTAGGAAAGAGGTATTTAGTGATATAAATACCATTAAAATGGTTTTATAGTGGGAGACTATATGACGAGCAATTCCATCTTCAATGTAAATCATCTTGTACCCATCCTTTATAAAGATTAACGGATTGTAGGACTTCATGATTATTTGAATAGATTTATATAAATTAGTATTTCTATCTCTCACTATTAACTATTTGGCTTTAAACACTTGTTTCCTATTATTTTCTATAAAATTTAGCAACTATTTGATTTTATTTTCAATTATTGTTTCTTGAGACCAATCAGTGTTGAGGTAAATGCTGGTGTTTTTGTTTTGAATATCCTTGAGTTCGTCCTCAAGAAGAAGGATGTCATTATTAATTTGTTTGATATTATAACAACACTAACTCTTGAGATCCTATTTGATATGTTTTAATTTTACATTACAGGGAATATCATCATTATTGTGAGACATTGAACCCAAATTGTTTTGGATGAAATTAGTGAAATCAACAATAGAGAACTACGCATTGTTAAATATAATGGGTAACCGGGTTTTCATGTTTTTGGTGGATACATTGACAATAATAGGATGATGGTTAGAGTTCATCCATCGAAGGGGGGTTCTAGAGATAGCATCCCATTTATCTAAAGTAGGGACATTCATGAAATCTCTATCTAATTTTGAATAAAACACTCTATTGTCATGTTTTCTATACCAAGTGTATTTCGCACCAATGAGATTAATTTCAAAGAGATTGTTTTCTTCAATCAAATCTTTAAATTCTCTCATGTAAATAAAATCATGATGACGTTCAATTTTATCAGTTGAGTTGAGATAGAATTGAAATATCCATGAAGAAACCATTGTGGATTAATATTAGTGCCTAGAAAAGGAAGGTCATTCCAAAGAGTTCTCATTTCTTAGTATCTATTTTTAGTATAGGAAAAATAAAAGATGAGGTGTCTTCCATAAATATTAAAATTTAAAGTAAAATAACTGATTAGATAAATTAAATATACTAATATTATTTAATAAAGAGTGCGAAAAAATCCATAGAGATTTAGCATTGTAGGTAATAGAGATATTGCCAATAAAAATATAATTATGTTGACACAATTGAGATTATTTTGATGAATAAGTAATTTTTGGATCAACAATAGAAAATAGCATAGGATGATGAGTGTTAGCCATTCTATTTATAACTGTGGACATGTTAGAGCTGGAAATACCATCACAATTCCAAAAAATAATATTTATTTAAACCTGGTTTTGGAGTTAGAACTCCTTTTTTCTTCTTCTTGAAGCCTTTATTTCTATAATAACTTCTAATTTTTTGAGAAGTGTTATTATTAGTGGTATGTTTCTGTTCATTATTAGGTATGATATGGTTCATCTTAGTAGGTTCATTTCTTAAAGCATTCAAAATTTAGACTTTTCTTTTCGTATTACACAGCATCAAATAAATGGTATTTTGGTTAGATAAAATAGTTCAAGTCTTCTTAGAACATTTCTTATTATCTACAGATTGATAATTTTCAAAAGGTAAATTTATAAAAATGGGAATAGGAGTACCTGTATCCTGTTAAGCATCTATATTCTGATGTTTTACAGTGTTTAGATTTGATTGAAGGTACCTTTGTACAGTGGATTCAGGATGTTCCTTCATTAGCATGGGGTCATGTACTGAGGGTGTGCTTCCTTTTGTATTTTTTACAGGTTCTAGTGGCATGGAACCATTTTTAACAATGTTAGAATGTTTGTTTTATGCCTCGACATGAAAAAAAATTTAGACTAGTATGATTATGCCAAGATTTTACAGCAAAACGAGTGGTCACAATAACAAAAGAACTATTGATATATTTAATGTGATTAGGGTGAGAATATCCTAATTATTTTTCCTTGTTTATTACTACATACTTCATCTCTAGATTAGGTTCATTGTTAGATTTAGCAAATGGTATATAAGTAATTATTTATTATTTTTATTTAATATTATTATTTTTAAATTTATAACATTAATATTAGATTTAAAATATCTATTTCATGATTACATTCAGGAGGTACTAAAAAGGGGGACCATTATACCTGAGGGTAAGATGGGTAATATTACAATTTTTTAGGAATGTCAGACTCCCAGGTCACATCAGAGGGTCTAAAGAGGGTATTAGTTTTTGGAATGTTTTTAGACACACCCCTAGTGATGAATTAATGGCAGAATAATACAAGAGGGAAATGGATTCCTTTGGTGCTATGTTAAGATAGTTGAATGAGTTCATAGAGAAAATATTGAATTATTTTATAGTATCTTTGCTTATGGAAGTTATGAGAGGGATGCAACCTATATATACTTCTTACCTAGATCCTCCACCTCCTTATTCTAACCCGACCATATACTATGAGTTGCATTCTAGGGATCCCCATGTAGATATTATGCCTTACAGGAATGTGCATAATTTTGTTGATTATTTACATCATAATATTATGTAGTCAAGTCTATTAATAGTTGCGGTAAATGATATTTTTGATCCAACTAATCTAGAGCCAATTCTACTAAAGAGGTTTCCATAGTTGTATAGTGGATTTTTAATTTTTTACATTATCTAGATACACTTTATTTCCATCTTATTTTGGATGTATGAATTATTTACCTTTTTATTTATCATTAAATTAAAAAAATATCTTCTTTCTTACACATACCTTATATAAGAGTATATGAAATCAAAGGAAACATTAATAAGGAATGGAAAAATTTTGGAACCATAAAATTTAGATAATCGTTATGATATTTGTGGGAAAAAATGTTGATATATTATTTGGTAATGTATATGATATCTTTGGTTGATTTTATTTTTTTCACTCTCAATGCATGTTTTTTCCTCTTGCAGTTCATTTATTTTCAACCTATTCAAGTTTTTATCATGTATTCTACTTTAGGTACTCTCTTTTTTAAAAAGGAACCTGTGGTGATATGGCCTAATGTATGTAGGAAATTTTTCTAAAGCATGTTAAACCCTCATATTGATTAATAATTTCACTTTCTTATTTTATTGACCCTGAATTCACTGAATTTTGATCCCATTTTTATATGTTACTTGAACCATGTATGTTCTTATACTATATAGAATCCAGTCTGCTTCATCATAACATGTTGAGTATCCTATTATATTTTCCTTTTTAAACCCATTACACTTCCAATAAAAATTGAATATGGTATCTAGTTTATTAAAAATATATGGATTTCTATCAATTCATTATTGTGGATATTATCTTGGGGTTTTCATTATGTATATATTCCTTAATTTCTTACAACAATATTGTTCTTCAGAATATATATTTTTGAATGTAAAAATATTTATCATTGTTGGTTTTATCTATTATCATTATTATTTATATAATCTTATTTTTTTTCATGAGATTTATTTATATCAGGATTTTTTTTAATGTGATTTTTATAGATCATGTGAAATTATTCACTGCTATATAATCATTTAACATTAATAATTTTTGTAATACATAAATATGAATATATATCTAGTAATTAGAATTATAATTTCAAACTTTCTCTTTACTTTATATCCTTGTATTCAGATTATGTGGTCCAAAATTAAACCCATGAAGATCCTAACTATTGTTTATAGACAGAACCTACAATTAAACACACAAAATTGAACTTAAAAAAAAGGAGATACACATGGAGTAACACAACTATTTTTAAGTGAAATATGATTATAACATGCTATGTGAACTCAGTAAAATTTTATATGATTTAAAGCATACATTAAGATAATGGTACAATATATTTGACACATTTACTAAAAATAATGAGAACAATAGAACAATCATTGACCATTGTGTCTTCGTTAATATGAGTTCATAATGGAGGCTTCATTATTCTCTAGCATTATACTAATGACATGTTGTTTATTCAAAAAATAATTACCAAGGTTAACAGGTCAACTAATTAGTTTATGAAGCCTTTTTAAATTAAGGACATAGGATAATTAAAACATAAACATGGAAAAATTATTTAACAAGAATGAAAGAATTAGGGAATCTGGTAATCTCTAGATAGATACATCAATTTGTCTTTGAAAGATTCAGTATAATAATTGATAATGTTGTTAATAAATCACCTTATATTTTTTATGGTCATGAAAATCTATACTCTATTAATTTAAAAGGATAAAAGTGAGATACAAATATCATAGGACCAATCAGTAGGTGGAAGTCTTATATATTCATTGGATTACACAAAACAAGACATAACTCATGTTTTTGGAGTTATCAACCTATTATTTTAAAATATAAGATTAGATATTTGGAAAAAATATAAACGGATACAAATGAATCTTCTAGGTACATAAAATATTTATTTACATTTTAAAAAAAAAATTAGAAGGATATATAGATACAGAAATGACTAGGTATATTGATACAAGAAAATATATATTTGGATACTTGATATAATTTATAGGGGATAAATCTATTGGAAATAATATTTACATAATCTTTATTATATATCAAACATATAATCAAGGTATATCGCAATTATTTATAGTTTTATGGAGATATTATAAATATAGAAAATTATATAGGAGTTGGAAAAGAAAGAAGAGAATTATATTCTCTATTGTGATAGTTAAAGTTTCATTAATCTCAGTAAGAATACAAAATATCATTCAAGATCCAAAAACATCATCATTCAATATCATTACATTTATAACGTTTTTGAATAAGAAATGTCGAAAATTGAGAAATTACACACCGTGGACATAGGAACACTACATAACCATAGAAAATCCTTATCTTTATTTTTATTTTCATTAGTATTATTTTTTATCCACAAAAAAATCTTATATGTGTGTGTGTGTGTTTCTTACCAATAAGAGAGATCATAGAAAAATATTTTGTAACCACAGTCTCTAGTATCACACATACAATTTTTTCAAAGGACTTTTTTATTATTTGAAATTATAAAAGTAATAGTGTCCAAAACCCATTATATGCATAGTAATGACCAAATTCACCAACTATTAGTGGTGTATAAAATAGATTTAACATATCTATTAAATCCAAAACAAAATAATATTCCAATTAATTTTCAATTTCACTATTAGTTCTATGAGCCACACATCATATGATGATTCTCAACATTCTTAACATATATTGAATAAAAACGTTATAGAGATAATAATTTAATAGATTACATAAAAATAAAAAATAATTCTATCAGAATGAATCAAAGGTCAATAAAAGGTTAGAAAAAATAAAATGAAGTATATAATATAGGGTACTAGATTAATAAAAAAATCAAATAATTGGGTTGATCTACCTATATATTGATTGAAATGATTATGTTCATAAATATAAGGATATAGGAAAATATTAAGGGGATGAATAGAAAAATAATCATGTATCAAGTTATTGGCATTAAAATTATAACCATACCTAATATTAACAATAGAAAAACAAAAAATGGATACTTTTAAAAGATTTTACATGAAAAGGAAAACTCATAGAACCATAGCCAGAAAATCATGGACAATGAAGATCAGATAGGTGGGTGGTAATTATCGAGATTCACGAATGATCAAATTTTTTTGGATGAATTTGGGTTAAAATAATAGATGGATAAATATAGACTAGTTTTAAGAATAATATTCAACTTCATGGGTTTCCCCGTTTTATTTATCGTTGGGAGGAATAGGGTCACCCTCCCCTCCAAAGATGAAATAATAATTCAGAATTTTAAAAATTATTTGGTAAGTAAAATTTCTATGATGGAAAGGGATCAAGGAAGTGGTTATGAAATAATAATATTATATATAACTTTTTTTGTAGTCTAACTATAAATGGGGAGGGAAATATTCAAAATAGAAAATGAAATTACACTAGTTTCATCAAATAAAGAATTATGATGTCATTAATTATTCTGCTGAATTGGATCAGGTGTTCAGGTAACATCAAATTTGATATTTCAAGGGGATAAAGACACCAAGTCATTTTGTACTAGTGATGTTGGATATATTAATGGTAACATGTGGTAGAGAGGGTTTATTCATATCTGATGAAAGGAAAAAAATTGAGGCCTCATCTAAAAATTGATATTTCCTTAGTATTTGGTAGGAATCTTGCTTCCCTTATTTAATGTAGGAACATATTTTATTATTTCCCATTAGGTGTACCAATGTGGTTTCTTCTACGGTAACATATGTTCTTTCAATCATGTTCCTTCCTTTTAGAAATAACAAACAATGTCATAGGTAACCACATATGAGACCATATTTTTATATCAAACTAGATTATACTATTATAAAAGTCCAGGTTTTGAAATTAAAATTCATTATTTTATGTCATCAGTCAAAAAAATAAGAAGGAAAATTAAAATTTACTATTATATGAATTAAAATTTAGGATACTTGATCCATGGTCTATTTATATTTCTAAAACACAAACCAGATTATTTTTAAAACATGTTAATATAACTCTACCTATTTATTATATTTTTAAATTATCAATAAATACCCTATTAAAATTATAATATTATAATACATCAATAAAAATGATTTGGAAACCAAATTAAATAAATATATTTTATTATTTTGTTATCATCTTGAAATATAGAATTAATAAATTAATAATGATTAATTTAATTGAATTTAAATTTAGAATCCACTTATAAATCTAATATTAAATTCATTAAAAATAAGTAAAATTAAAAATTTTATTATTATTTAAATAATTTAGTTAATAAATTAATAATAATAAATTTAATCATTTCCATGTTTATGATACACTTGTGTTACGATGCTAATAATATCAAAATGTTAATAATATTTTCAATCCATTTACTTGATTAAATAAAAGATTAATTTTCCACTACCCTAGCTATTTATAATCCAGTCAAATAGTGATGCTACATGGTTCAAGAGTACTCATTTTCAACCCTATGTATGGAAACACCAACATAAAAAATAAATGTAATAAATTTTAATTAGGTTGGAAAATCATGATGATAATGTTGATTGAAATCATTAAATACTTAAAAATGTGAAGTGGGATGTATATCATGAAATACTAAAAACATTTCCCATATTTAAGATTAAAGAATATGGTAATATGCTCCAAAAACATTTAAATAGTCCATAGAAACAATTTTTTCAACCATGGTTATAGTTTCCATTGATGTGGGTCAACAACAACAATTTTATATAAAACATAGTTATAGGGTTTCAATTATTCACCCTTGGTACAGCAGTTTCCAAAACATGATCACATCAAAATGTTTTCACGGTTTCCAAACCTTTATAATACGTTCATAATTTAAAAACGGTTTTTAGATATTTGGACTCAAATAATCATAAAATCAACAAAATATGATTAAGAGTTTTTTAACCTATTTATTTTTTTATTTAAAAATTATTGATTATTATTTATTAAATATTAAAAAAATATTATTTTTATTATTATACATTTAAATAAATTCATAAAATAGTTCATAACACTAGTAGGAAAAAAATTATTTACTGTTAGATTTTTACCATACTTTTTTCAAAACTGTCAATAAAAAAGACATGAGAAGCTTCAAAAATAGTTTTAAAAAAACTATAGTTTAAAGTCATTGTAAAGGAATTTAACATCAATTTTTATAAAACTAATATTAAAATCATTTCAAAAATATAATTTTCAAGACCTTCCCCACCTTTTTTATATAATATTTTTGAAACCATTATACTCTATACTTTCAATATTACTAGACTTGTTCTTGATCTTCTACATTCATTCAATTTTCATGCCTATTTTTCATTATTTATCCTCAATATTCAATTATTCATCCTTCTTCTTTGACCCTCGACATCATTTTGTTCATGAAAACCCTATTCCTTTCCACTTTTGACAACATTCTAATTTATTTTATTTATTTTCTACATTATTTTTTCAAATGATTCACCTTAATCTTGTATCGTTGGCCCAACATCTACCACCCTCAAGTGCATTCATTGAAATCCAATAGTTATTTTAAATTATCATCCTCTCTATATTTTTCGTTATTTCTCATATGTTGGGAAGAGTAATTAATGATTTTTTAGTTATAAATTGAATTCATCCTTTTTTTGTATATCATTGCCTTTTTTTAATAAATCTAATTCAAGGTTATAAATTTTTTTGATTATCAATTTTTTTATTGTAATTTTCTTTTCTTATGACTCTTTTTGTTTATAATGGTTTTTATTTATTAATTTTTTCTTGTTATACTTTTTTTGATAAAATCATGTTTTTCTAAAATATTAGTTATTTATACATTTTTTCATTATAATTATTATTAGTTTTAAAATTTTTTCTTATTGTAAAATCATTTTTAATTACTATTTTTTTAATATTAAATTTGTTTGTTAAAAATGAATTCATGATTTTATATTTAAATTTTTATATTTTTAAATTTTATCTATATATATATATATATCAATTTTTATATTTATTAAAATATCCATCTATTATATTATGACCTTTGGTAATTAATGGACCATAATTGGATAAATTCTTGAATACCTTCAAGTAGATATGAGAAAGCGGTTGATGATTTCCAGTAAATTTCTAAATAAAATCTTAGAAAAAAAGTTTTTTTTCTATGCATGCATGAAGTGTTTGAATATGAGTAAAATTGGGTGTAGATAAATCAAATATCATATGATTTTCTATGGTTAAATGTATAATTAAAAATATTGGATCTACTATAGTGAAATAAAAAATAAGTAAATATTTATTTATGACAAATATGTATAGCATGAGATAGATGACCATCTTAAATAATTAATTCATGATATAGGTGTTGAAACCATTGAAAGTGTTTTCAAAAACTATATGAAGATTTTGAGAAACCATTTTTCTCATGTTACACTAAATTTATAGTGTTATCAACAATATAGTAATTATTTAACTTGAATTCCAAAAATTGTTGGGGTGATAAATGTTAGACATAATAGACTGAACATTTAAAAGGGATACTTCCATAGGGAAACATGCATCTATATTCAAATTATTAGGTAAAAAATTACAATGGGATAGGGGTATAATAAGATACATCCATTCCCTAATGATTTTGTGCTTTATAGGAAGGAATATTAATTTCAATTATAATGTTCTAATTATAAAAAATCATGATATAAAATGGATGAAAAATATAACCATGACTCATTACAAAAAACTATTTCCAAACCCCCTACTAAATAAATCTGGTATCTTATAATAATTCCTAATGTAAAATATCACTTAGAATATTAAAATGACGCAAATAGGCTAATATAGAAAAGTAATGAGCACATATTTGATGGAAACCTATGTCCCTAGAATGATTTTCCACAATGGAAGATATTTGATTAAAAAATTAATGAATTTGTAAATGAAGTTAGAAATATTATAATGGTGATATGCATAGATGAAATGAATCTATATCATATATTAAATATCCAAAATATTTCAAATCCATTTATTCTGGTTTTCTACATCTTACCCCCATAGATATATATAAATAGGAAATATGTGATGATGAAATGGATGATTTCAATTCCAAACCCTCCTATAAATGATAATGATCTGTATATATCACCAATACCTGATGATTTGAAATGTATGTTGGATACATGTGTTATAGTAATTGGTGAATAAAAAAAAGAGTATTTTCACTTATGATCTATCAAAATGTTCACTATAAACAATTCTTCTTAATTTTAAAACTTATCTATAAATAGTATTATGGGACATAAATGTTGTCTAACATGAAAATAACGGATTTTATATCATCAATTACTAATTGGAAGAAACATATTGCACAAGGGATGTCATAGATTTTTTTGAAGCGATTATACTTATCCTATATAAAAATGGTATTTAACAATTTATAAGATTATGAATTTCCCCATAACCATTGTCAACTAAATAATGTTACAACAATGTGAAAAACGTCGTTGTCATATTTTCAATGAAATGATGTTTTGGACATCAAAAAAATTCATCGAGGAAAATATCCATATTATCCAAGCTACCTTATTGTAATTTTTTTTATGAAAATAAATAATTTTAAAATTTTTTATGTCGTGAAAAAAAATCACACCTCTAAGTAAAACATTGAGAAACATAAAATAAAAGTAAAAATATGGATTTCAAAAAATACTGGTCTTAATTACCATGGGAATACATTTAGGGTTAGCTCTCACAATGAAAGGAAATTGAACATACATAACTCTAGTTTTCCACAATTTAATAAAGAGTGAGATGAAAAAAAAATTCATTGTCACCATGATATTAAAATAACTAGTGAATTTACTTAAAATTTGAAAATTTTAATTTCATTGAAATATTTAATTCAATAGGTATGAAATCTTATGACTTCCATGTCTTGATATAATAGTTTCTATTTTTTTTTAATTGCATGGAATATTTTTCAAACCTATCAAAAATTATGGAATTTGGTTGTGTTACATTTTAAAATACTTTTAAAGAGAATTTATACATCCATATTTGAAAATTTGTTAAAGAAATAACTTTTTCTCATACTATATAAACTTGAAATTTGTTTTCCAATGTTTTCTGATATAATAGTTCATCTGTTGATTAATTTTTGATAAGAGATAAAAATATTTAGGTCTATTTATTTATCTTTGATGTAACATCATTAATGATATATAAAAATTTTAATTTGATATATTAATAATAAGAATTTACTAGAGGCCTAAATTGTTCAAAAATATATATCATAAGTTGTGATTTAGTTCTGTATTGATTATTTTTCTTGATTTTGAGCACATTTATCTTCCTATATATTTAAATTTTATAGTTAATAGTGAAGGTAATGATATCCTTGGATTAAAGATAAATTTAATTTCATGTAGTGATTGGATTCATGAACATTCATACATATTGAACAACATTGGTGAGGTTCAACCACATATATCATCACATACTTTTGGATTTGAGGTATGAAATCTAAGAACAAATTAAATTTCTTTCATAAATGAACATAAAAATACCTTTTCTTCATTGATTAATGAGATAATCAAAACTAGAATATCTACATTAGAAAAATTCAAGTGGTTATCAAGGGTAACAAGTGTTAGTGTGATCATGTGGTATGATTTTTATATTAAAAGAAACAAACTTTAAAAAAATCAGAAATACATGAGTTAAATTGAAAATAGTGGTGTAATGGTCATCACTGAAGAATAAAATTTTCTGAGTTCCAAAGACAAAATCCAAATTTATTCACCAAAAACATATTTTAGACTTATTAAAGATATATTGTATACATCTTATACTAAACGTCAGGTTCCCATATTTAAGTGTAACTTGGTTAACAACATATATTCTATGGAATAAAATGGGTATGGATTTACACTTATTGATATAAAAATATATTATTGACAATTGGAATAATATATTATATAAATACATAATATATAAATATTTTATGTTGTTGACTAAACAAATTATTAGTGGTATATTTATTTTTATGGAAAAAATTTCATTTTGGTCATGAGAATATCGATAATGTTGAAGAATTATGTGAATTTTTTTCATCAATTATAAGATTACATGGTGGTAAAAATGATTGTGAAGTGAAAATATCCCATGATACATGAAATTATCATGTATAAGGGATATTATAAAAAACACCACTACTGTCCCAGTTAATCAGTTAAATATTTTTTTCTTTAAACTGACAGAGTTAAAATATTTATTTTTTATCTTTTATATTTTAAGATATAGATATTGAAAATTCATTACATTTTTTTTAGATTTATTAGATTTATATAACCATTCTTTATTTGAAAATATTGACTTAAAAATTTTGGTCTGACTATTATCTTTATATTCCTCATTTTTAGGTATAAAATTATATATAAAAATATTTATAATTTACTTCCTATTATGAAAAATCAAATTTCTACTTATTACATTTATTTATTTATAATAAAATAATGGTACATAAAATTTTAGATTTTTAGATGATAAATTACTTCCCTTTGTTATAAATTCTTCTATTCATTACTTTTAATTACACTTTATTGTTTGAAATGTTTTTTCAATTATCTGAAGTCAATTATTTTTATTGAAAATATTTAATTTTAGTAAAATAAAATTATACAAACATTCGGTTATATATTACATATAAATTTTTAGAGATGAAATAAATTAATGAAAAGTTTATATCCTTTTTGAAAACTATATTGATAGTTTTTAGGAGAAATGTGACTTAATTTTATAATTTTGTTTGAGAAAATAGAACAAAGATACATGACTTAAGTATGGATTTATAGATATGAAAACCAGGAAGAATTTTATCTCCAGGAGATTGGTGGGAGCCTTTCTGGTATATTTTTGTTGTTTGAAAAATATATTTCTTAGATTAATTTTAATTACATGATAAATTTTAACTTTTTTTCTTATGTAAAAATCATATGGGAAAACTAACTAAGAGATATTGTCCTAGAATTTTTACCCTCATAAAATGTAATGTGGAGGGTATATATTATTAGAGGAGAATATGATTGATGAAAAATTTAATGAATCAGAAACCAAATCAACTAATGTCTCTAAAGAGGTTCAATACGACTATCCACCCCCCCCCAACTTCTATGAAAAATATAAAATGTCTAGAATGAGAAAAAAAATAAATTATGTTATTAATCCAAAAAAGTAGTAACTGATGAAATTACAAGTAATTAATTACTAATTTTTTTAGTAACTATTTTATAAATTTATCCCACTAAAATAACATTTGAAAATATTATTTCAAAACTATCCTTAGGAAAAAACCTCAAGGCCTTTATTCCTGAGGGTGGGATAGATATTCTTATCCTAACAATAGTAAAATCAGAACACCCTGACCACATCATAAATTATAAGAAAGTTGTCTATTTTAGAAATGATTTTGAACGGTCCTCTACTGTAGAATCGATGGGGGAAGAATACAAGGGAGAAATAGATTCAGGAAAGGTTGAGATATGAATATTGAATTAGATTTATAGATGATATAATTAAATAATCCATAGTAACAATGCTTTTTGATGTGATGAGATAGATGCATCCTACAACACTTGCATACCCAAATCCTATACATCCTCATTCATGCCAAATTCTGTACTGTAAGCTTTATAATGGGGATCCCCATGTATATATTATTGTATATGGTGTTTTAAATGATATATGGAATTATAGAGATCCTCAACATATGTAGTCAGGTCAGGTATGAGTGGTGGTAAATGATATTATTAATTCAAATATTATAGTGTCGTTACCTACTAAGGAGGTGTATATAGTTGGTCAGAGTATTGCCAATTTTATACTTTTTCAATATAAGGATTTTTAGCTAACATATGATATGTTCTTAATTTTTCATTTTTTTAATCATTTAATTCAAGATTAATTATAATTTTCTCTTACACTTAACTTATATATGAGTATCATTATTCGGAGGAATACTTTAGATGGAAAGGAAAATTTGAATAATGTGAAACTTCATATCCTCCTCAGAATTTTATGGGATAACATTATTAACATAGTTGATGATCATGTATATGATTTTTTTTATTTTTAGATTTCTAATTATCTCTGCTCGTTTTTTCCCATGTTTGTCTTGTATTTTCTTCCTCATCTAGTTTGGTTCATGTATGCTACTTATTTTACTCTATTTTATTTTATATATTGGAAATCACTGATGATATTGCACCAATCATGTAGTACAATTGGCCAAAGATTGCTAAAACCTCATGTTATTTAATACTTTTCTTTTTTGGTTTTATTGACATTGAATTCATTGAACATGGCTCTTGTTATTCAATGTTTCTTGAACATTGTGATTTTTTTCATTATATCGAATCTTGTTTGAGTCCATATATTATGTTTTACATCCTTTTGTATTTTCTTTTTTTTATATAATTTTTATTCATATAACAAGAGTTAAAACTTGTATCTAGTTTATGATATCTATGGTCTTTTATCTCATTTCACTGATGTCGCTACAACCCTATGTTTTTCTTTCTGTATAGATTCTTTACATGTATTAGAAAAATATTATTGTTTTAAATATATATTTTTGAATCTACAAATATTTCTCAATTTTGATTTTATTTATAAGAATTATTTTATGTGGAATCTTATTATTTTGTGAGAATTATTACAGGTTTGATTTTTTTTTTTGTTCATGTAATAACCAATGTTCATGTGATTTTGTTCACTACTTTGTATTCATTTGATATTCTTGAAGATTAGAATAATTCTACAAAAAAATTCCCCTATAATTGGAATTCATATTTCTACATTGTTATTTATTTTTCCTCATATTGTGAAAGCTAACATTAAACTGAATAGGATCCTATCTATTACATGTGTACTTCCCCTATAGCGCATCCTGCACCACTACAAAACTCTTAATATAATGCGTTATCTTTTTTCATATCTTGAGAAAAAATTTTATAAAGGTTTCCTTTATTAGTTCATAAAAAGAACTGATAAAGGGTACCATTTATCAGCACTAGTAAAGGTACTGATAAAACATTACCTTTATTCGTGCATTTTTTAGCACTGATAAAGGCATCAATTATCAATGCTTTATTTCTATCCCTGATAAAGGGTGACCTTTATCAATACATTTTCTAGTGATGATAAAGGTCATGATCGAGCATGTGAGTCCCACCTAAAAATAGAAAATGTCTGGACAAATCATTATATATGATTCGATCGCATCCCAACATTAGATGCACGGTGTGGGGAGTGACTCTTTCATTCATTATCCACACACATCTACATGGGACCACATTTCCATGCAGGCCTTTCCCCGCCTTATAAATGCTCTAAGTCACTACCTATCCCATCGTCAAACCCTCATTTGGGCCTATACATGGCCTAACCCACCCATTACACCATTTTTTATTATAAACCAATAAAAAGTATTAAAAATATTATAAAATTTAAATAATTAAACAAATAAAAATTAAAAATTAAAAAATATTAAATTATTAAATTATTAAATAAATATTTACAACATTAATATAAATATATTACAAATATTAATAAATATGATATATTATATATAGATATATAAAATTTATAAATTACAAAAGTATTAAAAAAATAGTAAAACATTTATTAAAATAAATTAATAAATTTATTATATATATATATATATTATAAATAGGGATAAATAACACAAATTAACTATTAATATAGAAAATGAATAAAGTGTATTAATCAAAAACATAATAATTCTTTATTCATATTTATTGGTTTTTATATATAATTATTCATTAATATATTTAAAATTATTAATATAGAAATATATTCATATATATATATATCAATATATATAATACCTCCTAAAATTTGATTTATATAATGAAAAATATTTATTCTTAAATTAAATAAGTCATAAATTTAGTGAAAATCATTTTTAATTAAAAAAAAGTATTAATTAAATATATTGACAAATTATATCGAGTAATTGATATTTAATCGAATGTCATTTGATTTTTCAATTTAACATATATAAAATTAATGCTACATTAATTTCACAAATAAATTTATGTAATTAATTCATTTTTATATACAAGACACATACACAACATATTTATGTAATTAATGAAATCTAATATAGAAACACATACCCCTAATATTTATGTGATTTAGTCAAATTTTAATATTCATTTTGGAATTTCATTTAGTAATAAGATATATTTAATATATTATTCTTTTAATCATTATATATTGTCTATTTATATTTAATATTATTATATTTATTAGTATTTTTTCATTTTTAATAACCTTTAGTATTTAATAATTTTACAATATTTATTTAAATATAATTATTTACTATGTAATAATATTTTCTGTATGTATAAATTGTCATTTCAATATATATTCATTTTTTTAATAATTTATTAAATTAATAAAACCTTACCATTTATCAATATTTTTAAAGAATACTCATTTTTAATTATTCAATTTATTTAATTTTTTTCAAGCATGAATTTAATATTATATATTCAATAATAACGTCAAAAATATATTCAAAAAAAATATTTTTGTAAATATATATATTTATAAATATATATTTACCATATTTATAAAACTTTATATTTATAGTTATAAATAAATATATATTATTTGAAAAAAGATATTGATATAATTATTAATAATTAATTATATATCGAAATAATTATTAAATTATAATAAATATATTTTCTATAATTATATTTTTATTTATATCTATTTATTAAATATATAAATATATAATTATATAAATTTATATAATGATATAAATATATTTCTAATTTTAAAAGTATAATATATATATTTTAATAATGAATATATTTTCTATATTTGTATTTATATTTATACATTTTTATTAAATATATATATAATTATATATATATAATTATATAAATATATTTATAATTATAAATATATTTATTTATCAACATATTAATAAATTTATAGTTTCAATATTTGTAAAATTATATATTATTAGTTATAAATATATATATACATAATTTTAAAAAGTATTTATATAATCATAGTTAAATAATTTTGTATTTAAATAATTATAAAATTGTAATAAAAAAGTTTAAATAATGAATATATTTAAAATTAAATATATATATATATATATATGATAAATATATATACATACACTTATATAAATAAAAATAATGATATAAATACATATATAATTACAATAATTATTAATATATTTACAAATAATTTTATTTATAATTATACTTACAAATCTTTATCAGTGTTAAAAATGCTAACAAAATACATCTTTATCGATGCTATGTTTTTAGTGCGGATAAAGAGATATTTTATCTTTGCTTATTATTTAAGTGTTTAAAAACCCCTCTTTATTAGCACTTTTTTAGAAGCGATGATAAAACCCACACTGTTCTTTTAAAAATGACCCTAATCTAATCGATTTTCATCGTGCTGCTCAAGCTATTGTGGAAATCCAGTGCATCCACGACTCCCCCCTTGACCTTCTCTTAGACAAGTCAATCCTCAAATCTAAGGTATGTTGTTTTTGTCTCCACTTCTCACATTTCTTGCTTGTTCACATTCAATGATATGTGATAATAGAGGGTTATATTGGCTCAGTGGTCTCATGTTTCCGTGTTTTGGGTATCTACTCCTCCTTAATCTTATACCCCATACATATTCTTCTCTATCATCCCTCACTACTTCATGCTATTTTCAAATCCCTATTTGTGTTCAGGTTCTAAATTTTTAATGTCCCAATTTTTATGGTTTTCATGATATATTTAAGAGCATCAAATCATAATTTGTAGGGACTTTCTTTATCTGTACATGTTTTTTAATGTTGATTCCATGTTTCCCCATTTTCATAACATAACATGGATTCTTCAATTTTTCATCACAAATTTATTTATGAATTATTCATGTTTTTTTTAGTAATATTTTGTGTTTCATAGAAACATATTTACTTACACACTATATCCTTTTTTTCAAAAAAGAGGTTTTCTTGCTCTATAATTAAATACAATTTAAATTTGGTGGTATTTTTTTATATATAATTCTAAATGATTGAGTACTTTCCATTAGTTATTTTTAATATTTGAAATGGGTTTACTATGCTTTTCTATTTAGAATAATGTTTTATGTTAAGGTTGATGTGTGATTCAATTTTAGATTTTTGTTACATAAGAACACTATAGATTTTTTTTGATGGGTTTCCCTCTTTAGTAACCATTAATTTATGGTTTTGACCATTAATGTAATTTTTTATAATGCTTCGTACTGGTATTAATTTAATGAAACATCATATCAATTTAAAATTTATTTTGAAAATAAAATTCAACTTTTTAATATGTGTTTAATAATATGCGACTTTAAATGTTTATTCCTAATAAATGTTCCAAAGGCTCATTTTTTACTTTGAAAAGAGTGTTTTAAATTTTATCATCCTTAAAATGTTTTCAAATAGAGAATTATAAAAAATTTCGATTTCTATTTGGATATATAGTTTTCAGGTATATATATAAATTTTATGTTTTCCATGTATAGTGATTTGGAAAAATGTTACTTTTTAGTATAAAGGATTCATAAAATATTTATTAAATAATAATTATTATGATATTAAATGTTTTAAATAATGAGTTGAAGTTTGTTGTTTCTTTCATTAAATTATAAATTGTATTTTTAAATTGAGGAAAAGTAGTTAATATTAAATAAAGTATCATTTTCATATATTATCCTGATTATTATTCTCATATATGCATAAATTTTTATCTAATGAGATATTTGAATGAGTTGTAAGGTGTTTATAAATTAAATTTGGGGATTCATTTCTTTTTTGGGATGTTTTATTTGGAATAAAATGGGTAGAGGATTTTGAAGTTGAAAATTTCTCTGTTTCTTTGGTATCAAAGATTTTCATGGAAATAAATAAGTTTCCATTAATTTATCTTAGTTTAGGTTTATTTAATTTCTGTTCTTAAAATTCTAATGATATATTAAAATCAATATTTATGAACACTTTTGATCTATTTATCCCCCTTGAACATTTTTTTCTTATTTTTATTTTTCCCAAATGGGTTGAATAGTGTGCGTGCAAGTAATCGTAGTTGTTCACGATGTACCTCACTGATTCTCCACCCAAAATCTCTTACCTCAATTCATTTTATCTGACCCTATCTCTATCCTACACATTCATTTACATTCATTCATCATTATTTATCATTATAATTTTCTTCATCTCTAAGTTATGCACCGTAAAAACTTTTCCTGCAGTCATGTAAGATGGTGACTACAATTCATAAGAAGATGGAGGTTTCTTTGGTGCATAACTAGTAATCAGCTCCAAATCCCAAGTATCCATACTATTCCCTTATTCCACCCAATCCCTCTTACCTTAATCCATTGTTGGTTTACTCTATCCATCACCTTTACATTCATTTTCAATATTCTATTAATTTATTTTATATTAATATCTTATGTATTATTATGTTTTTTGTAATTATATATTTGGATTTCACATTCCTTTATTTTTAACTAAAATAGAATATGAATTATTTTTAGAAAAATATATAATTATTTTCTACATATTATCCATGTACACAATATTATTATTATATTGATCTATTTTTTGTCATTTGGAATAGTCTTTATTGTCAATTATAACTAAATTTTTTGGAATGTTTATTAATGGAATGTAATTGTAGTTTTTTTAAGGAAATTGAATAGAGGATTTGAATATTTTAAGATATGTGAAATATACATAATTTTTATAACTCTAATATATTTGAAATAGGGGTATTTTAGTGTGTTATAGTTCAAATATATTTGTTGGTATTCCTTTATTACATGGGCTACACAGATCTATAGAAAAATAGTGTAACATAGAATCCAAATTAACCATTATCATCAATAATAGTTCCATCCATTATTTTCATTAATTTACAATCTCATTGACCATGTGTAAAAATTTAATGATTACACTACCTCATATGTTCTAAGGAAAAATATTTTTAATCAAATTTAGAAAGAGATTTCACAATCAAATGGGAAAAAATAACAAGAATGTATAAGGGAAGTGTTCCATCCAATAAAAAATAAATTTTTGTCCAAAATATTTATTATTTATGATTATATTAATATATATCTTTATCTTATTTAATCTTTTAGAAATCTATTTTATTAACATTCTTAATAATATATTTTACAATTATATGGGATATAATGATTTTAATTCCCTTGATTTATGATTTAAGGTGTATAAAAACATGGAATATGTGAAGAAATGAGAGGGGAAACATTTAAGCTTAAAGTGGATACCTATCATTTGTATGATTTAATAATTAACGGAAATAATGATCAAGGGTTGAATGATACTTTTCAGTGGTAAAATGTCTTGAATTATTTCAATTGATCATTTCTTTTTCTATATCTTTTGATTAATTATAAATGAAATTTTTCCACTGACAAGTGATGGTCTCCTGAACTTTCTCACTCCATTAAATCCCCACTTAGACTGTTAATGAAACGCCACCTTGACCACTACATACTAGGGGAATAAATAAATAAACATAAAATTCTCTCACTTTTTGGACTCCCATAAATAATGGTTTTTGAAGTAATCCTAGAATTACCATGTTTTGGTCATGGTAATCCAAGTGAATTGGAAAATTATTCTTCAAACAAAAGGCATTTAATTTTTCATAGTGTAATTGAAGTATATCTTTGAATGTTGATAATTACTCTCTTAGAAAGAGTGTGTTTAAGACCATCCAACTGGGTATTCTCATAGTCACACCAATAAAATATCCCCTTATTGGGATCATATTACTTCTACTGATTTTTTCTAGATTTAGGAGATGGAATAAGAAATATTATATAGTGATTCACCAAATCCCCACCCAACAACATTTAGATTTAAGGATATCACTTTCATCCTCATCAACTTCATTTCACGGAAAATTATTATATCATTTTTTACATAAAACTTATTCCCCATCTCTTTTGGACATTAAAGTATGTTTCTAGGACTACTATAAGAAGTATTCGTCCCATATCAGGTACAGGTGATCATTTTAGATGAACTTAGAGGATAATACCTACCACCAATAGAGTAATTAAAATTTTACCCTCAACTACCCAATCAATTATAATCATATTAAAATTATTTGAAAAAATAAAACTTCGGGTTCCCCGTATTAGAATTATCTATAAAATTTTCCTATGATTATAAATATCATATGTGTATTAATTTATTTTTTATACAAAAAGAATATTTTATGAAAATAATACGATGGATTTGAATTGAAAATGGATGTGTTCTAGTCTTATGACAAAATATTATAAAGATAGAGTTAAATAGTACATTACGTTTGCAATAGAGCATGCAGAGGACCCTTATCAAATCCTTTGTTTGTGCTTAAATTGTTATTTTTTAAGACAAATGCGTCTATAAGATATGGAAGAACATTTTATTTTTCATGGAATAGATTGGATTTATTAATTTCAGACAAAACATGGGGAAAATTAATTTTCATGATAGTTGGGATGATAATGTTGTTTATGGATCATTTGATATTCCTACCTGTGTAAATGGTGATGGAGATCGTATGAAATAAATGAAAATGAAAATTGAATATGAACTTCATGATTACACAAAGTTGATTGAGAAGATAAATATCTATTTTAAGAATCCAATGTATAACAGTAATACTATATACAAAACATTTTTATCTATATTGATGTTATATAATTTTCAATATTTATGAAGATGGAGTCACACCAAATTTACCTAACTAACTAGATTTTTATATTACCTACTACTAGATGAAAATAAACTACCTTTCCAAATACATGACAATAAAAAAATTATATGTTTAATGGGAATGATCTTTAAAAAAATACATTTTTTAAATATGATTTCATATTGTTTCACAAGGACATTGAATAACTCATAATAATCCTTAAGTGTTTCATATATTAAGATAAGAAATGTGAATCAAGTCCTTCGGAACTTGTATAGTACTTTTTTATCATTCCCTGATTTACAAGACCATATAAATTTTAAGAAACCATGAGATGATTGATACGGAATGAAGAAACAATAATTAAAAATGGGAATCTACATAACCTAATAGACTTTGTTTAGTGGAATAAATATTGTTATCAGTATCCTAAATTTTTAAATGAGCATGGAAACTTCCATCTTGAGTTATCTATATATTTAATTAATAAATTTGGTTTAGTGAGTAGTACTCATATTATATGGATAGTCATATTGGTAATTTATAACTTTTCACCATGGTTATAGATGAATTGTCGATCTATTATATTTCCTCTATTTATATCTTCACCAAAACAAGCTGATAATGATATTGATATCTATTTGGATTCATTGATAGATGTTATGAAATATTTGTGGGATACATGTGTTACAATTTAAGATTCTCATAGAAATGAATAATTAACATTGAATTCCATGTTGTATAAGATGAAAAATTACATTCTTGATTATGGAAATTTATTAGGCTATAGAATTAATGGAATGTTGGGGTGTCCCATTTGGGATGAAAACACACTCAGTTTCGTTGAATCATTCCCGGAATACTATTTTTTGGACATTATTTTTTTAACCTGATAACATAAATATTGATCTTAGGTGATAGTATTCGATGGGAATTCTAGACAAGGAATGACACCATATCCACAAATAGGTGATTAGCTATTCAATAAAATCAAAGATATTTACACTATTTCGAAAAACCATTTTTGAAAATCCTAACGAACTATGGTTGGAAAAGGATATCAATTTTTTTTTTGAATTATCATAATCTAATAGTTTGTAAGTTATAATTATTTTATTTTCATGCATGGATAACAAATGTATTTAATATTGTTATTGTGACATTACTAAATGTTCTTAAAAAAAGATATTGAATCAATGCTAGGTTGGACATGATTGATATGGGGATAATGGATGGTTTATAATTAGTGATGGGTGAAAGGAATACCTTTCTTCCTCCTGTATCATACACTCTATACAGAGAGAAAAATTTCTATTTTTCATTTTACGTAATGGTGTAAAATTTCTAGATGGGTATACATATATTTTCAAGAATGTCGTGTAAATGATTAATTTGAATTTATAAGGATTAAAATGTCAATAATTTCATGTTTTGATACAATATTTGATGTCTGTTTATTTATGTTTCATTCTGTAAAAAAATATATGATATCAATTAACTAGACTAAACATCTCTTTTGAAGACATATGTAATAAAAATATAGACCTGATGAAGTGTCCAATCATTAATATAGAGTTTGAAGTCATATTTTTCAAATTATAGATGTTTTTCAAACCATAATTCTTTAATATAATGGATCACATGATGGTTCACATGGTTAAAGGGGTTCAACAATGTGGTCCTACCCATTATAGATAGATGTTCCCCATTGAATGGTATATAATTATTTTGAAAGGGTGTGTCAAGAAATGAAGATGGACATAAGGCTATATTTTTGAATGATATATTGTGGATGAAATTGTTTAATTATGTAATGATTGCCTATGAGGTGTTGATATCATTATTATTGCAAAGACTCATCATAGCAGATACCTTATGGGTGAATGGATTTTCAGAAGATATGTTGTCACTATTTCCATCATAGTGTGGTAGAGAAATCACATTTACAATTTACATAATAGTATAGATGTTTATACATATGTTAAATCACACAAATCAATTCTGGGAGATTTTAATTTGTTAAGGTCTGAATGATGGATATTAAATACACATTATCAATAGTTTATAGGATGGTTCCAAAATCATATTTATAAAGAGTTAACTAAAAATATTAATTCAATTGATGAATGACTTTGATGGAAATCCCGGGGACCAAATGAAAAATTTTATTTCTTAAACCAGTTTTTTGATCAATGGTTATAAGCTATATAAAATAGAAAACAATGATTGTAGTACGATACAAAATAGTGGAGTTATGTTTAGGGCAGAAGCAATTAACATATCAGGTTCTAAGGATATAAACCCAATTTATATGAATATTTCATATTTTAGCATCGTTGAACCGATATACAAATTGTATTATACAACATTTCAAGTGTCTATTTTCCATTAAAAATGGATTGATAGTCGGAGTTCCATGAAAGTTGACGAAATGGTATTAATGAAGGTAAATTTCAGTGTGCAAGTGGAAACGTATTAGCCATTCATAATAGAATCATAATAAGAATAAGTATTTTATGGATCGGATCCAACAAACAATAATTGGATTATTTTCCTCTTGATGGATAAGACAACTGTATGGTTAGATGAAAATTAAACTGAGGATGACCCTTTCATTGGGAGATCACAGTTAGTTCATGATGGTCCTAATGAATATAATGTATTGTATGTTAGAGGGGAATATAAAGAGGTGATTTTTATTTTTATAGAGGAGTCAAATCCCTTTGACATTTAAATAAATAAAGATATTTAGTGTCTTGTATGTTAGAGGAGACTATAAATAGCATTTTGAAGAAAAAAACAACAGCGACACATCATAATAGTGGTAACTAAAATTACCCAGGAAATAAGAAATGGTATAAAATTTGAAGTTAGCCGGAATCATTTCTGACAAGCTTTAGATCTCAACTAGTAAATGTTTATTATTTATGTTGGGTTCAGAACATGGATGAATGTATCGATTGATATAGATTCATGGTACCACTTTTAGCCTATAACAAAGGAAACCCATTCGGAATATATTAAGTTAATTTTTTGATATACTTTCTCAATTTTACTAAAAATATTTAATGAAATATTGATTTAAGTTTCATTGTCCCTTGTAGATTTTGTTTATTTTACATGATTTATATAATAAATATGTCTTAATGGCCATTGAAAAAACACATAGAATCTAATGGAATCTTCTTACCAAGTGTTATCTTAGGGATGATGAGGTGAAAGTAAATCCCCATCCCCCTGTTACTTATTCACACATTATAAAGTAAGAAAATTAAAATTATTTCATCTATTGTCATGATAAGAATTCATTTTAGGTGTATTGAAGTCTATAATATATTATTTGAAATTATTTATTTTATACAATTGGATTGAAAGTTATTAATTTTTGAAATAAAGAATTAGTGATCAAAATAAAATATGTGAATCAATACCAATGTACCCCAATCATAATGCAAGGATGGGGTATTCTTCACTAGTTAAGAACATTATATTTATTTTAAATCCACAATAAAAGTTATATTTGGTAAGAAAAAATATATTTTATATTATTTATATATAGATTAGTGATTCAAAATCTGAATCTAGTTCTATCCCATGTCAAGTGACATGGAAGTAGGCCTATGTAAATAATGAGGGTAAATTATTTCATGGAAACACAAAATCAGTATGGGAGACAAATGTATGTATAAAATATTACTAAATCTTTACTCTTTATAATAGTACTTCATAAAAAAAATATTTATGTTCATGTTTTTTTATATGGGTTAGACTTAAGAATTGGAAGTGACCATACCAGAAGAAAAACTACTTTAATTACATTAAAATCAACCAAAAATATGGCAGTGTTAGAGGTGTATGTTTTGGATTGTATCCTAAAAAATATTTATAGAAGAAAAAACCATAATATTTATATATAAGAAGATATCAGAATTATAGTTGAAAATAGATGCTTTTCAAAATATTTTTTCCAAACTATTTTGGCAGACCAATATATATTAAAGGATCAATGTGAACCCCAAATATAATAATGATCATAACATGAAAAACAAAATTACCCCACTAGATTTTAGGCTAGTCGTTATCTTTAACCACATACCTTACCTATGGCTGTTAATTTTTTAATTACTCTTTATACTAAATGTGAATTGAAGAACTTATAATAATGTTATATTACTAAAATTCTGTAGGGTAAAGGGGTATGTGATTTCAATCTATCAACACCCATGCACCGCCTTATTGCGAGGGGTGTAGTGTATAATATTCCAGGAGAAAAATGACACAACAATGAACTCCCAAAATATCACATGAGAATTGGGACTGAAGTAGGTCAATAAATGAGTAATGATTTTCCAATTTTACTTAATGATCTAGATATTATAGTGTCCAGTGGTGCTATTGGAATGTTTTATCATGGTCGTCTAATCTTATAAAGAAACATGATTTTTTCCTTAACAAATTATTTTTAATGGAAAAAAATAACAGCTAATCAAAAAAATTCTGAAGTGAGTTATAGAATTACATATGGATAAAATGATATAGAAACAAAAGGTCAAATAAAGACAATCTAGTGAATCGACCACAAAAATTGAAGGACCTTCTGTGATTACCTGTTCCCTACCAGTTCCACTCCATCATATATTATCATTACAAATTCATGCAGACACCACATATAAAATTGAGATATGTCCAACATCCCATATTAATAAGAAATATTTAGAGCTTTCATTATATACATGGTTTATCTCATGATTTAAAGGATATTTTCATGTTTGAAAGGCTAGTCGTATAAATTGTTAATACATACATAGGGAACATTTTTATAATATGTATATAAAAAAATGATCTAATATTTTAATTATTATTAATAAATGTCCATATTTTTTATAGGAATTTATATTACTACTATATAAAAGGAAAATAGTGTGAAGCATGATTTGGATTCAATAATATCTTTATAATTTATACCTAAAAAATTGACCATGAGTTTTAAGAAGTTGTAATTAAAAAAGATGTCTTAAATGATTCATTTGAGAAGAAAATAATTGACAACATACTCTTTTTGATACCTTCAATTTGGGGGTAAAGGTAATCAATATAATGTAAAATAAATTTTTATTTATTAAAATATTATTCTTTTTTTGTTTTTTATGAATCACTGGATTCTAATGACAAAAAATGTTTATACCCCAAATATATATTTTTTGGATCCAATTCATGGATTCCCAACAAACTGACCACACATAATGTGTATTGTGAATATGTAATACACTAAAATAAATATTTTTTAGACAAAATTAAAATTATTTGTTTAATTTTTTTAATAATTATTTTGTTATAATATGGTGAATTACAAATATAGTCTAAATTATGGTATGATATTTGTGATTGAAAATAAGAAGTAGATATCTTACTTTAAATGGAAACAAATTTTGGTATATATAGAAATATTTAACTACAAAACATATTTCAAAAAAATTACTTATTTTGGTCAAAGTTTCTATAGTGTACAAATAAATATAATGACAAGAAATGTTGATATAATGTTTGTAAATTTATCAAATGTATCATATAACATCAAAATACTAGCATCCCCAAATAGGTTATTTCTAAAGGTAATTACAATTTCATTAAAAATTGTTCTTAATCATTTTTTTGTCTATATTTTCTCAATACATACATGATTGAAAACAATATACATACTCAAAAGAAGAAGTTGTTTTTTATATATGATTGGGAAGTATACATGATGTTGGAATGTTTGAAATCAAAAAATTTAGCAGATTACCTACTATGTTTATGTTCTAGTACAAGGTTTGACCTTGTAGATACACTTGGGATATGAATTGTTACTATCAGAATGATTATATATTGTTTTTGATTTATTTCTCAAGGAGAAGTATAGTGGAGGAAATCTATATATTTAGAAATGAACAGGAAGAATTTATGTGGTCAAAATGTATATATAAATAAAGAACATTTGAATTCCTACTAATATAGTTAATTTTCTCAAAATTTTATCTTTTTTTTAGTTAATTTCCTTATAATTATTATATAATACATTTTTGTTTAATTTATATATTAGTTACAAACACACATCCCATGATCCAAATCAAGAAAAAATCAGTTTTTCATTATAATTTAGGAAAATGTTCCATAATTCTTTTTTACATGTATGAATTTACATCACATCAATCTGAGACATGATGTTATTATTATGACGTGAAGTGCATATTTTTAGTTTCAAGTGACATTTTATTAAAGAAAAAAGAGATGCATTCAAATAATATAAATGCATTTAAATTGTTTGTGTAATTTTTGGATAATCATCCGTAAATAATTTTTTACATATAGAATTCATCTATATCTAAATTTCATTAAGGTGTGACTAGTATTATGAAAATAGTTTATTTTCGTTTTAAAATTGACATTTTATTAAATAAGAAAAGTGACATACTCAAAGATGAGAAAATAAATTCAGATTTTTTTGACAATTTTGGAAAATTATCCCTCATTATTTTTTGACATATAAGAATTAGCAAAAACCCAATCTGATACATGATGTCCCCAGTATGACTCAATGTTTCCGTTATCAATTTATAATTGACAGTTTTGTTCAGAACGTGTGATAGTCACTAAAAACGAGGACAAAATCTTGTATTGTATTTTTAATTTAAAAAATAGTATATAATTCATTTTTTATGTGTATTAATCAGGCTCATATCAAACTGACACATGATGTGACTGTTATTACTCAAAATGTGTGTTTTCAATTTAAAATGAGTATTAGTAGGAATATAAGTAACGTACTCCAAAAGAAAAAAATGAATTTGGATTATTCTTAAAATTTAGTCAAAAGAATCATATGTCATTTGTTATATATAGGAAAAATACACACCTCAAAATCCAACAGATTGTGACTGTTATTACTCATGTTTTGTGGTTTGAGTTAAAAATTGACATTTTAGTAAAAATGGACAGTGACATACTCAAAACTAAGAAACAAAATTTGTATTGTTTGAATTATTTTTGGAAAATATTCCAATATCATTTTTTGAAATATATGAATCCGCCTCACCTTAATCTGACACACAATGTGTCTTTTATAACTCAAAGTATCCATTATGAGTTTAAAATAGTCATTTTAGATCAAAATATGTGTCGTTCACTTAAAACAAATAAAACATGCTCATATTTTCTTGATAATTTAGGAAAAAGTTTAATTATTTATTTTTGATGTGTAGGAACCTATATCACATCAATCTAACACACTATGTCACAGTTATGACTCCAAGTACATGTTTTCAGTTAAAATTGATATATTAGTAAAACGATTAACATACTGAAAACCAATAAAAATCTTTTGTATTGTTTCTATACTTCAGGATTAGGATTAATAAGTTATTTTCTATGTTTATTAATCTCAAACACATCAACCTGACACATCGTATGACAAGTATGACTCAAAATGTGCATTTTCAGTTTAGAATGATATTTTAGTAAAAGGAAAAATTGGAAAAAATCAGAACTAATAAAATGAATTCAGATTGTTTTCATACATTATATAAATGATCCATAAGTCATTTTTTATGTTTAAGAGTCATCCACACCATAATTTTATGTATGGTGTGACTGGTATGACCCTATGTGTGTCATTTTTATTTAAAATTGACATTTTAGTATAAAAGAGAAGTGACATACTAAAAACCTATAAAATTCATTCCGATTCTTTTGATACTATATAAAAATTATTCATAAGACATTTTTAACATGTATTAATCATCCTAACCATAATATAATATGCAGTGTTCCTGATATGACTCATGGTATTTATTTTCAGTTTAAATTTATCTTTTAGTTCAAAATGAGTGTCGCTCACTGAAAAACAATAAAATATTTATTTATTATCATGATAATTTTGGAAAATGGTACATAACTCATTTTTTATGTCCAAAAATCATACTCATATAAAATTAACACATGATGTTACCGGTATGACTCGAATTACATGTTTACATTTTAAAATTACATTTTTTTAAAATAGACAAGTGACACACACAAAACTGAGAAAACACATTAATGTTGTTTTAATACATTATGAAAATCATACATAACACATTTTTGATGTGTAGAATTCATCCTCACCTCAATCTAATGCATGTTGTGACTGATGTTACTCAAATCATGCGGTTAGAATTTAAAATTTTCATTTTAAAAAGAAATCCAATTTACATACTCCAAACCAAGAAAACATATTCATATTGTTTCTATAATTTAGGAAAATGATTACTCAATTATGTTTTATGTATAAGAGTTAGTTTCACCTAAATGTGATACATAGTGTTCCCAGTATGACTCAAATTATCCTTTATCATTTTCAAATTGAAATTTTTGTTCAAAGCATGTGTCACTCACATAAAACTGAGAAAACATGCTCATATTGTATTGATAATTTCATAAAACAATTCATAAGTCATTTTTAACAAGTATGGATTAGTATCATGTCAAAACAACACACGATGCGACTAGTATGACTCCATGTTTTTGTTGTCAATTTAAAATGATTTTTTTAGAAACAAAACAAGTTAAATAATCAAAATCGATAAAACACATTCATATTGTTTTGATAATTTAATAAAATTATCCATAAGTCATTCTTCATGTCTATAATCTATACACATGTAAATCTGATGCACGGTGTGACCAGTACGACCCAAAGTGCATGTTTTAACTTTAAAATGTAATTTTAGTAAATACCATTAGTGGCATACTCAAAAATGAGAAAAAATGATCGTATTTTTTTTATAATTTAAAAAAAATGATCCACAATTCATTTTTTTGGTATAGGAATTAGCCTCACCTAAATTTTATTTATAGTGTTACTTCTACGACTCTAAGTGTGACTTTTTATTTAAAGTTGATGTTTTAATAAAAAAGGAATGTGACATACTCAAAACTAAGAAAACTAAGTCATATTGTTTCTTTACTATAGGAAAATGATCCATAAGTCATTTTTTATGTGTCGGAATTAGTTTCAACTCAATATAATCGACGTTGCGCACGATATGACTCAAAGTATATGTTTTTAGATTAAAATCTACATTATGTGTTTACTTTATTTATTTTTAATATTAATTACATAATAATTGTTTTCATATACATGTGCATTAATTTTCTCAATATTGGTTTGTTTTTTTGGAAACTAATAGCAAGACTGGGGGCTGGGGACCAAAGATATAGGGACATTGATTTTTTTGAATGAATTTTATAATTTTTACTTACTCATGTAATTATACCAACCAATGTTTTAAATGTATATAATAAAGTTTTTTCCCTTATATTTTTGTTCAAAACATTATTTTAATTATATTTTTTATATTATCCTATATTTGCTATATATTTGTATTCCTTTTTACTAATTCTAAATATGTTTTATTTTATAGGGAAAATACACGGATAATATAGGGTTATAACTTTATAGTAGCTGGAATGGCCTTTATTAGCACTACACAAATCCCTAATAATGGTTCCCATTATTAATTTTTTATCTATAATTGATAAGGGGAACCATTATCATTACTTCATATATCGCTGATAAAGGTACCCTTTATTTTTAATTTATATAGCATCGATAAAGCACCCCTTTATCATTGTTCAATTATCACTTATAAAGGTACCCTTTATCGTTTCTTTATCTAACACTAATAAATGATACCCTTTATCAATGATAAATAAAAAACAATGATAAAGGTAATATTTATCATCACTTTCAAAAAGAACTAATAAAAGTGTAATTTATTGGTGATTTTTTCCATCACTGGTAAAGGATATATTTACTTTTTATTGTGTTGAACAAGGTAGAGATATTTTAGTATCTACTATTTTGTAAACACTTTTAGGCACTGACAAAAATAGTTTTTAGCATTGTTAAAAGCATATTTTGTTGTAATGCCACAATAGTGATCTTAAAGAGGAGACATAAACGAAGAAACACAAATGTTTTTTAGTGAAATGTGAATAAAACATGGTATGTAAACTTTTTAAAGCTTATATGGTTTAAAATAGAAACATAAATAATGATATAAGAAATTTGACTCATTCATTTTGAAAAAAAAGAGTAATAGAAAAATCAATGATCACTGTGTATTCATCAAATTGTTTTCTTGGTAATGATTTTATTATTATCTCAATCTATTTTCATGATAAGTTAGCTATTGGAAAAGATATAACCATTAATAACATTTTATATAATAAGTTAAACAAGTCATTTAAAATCAATGACTTATGTGATGTTTTGAAAATTATTGGCATGATGATTTCACATGATATGAATAATATGAGGATTTAATTATCTCAAGAATGAAACATCAAGATGGTTCTTGAAGAATTTGGAATGATAAAGGATAAATTTATTGATATTTCACATTAGAGTCATTTCATGATCATAAAAATCTCGAATATATAAAATAATGAGGATAATGGAGAGATTGAAAAAGTTTATAACTAGTCAGTAAGTGTGTAGCGCCCCTGGTTTGAGATACGTTATTGTTTTACAATTTTCTTTGCTTGTTTGAAGTCACAAATAATTGTCATGAAAGTGTTTATATTTTAATATAAAACAACTCTACCCGGTCTATAATAATTTTCTGTAGGGAAACATTATGTCGTGAAAGTTAATTTTAAGATGTAAATTTACCGGGGTGAAGGCTGTAAATTTATTCCGTGCATAAATGTGTTTCATTGGGTCTTTGTATGATATATTTATAATGTAAATAAAATTTATGTTGTGGTAATTATATTTTCATAAAAATTAACCAATAAACATGGTTTTTCGGTGTAAGGAGACCCTTGAAGGATTCACGATTTAAATGCCCAATTTACTTCGTTAATTGGTCCGATCCCAACCAATTTTAGTGTAGAAAGTCATTATAATTTTTGATTCATTCCTCTAAATTTCTAGGAAACTCGTATGTGATTTTCAAAGACATTTAATTTATGAACCTTCAATTGATATTTGATAATGATATTGCGGAAAATAATGTTTTTTGTCTCATTCATCCTTCTCGAATCAAATCTCCATGTTTTATCGTGAATGGAACCATAGAACGTTATTTTAATAAATAGATCTATCCGTTTAGATATGTATTTATGATATCTCTTGGGATGGTAGAAAGGATATTGGAATGATGAAACATGAAATGTATAAATTAAAAATACTTACCTATCATTTTTTTATTGAACATTATATTACCTATATGTCTGAGTACAAAGGTTTTCTAAGACACTTTTAGAAGCATTTTCATCTCATCAACATGGGTTTAACTGATGATTGTTTTATACAATTAATTATAGGGATAATTATTATTATGATTATATTATCATATGTTGTTTAGATGTTTTATCAAAATGGAAAACATGGTTTATTTTGGAAATAATGATTATAGGTAGTGGATAATGGTGATTTGGAATTTTTCCAAGCCTTTAGTTTTTAGGGATATAGAACTAAATGATGATTCTTATATATATAGAAAATGGGACCTGGTATACACTATAGAAATTAACAGGAAGGGGATTTATAGAATTTGGTTTCATTTGATCCATAGGTGAACCAATAACTTGTATCGATTTTCATACAATCATTTACGGACTTTTAAACATGAAATAGAAGTGATGAACTAAGAAAAGTGGTTTATTTAGTATAGTTTTAGAAAATATCCACCTATTTTTCATAGGTATTCTAAATCAAAGAATGTGGAAGTGTGGATTAACCGAATGAAAGTATTTTTTGATTTTCTTGTTACCCTGGTGGAGGTAAAGTTGGAAATATATATGTTGTAGGATCTTTCATGATAGTGGTGGGATTTATCTATCCAAAATAAATCCCTCTAAGGAATATTGAAGGAAGAGTTTTAATAATTATTAAACAAATAATTCTACCCCCATACATTCAAGATCGTAAGGAAAATTTACCTTTTCAGCCTAAAATATGACAATCTGTTGGTGATAGAATATATAGGTGTGTTTATGTTCTTAATCGGTGGTTCTTTGGAAGATGTCTATTTTTTTCTACAAAGAATGCATCTTTGAACCTAGATTATGAATAGATATTCACTCTATTATATTCATTCATGTAAATAAATGGTGAATTGAGTGATGGTACCATAATGGAAAATTTCATGAAATTCAACTCGAAGAAGTTTATTTATTACCATAGGAACATGTGAGAAATCAAATGTAGTAACTATGTGAAATAAGGATTTCTTATTCTTGGGTGGTGGAGTGACTTATAACAAAATAATGAAATCATTTAATTTTTTATTAATACCTAATTTAATGTCTGGTAGTTTCCAATTTGGGTATACTCCTCATAATAATTGGGATTGTATAACATCACCAATATTTTGTCATAATTGATTCCTAATGGGACATCTTCGGTGATATTTTTCTAATACTCTAAATTCTAGTTCTAATGATCCATCTCATATTTCTTAAACTTCCTATCCTTGGATAGTATGATATCTCTAAAATAATTTTTATCCTAAGAACCATGCAAGACAATGTGATTCTAGAATCACCACAACTCTATTTGTTGTGAAATATCATCAGAGAGGTATGGATTGGGGAGGAGCAGGAAAATAGTTTTGTAAATCAATATAGATGATAATGGATTGTCAATATTTTCCTTTGATGGTTCATGTTAGTATTATTTTTAATTATTCCTTTATGATATCTTTGTTCGATATTTTTTTATCTTGCACTTTTATTGTTACTCGTTTGGTTGATCCTATGGGGTTACATGTTGGGATGATGTCTTCTGTTTTGAAACTGAATACACCTCTCGGAATATTGGAGTGTAGAGCCATTAACTTTTTAATGTGTTCTATAACAATGAATGGGGATTATTTGGTTTTGGATTTCTCATTTCTAGATATATACATCTATTTCCTAATGTTAGGAATGGATTAGTTGATATTATTCATGGACCATATCAAATTTCATTCCAGGAAACTCAATTTCATATAATATGATGGTGTTATGCATCTAGTTAAATGATATTGGGATGTGATTGCGAGTATAAAAGGACCTTTTATCAAATTTTGGGACTATATATTATTATTTTTCAAAACATACATTATCATAAGTAGATAGAATTGGGAATAGAGAATTTTCACATATCATTGAATAGTTTTTAATGTCTTTCAAGAGAATTTATTTGGATTATCACACGAAAGAGAACTAGAATTTATGATGGATATTGTACCAGATACCAGTAATATTTCACATTCATATTATCATATGAAACTAATATAATTGAAGGAATTTAAATTCAATCTAGAAGAGTTAGAAAATAAAGGGATCATTCAACTAAGCATGTCTTTGTGGGCAGCACAAGTTTTTCGGTTATAAAATCATATAAAAATAATAGTCTCTTGTGGATTATCATAAGATTAACCAAGATAAAATAATTAATAGGTATCATCTTCCATGAATTTATGATTTTTTATCAATATAGGGGAGCATTACGGTTCACTAAAATGAACTTATGGTCTGGGTATCGCCAACTGCATGTTCAGACCGAGGATATTCCCAAGACATATCTCAGGAGATGATATTGTAACAACCTAGATAATTTTAGAATTTATTATTTTCTTGTATTATAAATTTTCATTTATTCGATATTACATATTTATATTCATCAAAAATGTTAAGAAATTTATAAATCAAAATGGAAATAGTATTATTAGAAGTTGTAAATATAATGTTTTAATTAAAATATTAATTTTAAAATTAAAGAAGTCTAATTTTAAAAATTAAAATCATTTTAAAATTTATAATTTAAAAAATATCTAATGAATATTTTTTCATAATTTTTTGAAAACATTTATTTTCTATTGAATAGTGAAAAATTATGATTTTGTTAGTAAAAAGTTTGTTTATATTAGGTTATTTACAAAGTAAAAATATATTTATGATGATTTTTAAAATTTAGTTAGTAAATGTTTAATTAATATAATCCAGTTATGTTTTTTATCTATACTTGAAGTTAGTATAAAAATGATTACATTAAAAATGGATCTTTTCCAGAAAATTTTGTTTCATCATATTTTATTGGACTAATTATAAATTAATGTATGCCTATTATGTGATTTTAATTTTAAAAAATGGATTCCATATTTGGAATCAATGGGTCCAAATTTGGTAAATATTTCTGTTTTATATTTTTTTAATATGAATATTTACCTTCGTAATATTTGTTACCATGGTAAATGGTAAATCGGGTATTTAAAATTAAAAAAATGATAACGATTATAAAATGACACTAAGACATTCCATAATTTTATTTTATGAATCCACTTTATCCATACGCAACCAAGATTTATTTATATAGCCATTTTCCATTTGTATTTGATTATAACCTTTATAATATTTTATTTAAAGAAAAGTCCAAATGTTAGACTCTTAATAACAATAATTTTTTTTAATAGAGTTAACCAGAGGATATGTTTGGTTATAAATATATTAAGAGAGATAACTTAATTATCATTATCATGGTGATTTATTTTTAATTTTTGGTTAGGATATAATTACCTTAAAGTTTTACACAATACTAACGTATTAATTATACAATTAATGAAAAAATCAAATAAATTACATTAAAAATAATAAAAGTAATATAATATGAGATAATTAATGTTATACAATAAAATTATTTAGGAACATGACATGTTTAGGATTCATTAATGTATTTGGTAATAATTTTACTTATTGTCTTCATGTTATAAAAATCAAAGTGATGAATACTTATAAAAATCTACATTAATAATATATTATAATAAATAATATTTTATTAAATCATATAAAATAACCAAAAAACATAGAATATACCAAATTATTAAGTAATTGTTGATAATATCAACCATGGTCCATTTTTGAGTATTTTTTAAATTATAGTAACTATATAAACCATCAAAGAGTAAAAAATACTTATTGTCACAATAAGTTTAAAAAGGGTTAACAAGGGGTTAAAACCAAAATATACGGGTAAAAAAATTCATAACATGAATAATTATTATTTAATATATTATTTTTACCCATCTTCATCATACATTTAAAATAAATCTATTTAGATCAATTTAGAATTGAAAATTAATTTATATTAATTTAATGTTTTTAGAAATTCCATCAGTGCCCCTCCCCTTCTATTAAAAAAGCGTCTCTTATTACCTTTACTACAAAATTAAAACCCCATATTGTGTAACACATAGATATTTTGAAAAGAAGAATATTATTTTCAGTAGTGTATTCGATACGCAACATCAAACATGAACAAACTATACCATATTATTATTTAAATATGGCCATTCTAAACTAGATATTATATTATGGAGTATGAATAATATTAAATAGTTTATGAAATAAAAAATATATATAATTACTAATAAATATAAATTTAGAGATAAATTATTTTTAAATAAGAAATCATTTCCTATTAAAGTAATTTTATTCCCCAAAAATTTGTTTTTTTTTCAAAATATTTTTTTTATTTTTGTATTAAATATTATAATTAATTTTTAGATATTTCATAAAATGTATTAGATAAAATGAAAATAATTTTTTAAATCAACATATCAAAATTATATTAGGTTTAAAGTTTTGTATTTTTTGGAAAATATTTATTTTTCAATGAGTATTGAAACATACCATTTTTTGTAAAATTATCAGTGCTTTTCAATAAATTAAGTGATGTAAATATCCTATTCTTATTTGAATTATATTTTCAGTAACCCAATTAATAATTAGTTATATTTAATCAAATTAATTAATTTTTAATCATCTTTATATTGAATTTTTGAAAAAATTTATTTTTAGTATTAAAACTGGGTTTTTTATGTTAACTATTTTAAAGGGAATAATGTTTCACTATTTTAATTAATTCAAATAACTCCAACTGAGTAATGATTTCGATGAAATTTATATATAATATATTTATAAATTTAAATTTAAATTCATATAATTATTATTACTAGATTTTTTGTTTAAATAATATCATTTTATGCTTGAAAAATAGATTTATTAAAAAATACTTTTTCTTCACGTTTGTGGGAATTATTTTTAAATTAATTTACACCACTTATGTAACAATAATTTGTTAAAATTGAAATAAAATTTTGAATCAAAAAATTTTATATTATATATGAAGTTCATAAATTTTTTTATTCATAATTAATATTGATAACAGTAAAAATATTTTACCAATGTTAAGATGAAAATGGGTTTATCGAGGGTTAAACTAAAACGATAATGGTTAAAATGACCTAAAAACATATATAAAACATATTTTATAGTCATATTTAGAATTTATTTCATATAATTCTTGATAATGGTGCATTTTGGATCCTTGGAGCTTGTGAAAAATGTGGGTGAACATTTTTTATTTTCAAAAATTATAAGTGTGCCACTAACAGCACTTGTTAAAGGCCACCCACTCTCTTCTCATAATCACGACTAAAAATAATTTTGGTTCCAAAAATCCACCAAAAAATATATTCCTTAATTCCTTCCCCACATATTTTAATAATTTTTTATCATAAATTCGTCAAAATAAGGTTTGTGATGCTAACCTCGGGATGTTTTCCGAAGAAGAGGTATTGTGCTTAACCAAGCATTTTAATTTTATTTCTTCTTCTATATCCTTTAAATAAAATTCAATTATGATGATATAATAACAAAAATATATAATATATACTGATATTATATTATGTTAATTTTATAGCCTAAATTCATCTCCTGCTATAGAAAATGGGAAATGAAACCAACATTCTTGTGTACGGTGGAATACCGCCCCACAAACCAATATAAATTATTTTTATCATCACCTACGAAGGACTATTATAATGATGTATTTAAGATATATATATATATATGTATTTTATTTTAAATATAATTATACTCCTTCAATTATTATATCACTCATACCTTCTTAATTTTGATTTCATGGGAGATGTGATAATGTTGTTTGTGTATACGATGGACTACCGCCTCACAAAGAGATGTGATTCCTCTTTCACTAATGTTTTAAATAGAAGGAAATAAAGATAAATTTAATTAATATATGTGATATATATGAAATAATTATGATATTAAATATATATGTATTATTTTTAAAAGATAATATATAATTTTTTTTCTTACCATCTCATTCATTGAGAAATGATAATGTCGTTCGTACATATGTGTTGGCTACTACCTCAATGAGGGGATGCGAATATTTTATCATAAACACATCTCATGGATGAGATATATATAATTATATTTAATTAAATAATATGAAATTTGTGAAATTTTTGTTTCTAATAAATAAAAATAATAATTCTTATCTTTCTTCCAAAATGATCTATGAATAAAAGGATACATTTTTCATGTGTATTTATGACCCACTATCTCCATTATCTTAACATAATTAGTTTATTATGGAATTATTTAACGATTGATTATAAATTTATAATTAATTTATAAATATGTTGAGTATTTCATGATAATTATTCTATGTATTTTTAAAAAATGACCACTTTGACCTCCATCAACACACCGAATCCATATGAATTGAACATCCTAAAAATGCATAACATTGAAATAACTATTTAAGTATTTAAAAATTTAATTAAAATAAATTATTTATGTATAATTTATTAATGTTGGTTATTTTTATTAATAAATTAAATAATATATATAATATTATTATATAGGAGTTAAAGTAAATATATGGAAAGTCTAGACTTGTGGTAAAGGGCTTTGTCTCAATTTTCATTCATTGAAGTATATTTTAATGTTATGGTCCTAATTTATTTTATATGGTTTTTATATTTCCCCTTTTACAAGTAATATAATGAATCATTCATATATCATGGTATTTTATGTTTTAATTTGAATTATTTAATCTAAGGGTATTTTACTTGAAAGTCACCAAGTGGGAAAGAATTTCATAACTCAATTTCTTTTTATTAGGTTATATTACTTCTTTATTTTCATTGATATTAAATTATTATGTTTGTAATAAATTTTTATAACCTAATATTATTTCATAAATTTCTTTATAAGGATTTATATTTGATTCATGTAATCTATTAATTGATTAATTATCACTTTATTAATATGATCATTGTATGGGTTTCTCATCTCAAATTATCTTCTTTCATACATATGTAATGTAAAACGCCTATATTCAATTATAAGGTGTATATTCATACCCTTTGATATTTTTTATAATGAATCTACTTATTTTAATGTAATTTAATGATTCATCTGATCGTATTCTTTCATGGGTCTTACAATTGAGGACTTACCAAAATTGAGATTGATTTATGTTATAATCTACTTTCATTTAGAGATTTTTTATATTGATGTTTTTTCTATAGGAAATCATATGATATTTTTTTCTTAAAATAAATCTATATTTCTCTCTACTATTTATGAAATTTGGTTTAGAAGTTTAATTTCCATGTCCTCCCTAATATTTTTAAGAAAATCAGGAAATTTTTTTATAAGTGATACTGATATTGTATATTTATTTTACATAAAAAATATTTCTCATTCATATCAATGTTTTCAAAAAAATCAAATGTTATTTTATAAAAATAGTTTTTAAATAAATTAATTTTCGTGATATTTTACCTTCTTTTAAATGGTTTAATAAAGTAAATTTCATAACATTTTTCAATGGGGTCACATTGACTCCCTTTACAAAATGATTGAAAAGAATGTTAATTTTTAAAATTTACAACATGAATGGATTATCCTACTATTATTACGACATTTTATGTTTAAATAATTATTTTCCAAAAAAAATCTTTATTGTTAGGGAAATGTTTATATTTTCAATGAATTATTTCAAAATTGAAACGATATTATCCTGAAGAAATGATCCAAGTGATCTTTCAAAATCATTTTCCATCTAAAATGACATCCTTTGATGTTAATTAAATTGAAATGTTTATTTTACTCTGGATTGTTTTAATTACGCTTTAATGGTATTTACATTAATAAATTTCAATAACCCTTTATGTTACTTATGCTATATTGGGATATTTGGAAATGTTATCTTCCTTATTCTTTATCAGAACAGACTATGACTATTTTGAATATATTGTCATGGAACCCATTTCATTTCGATGAGTTAAAAAGGTTTGTAAAGGACTAATGGATTTTTAATGAGTTTTATTATTATATTTAGGTTTTATTAACTTCATTTATGTTATATTTATTGAATATTTTTTACAAAGGGTTGATCCTGATTATTTCTCATGAAAAATGGATGAGCCTGATATAGCTTATAAGATGGGTGAGCCTCAATACAGCTCTCCAATATATTAGGTTATTATTATGTTCTCTGGATAATTATATTGGAAGTCATCCACATAATTATTCCAATTTATAAGTGTTCTATGAAGATAATTTTCCAAGATACCAGTGATTTTAATTTATAATTTCAATGGTTTTCTAATGTTTCCTTTTATAAATATTGAAATAACATTGCTTATGATTATTGATTCTTTTTAATATTTAATTAGATAAATATTTATACCTTTTTTCATGATTGATCATGTAGGTATTGATGGGAATGAATATTATTATGTTATGATAATGGATGTTGATTATTTTATCATACTGTTATTCACTTGTTATTCTCCTTAATTAAATCAAATTTCCAATGATTATGTTTACCCTTACTGATCGTTTTATCTCACCCTTATTATGTTTTTTATTCCCCAAGTAATGTATAAAGATGATTAAATTATTTTTTCTTAAAAAAATTTATAAGGTGATGATTTTTGTGGGAGATGTTTAATACTTGATATGGAATGTGAAAAGATAGGTATATTGTGAATAATACTCCCTTGAACCCATTGGTATTGTTTATGTAATATTTTTTCATAATTCTATAAAACCATAAACCAAAAAGTTCATTGGTTATGTAAGTGATCCAATATTCACTTTTTATTTTGTAGGTTTTGGATGAAAAAATTAGGTCAACTTCATCAGTATTAAATCCATAAATATAAAGATCATTTTTAGTACCGTTTCCAAGAGTGCGGGTTTAGGGCTGTTATATTTGGTATCAGAACAGGATTTAGATAAAATTTTAGATTATGATGTTTTCATTTGAGGTTATCCTAAGAGTTATGGATAACATCATAAATTTATAGTATTATGGTTTGTCATAAGTTCAATGTCATATAAATCCATTTTGAGGTTTCAAGTGAGGATATCTTAATGTTATTAATGAAATTTTGGGAGATGTTTAATTAGGTTGATGTATATGTAAATATTTTTTTTAATTTTAGTTATTCCTTTAAACTTTTTGGAAATATTTTTTAATGTATTGATAAAAATTAGGGTTTATCATATCTTTTATGTTGAGTTAATTATGGGTGATTTCAATTTTGGATCATATGATATAGCTAACCATGGGATTGTGAATATATTTGGTGAATGTGTGACTAATGTAGATGTCCATTATTTTTGGGAATGTTATAAGATGAAGGTATTTTTATTATTATGGTATTTTATTGAAAGTAAAAAATATATTCATTAGTTATGTTTAATACACTTAATTACTTTATTCGACATTATATTTTTTTTATAATAAGTTTATTTTATTGATTAAAAATGGGTTTTTTATGATAATTGTTTGTGAATAATATTTATCGATATTAATTAATCAAAATAACACATAATAAGTAATGATTTAAATAAAATTTATATATTATATATCTATAAATATAAATTCAAATTTAAATAATTATTCTTATTAGACATAGATTTTATATAAAATCATCTTATTCTTGAAAAATACATTTCTTGAAATACCGCTTTTTCATGACATCTGGGGCTTTATTTTTCAATTAAATTATACCATTTATATTAATATAATGTGGTAAAATGGTTTAATTATTTTAAATAACAAAATTTATATTATATAGTAATGTTAACTTAATTTTTTTCCATAAAGGATTCTGATAACAGTAATGATATTTTATCGCGGTTAAGGTGAAATTTGATTACTAGGGGTAAACTAAAAGGGTTATGGTTAAAAAAACCTAAATACTTTAATGAATTCTATTTTATGGTAATATTTATACCCTATATCATCTCATTATCAATATTTTACTATTTTTTTTCTTTTTCATGTTAAAAATGCGGGAACACCTTTTTATTTTAAAAAATTGAAAGTATACCACTCACTTCACTTATAAAATGCCACCTCCTCTCATATCCTCTTAACACATAAAAAGAATTATTTTTAGAAAATAACCACCTAAATCCATTACTTTATTCCATCCCCAAATTCTGGAATCATTTTTTTTAACAAAAATTTATCCTAATAGTTTTTTTTGTGCTAACCCAAGGAGGTTGTCTGAATAAGAGGTAGCATTCCTAACTGAGCATTTTTTTTATTTTTTCAACTTCCTCCATAAAATAATTTACAATTCTTATGATATAATAATCATAGTATCTACCATATATTTAGATGTTATTATGTTAATTTCATAACATAAATCCATCTTCTATTCTATCAAAGTGAAAACAAAATCATCATTTTTGTGTATGGAAAACTACCACCTCGTGAAATGATGTGATTTTATTTTCACTAACTCATTACATAAAGTTAATAAAGATATAATTCATGAATATATATGATATATATGAAATAATTATGATATTCATGAAATATTTATCATCATTAAAATATAATTTAACATTATATTTCTTACATTTTTGTTCACTAAGAAATGAAAATGTACTTCGTACGTATGTCTGGACTACCACCACTATGAAGTGAGGTGATTATTTTTTCAAAACCACATCACATGGATAATATATATATATGTATATTAAATGAAATAATATTATATTTGTGATATTATGGTAAATCTATAAAGATAATATAACACTTATGTTCTCTCCATCATGATCATGAAAATTGGAAACGTTACTCATGTGTACGTATGGACTACCATCTCTATGATCATAACGTATCTCATTTTCAAAAACTAACTTTAATTATTCTTTTTTAAAATAAATTGGATGTGTAAATATTATAAATATTCCATGATTATTCATCTAGTTATGTTGAAATAATTACATCTTTTACCTCAGTCCACACTCCAAATCAATTTGGAAATAATGAACTGAGCATCCTGAAAACAAAATATGTGGACTTAACTGATTAAGTATTTAAATATTAAATTAAAATAAATAAAATAAATTATTAAATGATAAGTAATTAATCCTATGAAATATTCTTAATAAATCTAATAATTTATATAATATTATTTCAAATATGTTAAAATACATACATAGAAAGTATGGACATGATATAAGGGAATTCGTCGCAATTTTCTTTAATTGAGCCATATTTTAACATTATAAAACTAATATATTTTATATATTGTGTATAATTCCACTTTTATATCTGATATCAGAAATCATTCATACATCATGTTATTTTAGGTTACAATTTTAACTATTTCATCCATGGTGTTTTAACTTGAATGTTACAAAATGGTAAAGAATTTCATAACTCAATTTATTTTCGTTATGTTATATTAATTATTAATTGTATTTAGTATTAAAAGATTATGTTTGAAATGAAATTTTATTTCTTTATTTCGTATTTAAACTTGTTTTATTTTTATTTACATTTGATACATGTAATTAATTAATGGATTAATTCTCACTTCAACAAAATGATCATTGTAAGGATTGATCCTACCAAAATTTCATCTTAGGTACTTATTTCATGTAATACACAAACATTATTTTATGAGGTGTATCCACTTCCTCATTGACATGATTTAAAACGAATCTATTTATATTTGTGATAGTTAAAGTTTCATCTGATGTTATTCTTTCATGGGTATTACGATTGTGTTGTTTGACAAATGGTAAAGGCTTTTTGTTACGATCTACTTTATTTTTTATATTATTTATGTTGAAGGTTATTTTAGTGGTAATCATGTGAAATAATTTTCTTGAACCAAATTTATTTTTCTCTCGACTTTTTAAAAAAAAATTACATGTACAATTCTCATTTCATCCATTATTGATTGAATAAATTTCAAGAAAGTTGTTTGTAAGTGATATTGATCTTGAATCTTTATTTTTGATTGGGACAATTTCTCTTCTATATAAATTTTTACTAAACTTTTTTCAAAAAAATTCTTTTATAAAACTAAATTATGTCCAATATATACTCTTTATGATAATTGAACTTATTGTAAAAGGTTTTAAAAAATAAATTTCTTAATTTTTATCAAATGGGTCACTTTGACCTTCTTTACAAAATGTTTGAAAAGAATGTTCATTTTTAACATTTAAAACATGAATTGATTTTATTACCTCAGTGAACTCTCAAATGGTTAAAATCCTCATTTTTTGTTTAAAAATTTAATTTAAAAGGAATTTATTTATTTAATGTTTGATAATGATTTATATTTTAAATAAGTGTTTTCAAAATTAGAAAGGATAGTTTCCTCAATAAATATTCAATGTGATCTTTTAAAATCACTTTCCATTAAGTTGAAATCCTTTTTTGTCACTCAATGTGAAAATATTATTTTATTCAAGAATTTTTTTAATGATATTTTAAATTTATTTACATTTTTCGTCGTCAAAACACATTTATATTACTTATGCTCAGACGGTATATGTTGAAATGATATAACCCTTATTGTTTCTCTATAAGGATTATGATTGTTGCAATAAATTTTCATTGATCCCATTACTTTTCTATGGGCTAGTAACATTATGAAAGGAATAATGGATTTTTCTATGAGTTTTATGATTATATTAATGATTTATTTACTATTTTTATTTCATGGTTCTTGTACATTTTCTATTAAGAGTTCAACCCCATTATAGCTCATGGGTGAGCTCGATATACCTATTATAAAGGGTTGAGCCCCACTATATCCCATAAAAATGAATGATCCTCACATAGCTTATATGATGGGTGATCCTTATTATATCTCTATAATTAAATATTTAATGATTAAGGTATTTAAATAATTATATTGGAATTCATCCATATAGTAATTCAACATTTTAAGGATTTAATAATGATAATATTCCAAGATAACAACCCATTTTTTTATGCTTTCTATGGGTTTTAATGATTACTTTATTAAAGATTAAAATCACATGAATCATTATTATTGATTTTTAAAAAATTTAAATTTGATATCAATTTATCCCAAGTTTCATTATTGATGATATAGGTATTAGTGGGTACGAATATTCTTATATTATTCTCAAGGATGTTGATTATTTTATCATACCCTAGAACTCTTCTTATTCTCATGGATGAAATTAAATTGTTAATGCTTATGTTTACCCATATTGATCATTTGAGCTCCAAATTATTATATTTTTTATTAACCAGATTATCAATAATGACTATTAAATTATATTTGACTATAAATGTTTCTAACAAGATAAAGTTTGTGGGTGATGTTTATGACTTAATATGTAATATATAAAGATCGGTATAGTTGAAAAAATACTCCCTTGAAATCACAAATATGGTTTATGTAAGAGTTTTTTCTCAAATTATAAAACTATAAACCTAAAAGTTACTTTAGTAAATAATTTATTGAATATTTATTTTAAATGTTCTGTATTTTGGAATGAGAAAATAAGGTCACCTTCATTAATATTAAAGAATGAATTTAAAGATCATGTTTTTAGCATCAGATCCAGAAGAGTAGGTTTTGGGATGTTATATTTGGTTCATCAAATATCTACCAAAATACATTAATTAAATTACTAACCATGTTCTAGGAAACTTATTTTGGGCATAATACTGACCTTAGTGGTTTTAAGGTGTTAAGAAAAGCAGGATATCTGAAGAAGGGGTGTTGTTTTTGATAGAGTTTTTCTATTTTATTTATTATTCCACCTCTTTCAAATTTTCCATAAAAATTCATATATAGTAAATAAAATATATAAATTAAAATAATGTGTTTTTCTGTCAATGTAATAAACTATATACATATCGTCATTTGTCAAATGGGAAATTAAAATATTGTTTATGTTTATAGAGGGTATCGCCTTGTCAACCGATGTAATTCATTTTCCATCAATGTCTCTCATTGATGGATTACAATGATGAAATTAATTTTTATATATGATATTAATTATGTATTTATCATTATTAAATGATAATATATCTTTAAATTGTTTCTTTTACATTCACTGAAAAATGATAACGTTGTTTGTGCATACGTGGGGACTACCACCTCCACGAAGTGATGTGATTTTTTTCATCACCACATCCCATATATGATATATATAATTTTATTTACAATATTAATATGATATTTATGATATTATGATAATTATATAAATATAATATAATACTTACATTCATTCCATATTGATCATTTTAAAATTATAACTTTATGCATGCATATGCACAAACTACTCTCAATGATGATAACATAGTTCATTTTTTGTTACAATATTTCATTATTGGTTTTAAATAAATTATTGACGTATCAAAATGATATTTATTTATTTATTATTATTTTTGAGATGGTAGAATAATTATTACTTTTATAATAGTCAACCAACAGAAGTATTTTCTGACATATGAGTTGAATATCGCTAAAACGCCTGACATAAATTTAATTGATTATTTAATTGTATATAGCAAGGTAATAAATGAAATAATTAAATAATTAACATTAAAAGTTTATAAAAATTTATAAAATTAATATAAGTTTTCTATTTAGTAATATAATGAAAGTACATGACTAGTCGAACTCAAGGTAAGATACTTTTTTTAAGTATAATCTCCTAAAGATTCCATTAAAATTTTATTTTTTCTTCCATACCCATATTTTTTATGTTATGTATATTTTTATATCTACATAAATATTTTATAAAGTCTATTTAATGAATCTTTTACTTTCTTTAAAAGGCAATATAAATGAATATTTTAACAAAATTTTTTGATTATTTTTATAAAATACAAAAAGAATGTTTTATTATAAAATATATGGTGACTAAAACATTTCTCAGCACCATAAAAATTATTTTAAGTTTTTATTCCTCTATACTATTTCGTTTTTTCTTCATATAAAAAACCTATTTCCCTTGTTTTGGTAATTTAGTATTTTAAATGTTTTTAAAAGGTATTTTCATACCAAAAATTGATTCTTCATATAGGTTTAACAAAGTTTTTAAAGGGGTTTATTCATGATATAATCCTTGTACATTATATATGAATGGATAATCTTCATTGTATCTCAAAATTGAGCCTGATATATCTTATATGGTGGGCTTTCCCAGATATCACTCAAATGCTTTGGGTAATGATTACGTTCTCTAGAGAATAATATGGGAATTCAGGCGTATGGTTATTCCAATTGTAAGGGTCTTAATATGATGATATACCAAGGGACCTAATGACAATTCTATATTTGATAATGATTTTTTATTGAAATATTTTGATTTAAAATGCAAATTTAATGATATTTTTAAAGGAAAATTGATTTTATTTTTTGATTAAAAGGTATGTTTTTAAGAAAAAGTTTTTATGGGTTTTTATGTTTTTCCCCGGACTAAAAGGTTTCTTATTCTTATGTACCTTACTAGTATTTTTTTAATACCTTTTTTAAAAAAATAGCAGGGAAAAATAAAGGTTAGGGGAAATAAATAAGTCACATTAAAAGTAATAAATATTTACCATGAAATGAAATCATGTTTTATTTTAAAAGTTTTATACTATGGGAAAATGAATACTGATTAGAAGGGTATACTTTATATATTTATGGTTTTGTTATATAAATGTTTTAACTGGAATCTCTAAAGCTCTAAAGCTCAAAGATCATTGTGAATATAAGAATGTGATTTCTTTTTTAAAGTCACTATAATATGTTTTTTAAGGGTGGTTCCTTATAGTTGGTATCAGAGAATGTTTTAGAAAACACTAAAGGATTCGAGAATGATAATATAATTACCATAAAATATTTTACCTAATGTTTAATATGAAATCATATAGAAAATAAATATTACCTTGTTTCATAAACTAAACTATTCTTGTTCAAAATGGTTTTCTATAGAGGATACAAGGTGGATTTAGTTGGAAGGTACTTTGGGGACAGTATCCTTCCAAATCAGTAACCGAGGATGGTTATAATTCAAACTAGGTAGTGTTTTATGTGATGTACTATTTGATGTAAGCTATAAATGGTGGTATAATCTATTCTAGGGAGTATCCAGATCTACCACATAGGAAAATGATGATAGTGGAAATTTTATAAGAAAACATCCTCCAGTATTCAGTGGATATTTTGAACCAATGGTAGCCTAAGGATGGATCATTTCCTAAGAGAAGATATTTGAATTCATGGGGTGTTCATAAAATAAAAAGGTAACCCTTTTCATTTATATTTTTGAAGGAGAAAATGATTGATGATAGTCTATTGTTAAGAATACCAAAGAGTGAGATGATATAAATTCCTTGGAATGGGACACATTTAATTTTCTCTACCTTGAAAAATATTTCCCTATGTTTTTTAGACTCAAGATAGGGAAAAATATTGCAATTGAGTCAATGGGGTGATGATTGTGTAGCAGTATAGGAATAAAATTTTACAATCTTGGTAAGTTATATACCATGTTTTATTCATGAACATGATAGTAAGATTAATTGCTATTACTGAAGGTGTAAGGAAATATATCAAAGGGAATTATCTGATCATGTATTCAATATTTATGAGAAATTTTTTTGGCTTGCCAAAGAGGTAAAAATAGATTTCATCGATGATCATATATTCTTTGAAAATAATAAAAAAAAATTCTTGATGTAAAGAAATGGGGAATAATTTACCAAATAAATCTAGAGGTAAAAATTAATGTTATCATATTCTGATAAGTGTGGTAAAAATAATCCAGGGGGATGTTTGGTAAATTAAGGGAAGTGTTTCTGGTGTGGTATATTTTGTTATAGGGATCATGACTAGAATGAAAAGAGTATCGAACAACCAAATAATGGGTTAACTTATAGCCATAAATTGGACACATGGTTTAGTTACAATAATTTGCTTCATTTTACTAACATATTTCTGAATTTAGTAACTCTCGATGGAAATCATCAAGACTGAAAACATAAGGATGCCAAAAAATCATTTTCTACTATTAAGTTGGTCTAATTCCATCTAATGAAGTGTTAGAAGGTATGATATGTTTTAATTTTAATTATTTTAATACCCATTTCTACTATGGATCGTCTCATTCATTCATTTATAAGAAATTTTCAATAATACAAAGAATGTGATTTCATGTAAGTATTACAGAACATTTGGTGAGATCTTCAGGTGGAAATATTTATGTAACCATGATTTATAATAATATCCGTATTATTATCAATAGAATGACATTTCCTATAAATCTTGTTGAACTGTTAATGGCAGAGTTTTATATTATTTGGGGTATGTATTAGATCTTATTTTATCATGATATGATGGATTGAAAATCCATGAACTTTTTGTTCAATGATTCCATACCTTTAATAATCTACCAAGAAGTATATAAATTGATTAAAATGGTAGGGAATGTTCCTTAGAATATATTGTTATAAATAAATAAATTGTAAATATTACTGATGTCCTAGTAGTGAATGAATATATGGATATTTTATCTAATGAATTTTGTAGTGTTTTTCCTGACTGAGAGGTTGAGTTTTCTATTGAATTACTTCCTGAAGCTAAACCAATTTCAAAACCCCTTATCAAATGCCTCATGTATAATAGTTGGTAAAAAAATCATAATCACATGCATTTCTGGATAAATGTTTGATTTTTCTAGGTACTTCACTAGGGGGTGCACCTATTTTTTTTGATAGAAATAAAGGTTTTTCAATTATTAATTGAATTGTTTGTGTATCATTGAATAACATCACTATTATAAATTTGTATCCTTCACCTCATATCGAGGATTTATTTGAACAGATCCAAGGAGCTCATGATTTTATGAAGTTTGATCTAAGGCTAGGGTACCATCAATTGATAGTGAAGGATGAATATATTAAAAGACTATATATTAGACTATATATGGGAACTATGAATATGTAGTTATTCCCTTTTTGTTATCTAATTAATCAGTTGTATTATGGATCTTATGAATAGATTCTTCCATGAATAATTATATATGTTTTTGGTTGTTATTATTAATGAAATATTTTTTTTATTCTAAAATTCATGAGGATCAGGAATGAAATGTACAATTTTTTGAAAACCATAAATGAAAGGAAACTATATGGAAATTTTAGTAATTGTGAATTTTGGTTGAAACAAATTTCTATTCTTGGTCACATTATTTATAAAGATAGCATAACAGTTGACCTTACTAAAAAGAATGTTGTTGATGTGTGGAAAATATATACCAATGTCATAGAGATTCATATTTTTCTTGGATTAGTAGGTTATAATTGGTGGTTTGTTGAAAACGTTTCTTGTTTATCTACCCCATTAACTAAGTTAAATAAATGGGGGTTAAATTCATCTGAATGAAAGAATGTGAAAATTTATTTTTGGAGATAAAAATAAGATTGTTGAATGCTTTAATTTTGGAATTTCCATCTATATATGGTAAATTTATCATCTACATTGATGCTTTATTGATGAGACTTGTTTGTGTTCTGATTAAGAATGATTAGGTAATTGATTCTACTTTACGACAACTAACACCTCAGAGTTCAATTATCTTACATGCGATTTTAAATTAGATAATGTGTTTTTTACTCTAAAAACATGAAAACATAATTTATTTGGATTGAAGTGTGACATATATAATGATCATAAAATATTAAAGTATCTATTTAGTCAAAAATAGTTGAGCATGAGATAGATAAGATTTCTAGAAATGATTAAGAATTATGAAAACATTATTCTTATTATACATAGAAATAAATCAAAGTATCTAATTCTTTGAGTAAGAAAAATAATTCTATATTAACCATGTTAAATTTGGAACATATCCCTTTGGTAAATGATTTGATGAATTTTGACATTGAATTTGTGGATACAGGAACTTCAATTATTTTGTTTTATGATTCAGTGCATTTGAATTTTATGGATAGAATTAAGCAATCTCAATAGAAATTATGGGGGTTATAGGAAAAGTTATAATTGGTTAAGAATGGTAATTTTCATAAATATAATGTTGACGAATAAGGTGTTTGGTGATTTGGAAAGAAATTAAGTGTCCCTTATAAATCTTAGTTGAATAAAAAGTTACTGAGTAAATATTATAATTCCACATTTTCTATTTATCCTGAAAGCACTAAGAGATATATAGACCATTAAAAGTATTGCATGTGGGATTGAATGAAAATAGATATTAATGAATCTTCCATGAAATGTTCAACTTTTCAATATTTTAAATCATAAAGAAAAATACCAAATGGGATGATTTATACTTTACCATTTAGGAAGTAGAAATGGGAAAATTTATCCATGGATTACATAGTAGGATTACCAAGGGAATATTAAATTAATAATGCTATTTGGGTTATCATTTATTAATTATCAAAATTTTCATGTTTCCATCCAATTAAAGATACTATGTATTTGGATCAAATTTATCAATTATATCTGAAGAAGATAATTAGGTTACATAAAGTTTCAATCTCTATTTTATCTTATTGTTATCTCAGATACACTTCAAATTTTTGGATAGGTCTTCAAAAGTCATTGGATAATAAATTAAATTTCAGTACTACTTTTCACTCTAAATATTATGGACAGTCTGAATGAAAAAATCAGACCTTATAAGACTTTATTCATGCTTGTTTAGTTCATTAATATGGAATTTTTTATTGATATCATTCTTTAGTTGAGTTTTAATATAATAAATATTTTCAATTAAATATATAGATCACACCTTTTAAGGAATTATATAAAAACCAATATCCAAATACAACTTTTGGGATGATGTAATAAATATGAAGTTTATGGGACCAAAATCTTTAGAGGAAAAGGTTCAGAAGGTGTTAGTAATTCAGCAACAAATGAGGACATCTTAGAGAAGATATGGAAGTTATTTGGATAACTGAAGGAAAGATAATTCTTTCATGTAAGGTGATCATATTTTCATTAATGTCACTCCATAGAAAAGTGTTATTTGTTTTGGTAAAAATGAGAAGATAAGTCCATGGTTTATTAGAATATATGAAATCCTAGAGAAGGTTGTATTATTTTTCTGTTGAGTGGATTTTCCTCCACATATATCCTAGTTACATAATGTTTTTCATGTTTCAATGTAAAGAAATTTTTTTCCAGATTCATCTCATGTTTTCAGCCTGAAGTAGTTTAGTCAGAATAAATCTTTTATTACTAAGAATATACTATTCAGATTATTGAACATAGATATCAAGTATTACAAAAAAGGTATTTCACAAGGTTATTATTTTTTTGGAAATATATATGGATGATGAAGTAACATGGGAGTTTGAAAATGTTATGAGGGAACAGTTATTGTACTTTTTTAATAAATGAATAAAATTGAAAGAACACAATTTAAAAAAGGGGGAAGAATATAACAACCTAATTAATGTTATAAAAAATCATTTTCAATCCTTATAAATATTCATTATTAGGTATTATATATTTATTTTCATAATAAAAATGTTATTTAATTTTTAAACCAAAAAGGATGTAGTATTAATATTGTATTTTCTTATAAGGTTTTATTTAAAAATTAAAAAGTAGAGCTTGAAGAATTTGAATTTAAAAAAAGTAAATTCATTTTTGAATTCATAATTTCAAAATTATCTTATGATGATTTTGTTATAATTTTCTGAATACTTTTATTTTTTATTAAATAGTTAAACATTATGATTTTTTTATTAAGAAATTATTTATGTTAAATTATTTATAAAAATAAATTTATTTATAACAATTTTTAAATTTTTTTTGGTTCCTTTGGATTTTAAATTATCAAATTATGGTTTATGAAAATGAATTTTATACTGAATTTAGTATAAAAGATTTTTTCATTAAAACGTACATTTTTCTAGATAACTTTGTTTATTGTGTTTTGTAGGTCTAATTTAAAATTAAATTATTACACTTATGTGATTCTGATTTTAAAAATTGATTCTATATTTTTAATCAATGGGTTCAAATATGGTAAATAGGTACCATTTATTTTTTGTTAATGTGAATAATAACCTTAGAAATTTTTGTTACCCTGGTAAATGGTAAATCGAGTAACTAAAGTTAAAAATAAAATGATAAGTATTATAAAATGAACCTGAAACATTCCTTAATTTTATTTTAATAATCCATTTCATCCATAATTTTCAAATATTCATTTATATTTTCAATTTTCCATTTGTATGTGATTATATCATTACAATATTTTATTTAATGAAAATAAAAAATGTCACACTCTTAATAACTATAATATATTTAGAAAAGTGTTAATTTCGGGATATTTTTAGTTATAAATATTATTTTTAAATCTAAATGATTTTTCTTCACCATGGTAATTTATTTTAAATTTTTAGTGATAAAATAATTATATTCAAAATTTACACAAAACTAGCATAGTAATTTTTCTATAATTGAAAAATTCTAAAAAATGATATTTAAAATATTAAAAGTAATATATTTTAAGATAATTAATGTGATAAAGAATTTATATAGATTTAAATTACATGATAGAGATGTATTAAAATATTTTTTATAAATTATACATTTTCTATTACTGTTATTTAAATCAAGGTAAAGAATATATCTAAAAATAGACATTAATAATATATTGTTATAAATAATATTCTATTAAAGGATATAAAATTTCAAAAAATCATGGACCAAGAAATATTATTTGTATATGGTTGAATATATCATCCATTATCAATTTTTTGGACTTGTATATTTATATTAACTATATTTACCTTCAAAGGTTAAAAATCCTTGTTGTCATGGTAAGTGTCAAAGCGGTTAATTACGAGTTTAAACCAAAATGTAAAGGTAATAAAAAGTCAAAACTATTATAATTTTTATTTTATGAGAGTATTATGACCCCTAAGTGACTATCCCCACTCTTATAAAAAAGAATCTATTCATCCCTTTACTACAGACATCAAAACCCATGTGGTCTAACACATCTCTACCAAAATACCTTACTAACATTCCTCCCCACATTCTAGAGGCTATATTTAGGGTATAATACCATCCTTAGTGGTCTTGAGGTGTTAAAAAAGGAGGTTGTCTAAAGAAGAGGTATCATTTTTAATCAAGTTTTTTTTTACATCTTATTCCTTCTCGTTAAACTCTTTCTTAACTATGAAGATATAATAACAATGGTATCTTCCATTTACGTAGCGGTTTTTTTATTAATTTAAGAACCTATATCCATATCTTCTTTCATCGGAAGTGAAACGAAACCATCATTCATTTGTACGATCGACTACCGCCTAACGATTAAATGTAATATGTTTACCATCATTATATATAACGGATGGATTATAATTATGGAATTAATGTTTATATATAATATTTATGAAAAATGAATCATTAATAAAAGATAACATATCAGTACCTTATTTCCATTAATTTAATTTAAAAATAATAACATCATTCATTAGTACGTGTGGACTACCACCTCTACCAATTGAAGTGATTCGGTTTTCATAACCACATCACATATATGATATATGTATATATGTATATATGTATATTAAAATTATCAATATGATATTATGATATTATGATTATTATATAAATATATTGTAATACTAAACTTTATTCTATAATGATTGTGGAAATAAGGAAATGTTACTCATTCGTACGTACAAACAATCGTCTCCATGATTATAACGTAGTTAATTTTTTATATCCATAATTCATTATTGGTTTTAAATGTACTATTAATATATAAAAAAAGATAATTATTTCATTTTTTTATTTTTTTTTATATTTTAATAACTATCTATTTGACCATATTCGACCCACTGAAGACATTTATGAAATATGAGTTGAATATAAAAAAATCTCTGATGTGAATTTAATTGATTATGTAATTTTATATAACATGGTAATAAATGAAATAAAGGAATAATAAACTTGAAAAAAATTTCTTAAGAAATTATAAAATTAATTTACCTTTTTTATTCCAAAAGATAAAGAATGTACCTTATCATTCAGACTGAAGGTAAGGGAAATTCTTTTAAAGATTCTATTTTAATGTTTCCCTTAAAACTCTATTTTTCAACCATATAAATATTTTTAAAGTTATGGATATTTTTATATGGATATAATATATTTATAAAGGAAATTTTATGTATATTTGAAATTTATTTCAATGTTTTTCTAAATTAATATTTTTTTTGATTTTTATTTATTTTCATTACAAAAGGAAAAATGAATGTATTTTTTTAACATATATGGAAACAATGGATTTTCCCACTACCATAACCATTATTTGATGTTTTTATTTCTCTAAAATAGTTCATGCTTTCTTCTATGAAAACCTATATTTCTATTTTTGTGTGTATTTTCGAATTGAAAAATTTATTTTTTAAAGGGTATTTTGACATTAAAAAGTGTTTTCCACATGGGTTTAAAAGAGTTTCTCAATGGTATTATTCATGGTATGGTCCTTCAACATTGTTTATGAAGGGTTGAGACCTATTATAGATCATTATTAAGACCCATATAGCTTATTAATTTGGTACTCTAAAATATTTCTCCAATTCGTTGGGTAATGATTATGTTATTTGGAGAATTATATTGGAAGTCGGCTGAATGGTTATTCCAATTATAAGGGTTTTGTAATGGTTTTAAGATGATGATGTATCAAATAACCTACATGACGTCTCTATAATTTATAATGAGATTTTATGGATATAAGTTTATTTCAAAAATTAATATAATGATCATTTTAAAGGAAAAGTGAAGTTATTTTCAAATAAAAAGGTATGTTTTTAAGAAAAGTTTTGTTATGGGTCTTCATTTTTTTCAAAGGAATTATTGATTTATTATTACTATAAACATTATTAAGAATTTCTGCGATCATAAAATGTTTTAAATTGTTTCTCATAGGGTATGTTGATTCATAAGTAAATGTACGAGTTCAAGTTGAAAGTTATGAAGTTTTTCATGTAAAAAATAATGTTTTATTTTAAAAGTTTTATATTGTGGTAAAATAGATGAAATCATGTTTTATTTTAAATGTTTTATATTGTGGTGAAAATGGATACAGATTAAAAGTGTCAAATTTATATATTTATGGTTTTTTATCTAAAATTTATGACCTAACACTCTAAATATTTAAACCTAAAATGTCTTTAAGAATGTAAAAATTTGAATTCTAGTTCAAATTCATGAGAATATGTGATTTTTTAGGGTGTTTCCTTATAGGAATGGTCATTATAAATATTTGGTTATTCCCTTTGGAATAATTAATACTCCATGGTGTTTTTTATTAATGAATTGGATTAATCAGTGGTATCTGTATTCCTTTATAATTATGTTTTTTGATGATATTATGGTGTATTCTAGGACCAAATCCAATCATGAGAAACACATATCTATAGTGTTGAGTATCTGTTGACAACATCTTATTTAAGATAATATTTCTATGTTTTATTTCTGAATTCATGAGGTATGTTTTCTTGGTCATATCATTTCTAAAATGGTATTTTTTATAGATCTTGAAAATATAAAAGATATTATCTCTTGGAAACCATAGATTAATATTTTTGAGATACACAGTTTCCTTGGATTAGCATAATATTATTGACTCTTTGTTCATTATTTTTCAAATCTCACCTCACTAATGACAGTTTTGACAACAAAAAGTTTTCCTTTCTAATGGAATAATGAGTTTCAGAAATACTTTCAAGAGCTTAAGGTTTACATTTCATCAGAACCTATCCTTATATTTCCAAATCCAGGATAGAGTTATGTGGTCCATTCTGATGCATAGAGATCTAGGTAGGTTTTTATTCTCATGATGAGATATCATGTTGTTTCATATGAATCATGAAATTTATGGTTGTATAAGATGAACTACCCAATACAAGATCTGAAATTTGCTGTTATAGTTCATTATTTCAAGACATGATGTCATTATCTTTATGATAAGAAACTCATGGAATTTATGGACCATTATAGACTGAAACACATCTCCTTATAAAGAGAAATGAAACTGAGGAAACATAAATTGATGGATTATTTAAAGACATTTTACTTCAATTTGATGCATACATCATGAAAATGGAACACCAAGGTAGATGTATTAATAATGAATTAATATAATGATTTGGTTGAATATAATTTGGATCTGTTCTAGATAATGTGTGTTATAGATGATATTTATCTAGACTTTGTACAGGAAGAGGTTGTTGCAATTTTATTTCCAGTTTTTAATGTTCTATATTTGTTTGATTAGGTTGGATTTTCTAAAACATCCAATATAGAATGTCTATCTATGATGTTTGGAGTCAATGGTGGAAATACTATTTAGGTATAGAATATGGATGGGAGTTCAGTGTTACATTTTAGAGATCAGATAATGGTACCTTTATCTTATAAAAAATAACTACTTTCTGTATACCATCATTTGATATGGGAATTTCATGAAATCATCCAAAATATTTGGAAATCACTAAGAAAATAGGGTTGGTGGTATCGAATGAAGAGGAGAGTGGTACAATTTTTTTTTAGATTCCTCACCCTTCAATTGGTCATGGGAGATATCCAAAAACTAGATGTTATATTCCATTATTTATCGATTTCAATATTGAAATGGGAGAATATTTCTATTTATTTATTTATAGTACTTCTTAGAATGATTATGAAACATTATTCTATATGGGTGATTTTATATCATCTCATGAATTCATCCAACTTCATCCCTATTAATAAATCCAATATAGTGCAATATTTTTCCAAAATAAATATTCAAGGAGTTTTAAAGATTCATGGTATCCCCATAACGATCAAGTATGACTAGGACCCTAGGTTTACATCACGGTTTTTGAAATAATTGATGTAAGAACATGTAACACAATTGACCATGATCATATATTATCAACCTAAAATGGATGGAAAATATAAACAAATTCTCCAAACATTGGAAGACATGACGAGAGATTGAGTGATAAAGTTTGGAGACTTTTGGGAGGAGAATGTTCCCTTAGTGCTGTTCTTATAAATAAAATAGTTATCAAGAATTGATATATATATATATCTTCATTAGAGGCATTGTACGGTCATTTTTGTCTTCATGTACTTTCTTTGGTAGAAATATGTGAGACTTCAATTATCAGAACTAGCCTAATGAATAAGACAGTTGTTAATATTCATATTATTAAAAATTGAATGGTTATGGATAAAATTCTTATGTAATCATATATGGATAATAATCGACAATCATTATCATTAAAGGTAGCAGACTATGTTTTCTTGTGGATCTATCCAAGCATAGAGAAACATTATATTTTGTAAGAAAGTAAATTTTTATCCCTAGTTCATTTTTCCTTTTGAGATATATTAATGAGTGTTTGATGTGGTTTATTGGATGTATTTTCCACCAAGTTTTAGTTTTGTGCATAATGTGTTTTATGTATCTCAATTAAAGAAGTGGAATCTAGATCCTAGCCATGTGATTCGATAAGACCATATTGATCTTGAACTAAATTATATGTTGATTCACGCTTCAGTACAGATTGTGGATAAGAAATAGAATCTATTTTATATGAAAATAAATAGTTTGGTATGGGTTTTATGGAATCACGATCATATTTAGGAAGAGAAATGTGAGCATAAACAGTAATTACATGATGAATAGCCCGAGATCTTCCAATGAAACATCTAATTTTTACTTTCTAAGGATGTAATTAGCAATAGTGGGGAGAATATAACACCCTTAATTTTAGGTATGTAATTTTTTATTCTTTTTTCCTTGTTTTATGTCACTGTTTTGTGTTATAAATGTGTTATGAGGTTAAACTGGAAAAGATACTGGAGTCATGATGGTATAATTTTCTACAGATAAAATTTATGTAATAAATTTTGATTTTATGGTCTGAATTTATCAGGAGTGGATTTTTTTTCTTCTAGGATTAAATATGTTTTGGGGGTATTTTTCTGATAAATATACAATGTCAATAATATTTAAATCCTATATTTGATTTTTTTTTTCAAAAAAAAAGTCAACGCATCATATTTTTTGGTGTAAAGTGACCCCTAGATATATTCATGATGTAAATTCTAAATTAAATGTTAGAAATTGGTATATACTCGAGAAATTATAGTTCATATAGTGTTTTTAATTCCAAATTCATTCATCAAAATTCTAGGGCACCCACATGCGATTTTCAGAGAAATTCAATGTTATAACTATTTCTGGAATAGATCTTATAGAAATCCAATATGGAAATCATGTTTTATGTCTCATTATTTCTTCACAATTCATATCTCCAGGTTTTTTCAACATTGGAACCATATAATGGTAATATAAAGATAGTATATATGTGTTTGGATAAGTTCTTATAAGATCTTCTTGGGTTTTGTTAATGGAATGGAAGGTAATAGGTAGATTGGTGGTTTCATAATAATTCATTTGTGGTAATCAAAAAAATTTGATGTTGGCGGCTTCAATCTCACTATAAATTTCTATAATTGGAAGGATTGGGTTTTATAAATTGTTTTTATTGGATTTTATATGGAAACATCATGTGATTTTGTGAAAGGGGGCCTATTTATTTGTATTTTAAATTGTCGAAAATTGATCGATTTTTGAAATATATTTTTTCTCTTATAATTTTAAAATGATTATTTTAAAATTATGTATTGGTTTTAATGCATGATAATTATTTTATAATTTTTTTTAAAATGGAAGAATTTATTTATGTGAAATATTTTGGCAAGAATTTTTTTATAATTTATTTGGATTGTGTTCAAGTGGAAATGAGTGTGGAAGGTAATTTCTACTATGAATAGTTGGATAGATTATGGTGGTGGAGTACCACCGTTATCAGTAATAACCATCTTGATTATTTTGATGGTATTGTTTATATTGATAAGTGTGTGTGTGTAGGTGAGTATGGGTGTAATTATTCTATATATGGGAAATGGTAATGTTATTGTTTATGGTTTCTCTCACATTTTATTACATGACGCATTATACAAAAAGCTTAATGTTTTCGAAATGTTTATATAAATTATAATAACTTGTTTTTCCATAGTAGAATGAGTTGTGAAGTATTTGGGGAAATATTATTGAATTTTAACTCACCCTCCCCGCATATTTGGATTATTGGTGCATTTTTTAATGTCATACATCAAGATATAGGTAAGGGAAAGTTATCATATTTTTACAATGATGTGTCTTGATACCTTTGGTCTGGTGGGTGGTATTGGATCTTGGATCTTTTTCATATGGAACTTGAGATTGTGATGTAATTTATATGAGTCTTATTTCCATTTAGATTATTATTTATCATTTACATTTTCACTATTATATTTTTGTGTTGTTGGTTTAAATTTGATTTTAATTATTTTATTCATGCACAATATAATGTCTAGATCCTTATGTTGTCTTTGGTCATGTTTTTTTATTTTTCAGGGAAAATAATCCCCCAACGGTTCCCTTAACACCTTAGAAACTATTGATATACTATAATGCCAAAGGGATGTCACCTAAATCATTTAAAATTATTGTGACATATCAAGCCAATGTGATAGGGTGTGATATTTCAAGTTGGAAGTATCATGTTTGCTTTGGATTTCACCAAATAAGATATTGATCACATTATTAGAGTGGTCATCTAATTATTATCAAATCTAGGATAGGATCATTGGGAGTAGTTAAATAGATACTTAGGTGTCCTTGAGGTACATCCTATAATTATATATGTTTTAGAAATTATAAACCAATTTTAGAAGGACATACAGATGTTTATATGGATGAATATGTTGATAAAAGAAAATATCTATCATGATACTTGATATCATTTACAGGGGATATGTGTAACAGACCAAGGTTTTCAATTCTAGTTCTGATATTAAAAACAAAAAAAAATTTATTTCTGTTTTTGATATAGATAAATGTGACACAATTCTTCCTATAAAAATCTTATAACATAAAAATGTAATATTGTATCACTTACATACCAAAGGAACATTTAGGTTTATTATTTTCTAGATTCAATTTAAACACTTAACAATATGTGTTTATAAAAAAATCGTTCATAAATATCAACATCATCTCCAACTGTACCCATCTTCTCAAATTCCATGTTTAGCGTTCAGGATCTCCCAAAAAATTCTTCCCATTTGAAACCTTTGTAAACAAAAATCAATTATCATAATTATTCATAACTTGTGAAAAATAAACATAATAAAGGATGAGCTTAGATTCTTATTATGGGTAAGAATGGGAGATATCAATAGAAAATAATATGAAAGCATATGATAATTATAAGTGTATAATATCTTGAAAATAACACAAAAAGTTTATACCATACTTGAAAAATATAATAAACATGAGTATTGGTATAAAACATTAGCATTTCAAAATACATGATCATAAGAATGTGGAATCTTCATAACTCATTCTTGAACCTTGGGTTCATGTAATAAATGTGTGTGGAATCATCATAAGTATAGAAAAAATTTAATATTTTAATTTTAACTACCAAGATAATTATATCAAGAATAAAAACTTATTTACCATAGTAGTTCATGAAAATTGAACTATTTCCTATAAAATATCAAGAACAATGACTGGTTTCCCATAATAGATCAAGAACATCGACTTCTTTACCATAAAAAATCAAGAAAATTAACTTGCTTACCATTATTATCTCATGAGATATAAAAATTTACCCAATTTATTGGATGGAGATATAGGCCACACCCGTCAAATAATGAGAACCATACATTTGTGTTTCACAAGATCATAAACCATTTATCATATCAAAACCCATTAAATGAAATTAGTTTTATAAATATTTCTTCTTTTGTTCATAAAAACCCATCCAAATAATGAATATGGATGGTATACTTGGATAAACCCGCCATTAATTCATAATTATAAGGAAGGGATGTTGTATTTGATTAATAGAGACACTATTAAAATATCATTAAAACCTTCTTTGGGATGATACCCTTTCAAATTTAAAAAAATATTTTAAAATCTAAAATTGTGCATGAAATAAAGAAAAAATTATTTAAAATAGACTTATAAACATGAAAATGAAACATCAAATCATTGAGGCATCATGACAGTTGTAAATTATGTTCATGATTTAGAAATAAAAAAATATTTGTTTCATATCTTTTTCAAAAAAAATCTCTACATTACGTCATTTAGAAAAAGAAAAAATCTATTCCTTCAAAAAAAATTAAAAACTAAATCACGTGTAAAAATTAATTTTAGGAATAATAATAAGAATATTGATAACATTTTTGAAAACATTATCATGGAATATAAAGATTCCCTAGTGGATAATTAAACAAAAAATATCACAAATAATGATGAGATTGTGAAATAAAACCCTTAATGTTTTCATAAATTTTGAATTATAATCCCCGCGAGAAAAATAAAAAATGATGGATATGTAAGTCCTAATAATATTCATAATATATATCACTAAAGAAATTAATGTTTAGTATATACACCATACAAAGATTAAAAAGTTTTGAATATGGAATATGTCTCACATAAATAAATGTCGGACAATAAATCCCTTACCACATTAGAAAAAATTTAATCATAAGACTCATGAAATAAATAAAATTAGTTGTATATTTATATAAAATAATTTTCTTTTTATTAATTATAAAATTAATTCATGTGCATTATATCTTCCACATAAAACAAACATGTAGTGTATAAGGTATGTGTCCCATGGAAATAAAAGTGAGGCGAAAATCCCTTACCTTGAGTCTTACTTTCCACGTAAGTTATTTTCCATCCTGAATAATAAACATAGTTTCATTATATATTTCATAATAACACTTTTCATGTTTATTATTTTGTTTATCTCGCTTATATCCATTTTATAACAATTAAATAATAATTTATATTCACATTGGATGTTTTAGTGGTATTTAGTGCATAAGACCAAAATAAATTCAGTAGGTTGAATATAGTCAAAGTGGTCATTATTCTATAATTCTGAAAATAATTATCATTAAATAATTATCATTTTTATACATAAATTATACTTATTAGTCAAACCATTAAATATGGTTTTGAAAAAATGAACTATGTCATAATCATAGAGACTATAATTTGAATGTACGCATGAGTAACGTTTCCTTTTTTCAAATATCATTATAGAATGAAGTTATGTGGTATTTTATCTTCAAATAATGATAATGATATCATATATATAATCTTATTTATTTAAAAATACTTTTATATATATCATACAAGTGATGTGGTGATGAGAAATGAATCACATCGCTTCGTGGAGGTGGTAGTCCACACGTACGCATGAACGACGTTGTCATTTTCAATTCATAGAATGTTAATAAGTTAATAGATATATTATATTTCTTAAAATGAAATATATTAAATTAATAGAATACATAAAAAATAATTCCATCATTATGACCTTTCTTGGTAGATAGTGATGGAAAATGAATTACATCAGTTCACAAGGAGGAAGTATGTCGTACACACGAATGGTAGTTTTGTTTCCCATTTTATGGAAGAGGGGATAGAAATGGGTTTTGAAAATATAATAAAACCATATTACTATATGTTAGATACTTTTATTATTATCTAATCATGACGGAATACTAATAGAATGTGGTTGAAGAAGAAATAAAATAGAAATTATCGATAAATATGATACATCTTATTTGGAAAACCTCCATTTCTTATCACATTAAGACCAATAATGTTAGATTTATTCTGATAAAAACTGATCTATAATTAGGTTATTTATTATATAAAGGGATTTTGGTAGGTTTTTACAACAAAATGTGTTATCAAGTGTGATAGAATGAAAATTATAGGTTCCCTTATATAAAAGGGTATAGGCACACTCTTATAATTTCTAAAAATAATAAATTAATATAAATTAACATTCAATTCAAAATGGAACTGAAATAATTTTGTTTGAAAATAGCACTAGTATGGGTATAAATCATCTCATAAAAATTTTGATAATATTTTAATATGTTTTTATCCTTATCTCTTGGTTGTAACCCCACGTTATCCCTTTTTCAAAATACTATCATAACGAGGACTATTGATATTTGAGGGTCAATTTAGTTATAATAAATAGAAAAAATCCTCTTAAATAGACCAAGTATGATATTATACTTTATATAATAATAAATTTAATGAATATAGTTTTTAATAATTTTATATAATTTAATAGAATATTATTTATTGTAAAATATCAAAAATGTCAATTTTCATAACAATTTATTAATTTGAATTTATTAATATCCATATAACACTTATAATTAAGACCAATTATTTTAACAAACACTAAAACATTCATGTTTATATAGAAAAAACAAAAACATTATATACCTCAAATTATATTACTTTTAATATTTCTAATATCATTTATTTATTTTTTCAATTAATTAAATAATTACTATATAATTGTTCTGAAAGCATCTAAGGTGATTATTTCATCACTAAAATTTAAAAATAAATTACCACGATTAATAAAAATATTTTATATTTATAAAAAAATATATTTCTAGTAGAAAAAACCACTAGATAACATCTTATTATTTGATTATATTTATTGAAAACAACAGTATGACATGTCTATCTTTTCTTGAAATAAAATACTATAAATGTCATAAAATAATCCAAATAGGCAATAAAATGTCATATAATAGAATATTGGATGAATATGGATGAAATTGGGTCATTAATTAAATTTAAAGAGGGTTTTGGGGTTATTTTATAATCCTTGATATTTTTTTAACATAAATTACCCAATTTACCATTTACCATGGTAACAAAAATTAATAATCTTATTATATATATTGACAAAATAAGGGACCTGATTACTAAATTTGGAAATCACTATTACAAAAATTTATTCAAAGTTTCAAAATTCAAAACACATAACTGACAAAATTTATTCTAAAATTAAATCAGAAAATTGCTGTGAAAAATAATTATTTTGAAAAAATTCACTTTTTGATATATATATATATATATGTATATATATATATATAATGATTTATGCTAAATTTATGCATAAAACCATTTATGAAACCATAATTTAATTATGTTAAATAAAAAGGAACAAATGAAATTATAATACTAATCCAAAATAAAATTTTACTTTTTAAATACTTTTAAAAAGAAATATAATTTTCAATAAAAATCAGTATTTTTTATTATTCACTAAAAAATAGAAATGTCATAAATTTATTAAAAAAATAAACATAATATAATTTTGATATAATGAATTCAAAAATGATATTAATTTTTTAAAATAAATTTTATATTTCTTAATGAAATTAATTATAATATTAACTCATAAAAAGGAAAAAAAATCATTTATTTAAAAAAACATATTTTTTCGGAGAATAAAATAAGTTTACTAAAAAATGAGTGACTATTTTCTAATAATTTTTCAAAAAATATATATTTATATGGAAAATAATATTTATTTGAAAAATTAGTTAATCATATCCATACCCTACAATTTAATAGCTATGTTATTACAGATACATAATAATATTTCATTATTCATTTAAAATCAGAGGTTTGTATCTTGTATGCTATCAAACAAATTATTTCATTATAAAGTATCTAGATATTACATTTTATGCCCCACCAAAATAAATTTCTCCCCTCCCATTTGAAATCAGTCTAGAAAAGTAGGTGTTTAACTTTTCAAAATACCTTTGTTCAAATACCACATTGTAAATAGGGTTAATAAAACTTACACTTTAATAGAGAGAAAGGGGTATATAATGTTCATCTGGGATAACACATATTAGGTTTCAAAATAGAATAAAATTATCTAGAATGAAAGATAATGTAATTTCCATAGATCATTGATCCTAATAAGCTGAATGGTCTTGAGAAAGTTGAAAATCATAAAACCTTAAACAACATATGTGGAAAAGACCATCAATTTATCATAATTCAAGGTTACAGGAAATAATTTTTATCTTAATACACTTTTAATAGATTTGAGGCAGTACTTTACCATATAGACTAGTGACATAAAGAAACAAACTTGTTTGAAAAGTAGAATTTATTCCTTTAATAAATCCCAACACAACCTCGTCTTTTTCTCCAAACAATTATTATTTAAGAAGAATTTTTCATGACTGAAGAACTAAAATAAACTTATAACAGATCTAATAATCCACAACATAATAAACAATTTATTCTTCCCATATTTATAAATTATAAAAAAACCAAAAATAATTATCACATGATAAGGTTATTCTCAAAAATAATGAACCTATATATGATGAAAAAAAATTTAATCTCCAAAATTTAATAGTAATACTGAATGTTCAACATATATCATTCAATAAATAACTATCATTAAAATTCCTCAAAATATTTCATACTAATATTGAAACCCAAAAATCAGATGGATTTGACCACATCATCTTCCAAAATTAATTTAACATTTATCTTCAAATATCATCAATCACTCTAAATTGTTTCTTTAAAAAAATTATTTTAAAATCATATAATCTCAAAGATATGCCAATCATTTCTATAAATAAATTAAATCGTCATAAATTTATATTTTAATAAATATATTCCTTCAAAATAAAATTAAACAATTATTAATCAAATAAAATTACATATTATTATGTTTACCTTAATCCTATAATGCTCCACAAAATTATATTGACCTTATTTTGAAATAACATTAATCACATAATCACATGATCAATTTCCAATACCAAGGTTATCTATAAAATAATATGAACTTTCTAAAAATGTACAAAAATGTTATAAATTAGATCATTTAAATAAATGAAAATAATATCATACTAACCAGGACATCCCGTTGTAAAGTTATTGGTGATGTACCCTCCTTAGATTGTTGTTTCAACCCAATAACCTTACTGGGTATGACAGGTAATTGTTTGGTTAATGGGTTATCCTTTTTCTAAACTATTTTAATATAATCCTCCTAAAATTCTAGAAATTTTTGAAGCAACCTCAAAACAACTTAAGATATTCAACATTAAAGAAATGTTTTAACCTCAAAGGTTATTTCATACCATTCATTTTTCATCCCAAAATGTCAAAACCCATATTTACCTAGAAATAAAAGTAAAATTAAACATTAAATATTATATATAACATTAAAATTAATCTCCAAACAAATTAATCACATTAATCTCCTGTAATGTAATGGGCATATCTGGTCCATTCCATTACTAAAATCAGGTGTTTGAGGTGTTCTGGGAGGATAGGGTGACTTATCCCTATCACTTTGCCAAAATTCTACATAGTTTAATAAAACTATTTCACAAAACAGTTTTATAGAAATGGTGTCACAAAAATGTTGTCACATAAATAGTGTCATATGGTATCACAGAAACGGTGTCAGAGAATGAATGGTGTCATAGAAATCGTGTCACAAAAATGGTGTCACAGAAATGGTGTCACATAAAAGGTAAGTGTCACAAAAAAGTTGTCCCAGAAATAGTGTCACTAAATAGTGTCACAGAAATGGTGTCAGAATAGATTCTGGAATGTTTCAGAAATGGTGAACATGAAATGGTTGTCATAAAGACAAATGGTGTCATAGAAACACTTTCACAAAAACTATCCCATGAATAATGTTTCCAGAACTGTTTCATATTTCCTTTGTCAAATTTTCCGATTTTTTCCAATTTCGCCAATTTAATGTTTTCTACGATGAAAAACACCTTAAAACCCCTCTTTTAATGGTTTTTAAGGATGATTAATATACCATAAATCCTAAATTAATTTTACTATGGCCATGGATGCCTTCACATGGTCAAGCTATGTCATTTAATGCAATCGTATTTTAATCGAAAATCCAGTGTATAACAAACCGCAACTCCGTTAAATATTCTAAAGTGTCGAGATATCTTCTTCTCGTGTTCTTCCAACTTCTTATATGGATCGAGATTCTATATCCTTTAATCCTTCATATATGAGAGGTATTATTGAACCTTAATCCATTTATTTTTTCCTCTTAAATTTTCTTCACGATGCATGTGCACCGCCAGTTTTGGTGAAACCAAGCTGTATCGATCAATCTTAGGTATAAGGTATGATATATCAGTGTTTTCTGGGTTCCCATACTTATTTTTCTCCTTTTAGTGATATGGAATGTGATCTCAATGGTACTAATGTAGTTTTATTGGGAGTTTGTGGGTGTGGTTGTGTCTTTGCATCCTCGGGTGGATGCAGTCTTGCAGGAGAGGTGATCATGATCTATTTTGTTCTACAATTCTAGTGAAAAGAGCATCAGAAACCTATTGAGGTACGGGATTTGTGGTCTCTATATTCATTTACATGACACTATAGAGTTATAATATTATATCCAACTGTATCACAATGGAATTTTCATAATAAATACTTGAACCAGATAAATAAATTGGTATTAATCATATGTTATTTCCTCTTGTTTTACTAGATAGAATGATATTTATGCTTTGCATGTTAGCATGTAAATATTGATGAAATTGGTAAAGAACATAAAGTCGGAATTAATTGATAATTATTTTTATAATGATAAAGACTCATGTAAATTAATCTGGTTATTGTTTTTGTGGTAATTTTAAGTTCATCAAATTGATGTAGTAAGCAGGTTTAACTATTTGTGATGGCTATGATAGCTTTTAGTTTAGCTTTTCTATAGTTGGGACCTTTTAAAAATTAACTGGTTAATTCAATATGGATTAAATAAGTGGTGTTTTGATAAAATATAATGCCTCTTAGGGTTTGGAGTTAACCACTTGATTGTAAAGTCTAAGAGCCATATTCTTGGAGCTATGAGTGCTTGTTGCATATGAAGGAAGAATGACATGTTTAGGGACAAGATCCTAGTTTCATTGTTGTTTCCTACAGATTGTGATGTTTTGTGAGTTTGGGTGCATGTTGTGATATGTGGGGGGTTGGTTTTCCCCTTAGTTGTGGCAGCAGTTGACGCTTAAAGTGGATAAATCCATCAGTTTATACATGTGGGTGTCAGGGAGGACACTGAAGATGATGAAATGGGTTAGATGTGAAAGTTATATTCTTCCGAAATATTTTTGGTTGATATCGTCTTTACGTTCCACACTACTCAAGGTAGATATTATTACTTACCCTCCTTCCAATAGAAGTGAATACATGCAGGGTATAACACATTTTTTCTGTGTTTAGCTTCTCGAGGGAGGATGGGTCTACACTCTTGCTATAGGTGGAACTGACTCGACGGGTAGTTCATCTAGTCATCATGTTGATCCCCTAGGGATTCAGAGTCGTGAGGGTGTTTTCCCCAATATTCCGGTGATAGGATGGATGGTTGACTACCCCCTTTGGCACCACTTTCTTTCCATGGTTGTTACTTGTGTTGTTAGAAAAAAGGTTAGTTTTTTCCCATATATGTGTGTAGGGGTATGTAATGGCTTGTGGTTATTCAAACAAATATATTATGGATATAGTTTCTTATGGAATACTATCGGTGTAACGTGTATAGGTTTTGTTGGATTTAGGATCCTTACTCAGTGTTCGGGATATAATGGCTTGAGGATTAATGCCTAACATATGATACACAGTGTACTAGTTGTGGTGTCTCCTGGAAACTACTTGGTTACATTGGTTACTTAGATGTGGTGGTTTTGATTCATGAGATTCATGATGTGGTTCTTCGCCCAAGTTTCTGCGGGCAAGCCATTTTAAAGAGAGATGCTTAAGAAGTGTGATGTTTGGGAAAAGAGGCAATCTATTGGGGAAGTAGTAGTGGGATACCCTCGATATTCTTTATTATATCATATAATATTTTATGTAATACTTGGTGAGAGTATCCATGGTGTGTCTGGGAACATAGTATACATGTTTAGGTGTTGAGTTAGTTTTACTTGTTGTTCACTGTGGTTTTCCATTCTATCATTACTTTGTCAAGAGAGGATCTAGGGTGGATCTTACATAGTATACTGTTATACTAACCCTGTATATATATAAACTATTTTTTAGGTCAGTTGGAGTAGGTTGAAGATTAGGTTGGTTACTACTAGCTTGGGGTTGTAGGATCTGTTTGGGCTTCATGGTTGCTTTGGTTTTTTCTTTATTTTGGAACATACAATTTTCCATTTCAGATGTAGTAGATCATTTATGACAGTACAAATTTGTACATGGGTTTTCTTTTATATTGTTGTCTTAGTTGGAGTTGGTGGGTGTCTATATTATCTCTTTATTTCGCATGTGTTCTCTTAGAGGATAATGCCTTCAATTTTTGTTTTTATTATACCCCATGTGCTAGTTGCCAACCAGGGGCCTACTGAAGGTGGGACCTGGGGATCACTAACTCCTTTATCGTGTTTTAGACCAAGGAGGGGTACACTTTATAGAGAGGAGGTCATGATTGAGTGGTATCAGAGGGAGTTTGAGGGATAGGATGGAGTTTGCTGTTAGGAACAGGTGAAGTTGCATGGGTTGGTAGCGCGACAGTGTTATTCTAGTTTAGAGAGTGATGTAAACAACAGAGGCCTGATGATATATAGAAATTTAGGTACCTTGTGATCTAATTCACACAACATTAATTTTATAGTGGCTACTAAATGAGGTGATACTAGTCATAGGGTAGAGACCTTGGAAGGTATCATGCATCATTCTCTGTTGTGCCTATGTTTGAATGGGTAGACCTTAGGATAGGTTAACCTAAAATAAATAAAAGAAAACAATTAATTAATTAATGTTTAGTCTTCTATATTCTAGTTTTATAAGCTGTAACTATTGTTTATTTTGCAGTTATGGCTCATGGTCAATGTACTCATCATATTTGCACAGAAGATTTCCAGCTGGCTAGACCAACAGATCCCCGCAAGGTAGTGGTTGATGATGAATACAATTGGAGAGGGAAACTTAGAGTGTTTCAGTTCCAAAGTCTACAGAATTATGAGGGATCCATTTTAGAAGAAGTCCCAGAATACTGGTTAAAGGTGGTTGAGATATTATTCATTTCAATCCATTATTGGAAGGAAAACTGGGGTTTTTGGTTGTGACAATGATGCATGGGGTACTGAGGATATAGTGGTTCTTATTCCTTGGGGATCGCAAGGATTAGGTGATCTTGTTGAAGTATTTCCTATACAACTTTAGATCCTAGTTAATTTCTTCGTTCATGAAGTTTTCTAGTCGCTAGGAGAAACATACCCTTCGATCTGTGAGCTCCATTGTGAAAGAGTTTGGAATTAGTTTTAAGAACCTTTAACAATATGTTTCGGACCTTTTTTCAGATGAGGTGGCCAGGGAAAGTCATTTTGATGAGGATTTGCATCCTAAGAACCAGCGACTGGTCACCCCATTTATGTTGAAGACATATCTTGAGGTGTTGTAAATGGAAGATTTCATCGATAAGACATTACCTAGGACCGGATCATTATGATAAGGGATTCTTCTGGATTTCTCTCAAAGTAGATATATGCTATGGGGATCCCGGTTTTTAGGGCCTAAGAGTTTCCATTTTCATAGGGGTAGGTCACATCCCTCAGCATCTCACTTCTCTAGAGGCGGAATCTCGCAGGCATATGCTAAGGGATCAAGCGATTTTTTTATTTTGTATGTCAAGGTCATCAGTATCGAGAGTTAACGAACTTTTAGATTTGTCAATGTGCACCAAGTGTTCCTCTATAGGTTCCTCCATTGAATTAGTTCCTATCAAAGAAGCAATAGAAGGTTTCATTAGCTTTGGATCAGTATAGAGTTGATGGGGAGGAAAAAGGAAGCCATGGGAGGCACCCTGTCATCACAGAGCAGAGTGCGTCCAGGGTGGTGGTCGTCACCAGGGTCTGAGAGGCCACAGAGGAGGTTATGGTCAGCTTCATGATTTAGCATTTCTAGAGCTAAGTGAGTCATAACTCGTTTGAGGTACGGTTTACTTTTTTTCTACTTTGGTGTATGCCTTGTTTGATTTAGGAGTGTCTCACAGCTTTATATCACCTACCCTTGTCCATGCTTTGTGTCTTGAGGTATAGAGGCTTCCAGTGCCCTTGGAATTGAATACACTTGTTAGAGGTCAAGCTGACTTGTTTAAAGTATGTTGTCACAACCCCCTCCCACCAAAGATGACCCTCCTGAGCTGGAAATGGTGAAAGGGATATGATGACCCCCGAGTCCCTCCTCCAGTAGGCCCCGGAGTGGCGACTAGCACCAAGGGTATGAGTTTTCACAAATATGGTAGGCATTACCCTTTTATTATTTTAAGATCGGGAAATAGGACAAGTCAACCACCAAAAAGGAAAATAACAAGTGTATAAAAATAAACCAAAACCAATACCACATGCATGTTTAAATAGTTTTGAAATAAGGTACAAGTAAAAGAAAGATCAAAAGTACAATACCAAAAGAAAACCAGAGTACAACAACTGCAACAACTCCAACTGTCTGACTAGTAGGGTACCACACGGCCCTGGTAGTCCTCCTGGAAACCTGAAAGTAAACGTAGGGTGAGCATACAAGTATACTCAGTAGGGAAACCTAAAGCTCTTGTGCACATGTGGGGAGACATCCTAATATCTCTTGAGAACAACAGGAGAAACCTAGCAGGGAAATCTATCCACCCAACCTCACCATACACACTCACTAAAAACACAATCACAACAGGTAGTAGTAGTATATAAGAACAATCGTATTGGGTACCCCACACCATTTCCCATTAGTTATCTTCTCTTCCTAACAGCGAAGGTCCTGATGCTACCACACTCTTCCTGCTCGTACACACCTGGGCCTCACAACCACGTATCCCGCCCGCACACACCTGGGCCTCACAAACACGTATCATGCCCGCACACACCTGGGCCTCACAACCACGTATCCCGCCCGCACACACCTGGGCCTCATAACCACATATCCCTCCCGCACACACCTGGGCCTCATAACCACGTATCCCGCTCGCACACACCTGGGAATCATCCCAAAGATTCTTGGGAAGCAGTAAAACCTGCCCGAAGAGTCTTGGGATAAATCCACCCTAATCGAAACCTACCTGAAGGTTCTTAGGTGTAAGTTCTCCTCAAGCCATCACAGCCTAGGGAAGAAGGAGAAGGAAGGAGCTAGTAACTAAGGGGAAAACACCATCTCCCATGAAATGGGAGTGTTCGGCAGTAAGTTCTCATCATGGATGGGGTGCGATAAGACACAAAAGATACAGATACATATATGTATACCAAACACACAACCCAACCTATGGATTCTAAACAGAGAAACTGAGCACGTTCCTCGGCACTGCTACTATGAAGCATGCATACAAAAAATAACCCCAACCCCATTTAGTTTTTCACATTTCAGCAGTATTAGTTTATCAGTTCCTTAATTACTGGGAAACTATCCACAACCATCCACATCGATCGTTCGTAAAACATATCTATGTCATCCACAAATCAAGTTAGAAAAACTCGAGAAACACAATCAAGTCCTTCTTATTATCCAACCAACCCCATTGATTATTATTCTCATTCCATTACCAAGCCGTACCATTCATTAACTCTTCCACATTTTATTTATTATTCACAACCCATAGCTTATTCACATTCAAACCCATCCCTGCAGCCCTGCTGCCATCCACCATAACCACAATCACACCGATACTTGTACAACATTATCCCATTAATACCATTTATCATAGCCCTGCTTCCCATCACCAACATAACATTCACACCAACCCACAACCAAGCCAACCGCATCCCACTACTCACCTGATCCACAACAACCCACAAAACACCCCCTTCACATAAATAAACCCTAACCAGCACCCACATGTTTATTATTTCAGTTTGTTCAACCGGGGTGATCAAAAAAGGGTTCCAGGTATTTAATCAGCCAACTTTATGTGATTAACCAATTTCCACATTCCATAAAATATTCATCCATAATAAAATCCAGAAGGAGAGGAAAACATTTAATTGCATAAGGAAAGGCCCGCAACGACCGTGTTTTTCAGTAGGCAGAAGCTTGTTCAATTCACAACATAATATCACAGGATATAAATAATGTAACTACATTCACAAACTTCCCATCACCGTTATATAATCCAGTTATTATCTTTATTAAACCGGTTCAATTGTGTTTCATGTAACCAAGAGGACACCCAACCCGCATGATGCACAATCTAGAGAGTCAATGGAAAGATCCCTACCTCAACAGGTTCTGATCACAACGCTCCCCCGGATCAACTTTAGAAGATGTCCCTCGGCGTCCATCGCTTCTTTCGAGTCCCAGAAAAACCTCCTCGAGTGGAATTTGGAAAGGAAAGGCCGAAGGAAATACAACAGATACAAGCTCAGAAGTTCCGCCTCATCGTTACAATCCTGTGGCTGCTGACAGATCGTAAATCTAAGCTCAGACGAAGAAGTTATGGAAGAAAAGGATTCATCGAGTCTCTTGGGAGAGCTCTGCTCAAAAAAATTGGGAGGAGAGGGGTGAGTTGAAAAGGAGGAGGGGACCCCTCCTTTTATAGGTGACAAAAGAAAAAGTACACGGCGTGTACTTTATGGTACACGGCATGTACTCGGCCATTTCACACGGTCTCCACGCGGCTTCCAACACGGCCTTTAGCGTGGTACGCGACCATTGACTGGTCAACACACAGCTTAAGGGTAACGCATACGCGGGGAGGTACTACACGGCGTGTAATATTGGACACACGGCATGTACCCATTTTTTTCACACAGCAAGGACATGGTCTTCAACACAGGGTATACCTGGCTAGCGGGTACACGACGTGTACTCACACTAAACGGCGTGTAGTTTCAAAATTCTGAAAAGTTTGGGAAAAGTCCATTTTACCCTCCAGAACACTTCGTGACCTTCTTTTGACAAAGAAATGGGCCGGAGAGGTTCAGGCCATTACATCAGATACCTCTTAAAACATTTTCGTCCCCAAGAATTCAAAACCCAACCAAGAGGAACCCAACAAGATACCTCTTAGGGTTATTATTATAATAGGAACCCAACCAACAATCCTAATCATAGGTGTTAGGAAATTCCCTCTCCTATATCGAGATATTATCCGCTTTAGGCGGCACTGACTTGCCTTCACGGGTTTAATCGCATCCGCATTAATGCATCTCGATTAATGATTGGGCCTTCCCACTTCCATATATTAGGATTTTCCAACTTCCACTACCTCCAACACCACACAACCAACACACTGCCCAAACATGTGGTTTGGGGAAAATTCCTTCTCCTATGTCGAGATATTATCCTCTTTAGGCGGCACTAACTCGCCTGCACGGGTACAATCGCATCCTCATTAATGTGTCTTGATTAATAGTCAGGTTGTTTCCTTTCCCCACACATCCGGACATGCTATACACTTCCAAAGAACAAGGAAACAAAAGGTCTCATAACCGACAAGCCAAGCATTCCATATATCAAAGGTACAGAGTATAAAATCAATAAAAATCTCAGAAGAACAAGGGAAAACACAAGTCAAGACAAATCTAGGTACATAGCGTGCATCTGGGCCTCCCTCTCCCAAGTGCTCTCCTCGAGTTCGCCATGCCTCCACAACACACGATCCAAGGAAATGGTTCATCCATGGAGTACCTTCTCTTTAAGATCCCCAATTCTGACTGTTCGTTCCTCAAAGGTCGTGTCATCTCCCATATCTAACTCCCCCCAGTCGATAACTTGAGATTCATCGTGTAAGTATCGACGTAGCTGGAAGACGTGGAAGACGTCATGAACCTTCTCCAACTGAGGTGGCAGGGCTAGCTGATATGCCACCTCGCAGCCTCACCTCAGCACCTCAAAAGGTCTTATGAACCTAGGTGAGAGCTTGCTCCCTTTCCCAAACCTCTTCTGCCCCCATAGAGGGGAAACTTTCAAGAATACATGATCTCCCACCTCTAACTCCAAGGGCCTCCTCCGACGATCAGCATAAGACTTATGTCGGTCCTGAGCCGCTTTCATCCTCTCACATACAAGCTGGACTTTCTCTGTGGTGCTCTGCACTTCCTCTGGCCCAAGATCACCTGTCTCACAAACCTATGCCCAGCAAATGGGTGAACGACATGGTCTTCCATACAAAGCCTCAAACGGTGCCATGCCAATAGTATATTGGAAGCTATTGTTGTAGGCAAACTGTACTAAAGGAAAGTGTCGTACCCATGATCCTCCGAAATCCAGAACGCATGCTCGCAGCATGTCCTCCAACGTCTGGATAGTCTGCTTTGTCTGTCCATCGGTCTGGGGGTGGAAAGCAGTGCTAAGGAATAGCTGGGTGCCAAAAGCATGCTATAACCCCCTCCAGAATCGTGAGGTAAACCGAGTATCCCGATCTGTGAGGATATTCTTTGGAACTCCATGAAACCGCACAACCTCGTCTACGTACCTCTGTGCTAAGGTACTCACCAGTCCTAACTCCTTAATTGCTATGAAGTGAGCTGATTTCGTCATTCGATCCACCACTACCCAGATAGCATCATAACCACCCTGAGCTCTAGGTAGTCCCATGAAGAAGTCCATTGAGATGTCATCCCACTTCCACTCGGGGACATCTAAAGGATGCAACAAACCACTGGGAACACGGTGTTCAGCCTTCACTTGCTGGAACACTAGGCATTTATCCACAAACTCTGCCACCACCCGTTTCACCCCTGGCCACCAAAACTGTTCCCTCAGGCCTCGGTACATTTTTGAAACTCCTGGATGTACTTCCAAGTCTAAGCTATGGAACTCATGGATAACTCCCTCACGCGTCGCTTCTGGAACAAACAACCTTCCATGGAAAAGAATCCGATGTCGGCTGTCCTCTGACCATACTTCTGGAGCGTTTCCCTAATCGACACGATCCCGCATTACTTCCGCCTCGGAGTCCTCCCACTGAGGCTCTTCCACCTACTTCAACAAGGAGGACTGCACCTTCATTTGAAACAAACAGCCTCTAACACCTTCTAAACTAGCATCCACGTGCAAGGAAGCCAACTCTCTCATCGCTTTCCAAACATCAGTGGATTCACGAACCACTTCCGTGTGCGACTTCCTGCTCAGGGCATCAGCCACAGCATTTCCCTTACCTTCAGTGTAAGAGATCTCGAAGTCATAGTCTTGGAGAAACTCGTCCCATATCTGCTGTCATAAGTTCATGTCATGCTGGGAGAAGATATAACACAGGCTCTTGTGATCCGAGAAGACCACAAAGCACTCCCCAAAGAGGTAATGTCTCCACAACATCAGTGCGAACACTACTGCTGTAGCTCTAGTTCATGGGTCGCATAGTTACGCTCGTGAGGGATTAACTTCCTAGAACCATAACAGATCACTCCCTTCTTCTGCATCAGCATGCACCCCAAACCAAGGCCAGAAGCATCACAAAACACCTCATATAGCAACCCATCCTCTGGAAACCTGAGTACGGGAGCACTGACCAACATCTAATTTAGGTAGTCGAAATCTTTCTAGCACTACTAACTCCATAGGAAGACCCGGTTCTTCCTAGTCAAAGCTTTCAATGGAGCAGCAACTCGAGAGATGTCTGAAATGAACCTCCAATAATAACCTGCTAACCCCAAGAAACTATGAACTTTTGCCACGCTCTTGGGTGTTGTCCAAGAAACAACTGCCTCCACCTTCGATGGGTCTACTGACACTCCATGATGAGACAATACGTGACCAAGGAAGTGTACTTCTTGTGTCAAGAACATACACTTCGACAATTTCCCATAAAGCTGGTGGTGTCAAAGGACTTCCAAGACTACCCTGAGATGATCAACGTGTTCCTCCTCTGATCTTGAGTAGATCAGGATTTCATCGATAAACACAACGATGAACCGGTCCAGAAACTCTCGGAAGACAAAGTTCATAAGTCCCATGAATACATCTGGTGCATTCATAACTCCAAACGGCATCATTACAAACTCGAAGTGCCCATACCTTCACCTGAAAGCCGTCTTCAAGATTTCACTATCCTTTACCCTCAGCTGAAGATATCTAGATCATAGATCAATCTTAGAAAACCAACGTGCTCCCCTCAGTTGGTCGAAGAGATCATCTATCTTTGGAAGGGGGTAACGGTTCTTGACCGTAACCTGGTTCAACCTTTAGTAGTCTATGCATAGCCTGAGACCACCATCTTCCTTCTTCATGAACAAAACTGGATCACCCCATGGTGATACGCTGGGTCGAACAAAACCCTTCTCCATCAGATCGTCAATTTGAATCCGCAACTCCCACAACTCCAAATGTGCCATCCGATAAGGGTCCATTGAAATCGGACAGGCACCAGGATGTAACTCTATCCCGAACTCAACGTCACGTCGGGGGGGGGGGGGGTAGAGTCACAACCTCCTCAGGAAAAACATCGAGAAACTCCCCAACAACCTCCAGGACATCCATAATTTTCTGTATCAGTTGGAACCACTGATAACCCACCTAACAAGGAAAGGAGAGGCTTCCATGCCGACTTCCTAACTGATAGCTCCTCTCTCCAACAAAAGATACACGCTGCTCATCCACGTCGGAGAACACGACCCTTCTTCGGAAGTAGTCGATAATGGAACTAACAGAAAACAACCAGTCGATGCCTAGGATGACATCGTATGGCTGCATCAGTATCAAAAGAAGGTCCCCACTAGATTGATGTGGTCCCAACGTCAGCCCACATCCCCGGCAAACACAAGATATGCTAGTCTGGCCTCCAATAGTTGTACTCAACAGCAGTGGTACATAAAGTCTCTCTATGTCTAGTACCAAATCATGGGCTAGACCAGGTGCAACAAATGAGTGTGAAGCTCCCGAATCGAACAAGGTAGAAACGAGAGTGCTGAAAAAACAAATCGTACCTCGCACCACCTCTGGTCCTGGCGGAGCTGTCAACTCTGCTACGTCCAACTGTCCACGCCCAGCTCCTCTGCCTCTCTGTTGTCATCCACCTCCCCGACCACGCCCTGGTCAAGGTCCCTGAGGAGAACCCTGAGGTCGGCCTCCTCCTACAAAGTCTGCCCTCGGAGGAGTATGGTCATGCTTCTACTAGAAGGGCCTCGCCGGAAACTAGTGCTGTTGAGGTGGGTGCTCAACCTACCCACCTCCACCGTATTGATCTCGGGTCAGGCGCCGACTCTGAATGTGCCTGAAACCTCCACAAGAAAAACACTTCGGTCCTGGGCTCGTGAAAAAGGGACGAGGACCTGAATATCTGAACTGGAACTGCTGGGGCCTGCTCCCCACTAGCCTAAACCTGGATGGTCCCGTCGTAGGAGACCTGCTGCTGACTACCTTCCCCTTCGACGAACCTGGCAGGATCCCCTCACGTGGTGCACCTCCCTGCGAGTGCATCCTCTCTACAACCTCTGCCTTTTTATGTACTACTAAGTACACCAGAAGGGTGAAGGGGTGACAACATATTAGAGCGAAGGACGAAGCACCTCCTCCAAATGTCTCGCCTGAGACTCCTCATTTGGAAAGAGATCTGGAGCAAAGCACATGATATCCTTGAACGTTATCCCTAACTCTCGTACTGACATACTCCCCTGTTGAAGGGAGAGTAACTCCTACTGCTTCTCCGCCTTGATCATGGAATAAAGGAATTACTCTCGGAATTCCATCTCAAAGTCATCCCATGAAACTTCTGCCTCTATCCTCTCTCTGAGGTAGTGCATCCACCACTGTCACGCCGCACCTCTTAGCTAAATGAATGCTACCGGAACCCAGTACTACCTTGGAGCACGAATCAAGGTAAAAGTGATCCCTAGATCCTCAAGCCACCCCTCAGTCTCCGTATCCGAAGTACTACCCTCATACATCTTGAGGGTTTTCCGCTGGAAAGAATGGAGAGTCTTCTTCCATTGGCTATCTTCCTCCTCTCGGTTAATCCTCAACTAGTCGACCGCCTGAATCTGCTAGGCCTCGGTTGTCTGAGCCACCTGGGGACGACGTCCAGGTGCCATAGCTTTACGGTAAACAATGATCTCCTAAGCCCAAGTAGTAAAGAAATTTATCACGGTTTTATTTTATCATTTTTATTTCAATTTCCTTCCCAGAACACCCAAATCAAGTAAAATACAATCATGATGATGCATGTTCCTTCCCTAGGGTCTCTACCCTGCAATCAAAGTAGTCTCACGTGGTCGTTCGGTAGGCTAAGAGTCCTTGCATCAGATCATGGTGGGCCCTAAAATCGTGTGTCCTAGCCGGTCCTCCCTGGCCTATGTAATGCACCATGATTACCCAACACTTTTTCCCTACCATGCCATGCAATCCTCACTATACCTAACTCCAGAATCCATTTTATCTCTCAACCATCACCTCTGATACCATTCTGTCATGACCCCCTCCCACCAAGGATTCCCCTCCTGAGAAGGCAATGGTGAAAGGGAGATAAAGACCCAGAGTCCCACCTCCAGTAGGCCCCGGAGTGGCGACTAGCACCAAGGGTATGAGTTTTCACAAATATGGGAGGCATTACCCTTTTATTATTTTAATATTGGGAAATAGGACAAGTAAACCACAGAAAAGGAAAAGAACAAGTGTATAGAAATAAACCCAAACCAATCCCACATGCATGTTTAAATAGTTCTGAAACAAGTTACAAGTAAAAGAAAGCTCAAAAGTACAATACCAAAAGAAAACTAGAGTACAACAACTGTAAAAACTCCAACTGTCTGACTAGTAGGGTCCCGCACGACCCTGGTAGTTCTCCTTGAAACATGAAAGAAAATGTAGGGCGAGCATACAAGTATACTCAGTAGGGAAACCTAAAGCTCTCATGCACAGGTGGGGAGACATCCTAATGTCCTGTGAGAAACAACAGAAGAAACCTAGAAGGGAAATCTATCCACCCAACCTCACCAGCCATACTCACCAAAAACACAATCACAACATGTAGTAGTAGTATATAAGAACAAGAGTATTGTGTACCCCGCACCATTTCCCGTTAGTTAGCTACTCTTCATAACGGCGAACGTCCTGACGCTACCACACACTTCCCGCCCATACAAACCTGGGCATCACAACCATGAATCCCGCCTGCACACACCTGGGCCTCAAAACCGTCTATCCCGCTCGCACACACCTAGGCCTCACAACCACGTATCCCGCCCGCACACACCTGGGCCTCACAACCACATATCCCGCCCGCACACACCTGGGTCTCATAACCACGTATGCCACCCACACACTCCTGGGCCTCATCCTGAAGATTATTGGGAAACAGTAAAACCTTCTGAAAGATTCTTGGGCTAAAATCACCCCAATCAAAACCTACCTGAAAGGTCATAAGTGTAAGGTCACCTCAAGCCATCACAGCCTATGGAGGAAGGAGCAGAAAGGAGCTAGTAACAAAGGGGAAAACACCCTCTCCCATGAAATAGGAGTGTTCGGCACTAAGTGCTCAACATGGGTGGGGTGCGATAAAACAAAAAAGATACAGATACATATATGTATACCAAACAAAAATCCCAACATATGGATTCTAAACAAAGAAACTGATCACGTTCCTCGGCACTGCTACTACGAAGAATGTATACAACAAACAACCCCAACCGCATTTAGGTTTTCACATTTCAGTAGAATTAGTTTATTAGTTCCTTAATTACTGGGCAACTATCCACAACCAACCACATAGATCATTCGTAAAACATATCCCTGCCATCCACAAATCAAGTTAGGAAAACACAAAAAACACAACCAAGTACTTCTTATTATCCAACCAACCTCATTGATTATTATTCCTGTTCCATTACCAAGCCCTACCATTCATTAACACTTCCACATTTTATTTATTATTCACAACCCATAGCTCGTTCACATTCAAACCCATCCTGGCAGCCCTGATTCCAACCACCATAACCACAATCACACCAATACTCGTACATCATTATCCCTTTAATACCATTTATCTCAGCCCCGATTCCCACCAACAACATAACATTCACACCAACCCACAACCATGCCAACCACATCCCACTGCTCACCCGATCCACAACAACCCAAAAAACACCCCTTCACATAAATAATCCCTAACCAGCACCCACGTGTTTATTATTTCATATTGTTCCACCGAGGTGATCGCACAAGGGTTCTAAGTATTTAATCAACCAACTTAATGTGATTAACCAATTTCCACATTCAATAAAATTTTCATCCATAAAAAGATCTAGAAGGAGAGGGAAACATTTAATTGTGTAAGCAAAGCCCCCAACGACCGCGATTTTCAGTAGGCAGAAGCTCATTCAATTCACAACATAATATCACATGATATAAATAATGTAACTGAATTCATAAACTTCCCATCCCCGTTATATAAGCGAGTTATTATCTTTATTAAACCGGTTCAAATGTGTTTCAAGTAAACAAGAGGACACCCACCCCGCATGATGCACAATCTAGGGAGACAAAGGTAAGATCCCTACCTCAATAGGTTCTGATCACAATGCTCCCCTAAATCAACTTTAGAAGACGTCTGTCGGCATCCTTCACTTCTGTCGGGTCCCAAAAAAACCTCCTTGGGTGGAATTTGGAAAGGAAAGTCTGAAGGAAAGACAACAGATCCAAGCTCAGAAGTTCTGCCTCATCATTACGATCCCGTGGCTGCTGACGGATCAGAAATCATAGATCGTATGAAGAAGTTATGGAAGAAAAGGAGCCTTTGATTCTCTTGGGAGAGATCTGCTCAGAGGAATGGGGAGGAGAGGGGTGAGTTGAAAAGGAGTAGGGTACCCCTCCTTTTATAGGCATGAAAAACAAAAGTACATGGTGTGTACTTTATGGTATATGGTGTGTACTCGGCCATTTCACATAGTCTCCACGCAGCTTCCAACATGACCTTTAACGTGGCACGCGACCATTGACTTGTCAACACACATCTTGAGGGTAAAGCATACGCGGGTAGGGCCTACATGGCGTGTAGTATTGGACACACAGCATGTACCAATTTATTTCACAAGGAAAGGACATGGCCTTTAACACGGGGTATACCCGGTGAGTGGGTACACGACGTGTACTCACACTACACGTCGTGTAGTTTCAAAATTCTGAAAAGTGTGGGAAAAGTCCATTTTACCCTCCAGAACAATTTGTGACCTTATTTTGACAAAAGAATGGGCCGGAGAGGTCCGGCCCATTACATATGTAGAGACTGTGAGCAAGTGATGGGGTTACTCCTCTCTTGGGGATATATCATATGGTTACAGATACAAGCATATGATGTCATCCTCAACATGTATTGGTTTTATTTGGTGTAGGCTTTCCTGGATTTATTCAGGAGGCAGGTGTGGTTCTTCGATGCTGATGGAGATCCAACTGTGTTAGTTGGTGAGCAAGACCCTTAGATGGGTCAGAGGTGTGTTTTTTCCTTGTCATCCTTTATGGATGATCTGGTTTTCTATTCTTCAGAGGTTTAGATATTTTCATTTCTGAGGATCAAAGAAGTGTACCCTAATGTCTTTCTAGAATAAGTTGTAGCATTACCCCCTCGATGAGAGACCGAGTTTGGGATCGAGATACACCCAGCATCATCTCTTATCTATGTGTCTTCATATATGATGGACCCTTATGTGTTATGAGTGCTGTCTATATACATTGATAGTCTATTATAGTGCGGTTTTGTTGAGTCGAGTGTGTCCCAGCAGGGAGCACCAGTTTTGTTTGTGAATAAGGATGATGGTAATTTGTGGTTGTCTATCCATTATCCTCTCTAAAATTAAGTGTCAGTGAATAATATCTATCCTCTTCCATGGATTGATGATTTATTCAATCAACTGAAGTGTAAAAGAAGGTTCTCAAAGATCAACTTGCTGCCAGGATATCTTTAGATGTGTGTGAAGGATAATGATATCCCAAAGACTGCTTTCCATTATCATCATGGTCATTATGAGTTCGTTATAATTTTTTTCGGTGTAAAGAATTATTCATATGTGTTCATGGGGTTAATGAAATCTATGTTCATTGAGATCCTGGATATGTTCAAAATGGTTTTCATCGATGACATCCTTGTGTACTATGTGTCTATGGAGGAGCATGCAGAGCATCTGCACACCGTTTTGTGAGTTCTTCATCAACAATAGCTATATGGGATGTTTTCAAAGTGTGAATTATGGGAATGATATGTTTGCTTCTTGGGGAATGTTATATCCTAGAAGGGAGTAGTTTTGGATCCATCAATGACCGAATTAGTTTTGTCTTGGGAATCCTGCAACATAGTCATAGAGGTGCGAAGTTTTCTTGGTCTCTCATGCTAACACCGGATGTTCATAGTTGATTTCTCTCAGGTTGTGAATCCTATAATAGAATTTACTAGGAAGGATTATTCATTCATGTTGATTGATCAATGTCGGGTAGATTTTGAGTATCTGAAGAAGAATTTGGTAAGTGATCTTGTTCTTTTTCTGCTAGCATAGGAAGTTCATTTTAATGTTTTCTGAGATGCTTCGCATCTATGGTCTGGTTGTGTTCTGATGCAGCATAAATTTGTCATTTCTTATGGTTTTAAGCAGTTGTATCCCCAAAAACGTAATTATTCCACCCATTATATTGAGTTTTTGTTAGTTGTTTTTTCTCTGGATTTGTGGAGGTATTACCTCATTGGAGAGAACTTTGTGTTTTTCACTAATCATAAGAGTTTGAGGTATCTTTTCTCCTAGAATGAATTGAACTTGGGACAACATCGGTGGATGGAGTTCATATAGGAATATGACTTTGAAATATCATATACACCTGAAAATGGGAATGTTGAAGCTGATTTGTTTAGAAGGAAGTCACAGAGTGATGAAGTGTGTGAATCATGTGATTCCTAGAGAGTTATGGAAGAACTTTTAGAATTACATATTGATATAAGAGAAGTAAGGGGACAGAGGTTTTCTTTTTCAGATGATAGTGTAGCCATATTTGGTGCAGTAGGTGTAAGAGTACCGGTTGTGTCATCTAGTGTTGGAGGTCTGGAGAGATTGAGTTGTTTGTGTCAAGGCCCCTGATGGTTGGTTTGAGGACGAACAACTCCGAGTGTTATATCAAGGAAGGATTTTTGTTTCTTTGGAGATGTGTGAGATAGTTCTTAGAGGGATCCATAGTTATCCATTAGTGGTGCATCATGTCATGACAAAGATGTATCGAGCCTTGAGAAGTCCTTTTGGTGGCATGGGCTGAAGCATGATGTTTCGGATTTTGTGTCTCGATGTTGGGTCTTCTAGAAGGTGAAGGTCGAGCACCATGTCCCCTATGGTTTTCTCCAACCATTAGATGATCCTCAGTGGAAGAGGGATGACATCTCAATGGATTTTTTTAATGGTTTACCTCGATCTCAGGGAGTCCATGACTCTTTATGGGTTTTAGTGGAACATTTGAAAAAATTAACCCACTTCATAACGATAATGAAGTCAATCTTAGTGGATGTTTTTTCGAGGTAGTATGTGGAGGAAGTGGTGAGACTTCATGGAGTCCCCAGGATGATCATTTCTAATCTAGATCCTCATTTTAACTCCATGGTGTGGGGATGTCTCAATCATGCTCATGGTTATCTGTTATGCCTTAGCACTGCTTTTTATCCACAGATGGATGGTCAGATAGAGCATACCATCCAAAATCTTGAAGACATGCTTCACTCTTGTGTCATTGATTTTGGAGGTTCATGGATGAGGCACATAACCTTGGTGGAGTTCTCTTAAAACAATATTCTTCACTCCACCATCATTAGAACACCATTTAAAACCTTTTGTGTCCAAAATTTTCATTCTCTATTGTGATGGATTGGGGTCCTAGAGTCAGCAATTCTTAGGCCAAAACTACTGAAGAATATGATACAGATGGTTCATTTGATTCGTGAGAGGATGAAGGCATTGCAGGATCGTCTGAAATCATATGCCGATCAAAGGAGGATACGTTTAGAGTTTGATGATGGGTATTAGGTTTTTCTAAAGGTAACACCACATCATGGGTAGTGAAGGTTCGATTGTGGGGTTAATATTTCTCCCCAGTTTGTTAGGCCTTTCGAGGTGTTGGCTCGTGTTGGATTCATGGTGTATCGAGTAGCACTTCCCCCATAGATGAGTAGGATACACAATTTTCTGCATGTATCGTAGCTCCATTATTATCATAATGATGACTCTCATGCCATATATTGGGTTGATATTTATGTTGAAGATGATTTGAACTTCAAGAAGCAGCCTATATAGATCCAGGGACACAAAGAGAAGGTGTTGTGTAGGCATTCTATTCATTTGGTTCATGTCTTGTGGAGACACCACGGTGAGGATGAGGGTACTTTGGAACGTGACTCACAGATACGTGTTCATTACCCTAGGTTTTTTGATTTTTAACTATTTTTCTTAACGATGTTTGTTTCTTATTAGATACCTCTCTGGTTTATGAGATGCCTTTGTCTTGTTTTTTTATGGCTTGATCTCTTTGAGAGGTATCTCATTGTGTAGTTGTTCATATCCCTTACAATCTGGATTGGTTTTGGATTCTCGTGGACGAGAATGTTTTGAGTGGTATCTGATGTAATTTCCCGGACCAATCTGGCCCATTACATTGTAGAAATCTAGTGTTTGAGGTGTTTTGGGAGATCAGGGTGCATTTTCTCCAACAATTTTCCAAAATTGCAAACTATTTCATGAAAATTATTCACAAAACGGTGTCACAAAAACGATTTCATAGAAATGGTGTCACAAAAATGGTGTCACATAAACAGTGTCATAGAAACGATGTCACAGAATCGGTTTCACAAAAACAGTGTCACGGGAATGATGTCACGGAAATGGTATCACAGAAATGATGTCATAGAAACAGTGCCACAAAAATTGTGTTAGAGAAACGGTGTAAGAGAAATGGTGTCATATAAATGGTGTAAGAGAAACAGTGTCACAGAAATGGTGTCACATAAATGGTTGCACAGAAACAGTGTCAAAAAAAATGGTGTCATAGAAATGGTGTCACAGAAACTGTCTCATGAACAGTGTTTCTAGTACTACTTCATATTTACCTTTCCAAATTTCTATATTTTTACCATTTTTTCCAATTTAATGTTTTCTTTGACGATAAATGCATTAAAATTATTTTTAAGGGGTTTAGGGCCAATTAAAAGGCCATAACATCCAAATTAATTTTCCTAAGGTTCGTGAAGCCTTTTCATGGCCAAACCACGTGGTTTAATGTGATCCTACTTTAATAAAAAATCCAGTATATCTTAAATCACTACTCCATTAAATCTTCTAAAGGTATGATATATATTCCTCCCTTATTCTTACTCCATGTTCTCTGGTGCAAGATACATGAACCTTTCCTCCTTCCCATAGGATTGGTGTGATCAAACCATACTTCTTGCGTTGTTTCCTCTTAATGTTTCTTCCAACTGCATGTGCACCCCTTGTTTTGGGGAAATCAAGTAGTGTAGTTTAATCTTCAGTATATGTTATGATCGATAAGATTTTTCCATGTTCCTTTCCTTCTATTTCTCCTTGACATGATATGGAATGTGATCTCTATGTTATTAATGGATATTTCTTGGGTGTTTGCTGGTTTGGTGGTGTCTCTGCATCCTCAAGTAGATGCAATATTCTAGGAGAGGTGATCATGATCTATTTTTCTCAACTATTCTCATGAAAAGAGCATTAGAAAAATTTTGAGGTAGGTGAATTGTGGTCTCTATATTCTTTTACATGAAAATATAGAGTTAGCATGTTTTTTCCTACTAGATCAAAATGGAATTGGAATAATAAATATTTTAACTAGATAAATAAATTGGTATCGATCATATTCTATCTCCTCTTATTTTTCTAGATAGGGTGATATCTAGGATTTGCTTGTTATCTTTTCATTCTGGATTAAATTGGTAAATAACGTAACTCCAGAATTAATTAATAATTATTTGGATTAAGATAAAGAGGCATGTAAATCAATCTGGTTGTCGTTGTTGTAATTTTATGTCAATCAAATTGATGTAGTAGGCATGTTTAATTATTTTTCTTGGCCATCATAGCTTTAGTTTTAGAATGTACATAGATGGAAACTACTAATAATGAATTGGTTAATTCAAGAATTATTAAATAACTGGTTGTTTGATAAAAGATAATACCTTTTAGATTTCTGAGTTACCCTCATAGTTGTAAAGGCCTAGATCCATATGTTTGTAATTGTGAGAGCTCGTTGCATGTGAAGGAAGAATGCCATATTTAGGGCCAAGAGCCCAATTTCATTTTTGTGTACTATTGCTTGTGATGTGTTGTGAGCCTAGGTGGATGTTTTGATATGTGGGGGTAGGGAGGCCCATTTTTTGCGGTAGCAATTAATTCCTAGAGTAGAGAAATTCATCGGTCTATGCTTGTAGGTGTCGAGGATGACATCTATGATGATGAAATGGGTTTGATGTGAATGTTGGATTCTTTCTGAATATTGTTGGTTGTTATCTCCTTTACTTTCCCCACTGCTCAAGGTAGCTATTTTTTCTTACCCTCCATCTAAAAAAACGAAGACACGTAGGTTACGCCACATTCTATCCATGATTATATTCCTGAGGGTGGATAGTTCTACGCTCTTCCTATAGGTGGTTAAGACTCAACGAGTAGTTAATCTACTCACTATGATGATCCCCTTGTGTTTAGTATCTTATAATTGTTTTTCATGAATTACTCGGAGAGTAAAAATGTTGTTAATAAATGTTTAAAAAAATTATGTTAACCCATGAGGTTGGAGCTTGTTACAATGCAATGCTGATGTTGAAATTTAATGGAAGAGTAGACTTTGTGTGATATTATAATAAAATAAAATGTGTAGCTTTTAATGGTTAATTATTGTTTAAATAATTAATTAACATAAAATGCAACTGATAAAAAGGGAATGAAGTAATATAATAAATCTCTATAAATGGTTCTGTGCTTATAGGATATATAATCTTAGTAGTGGTGGTTCAGAGTCTGAGAGACGTTAACTACAATTGATTATAAGACTAGGCTATGCCCATAGTGTGGTTGTGAGCTATAATATATTTTGTACTTTTTATGTTTCTATATGATACTCCACCCCATCATTTAGGGAAACTGACACCCCAAGGATTTTCATCCATGGGGGTGTTTTCCTCAAAATTACAGTGGGAGGATGGATGGATGACTACCCCCTTTAAGCTCACTCTCTTCTATTGGTATTTACTTGTGCTAGTAGTAAAAATGGTTAGTTTTTCGCCATATATATGTGTTGAGGCCTATAATGGATTGTGTTTATTCACACACATATATTCTGGATATAGTTTTCTATGGACAAGAATAAGATTAATGTGTATAGGTTGTGATGGCTAGAGGATCTTTACTCGTTGTATGGGCTATAATGGCTTGAGGTTTAATGCCTGATGTATGATACAGGTTGTACGAGCTGTGGTGGCTGCCAAAAACTACTTGGATACTTTGGTTATATAGACGTGTTGGTTGTTCTGCAAAAGTTACATGTTGTAGTGCTTCGCCTAGGTGTCTGCAGGAAACCCTTTTGGATAGAGATTCTTAGGATGTGTGAAGTTGGGGAAAAGAAAAAAACAGTGGGGAAGTAGTAGTGGGTTACCCTTGATATTGTTTATTATATTATATACTCTTAAATGATATACTTTGTGAGAGTAGTTGTGGTGAGTCTGGGAACTTGGAATACCTATTCAGGTTATGAGTTAGTTTCAGTTGTTGTTCACTTTACTTTAGCATTCTTTCTTTAATTTTTCACAAGAGGATCTGAGGAATATCCTACTCATTATACTATTATTCTCACCCTATATATATAAACGATTTTTTCTGGTCACTTGGTGCCGGTTGGAGATCATGCTGGTTACTACTAGCTTGGGGTTGCAAGAGCTATTTGATATTTGTGGTTGGTTTTATTTTTACATTCTTTTGGTACTTCAAGTTTTCCATTTTAGTTGTAGTAGTTCTTTCAAGACATTAAATATGTGCACTTGTCTTTTATTTTATATTGTTGTCTAAGTTGGAGTTGGTTGGTGTCTATATTATCTTTCACTTTTGCATGTGTTATATTAGAGGGTTATGCCTCCAATTTGTGTGTTTACAATACCCTCAGTTCTAGTCTTCAACCCGAGGCCTACTAGAGGTGGGACTCAGGGGGTCACTATCTCCCTTCTCACATTTCTAGCCCAGGAGGGGTACACCTTGTGGGGAGGGTTTCATGACTTCCCCAAATAAGAATTCATGTTAAACCAAAAGGTTACATACACATATCCAAAAATATAATCATACTCTTTAAAATTCCATTAGTTATTAGTTAAAACCTCAAAATGGATGTTTAAGACTCTGAACTCATGGTGAACCTAAAAATTATATACCAATGATGGTATCCATAACTCTTAAGACAAATTACCATGAAACATAATAATCTCAAAAGTTGTCTAAATCCTACCCTAACTCCAAATATAATATACTAATACCTTTACTCCAAGATCTAATGTTAAAAACATAAAGTTTAAATTTTTTAATTTATACTGACATATATGACCCAATTTTTTCCATCAAATAAAAAGTAACAAAAAACTGAAATATTTGGTCACTTACATACCTAATTACCATTTATGTTTAATGTTTTATTGAATTAGGAAAAACTATTAATAACTTCTGTTCATAAAAATATAGTTCATAAAGGTCAACAACATCTCCCACTATACCCAGTATTTCATATTCCATGTCAAGAATTAAACATATATTATAAAATTCATCACATATTAAAACATTCCAAACACAAGTCATTTTTCATCATTATTTATAACCTAAGAAAAAGAATCATAAGAAAGGTTTATCTCAAAATCCAGGTAAGGGTAATCATGGGAGATATCAATCGATAATAACATGAAAGAATATTATAATCATAAGGGTATAAGATCTTGACAATAACTTAAAAAGATCCTACCCATTATGAAAAGGATCATAAACATGATTAATTCCATAAAACATTAGAATTTCAAAATAAAAGAATCATAATAATGGGAAATCATATTAAACTGATTATAAACATTAATTCCATTTCATATATGTGGGTGGCATCATAATAAGTATAGAAACCATTTAATATGCTAGGGTTAACTTGAAAGACCATTTGATCAGGTATGAATGCTTGTTTCCCATAGTGGATCAAGCACATTAACTAGTTTCTTATAATACATCAAGCACATTGACTTGTTTTCGACAAAGGATCAAGGAAATCAATTTGCTTCCTAAAAAGGATCAATCCCATTAACTATTTTACCATTATTATTTCATGAGATATAATACTTTATCCAATGCATTGAAGGGAGATATAGGTCCCACCCATGACATAATGAAAACCAGATATGTTTGTGCAATAAGATCAAAAAACATTCATCATATCAAAACCCATGAAATGAAATGGGATTCATACACATTTTATCATAGCATACCCCATTGAAAGGAAATGGGTTTCATGAACATTTCATCTTTTCATCATAAAAACCCATTCAGAGAAAGAAAAAGGATGGAATACTTGGATCGTAACCAAAATAAATCAAAATTATAATCAAGGGATTTTAATTTTGATGAATACATATTCGATTAAAGGGTTATTAAAACCATATTGAATAAAATACACTTTCAAAATTAAAAAACACTTTTAAAAATCTAAAATGCATGTGAAAAAAAGAAACCAATTTTCATTGAGAAAATCCTTATAAAATTGTAATGTATTCTTCAAATCATTGAGGTATAAAGTTGGTGGGAATATTTATTCATTCTCTATGTGTTAGAAAACATTATTTTTAGATTTTATTAGAAAATCCACAAAGTGACTCATTTGGTAAACAAAAAAATATTTCATTCAAACCATTTTTTAAAAATTAAAAAATGGTTTAAAGGACTTTAAAAAATCATGGGATAAGAGTGAAACATTTTTTAGAAACCATGGACATGGAATAGAAATATTCTCTTATGGAGAATCAAATATAAAAAATCATCAATAATGATGAGAATTCAAAATAAAACCCTTATAGCTTTGGTAACTTTTGAATTGTAATCCATGTCAAAGAAATAAACATATATGGATATGTAAATCCCCATAATATTTATGATACATACCATAAAAGTCATTTATGTTATATATAATACACCGCATAAAGAAGAAAGTGTTGAATATGGCATATGTCTTAGAAAGGTAAAAATGAGATAAAAAATCCCCTACTACTTTCATAACTTTTGAATCATAAGCCTTGTGAAGGAAATAATAATATATGTGTATGTATATAACAGAAAATTATTTATATTAATCATTAAATACATTCATAGATAGTATATTCACCACACAAAAGAAACATGTAGTGTATAAGTCATGTGCCCCATATAAATAAAATTGAGACAAAAATCTTTTACCTTAAGTCTCACTCGTCACATAAGTTCTTTATCAACATCAATAATAAAATTTGGATAATTATATAATTTATTAAGATCATTTTTCAAGTTTATTATTCCTTTTATCAGACATATTACCTTGTTATAAAAATTACTAAATCATTTATGTTCACATTGGGTGTTTTAGTGATATTTGGCACGTAAGGCCAAAATGAGTTTGGTAGGATGACTATGGTCAAAGTGCTCATTATTAGATTATCCAGAGTAATTATCTTGGAATAATTATCATTTTTATACATCAATTATACTTGTAAATAAAACAATTAAATTAGGTTATAAAAATTAACTATGTTACAATCATGGAGATGGTAGGTCATGCGTATGCATGAGTAACGTTTTCATTTTTCAATGATCTTTAAGAAATAAGGTAAGTGTTATTTTATCTTTATATAATGATAATAATATCATATATATCATAATAATTCATTAAATAAACTTATATATATCACCCAAGTTATGTGGTTATGAAAAATAAATCACATCACTTCGTGGATGTGGTAGTCCACACATATGTGCGAACGACATTATCATTTTTCAGTGCATAGAATGGTATAATGGTAAATAATAAATTATATTTTTAGAATGATAAATATGTTATGAATATCATATATTAACATTAATTCCATCATTATAACCAGTATTGAGAGATGGTGACACTATAAAAAATGCTTTTCCCGATGGTTTTTTAGCATTTAGCAGCAGTTTAAACTGCTGCTAAATGGTGCACGTTACTTTCAAAAAGTACAACATATTTGAGTGTTGAGAATCATTTCACAGCATTTTTTATTTTTCATTGTTTCATTTGGTGGCAATTGTTTTTGTTTTAAAAAAGTATTTACATAATTAATTAATTTATTATTATTATTTATTATTATTATTTATTGTTATTATTTATTATTTATTGGTTATTATTTATCCTACCATGCATGCCATGGATAAATTTGGAATATATATGCATTGGGAGAGATTAAAACTACTTTGCTCTTGGATATACTATAATGACTTTACCCCTCTAGTAGCCCCCTTATCTGGTCATTAAACAGTGTGTAATATAGTTGTACATACACAAATAAAAAACAAATAATGATATTAAATAATAATATATAATTAATACATAATAAAGAAGTAATAAATTAAAAATAAATTATTTAATAATAGATATTTGATAAATGATAAATAAATAATAATTAAATATTACATAAATTATAAATATATAAATCATCAATAAATAATAATAAATAAATAAATAATAAATGAGTATAAATAATAAATGATAATAAATAATAAACTATAATATATAATAAATAGTAATAAATATATCAATAAAAACTAATGAATAAAAATTAGATAAATATAATATATTAAATATTAAATATTAAACAAATAAATAATCAATAGAAAAGAAAATAATAATAAATCGATAATAAATGGATAATAAATTATAATAATTAATAAATTATTCATAAATAATAAATAATAAATACCTAACAAATAACTAATAAATAAATAATAAATAAATAATAAATACATAATAAATTAATAATAATTTAATATATAAAAAAATATTTAATTAATATTTAATTATTAAATAAAGAATCAAAAAAATAATAAAAATAAATAAAATAAAAATAAATAAATATTAAATATTAAATATTAAATAAATATTAAATTTCCATTTAACAGTAAATTAGTAATAAAAATAAATCAATAAATAATAAATCAATAATAAATAAATAGTAAAATAATAAATTATAAATAATAACTATTAAATAATAATTGTATAAATAATAAATAAGAAATTAATAAAATTATAAAATTATAAAATTATAAAATTATAAAATTATAAAATAATAAAATAATAAATGGATGTACATATGTATAAATATATATACTTATAACCAAATTTACACACATATATATATAAACACATATTTAAGTTATATAAATATATATAAACAAACTCATATTTATAATGGTATATTAATATGAATATATATATATACACAAGTAAATATAAAAATCTATATATATATATATACTCAAATATAGTATAAAAATATATAAACATAAAAATGTATCAATATTTACAAATGTATATAAAATTGATAATTATTTATTTTAAATTAAGTGAGTAAAAATATTGATATCCGTTGGTTTTATATGCTCAAAAGTATATTTCTATGTATATATGTAGTTATCTATGTGATTTATTATAAGTAAATATATGAAAATATGTATATATTTAATTCTAAGTAAAACTACGTCTTGAAAAATGATAAAAATTCAAAACTATATTATTAATATGAATATAATCCATTAGAATAAATTTATTTCCCACCAAAAAATTCAATAAAAACCCCCTTAAACAAATCCGAAAATCCATCAAATGTTTTAAAATTAGGGTGGCCTGACTAAAAACACAGTTTTGAAGGCCTTTGTGGCCTTTTGGGGGGGTTAAAAAATAGGTCAACTCTCATAGAGATCATTCCAACTCCCTCCAATATAGATCTTGTCGTAGGCTTAGATTTGATATGTGTTAGGGCCCAAATGGACACCTCGGTCAAAAGTTATGGTTTATTGAAGTTCATGTTTGATTTCTTACATTTCTTGAAACTATAAAAAAAATCTCTTTTAACTATTACAAAATATAAATCTAATGTGGTTTTATTTCATTTCATAATATTTTATTTGACTAGTTTTGGAGCTAAAATGGACTCTAGAATCAAAATTTACGGTCAATTGATGTCGAAGTTTTATTTTTAACTTATCAAAAAAAATTAGTTTCAAATTGTTAGTAACTAATAATTGTAAATATTTATTAATCAACATATTTTAATTAATTAAAATTATAAATAATAAATTTTATATGAGTGAAAATAATACATCATAAATCATAAATCATAAATAAATATATTTTTATTAATTTTATTCATTTAATTTAATGTCAGTTTTTTAATACCACCTCTATTTCACTATAGTTTTTTAAATACTTATACATAAAAAATTAGAATTTTTTTAAATTTAAAAAATTATATATATATATATATATATTATGGTGGTTTTAACAACCAACTCTAATTTATTTTTTGATAAATAATTTTGTGGTGGTTTTTGAAACCACTTTGAAACAGTTCTCTAGAAATTCCATTTATGTAGTGTAATAGAAAACAAATTAAGTCGGTTTGCGAGGTGATAGTCGGTTATACACAAGAATGATCGTTTTTTCTCATTTGGTGGAAGCAGATTTGGATATAAGCTGTCAAATTAAAAAAACACCTTATTATATGGTATATACATTTTTTAATATATAATCATTATTTAGGAATATTTTAAGGAGTTGGAAGAAGAAATAAAGCAGAAACACTTGATTAAAAATTAATCCGCTTCTTTGAAAACCTTTATTGTTTGTCACCACAATACCGCTAATGTAGGTGTTTTCCAATAAACAAACCTCTAAAATTATGTAATATAATCTAGTAATGGATTTGGGTAGGTATTGGCCATATAAAATGCATTTTTAAGAGTTAAGAAAAGAGATGAATAGGTGCCCCTTTATAAGAAAGGGGAGGGGCATTCATTGAAATTTTCCAAATATTAAATTAATCTATATTAATATTCTATTCCAAATGGATCCATATTAATTGATTTTTAATATAAGATTATTATGGTTCTAAATAATCTCATATAACAAAAATTAGATAAGTATATACTATGTTTTTATCCTTATCTTTTGGTTTTAACCCATCATTGACCCTTTTTAAGCATATCGTGACAACAAGTATTTTTACTCTTTGAGGGTAAACACTGTTATTATAAATGAAAAAAAACTCTATAAATATACCATGGTTGATATTATCATAAATACAACAATAACATGCAGAAATTTAATATTTTTATGAATTTTATATAATTTAATAAATATTATTTTTTATAAAATCCCAATAATGTCAATTTTTTGAACTATTGCTCACATCAAATTTAATAATATCAATATAACACATATAATTAGTCCCAATTATTTTAATACATTCCCATAATATCATGGGTATATATAAAATTCCTAGGGAATATTATTTATCTCAAATTATATTACCCTTATTATTTTTAATAACATTTATTTGTTTTGACAATAACTAAATAATTATTATATCAGCGTTGTGAAGCATTTAAGGTAATTATTTCATCACTAAAAATTAAAAATAAATTATCATGATGAATATAAATCTTTTACATTTAAAAATACTATTTATAGTTAAACATATTATATGAATAACCCCATATAAAAATATATTTTTTATTAAAAACAAGAGTGTGACATATTGGACATTTCATGAATTAAAATGCTATAAAAGTCATAATATCATATAAATGGAAAACATTTCATATAAATGAATATAGGATGGAAATGGATGTAATTTAATCATCCCATAAAATTAAATCATGTGTTGGAGTCATTTTAGAATCCATAATATTTTTTTTAACTTTAATTACATGATTTACCCTTTACTATAGTAACAAAAATAACTAAGGTTACTATTCATATTGACCATAAATAAAAGGAACTTATTTATTAAATTTTGAACTCGTGATTCCAAATATGGAATCCTTTTTAAAAAAATAAAAAATCACATAAGTTGTAGAATATAATTTAAAATTAAATCAAAAAAACATGATGAAAAACAGTTTTTCAGAAAAATTCCCTTTGTAAATATAATTTTTTTTTATAAATTAAAGAATAAAATCATTTAAAAAAATTAAAATTAAAATATTTTACATCAAAATCAACTAATTAAATTTTAATAATAATTTAAAATATAATTGGAATTTGTAAACACTTTAAACGAAAAATACATTTTTCACTGAAAATAGTATTAATCAATATTCATTGAAACATCAATATTTTCAGAAAATTATCAATTATTCATCATAATATATTTTTTAAATTATTAATTGAAAATTAAAATTTAATTTTTAAAATAGATTTTCATGAACTTCTTTAAATTAATGATAATATTCACTCATAAAAAAGAAGAAAACACATTTTTGATGAAAACATATTTTTTAAGAATAAAATGAAATTACTAAAAATTATGTCATTATTTCCCAAGTAATTTTCAGTATATTTATATTGAGTTAAAACATTATATTAATTCTATAAATTAGTTAATCATATTCATACCTGCCAATTTAATGGCTTGGTTATAATGTCCACATAATAATATTGTGTTTTTATTTTAAGCTCGATGTTACATCTCATGTATGCAATTTAACACAGTATTAAATTTTAAAATATAATTATATTACATTCTCAATCCCTATATTTAATAAATTACATCCTTACAATTTGAACTAAGTCTTATTAAGTAGGGGTTTTTCTTTTTGAAATTCCTCTATTGAAATCTCAAATCAAAAATAACGGTTAAAAAACATCATCTTGAAAGCAGTGAAATGGAAGTACATGGTCATCTAGGATAACACATATCAAATTTCTAAATATTATAAAATTAGTGGTATGTTATTATAATGTAATATCTAGTGATCAATAATCATAAGATATTTAATTCTCTTGATAAAGTAAACAATTATAAAACCATAAACCATTGATGAGGAAGACATCATCAACTCATCTGAATTGAAAGTTATAAGAATTTTATTTTTCTTAAGGTTTTTTTCATAGATTTTAGTAATTAATTTACCATATAAAATATAAATATAAGAAAATATAATTAATTTACAAGTATATTTTTATCCTTTAATAAATTCTCACCACACTCTCATTTTTGCTCCAGACAATTAGCATTTAAGATGACTTTTTCATGAATGCGGCACTAAAATCAATTTATAATGGATATAATATTCTAAAAAATAATAAAAATATATTCCTATTATATTTAGTAATTAATATAAACAAAAAAAGTTACCTCCTAATGAGATGACTACCAAAAATATTAAACTATCACATGACGAAAATAACTTTTATTTCCAAAATTCAACATTAATTCATGAATTTTATCTTAGATCATTCAATAAATAACTATCCTGAAAATTATTCTAAATATTATGAACTAGAATTGATGCCCAAAAATCAGATGTATTTCATCACATCATCTCCCATGATTAATTTATAATTTATCTTCAAATAACATCAATAACTCATAATGTCTGATTCCAAAAAAATTATATGCCTTAATCATATAATCACCATGATATTATGATAAATTACATAAATAAGATAAATCACCTTAAAAACGTATTAAAATAATATATAGTTACAAAATATAATTCAACTATTACACTTTAAAGAAAATCCCATAGTACTTTTTTTACCTTAATCCTATAATGCTCCACATCATTATTCTAAATTTCTTCCAATAAACATTAATAACTTAATCACCAAATCAATTTCTAATATCACAGTTATCAATAAAAAACATATATTAATAATATTAACATAACGACTATCCATAAAATCAATTAAATAATGGAAAATAATTTCATACTAACCATGATATCACATAGCCTAGTGGTCGATGAAGCACCATCATCACCCTTCGGGTGTGGGTTCAACCCTACAGCCTCACCGGATGTGAAGAGTTGTTTCCCGACCTGTGCGTTGTCCTTTTTATATACTATTTTAATATAATCTTTATAAAATTAAAAAAAATTGTGAGACAACCTCAAAAATAACCTTAATATATTCCATATTAAAGAACATTTTTAACCAAAATGATTATCTCATACCTTACATTTTGAATCCCAAAATGTAATAACTCATACATACCTCAAAATGAAATATCATATAATGCTTAATGTTTATAAATAACTTTAATACTTCTCTACATTAAATTTAAACACATTCTTCCTAAAATAATATTTCATGTCAAACCTAAGAGTTATATACCTACCCCAAAATATCATTATCCTCCTTAAAATTCCATCACTTAAAACCTCAAAAGTGGTGTCTAAGACTCTAAACTTATGGTTAACCTCAAACTTATACACCCATTATAGTATCCATAAATTTTAAGAAAAATTATCATGAAACATCTTAATATCAAAAGTAGTTTAATCCCTTCTTTAATACTAAATATAACCACCCAAGATCCACATGGCGTTAAAAATATAAAATATACATTTATGGATTTGATAATAATATATGTGACCCAATTCTTCCCATAAAAAACCTACAATATCAAAATTAAATATTGGATCACTTACATAACCAAGTACCATTTAGATTTTTGAGATTTATAGAATTAGGACAGACTATAAACAACTTGGTTTCATAAAAAAAATTCATGAAGATCAACATCATCTCCAACTGTACCCATCAAATCATATTCCATGGTAATTATTCAAAATATCCCATAAAATTCCGGGCATATTAAACCATTCATAACACAATTAATTTAGAATAATTCTTCACAACATGGGAAAAAAATAAATAAGAAATGGAGATCTTGGATTGTTTTTGAGGTTATGCATGGGAGATATCAATTGATTATCATATGTGTAACGTCTCTAACCTGGGGGCCACTAAACTAGTTCTCTAATTCGGAATGTTACATGACCTCAAGAACACCTCCCCATTTGCCAAAGTTTTTCGACTAGTGGCGATGGTCTAATAATTTTCATGGGGAGACTATACCCACATTACCAGAGTAAGTCACAGCTGAACACAATAAGAATAAAGGAAGAAATATGAAACAACCAATAAAAATTTCTATTAAAATGTTTCCCAAATGGGGTACAACGTAAATCAAATACAACATTTCCATACCACACTAGTAGTTCAAGTTAATAAAACCCAAAATAAAACAAACAAACACAACTCCAAAAGAGTCCCGAGTCTATGTCTGTAACATTCTCCATGTACATCCCAAGACCAACTCAACCTCTTAGTGTAGGGCCCTTTCCCTCATCCTGACCTGCAACCAATAAATCTTCTCGGGTACCCAATGGTTCCCCGAGAAGGGTGTGATTACAAAACTCAGTAGGCCGCCAGCAGTGGTGTCTACAAAATATCTAGTGTAATATACAGTTCATGCAGGTACCAAATAAATTATATGTAAACAAGGTACTGTTAAGGTTCCATAAGTTAACAAAGTTCATTTAATTTATTCCTAGCATTTATCCCAATTACACTCCTTATACCATCTTCATTACTCAACCCATTTCATCACATGTTCCCAAGGTTAGGTGTAAATATAAACTATACAAGTTTCTAAGGGAATATGTCGTAATGAATAGGGGAAAATAAATCAAGTCCCAGTCTCACTAGGGACAAACATATAACTTCCACACATTACCCTCACCTCAAAGCATCAGTTCAGGCGGAATGAAACCATTAGGGGAATAGAGCCTTTTCCCCTTCTCTAATTCGTGCATTTTGGGGTGGATTTTAGATCCTTATTCTAACTCAACCTGTGGGCATAGAACCTCAAGTCAATACCCCACTCTACCTAGCCATTTTCACATTTATATTTATCAAGTCACCACAACCATACCATAACACAACTGAGCATATTCAATTTCATTATAATTCACAGTACATGACAACAACATGGGAATTTGTATCATTCTATAACCCATAAACACATTTACCAATTATAGATCATAACCATCTAGACAAACTCTCATTCCCATTCCTTAACCCATTCGTTGTATTCAACAACTCATATGCCTTATCCAAATTCATCATTGACCATTCATTAACCCATTTATCCCACTTATCATTTCTAGTACATTTCTCATATCACACAACACAACCCCTTTATTACGTCAATCATTTATGTGTTCCAATTAATTCCCATTTATTCACCCCTTTCCACAAATTCATCCATTCCCATTCCATTACCCAATTACAAGTTCACCATTTAGTATCCAGTAATCCCCTTAGTCATTTCTAACGAATGTTCATTAAATAATAGATATAGTTTCACTCAACCCAATTAACCATTTCATGTCATTCCAACAACATCTTACACCCTTATATACCTAGTTGAATTATTTATCATTTTATTTACAAGTTAATCAACCATTAAAAAAATATTATGCTTGTGTTCCATATTAATAATCGGCAACCCTCCACTTAACCCCACCACCCTCTAGGTCCGGGTTTTCTAGTGCACCACGTGGGTGGACCTATAATAGTCGTTTCCTCCTCCATGCATCCCACAGTGATCATGAGGGTTTTCAAGAAATCATTTAGACACCTAGTTTATTGATTCATACCCAAGATAACCAATATATAATATGACAAGGGAAAACCCCCAACACACATACACCAATCTAGGGGGAAAATATGGGATATAAAATTTAGACCACCTACCTTGAATCCATTAATGAACAAACTGTTAATCAGGGCATTGCATCTGGACTCAGGCACACCTTGAAGTCTCAATGTTGATCTCATCTGAAAATGAGGGTTTTAGGGTTTCAGATGGAGAAGAGAGGAAGATACAACCTTTATCTAAAAAAGAGATGCAAGAGGAGGATTAGTCTTACCTGGATCTTCAATCTGCACTTGACGGCACAGAAAATGACCAAGAATATAAGGATATCCATGAATGAGAGATCTTGTGATCTTTGGTTAGTTCCTAGCTTTCCAAAGGAGAAAGAGGAAGAAAAAAAATGATGGGTCTTCAAATCATGAGGTGACATTTTTTTATTTTCATTCAAACTTTTCTGGACCGCACGGTTTACCCACACGTTTTTCCAAACCTTACACAGATTGTGTGAAAAATAAGTTCTATGATAGGCTAGACTGAACGGTTCCCTTGGGATCTCGCACGGTTTTCCCTAACCATTCATAGACTGTGCAAAGGCTACTGTCCAAGGATGGCTGGTCCGCATGGTTTACCCACTTGATTCCCCCTAACTGTGTGCACACCTTGTGCCTTGCACTGCTTGGCCTGATTGCTCTTCTCTTCACGCCCCGAGTCCCTAGGCAACCCTTGAGCCCCCACATTAACTTGAGAAATAGTTACCCAGCATCAAAGTAGAGATCGAAGCCAACATTTAAACGAAAACATTCTTTAAGAAAATATGGGACCTTACAACCTCCCACCTTATAATATATCATCCCCAACCAACTGTTCCTAGAATATCTAAAACTCCATTGATAAAGTTCATTCCCCTAGTTCTTCTTATCCAACCACATTCCATGTTTCTATTTTCATATCACAAGGCCATTGAATACGGTTCAAGGGCACAAACATTCCCCTCAATACTTCCTCACCACCACCCACATCACAAACCAAAAAACTCTTCAAGGATTCATCCACTTCAACCATTCCCACCATGAGAGTTTCATGGGGGAAACATAGGTGAAAAAACCTAACTCACAACCCATGGGAAATTAACACGCCACGTCATATCGTTCTGAAGGAACCAATCGGCACCTCATCATCCCAATCCTCTGCACAACTCAGGACCCAAATCACTTGGTTTAATTTTTCCTATTCCCCCAACTCTAATGATTACCAAAACTATAATCAAATGAAAGAAAACACATGATCCCTCCAACCACATTCCCTAAATAATTCAATCCATGATTTTACAACAAAATGCTACCCAAAAATATCAGGTACTCAACAAAATAACTTGTGTCAAGGCTCGCTATCAGGGCTAAATTACCCAAACGATGACCACTCAAGTATCTACAACCTAAATCTATGATAACGTCATCAACCAACCAATTATGAGGTATGGTTCTCTCCACAATTTTCAATTACAAGGATCCTCCCCCATCGATGAAGGACCTCATGAACCCAACTCAACTCTCCCACCATCTAACATATTCCAACTCACTGTACCAAAGCATACATAGGGGAATTATCACACATTGGAATCCAGTCGCACCATCGAAACCATTTGGAATAACATTCCCACACTATCCCTTTCAGGGTCTAAGATCAACCTGACCTCAATCATATACAACGTCATTTCAAAAAAGAACATTCCTCCACAACATGAACCTAGAGGTGGGTCACTCCCACCACACATGTTCAAGTTTATCATTATCATCCCATACACCAACTGAGGTCATTTCTTGAATTCTGGTAGAATTCCATCTGCACAGCATTAACTCCTCCCAGACCATCATAGACTTCACCCCCAACATCACACTACATCACAGAGACATGGTTAACTCAAATTGATGACATTTAAAAACCACTCGAGGGATAATTACCCGAGTTTAACCCCAATCATCATTGGGTTTATAAGTCCCCAACTACCCATGCCACCACTTGTTGTCATATCCAAACGCACCCTTCTATGACATCAGCACAGAAATAAAAAGCTTCACATGGAAGCATCCTGGGTTCTAATCCAAGACTTGGATCCTCAGTCACTACATATAAGTCACACATGCCTCTCCTAGGAACCTAAAAAAGCACCTTACAGGTTCTTCATTAGCATCCTAGTGCCACTACATCGACTTGATGTTCTCCTCTACGCACCCAGTACTGATATATCACTCTCCACCTTAGGATTGTTGGTACCATTTCTCAACACGAGGGATTCCAACCACAAAAAATTATACATGGTCACAAATAGAACCCCAAACGTAGATATGGACATCCATCCTTTTCCCAAAACAAGAAAACGAACGTCACCCAGTGCCCATTCTCGACTTCTGTGGATGGAACTCATGATGTTTATCAAAATTAGGTCCATCCAGAGGACCTCAACCTAAGCCATAAAGGGTGTACATCCCCACCATCCAGCTCCAAATATACAGTTTCCTTGACCGTAATCTTCATAATGTCCCTCAATCAACCAAACACCTTCATGTCTCTTTGTGTGAGCTCGAGCTTCTCAACATACCTGGGACGTTTTCAAGATATTGCGCATGATCGTCACTGGCTGAGGTACACTAAGAATTTTTCGATGAACACCTCCACTAACTTATCAATTTCTAATGACAAACTATAGAAAACTATGACCTTCCAGCGATCTTGGGCCCCCTACCAAACGTGCCTCATCAAAACATAACCACCACCACTCAGGTGTGACTTCCAAAAACTTTTAACCATTTCTCCACAACCATACCACAAAGAAGTCATAAAAAAATGTTTCATGAGCACTATTTACACCACACCACTCGAGTTCTCTCTATGTGTCCCTGTTAGCTAACAACCAAAGCATAAAAATCTGTTACACCAATCAAACCAATGGTCTCACTAAATAACCTTAACTTTCATTTAACACATCGCATGTTTACTTTCCCAACCAATTATATTGGTTAGTTAGTCCCATCAGTCCAGATACTTCCTCTACATCTCACCCTCAACTAAACCATTCATATCACAAGTTTATCCATGTGACCACCGTCACCATGGGTTTCACCATCTAGTGAAAACATATAACCACACTTCCACCACCCTTGTTTTTTATTCTCAAAAACATGTTTTTGACCTCTTATCATATGCATTACGATGCCCTTATGAATGAACCAGGAACAACAATACCATTCACTAAAACTTAGGGTACTTATTATGCATTGACACCATCTCTCAAGAACGTCCCATGCTTTATATACAAGTCACTTGAGCTGCTGGGATAACCTCCCACAAGGTCACCCTTGATTTTCAAAAACTATCATCACATAACCATGACTCGAGTAGCATCACCAACCATCAACCTTCCCACATATCCCTCAAGGAAAAACTAGCACCATGAAACTCTTCGAGTTCCACTATCAAATTCAAAACATCCACATGTGAGACTCACACTAAAAATAACTAGAAACCATGTTTGACCACTCTCATAGGTCACATTGATGGTGAATGATACAAAATCCCTAGACTAGAGTCATAACCAAGAGAATCCATTGGTCTACTCTTCAAACCATATTTATCATGATACGAACATAGAAATTCTTATGAAGGGAATTCTCACTCCCATTTTGATTCACCCTATTCCTAGTGCACCAAAAAACCATCTACTATTGGTTCCACACCCAAGGTGTACACATTCATCGGCACTACGAGAAAAACATCCTCTTTGGGATTCAAGGCACAACTCACTAGGTCTCTACTCACAGGGTCACCAAGACCCAGGAACCATCCTTAGGGTTTAGTATGCACTCCGTACAGCCACAAACCATGAGAGTTTTCTTACACACACAATTGAACAACCACCCACAAAACAAAAGCCATAACCCTACCAATGGTACCCTAAAGACACCACTTATTCTGTAACACAACTGGTTAGGTCTCATGATCAAACAAGGGAAATTTCTCAGCCCAACCAACACATAAAAGGGTAAAACCAAAAACACCACGTATACCCACCTTTGAACCCAAACATTCTCATTCTAAATTTATGATTCAATCAACACTTTGAAGAATGGCTGATATAATTTAATCGCAGATGGAAGGATACCATGTGATCAACCTTAAACAAACCATTCTTTATACTCTACCCTAACCATCAACATCATGCTCTGAGAACTACCCCATACCATACCTACCATGGGTCATGGTTAGATGTGGGTAACAAATTTACATAACCACAAGCCTTTCGTCAACACCTCTTCAAACCCATTCTTATTTTACAACATGATTCCTTCCCCTCAGGAACATTTCCCATTTCAATACATGCTAAGATATTAATTTTAACTAATTTACACCTTTCATTAGGAAAAATTCATTAAAAATTTTAACATCATTATGAAATCTTTTTCCCGTAGACACCGATTCAACCTTTACAATTTATCACAGCCCAAAATTTTAACTCGGTCATAACATTTCATTATACATGATATTCCTAAACTATTCATTTTCATTATTTTCATTCACCCTCTTGCATTACCATTATTAGGAATCATTTTTTTTAGATTTATCAAGGATTTAAAATGCATTCTACTTTCTATGCCTCGTACAACAATCATGTGTGTGTTTCTATATTTATGCATGCCAACAATATCATTTGGTGCCTAAAATGGTTCCTGAATGCACTTCCCATGCCATTCCAGCAATGAAAGAAATATCATTAATAAACCAAATCACACAACATATGAATCACCCAACGGTGAAATATAATTCATCTATAAAAACACTCATCATGAACAATAATTCCCACCACAGGTGACTTGGGTTTTCCTTCGTACATGGGTTAGATAATCTCAAGCCCGGTCTCATTAACAAGGCCTGAAACATCATAATCTCCTATCTAATATCCCCAAAATTTAAAAAAGGAAAAATAACTCCTTTGGTACCACTTTGTAACATACCTGACCCGAGATCCACTAAACAGGTGCTCTAAGCCTGGTAATTACATCATATCAAGCACGTCTCCCCATATGTCAGAGGTTTCAGAATAGCGGTGAGGGTATAATAAGACGTGTGGGGAGACTATACCCACTTTACTAGATTAATTCATATCAGAACACAATAAAAATAAAGTGATAAATATGAAACAATCAATAAACATGACAAACTAAATGTTTCTCAAATGGTTTACAACACAAATAAAATACAACAATACCATGCCACACTAGTAGTGCAAATGAATAAAACTCAAAATAAAACAAATGGCCACAACTCAAAAATGGGTCCCGACTCTATGTCTGGAACCATCTCTTTTTACACCCCATGCCCAACTCAACTTCTTAGTGTAGGTTCATATCCCTCATCCTGACCTACAACCATGAGATCTTCTCGGGTACCCAACGGCAGCCCGAGCAGGGTGTGAGTACAAAACTCAGTAGACCACCACCAAAGGTGTCTAAAAAATATCCAATCTAATAGACTGTGCATTAAAGTACAAAAAAATGGTAAGTAAACAAGGAAACATTGGGGTGCCAAAATTTAACAATGTTCATTTAATTTATTCATAGCATTTATGCCAATAACACTCCTTATACCATCTTCATTACCCAACCCATTTAATCACATGTTCCCTGGGTTGGGCATAAATATCATCTACCCAAGGGTATAAGGAAATCAATCGCAATGCATAGGGGAAAATAAATAAATTTACAATCACACAAGGGACACAAATATCACATAAACACATTATCATCGCCTCGAAGCCTCTGTCCTGGTGGAATGAAACCGTTAAGGGAATAAAGCCTTCATCCCCTGCCCTAACCCGTACATTTTGAGGGGGAGTTTAGAGCCTCAGTCTAACTCAACCCATGGGTGTAGAACCTAAATTCAATACCCCACTCTACCAACCCTTGTGCACATGCTTATTTATCAATTCACCACAAACATACCATAACACAACCAAGCATATTCAATTCCATTAGAATTCACAATACAAGACCCCAACATGGGAATTGGTGTCATACCATAACCCACTAACACATTTACCAATTTAAATTCATAGCCATCTAGAAAAACTCCAATTCTCATGCCTTAACCCATTTGGTGTATTCAACAACCCCTATGCCTTAGGAAAATTCATCATTGACCATACTTTATACCATTTACCACATTTGTCATTTCAAGTAAATTTCTCATATCATGCAACACAACCAATTTATTACACTCAACATTTTGGTGTACCACCTAATTCTCATGTATTCAATCCTTTCCACAAATTCAACCTTTCCCATTATATTACCCAATTAAAAGTTCACTATTTAGTATGCAATAATCCCATTAGTAATTTTTATCCAAATTTCATTAAGCAATCGACATAATATCTTTCAACCCAATTACCCATTTCGTGTCATTCCAACAAAATATTATGCTCTTATTTCCCCAGTTATATTATTAATCATTTAATTTACATCTTAGTCAACCATTAAAAACATATTCTACATTTGTTTTACATTAATAATCTAAAACCCTACACTTAACCCCACCACCCTCTAGGTTCGGGTTTACCATCGCACCCTATGGGTGGCCCTAAAATGGTCAAGTACACCTCCATACATCCCACAGGGATCATGAGGGTTTTCAAGAAATTATTGAGACCCCATAGTTTCTGATTCACACCCAAGATAACTAATACACAACATGAGATGCACAAAACCCCAACACACATGCACAAATCTAGTGAAAACAGTGGTATATAACTTGTAGACCACCAACGTAAAATGTTTTGATGAATATAGTATTGATCATGGAAATGGATCTAGATTCGAGCACCCCTTGAAGCCTCAACCAGTATCTAATCTAAAAAATGCGGTTTTTAGGGTTTGATATGGAGAGTAGTGGAAGATACAACCCTAAACAAAAAAGTGATGCAGGGGAAGGATTAGGATTACCTAGATCTTCAATTTGCACTTAACAACACTCAAAACTCCCAAAATCTGAGGAGAACCATTATTGAGAGATCTTGGGAGCTTTGGTTTGTTCCAAGCATTCCAAGTGAGAAGGAGGATGAAAACCCCGAGTTGGGTCTTAAAATAATGGGTTGGTATTTTTGTAATTTTTTTCTAGCTTTTTTGGGATGCATGTTTTACCCACATAGTTTTCCAAATACTACACAAACCAAGAGACAGCTACTATCCATGAGAGGCCAGCCCACACTGTTTCCTGGGGATCCCGTATGGTTTTCCCCAACCATGTGTAGACTATGTGAAGGTTATTGATCGATGATGGATCGTTCTCATGGTTTACATGCATAGTTTCCCCTAATCGTGCGAAGATCATGCACCTTGTAATACATGGCTTGATTTCTCTTCTATTCGCACCTTGATCCCCCGAGGCACCCCCGAGCCCCCACCTAAACTTGGGAAGAACTTATCTATCCACAAAGAAGAGATCCAACCCAACACTTAAAAGAAAAAATTCTTTACGAAAATTCAAGACCTTGCAATATGAAAGAATATGCTAATTATATTGGTATACGATCATTATCAAAGAATAAAAATTCATACCAAATCATACAAATATAATAAAAATGATTACTAGTATAAAATGTTATCATTTCGAAGGAAATGAATCATAAAAATTATAAATCATCATTACATAGTTATGAACCATAATTTCATGTCATAAATGTGTGTGGATTCATAACAACTATAAAAAAATTCCAAATGTCAAGTTTAACTATCATGAAAATTAGATCAGGAAGCAACCCTCATTTCCTAAAATGAATCACGAATATTTACTTGTTTTCCATCATGATCAAACATATCATCTTCTTTCCCATTATTATCAAATGAGATATAAACCTTTAACCAATGAATTTGAGGGATATATAGGTCACGCCCATCACATAATGAAAACCATTCATATATGTTACACAACATCATAAAACATTCAACATTTCAAAATCTATTAAATGAAATGGGTTTCTTAAATATTTTATCATAGAATAACTAGTCGAAATAAAATCTATTTCATAAATATTTAATATTATCATAATAAACACAAACAATATAGATAAAGAATAAATATGGTATACTTGGATCATAACCCCAGTAAAAAATAAGTATAATAAAGGTTTGTTGTTTTTTTTGATGACTAGATATTCCATTAAAAAAATCATTAAAACCTTCTTGAGAAAAATACTCTTTCAAATTTAAAAAACACTTTCTAGAATCTAAAACTATGCATGAAATAAAGAAACTATTTTCATTTAAAATAACCATGTAAAAATGAAAAGGAAAATTTAAATAATTTAATAATAATTATTTTTGTAAATTTTATTCATTTCTTATAATTTAAAAACATTTTTTTCATACTTTTTTTTGGAAAATCCACAAAGTTCTTTATTTGAAAAATTACAACAAGGTTCCATTCAAACCATTTTGTAAAAATTAAATCATGGTTAAAAATGAATTTGAAAAATAAAATGATAATAGTAAAAACATTTTTTAAATATTATTTAAAAAAATGTACATGGAAGAGAAATATTCCCTAGTGGATATTTTAACATAAACAATTTCAAATAATTGTGAGATTGTGAAATAAAACCCTTACTAATTTGGTATATTTTTAATTGTATGAACCATGAAAGAGATAAAAATATATAGATATATAAATTAAAATAATATTCATATTATTTACCATTAAAGTAATTCATGTGTAGTATGAACACCACACAATGAAAATAGTTGGTGTATATGGCATATGTCTCGTAGAAGTAAAAGTGATATAAGAAATCCCTTACCACTTTGGTAACTTTTGAATAATAAGACTCATGAGAAAAATAACTTGAGATTAATATTTGTATCCCATAATTTTCTTGATATTAATCATAAAATAAATTCATGGGTATTATATACACCACACAAATTAAATATGTAGTTTATATGGAATGTGTCCCATAGAAATAAAAGTGAGAAAAAAATCTCTTGCTATGAATACAGATCGTCTCTTGTGTTATTTATCATCCTGAATAATCAACATTGGATAATTATTTATTTTATTAAGAACATTTTTCAATTTTATTATTCTATTTATCTCACTTAATACCATGATATAACATTAATGTGATCACCTATGTTCACGTTAGATGTTTTAGTGATATTTAGTACATAAGTACAAAATAAATTTGATAGGTTGAATACAGTCAAAGAGTTAATTTTTACATAATCAAAAAAATAATAATCACAAAATTATTATTATTTTTATAGATAAATTATACTTGTGAATGAAACAATGAAATATGGTTATGAAAAATGATCTGCATTACAATCCTGGAGACGGTATGTCTTACGGACGCATGAGTAATGTTTCCACTTTTCAACAATCATTATAGAAAGAAGGTAAGTGTTAATTTATCTTCAAATAAAGACAATAATATCATATATATATATATATATTATTTCTTCTTTAAAATCTATTATATATATCATCCATGTGATGTGGTGATGAATAATGAATCACATTGTTTCGTGGAGGTGGTAGTCCACATAAACGCACAAATGATGTTATAATTTTTCAATGCACCTAATGGTATGATGGTAAATGATTTATTATATTTTTAGGATTATATTTATTTCATGAATATTATATATAAATATTAATTTCATAATTATAAAAATCCTTGATAGATGAATATAGAAAAATAAATAAATAGGTTCATGAGGCGGTAGTCTACCGTACACACGAATGATAATTTCGTTTCCAATTTAATGGAAGAGGATATAGATATTGGTTATTACATTAGAATAAAAACACTTTATTATTTGGTAAATAATATTTTTATTATATAATCATTATTTAATAATATTTTAAGTATGTGGAAGAAGAAATAAAATAGAAATGATCGATTTAAAATGATACATCTTCTTTGGATAACCTCCATTTCTTATTACCATAGACCATTAATTTATAATGATGGTAGGAATTATAGGAAGATATTTGATTAGGTCATGGATAAACCAAATGATTTTTCAATTTTTAGTTATTTAGAATAAGAGGTTAAATTTTATAATAGAGGGGAGGGGCACTTTTGGAATTTCTCAAAATATTAAATTAATGTAAATTAATATTCTATAATAAATGGATCCAAACTAAATTATTTTGAATATAGGATAATTATGGGCTGAAATAATCTCATAAAATAAAAATTATTTAATTTTTACTATATTTTTATCCTTATCTTTTGGTTTGAACCCCTGTTAACCCTTCTTAAACATACCGTGATAATAAGTATTTTTATTCTTTAAGGGTTAATATAGTTTCTATAAATATAAAAAATACCCATAAATGGACCATGTTTGATCGTATAATCCATATCCTAATAAAATTTATTAATTTAATATTTTTTAAATTTTATTTAATTTAATAGAATATTGTTATATTAAAGTGTTAATAATGTCAGTTTTTAGAACTATTCATTACTTTGAATTTAATAATCTCAATTTATCCCTTATGATATAAAAATATATATTAACTCATCCAAAAAATGTAATGGTAATAAATAAAATTATTGTATAAAATTATTTATTTCAAATTATATTACATTAAATATATTTAATATCATTTATTTTAATTTTCCCTTGATGAAATTTTTATTGCATCAGTGTTGTGAAAGCATTTAAGGTAAATATTACTATACTAAAATTAAAAAGGAAATTAACAAGATAAATATAAATATTTTATATTTAAAATTACTATTTATATTTTATCATAAACTCTGTATAAACCCATAATAAAATATTATATTTATCAAAAACAATAGTGTGACATGTTTGACTTTTCTTAAAATAAAATTCTATAAAGAACATAATATCATACAAATGATCAAATAATGCCACATAAACGAATATTAGATTAATATTTACGAAATTTAATAATAAAATAAAATTAATTCAAGTTCTTGGGTTATTTTATAATCCTTATAATTTTATTTTTAACTTCAATTACCGGATTTACCCTTTACCATGGTAATAAAAACTACAAGGGTAACTTTTAATATCTAACGAAAATAAAAGGGAACCATTTAATAAATTTTTAATTAATTAATATAAATAAGGATTCCAATTTTCAAAATTTAAAACACATTAATTGAAGAATTTAGTTTAAAATTAATCCTGAAAAGGAGATGAAAAATATTTTTTCGTAAATTTTCCCTTATAAATATAAAATATTATTATGATAAATTGAAGCATACAAAACATATTAAAATAATAAATAAATTATTTAAAATAAAAATTAACTAATTAGTTTTAATATTTATCCAAAATATAATTTTAATTTTTAAATACATTTAAATAATAATATAGTTTTCAATAAAAATCTATATTTTTCACTGTTTATTAAAAAATCAACATTTTCATAAAATTATAAAAAATTAGACTTAAGATAGTTTTGACATGATGAATTCAAAAATTAAATTATGTTTTTCAATTAAATTTTCTATAACTTCAATAAATTAGTTATAATATTAAATCATAAAAAGGAAGAAAACTCATTTTTGAAGAAAATATATTATTTGACGACTAAAATGACTTTAATAAAAATTATGAGATTATTTTCTAATAATTTTTCAATAAATTTATATAGAGTTGTGGCATTATATATATTTTTTAAAATAATTTAATCGTATTCATACAATTCAATATAACAGCTACGTTGAAATGATCACATCATAATATTTCACTGTTTGTTTAAGCTTGGTGTTATGTATCTTATACACCATCAAACATATTATTACCTTTTAAAAATATCTTGATATTACATGTTGTACCATGGAAGTCAGATTTAAATACATATGATGCTCTATAAACCAAAAATAATTGTATATCCCAATAATTGAAGGTTTCATAGATATCTCATAGAAAATGAAATTTCTATAAGATCAAGGAATGAAATAGTATAAATATATTTTCTATTGAGATAGTAAAAGTGTAATTCATCTCAGTAATAACCCAAAATTTCATTCAATATCTAACCAAAAATAAATTCATTACCATTAGGTCCATAATTTTTTGTAATAAATAATGTTGATGATGAGGTTGATATTTTTGGGGTTACTACAAATGTGGGGTTATAATTATAGAATAAATATTAATGGTTTATTAATAAATCGTGAATTAATGTCTTAATTAATGGTAATAAAAATTAAATAAATATTTTTCAAAGGTGTGATGAGTGAAGAAATAAATCATTGAACATAATTAGTTATCCTCACACTAAAATTTACATCTTTAATCATGTAATTGTAATTTAATTTATTCTATGAATATTATGTAGAGAAAAAAATTGATATTCTCATATCTCCCATGGACATAGGCATAATGCATAAACCAAAACAAAATTTGTGTTTCTTTTTTCTATTCATGTGTGTGATTTTTTCAACACAAAAAAATCATTAACTTTTATTTTTCTTACAAATAAGACAGGTCATGTTAAAATATTATGTAATCATACTCTCACATTTCATCTATATTATTTTGGTTTCATATAATTACATTATTTTTTGATTTCCAAAAATTAACAGTTTCAACATCTCTTTATCTTCGCATGGATGGATAAGTTCACTATTTAGCATTGGTGAATAAATTTACATTAACTTATCTATAAAAATAGAACCAAATAATAATTAAATTAATCATTAATTTCATTATAAGTTCAAATGTCCACACAGCTAACAATTATTTTCAATATCGTTAATATATTTAGAATAAAAAAATTGATAGAGATGATAATATGATAGATAACTTCAAAAAAACAAAAATAAATTAATTAAAAATAATCATTAGTTAATAAAAGTTCTTTCAAAATTAAACATATGACATTATTTAATGTAAATAGTCGATGAAAAATATATTTTATGACCTAAATCTATATTTATTTAATTATTAATGTTCAAAAATATAAGAACAAATAATAAAACCATAATATTACGCATAAAAATATAATCATTCATGAAATTATTCAAATAAAAAATATGAACAAATCTATGATTATTGATAAAAAAATAAAATAAAGAATCCTAAAATATTATTAATGTTATAGACTACCCAATGAACCTAATCCCAAAATTCTTAAATAATGAATATCTATTGGGTGAATTGTAACTATTGATAATCGAGAACGATTGAAATATTTTGCATTTCTTGGGGTGAAAATAATGGATAGTTAGATATAAAAAAGGTGTAGGATGAGAATTTGTCTTTTTGGTTTTTTCTTCATGTTATTTAACACTAAGATGAATAAGGTTATCCTCCCCTCCCCATATCAAATAATAATTCATAATTAAAAAATAGGTAAGAAAAAAAATATTATGGAAATAAATTGATGAAGGCGTTAGGAAATAAAAATATAATTTGGATTTTATTTTGTGCCCTAATAGTAAATGAGGAGGGAAACTATTCAAAAAAATATATATTACACTAGTATCCTCAAACATGGAAGTAGGATGTCTAGAATTATTGGGATACATAATATCGGGTTCTTTAGGAAATGTTGAATATGATGTTGTAGGGAAATTATGATGTTAGGTTTTTTGGTAGTGATGATATTAAATCATTTATTAGTAGCACATGTAATATAAGGGAACTTCATCATTAAGGCATGGAAATTTTTCTATAGGCCCTAACTGAAAATGGGGGTTTCCCTTGGTATTTTTTAGGAATCGTGTTTCTCTTATTTAATATAGGTATATATTCAATTGTTTTACATTTATGTTTACCAAAGTGGTTTATTACATGGTTTAATACACTTTTTTGGGTACCTTAATTTAAAAGGTAACATAAAATATCTTAGGTTACCATGAGTTAGATCTTATTTTGATGTCAAATTGGCTTATACTATTACCAAAATTTCCAGTAAAGGAGTAATAATTTATTATTTTATCGCATCACATGGAAAGATAATGAGGAAAAGTAAAATGTAATAAGTTATGTATTTAAATATAGGATAATAAAAACATGGTCTATTTGAATTCTCAAAATGTAAACTATTTTCCTTTTTAAACTTCTAAATATAACTCTACCAATTTATAATATTTTGAAATACTTATTAACTTCCCTATCAAAAATATAATTTTATAATTTTATAATAATTTTATAAGTATAAAATGATTGTATATCACAATAAATAAATATAATGTATTATCTTATTATCATTTTGAAATATATCATCAGTTAATTAATAATAATTAATTTTATTAGATTTGATTTTATACCCTTTTTTAAATCTAATAGGAACTAAATAGAAAATAAATAAATAAATTTTAGACATCTTATTATTGAAAATATTTATGTAATAAATTAATAATAATTATTTTAATTATTTTATGTTTTATGATAGCCTTGGTTTACTATGCTAATATTTCCCAAATGTTAATCTTGTTTTGAATCCACTTCGTTAATTCAATAAAATGTGTCATTAACCACTACCCTGGATCTTCATAATTGAGTCGATCAATATCAGTACATGGTTAGTGAATACTCATTTTAAACACTATATATAATAAAAAAATAAAAATATTATAATAAAGATAAATTATGTTGCAAAATCAAGATCATAATTTATATTGAGATCTAAAAACACTTCAAAATGTCAAGTGGGATGTCTATCATGCATTAATAAAAAAAGTTCTTTATTAAAATATTCAAAACCATGTTAATGTGCGATAAAACCATTTTAATTATAGAAAACTATTGTCATGGTTTGGAAACCATGATGATAGGTTCATAATTCAAAAGAAAACAATCATATATTTTTAAACTTTATGCCTCCAAGAACTATAAAAGAGACAAAAAAAAGTTGAATAAGAAGTAAATTTTTAGTAATAATTTGTCATTTACATATTATTAAATTTTAAATATTTAATATTCAGTATTAAATAATTCATAGTAAACTAAAACCATAAAAGTATGGGTCATCAGGTTAAACTTATTTCTATGATCCTTGGAATCGTGAAAATAGGGGTCACCAAGTTAAACCTATTCCCACGATTCTTGGAAACATGACAATTGGGTGTATAATTTTATGGTTATTAAAAACTATGATAAAACACCTAGAAGTAAATTAAATTTCATGAACAATTAGAATAAGTTTAATATCAATTGTAAATAAAATAATTCAAACAACAAACAAGATAATGGCGAATGAAAAAAATCCCCAAAAAAAAAAATCAATGAAAACTATATAGATTCATGAAATTATATAGATGTCAAAAGGATTATTCTATTACCATATCAACACATGTATATAGAATATATAAATATATGGTCAATAGTGTATATATATTATAATTTTTCATGTAAAATAAAATGTTTATAATCATCTTCTATGATTATAGAGACTAGACTTTGGAAAATTAAGTGTTCATGGGAATCACCACCAATGGTAATTGATTCCATGAAAATCATCACACTTAATAATTCTTCCATCCACAATTTATAATATTATTTATTTATAACTTTTTTTTAATTTTTTCATAAATTATATGTAATATTATTTACAATTAATTTAAGAAACCTTCTTCAAGAAAAACAAGTGAATCTAAAAAAATGAATTTTAGGGCCAATTTAAGTCAAATCACAAAAAAAAATACAATATAATTTAAAGATAAAAAATTTGAAGATAAAAATGAGTTAAACATTATTAACATTCCATTATCAAACTGTGATATACATTGAAAATTTTTAATCCTAGTTTAATAAGTCAATTTTTAAAAACTTACAGTTGGTATTGAATCCTTAAATAAATTTTCAATATTATCAATTGATATCATTCAATTGATATAAATCTCACTATTATTAGAACCTTATGCAAAAAATAAAGAATTGTAATCTTCAATCAACCATTTACTGAATATATCAAATAAAAAACCAAAGGAATCCTTCAAATATGGTGTATCTATGGATTGGCTTTAATCACCCAATGTTTGAGTGAGATTCATTGTCACACCATCATATACTCTTATTTCTCAAGGAAAAGGAAGAAGGTGAATAAAGATTTTGATAAGAGATAATTGATGTGAACCATAGGTACTATATTAATGACCTTTATCTTATTTATATAGGACTTGGGGATTCTCCTATAACCTTACATTTGTTTACGTATACATTAAATTACAATTGAGTAAATAGAATACAAGTTAAAATGTTTGTAACCTTTGGCCAGCCAAACATTTATCACATAAATGCACTAAGATTCTCTCATATGTTTTGTTATATGACACGTAAATGATAAAATACATGGAAGAGATTTGTAAATTCATTCTTAACATTCAAATCTATTTTATATATCATTGGGTGCACTATTAATCACACATTATGATTTTATATATTTCATTATGATATTCCCATGTCATACAATATAACTAGGCATGGAAGTGGCCTGATGTTCTTTATCATGCCTTATTATATACCCTTTAACTAGGAATATGTTATGTTTTATATCCCTCTATTTCATTATATATAACATACATATATGATACACTGTAATATAATCCAAATCATAACATATTTATAAATGTTAGGGTATATCTATATCAATCTCCCACTTCAACTAAAGCCTTAAAGACCTTAGTCCATTTTACAGTATACTATATCATGTACAAAAACTTTTGAAACCACATCTAAAACACATTTCAAATATCCTCTAAATTTTTTTGGAAACATTTCCTCAACTTTACCTTATATCAATTTCATATTCAATAACATAAGAATAATCATCCAAAAACCCATGTTTCATAAACTCTAAAACACTTTTGGAGAATCTCTTTATGTTTCTTAAAGAAAAATCCCTATTTAGTCAACCTAAAAGCATGAACCCAAAGACTAATATAACATTTATAATAAATATGAATTCATAAATTTGGGATTTTAAGTAATGATCAGCCTCTAGAAAAATAAAATTTCTACTAAATTTACAGTGGGATATAGCGTTATCTCCATTAAATAGATGTATCTTGATACTTATATACCCCAATTTTATCATATAAAATTATTAATTTTCATATGATCCCTTTTCCCAAGACATAAAGTAACAATATTGATGAGTTTTAAAAGATCATTGGGATAATTATATGGTCATAGTCAGTGGAAAAGCCCATATAACACCCATTATATCTTTTAGAATCAAACATGCATGGAAAAAAGAGAACAACATGCCTATAAAAAGTGGGAGTATCCTCGATCCTTAATTTTGTATGGAGAAATATTTATGATGATCTATAAAGTAGAAAATTTATGTTTTGTTCCTCTAAGTTATTACATCAATAAATAGATCCCTATTTTCTAGTTGAATATTCTTGTACATTGAATGTATACTAGTGCCTTCACTGAGAATTGATGAATAACACATCGAAGGTAAATGATCTAATAGAAATATGTGAATGAATAAAATAATCATCTACATCAAACTAAGGAATCAGGGAACCAATTTCCTTTTATATCCTTTCTTGATGAATTTTATTGAATGAATAATTAATCATCGTATTATGTGTCATTGAATTCCACCCTTTAATGATTTATAGATAGATTGGGACCATTTAACTCATTAAATTGACATCAATGTCTTGTTTAAATCCTTATTAATGTATTAAAACAAATGAAATCATGTGTGGATATTGAAGGAAGGTGCAACCACACCATGCCGATCACATCACATAACAATCATACTATGTGATATATACTAATTTTGTTTCTTATATATCCATTATGATACATTATGATCATATTCTATGATATAAATCACATGAATATCCTAGTAAATGATTCATATAATCCAAATGAATTGTTGTGGATATTATTATTTATGATTACAGAGGTATCATAAAATATAAACCCATTAGTTTTAGTTCATATACATCAATCTCCCACTTGCATTAATGCATCATAAGGTCTTTATGAAAAACATAATAAATCATTTTGAATCCATCTAAAACTCATTTTGGATACAATTTCATCAAGCAGTATTCACTATGGAAAAAATAATTTTCTTAAAACATAAATATTATCCATGGTCCAACTATGTGACCTTTAAAAACTTAGTAGTATTAAAAACATATATAAAATGTTTCTTTCATATATTTAATAAAAGGGTGGCCTCTATAAAAACATTAGAGCTACTTAGTATACTAAGGGGTATGGTGTGATCTCCATCAAACATTCTCATATATTGATATGAATATATCTACCACAAGATGTATCATATAAATTATATATATACCTTTATAATTCTTATTTATTTGAAATTTTGTGACCACTATATATTTCACAATTTTTATTAATTATATTCCAACTCAAATTTTCATGGTTTACTAAAAAAACTAACTATTCTAATGAATACATTACATGTCATTCATCTAATATATGAGTTCATTGGATGTCCCACATACAAGTAGTTAAACACATCATATGTTTCACAACTAAATACAGAAATGAATTTAATTAGTTTAATTCAATCATGTTCCATATGTATTTAATCATCAAACGAGTGGAAAAATCCCATATTGGTTACACTCCAACTCATGACATGATCAACACCATACCCAAAAACCCCCATATTCACTGTGAAAATTTTAACGTATATAAGAAACATATCAAATTATGATGTTCTTAATTTGAGGTATCTCACCAATCCTAGGTAATTTGGATTAATAATAAGTGGACAACCCTATGTATATTGATGATTGAATTATATTTTATTAATTATACATTAGTGGGTTAGTATATATAATATGACTTTATTTATTACCTCTTGAAAATATTATTCATATCTCATTAAAAACATTATAATGAGTAAAAAATTATATTTATGAAAACCCTAACATCTCATCACATCCCATTATAATCCATGATGATAATCAATTAAGGACAACTCAAATTCCTACTTTGAATGGAAATTATCATTCCACTTTTCATGTAATATAAATTTTAACAGACATGAAGGAATGATAAATAGAAATTTCATTTAATTTCAATTTTTTAAGAATTAAAAATTACCTTAAATGTAAAATTATCCTTTATTGAATAAAAATAATGTTACAAAAGTATGAAAAAAATGAATTTTATAGAAGTCTATTTAAAAGAAGTAAGATATCTCAACTGATACATCATCGATCCAGATCAATTCTACGGTACCTACCCCCTTATTTTTCATTCCATTAGGCATGAAATTTTCCTCATGCTATGTATGTGTGATGATTAAATTCATGGACACCAGAGAGTCTACGAATTTCATTCATTTAGTTGTTATCATCCATTCAAGATAAAAAATTCCATATTTTGATAGCTTTCACAATTGTGGTAGAGTAACATTCAAGCCATAAGTTGAGCCATCCTATATGTTATTCCATTTCATCTACATATATAATATCAAGCATCTCAGTGTTAGGATACTTCATGATCCCAACTAAACCATATAGACATCTATTAGATAACAATTATAATTTCTAAAAAAATTACAATATCCAGAAGGACCATAATTTCCGGTAGAATCTCCATCAGTATTACACTTGCTCTAACCCTAGAATAGTGGAATCCACATGACTTCTAATGTTATATAAGGAGAGAAAAGCTAACTATAATTCTAATACATTGAAGAATGGAAATATAAATAATATAGTTTTCACAATAACCATTTTTTAGTGGAGTTTCATTTTTCACAATAAGAATGATTTTGAGAGAGGTTCGTATTTAAACATAAAAAATCAGGAAAAGAATTATTCCTTCTCCTCTAAAGAACATGAATAATTTCTAAGAATTCCACCAAAAATAGGTTCATTAGTTTCTTTGATATAGGTATATTGATATCATCTTTGATGTTCTCCTGTTACTGGCTTCATATGGGATGACCACTTCAAAAAAGGTAGAAGAGAATTTCCATAGTGAAGAAATAGTGACACATATGAGAAATAAATTGTCAATATCATCCAAATGATACATAAATAAGTCACAACATGAACAAAATTTTATGAAAACACATTGCATAAAATCATAAATAAAATTTTTATAATATATCACCCATTAAATAAGATATGATCTGGAAGGGAGAATCAATATTCTACTCATTTTCTTAACCCAATTTATATCTAGTCACTCTTATTTTTAACACCATTATATTTTAGATGACCCTAATATTGTTGTTGAAGTAATGGTTTCTTCATATAATCTACTACATTTTCCTATGTAACCACCCAACAAATCCATACATCACCCCTCTCAATAATCTCTCCTATGATATGGTATTTACGAATCATGTGTTTGGTCATTTGGTGAGATAAAGATTCATTTCTCTAAGGGAGAACTCCATTATTGTCAAAATAAATCTCAATAACTCCCTTAATGATATAAACTACATCCAATTTAGAAATTAAATTTCTTAAACAAAAGGTTTCCTTCACTACATCTCATACGGTAATGTAATCTGAATTTTTTATCAAGTCTTCTATGGTGGCTAGTTCGGAACTCTTACAAATAATAGATTAACCATTTAGAAAAAACATGAAACCAAAACAAGAATTTATATTATCTTCATCTAATTGTAATCTTGAATATGTGTAACCCTTTATATAGATGTCAAATTATCCTCTAAAGTCCAGGAAAATATCATAATTCCTCTTCAATTACTTAAGGATATTATTCACAATAATCCATTGAATCTCACCAGGATTATATGGGTATCAACTTATAATTATAAGAGAATAGGAAATGTTTGGTTGAGTATATAACACAATATAAATTATATAACCTAATATTGATTCAAATGGAATTATACCCATCATTTCCAAATATTTAAAATTATTCTAAATCGTCTTGTGATTCTTTCCATATACCACTAGTAAAGACCCCTTCTTTGAGTACATTTTGATAAAACTATTTAGCAGGTTACCATTGTATGTATCCTAATTGAATCAAAGAATCCACTTCGACCTATCTCCTAATATATTCATACCCAGTATATAGGTTTCCTCGCTACATATATTTAATTAAGAAGCATTTACCTCGCCATATCATCACATATTGAAGTGTTGGGATTTCATTTTTGATAAGTAGTATATCATCCATATAGAATATCAAAAAAACTACAATCCCACTAATATACTATTATAAGAAATAATCTTCTACATTTTTTTGAAACCAAACTCCTAGATTATATCATTAAACTAAATGTTGGAACTATGAAATGGTTTCTTCAACCAATAAATGAACAATTACAACTTACATACCTTAGATATCTCATTTATAAATTCATTTCCTTTTGGTTATATCGTACACACATTTTCGACTAAATTCCAATGAATTAAAGTGGTTTTTACATCCATATAATACATTTCATAATCAAAATAAGTTATTATGGAAATAAAAATCATAATGGACATTATCATCGCTATAGGTGAAAATGTATCTTCATAGTCAATACCATGACTTTTTTATAATATTTTGCAACCAAAAATTATTTATAGGTAGAAAACCTACCATCCATGTCAGTTTTATTGAGAAAAATCACTATAAACATATGGGTATTACACCTTTAGGTCCATCTACCAAGTTCCCAACTTGGTCAGTGTGCGTAGAGTGTACTTCAGATTCTATGTAATTTAACAGTTTCCTAGAATTAGAAATCTCAATGGATTCCTAATAGGTATTAGGTTCATTATATAAGAACATTACCTCATCCTAATTAGATATAGTAAATCTATATCTCATTATATCATAATTAAACCCATTAGAACATTGAGGTTCTTGGGTATTTTGAGTCAGTTCTTCCAATTTATTTTCATGAACTTCTCCAAGTTTGACATTATCCCCACTAACTCCCCCACTTACGTGTTAAATTCAACGAAAATAACATGTATGTCCAAAAAATATTTTTTTAGTAGGATTTTAGAAACATTATCCCAAATTTTCTTTCAAATAATAGAAAAGTAATTATTTTTTTGATTTAGGTTTGAGTTTATCAGAATCCAAATTTTGACCATATGATTCACAGCCAAAAAATTGAAGAAAATATATATTTGGAAAATTCATACATAATTTGTCATATGGTGTCCGTAGTAGAATTATGGTAGTATTTAAAGCATAACCCTATAATATAATAGAAATTTTACACTAACTCGTTGTTAATAAAACCATTTCCAACAAATTATGATACCTCTTCACAGACACACTATTTAATTATGGTGTTCAAAGATGAGTCATTTGTAAATGAATTCCATAATTACTCATATGGTCAATGAATTATAGGCTCAAGTATTCACCATCATGATTTAATCAAAGATTATAAATACTCTTGTATAGTTAATTTATAACTTAATTATGAAACACATTGAAATTTTCAAAAAATTTATTCTTATGTTTCATTATATACACATATCCATAGAGACTAAATTTGTTGATAAAGATAACTAAGTACCTAAAACCACAAATTTCTTGAGTTATCATAATCCCACATCAATCACACAAAAAAATAATTTTACACAATCTCTTTCACCTTTTCATCTAAAAGGTGCTTTTTTCATATTTTCTAATAAACAAGATTCACAATTTTCAAATGGTTCATAATTGAATGTCTTCAAAAATCCATCCATGTAGAGTCTTTGAATATTTTTCTCATGTATGTTCCCGAATGAAAATGATAAAGATAGGTGGGATTAGAACCATCCATAACCTTCTTTTTCAAAATATTATAATTAAGGTTATCAAATTCTAGAATATATAAAGCATTTATAATATTCAAAATGTTATAGAACATCTCATTCATATATATATAACCATATTCATAATAGTGAATGAGAATCCCTTCTTTTCAAAACAAGATTTTGAAATTAAACCTCTGTGTTTAGAGGTATCATAACAATAGTTCTCTAATTATATAATTAATCCACAAGCTAAAGATAGATTATAAGTTTCGAACTATAATGAAAAAAATATTTCTCTGTCACTAAAATAAAATTTTAATTCAGCCACTATCAATTCTTACCTATCTATGAGTCTTTTTTATCAACATTAATGTGTGATGCACACCCATTGTGTAATACTAATGAGTTAGACTAAGTGGAAATGGTCTATGTAACATTCACATTTATAGGATATGAATTATTTTCTATGAGGACACTTCACATCTGTATATACCAATATATAACTATTTTATAGGTCATACCCATAATAGATATCAAACTGAATATCATGAAGTATGATAAAATCTATAATAGAGATATATTTATGGGTGAGTATCATGATTTATATATTTTCATCAATGAATTTAATTAAATGTAATCCCATTAAAAATTATTACACATATATCATAACCATCTAGTGATCTACAGTCCATATTTCATTATAAATGACACTAGGTAACACATAAATAATCCAGGAATATATATAGTAGAAAATAAATCTGTCAATCATATCATATAAAATAATTGGATAGTTGAGTGGATAATATCTTTGATCCAAATATATTATATGGATTCCCTCAACTATACTCATTTGGTATCCTATTTAATAGTGTTTCCTAGAAAGTATAACCCAAATAAAATTCCAAAATCAAGGTACATAACTATTAGGGTCACCATATTACTTTCTTACCCTACATAAGATAATCCATGGGCACTAAACCATTAATGACACCCATATTGTATGATCTATGCCTTATCAATTTTCACTTTGGAAGGTATATCACACTTAGTACATAATGCAACTAGTGTAGAAAAGGGTTTTCCATGTTGGTTAATTATAAACTATGTAAATATGTTTGTTGTCCAGTCATTTTAAGCAATATAATAAAATATTCATTATATTTTTTATTATAAAAACCATCATAAAAAACCTCAAATAAAATGTAAACTTAGGAGTCTTGTTATGTCGGTTTTTATTACCCATCATAAAGAATAGTGAAAATTATTTTTTTACATTGGATATAAAATAATAAATTTTAAAAAATTAATTTTTTAAAATAATTTGAAATTATGGATTACCCCAACTTATAAAAGAAAAAACCATGAAAAAATAAATAAAAAATAAATAAAATTCTATAAAAAAAATATTTGCATAACATCATTTTTAAAGTTACACAAACATTATAATTTGAAATTTAAAAATAAATATATATGTCAAAATGGATATAAACTTAATCTGAATCATATTAAAAAAATATTCCAACTTTGTTCCTCATATATGATTTAAATCCTTTTTATTAAAAGTGATAGAGTCATCAGAAAGAAACAAATTAAAATTAAATTATTCAACATGTATTTTCTATATAACTATAAGATAAATAAAATTAAATATTAAAATAAAATATAAAATTTGTATATTTATAACCATCCCGATTGAATTTAATTTAAAAATAAATCTCATAACATTATACCACATTATATTATTCCTTTTTATGATGAAAATTATATTACAATGTAGCCTTTCAATTGAAAATATCATTTTAAGTTTCTACTAATTTTTATTAATTAAAAATAAAGTTACCTTTTCCCACACATGTTTGATTTTTCATTTCATCTTTTGGATTATCTCTCTATAATAATCTCATACCTTGTTTGAATATGATATGAATAAAATAAAATTCGATGTTTTTATAATATAAAATTATAAAATAATCAAACTTATGTCTCCAATAATACTTCAAAATTAACATGCATGTCACTATGTATGTTTCATATCCATTAAGATATATTTCATTTTGAAAAAAACATGCAACATATAATGGAAAAAAAATATAAAAATATAATGTCTTTGGTTACTTAATTAAGATAAACAACACTTTATGATGTTTTTTCAAACCTATCATAATGATGAAACACCCAACACTAAATTTCATTATTCAAAAATATATCAAAAATATATAATATTCTTTCATTATCAATCATTACTTTCATTATTAGAGAAATAAATTAGGTGCCCAATAATTCATACAATGATGGTGTATCATACTGAATAAAGAGTATATAAATATACCTAATAAAAATTAAATATATGTGTCAATTTAGATTAATAAAATTGATATATTTGAAATAAAAATGATAATTGACTTACATGGAAAAGACTTATATCATTATGAGGCCCAAAATTTCTGGTTTTACGCGATTCATGATTTCACTTTTAGAAATCATCACAATACTATTTCACCCAGAAAATTCGGAATCTATTAGAATCTCATGTACATCCAATAAAAAAGATTCATATATTGATAATTTATAAATCCCTTTAGAAAATGTAGTATCCAACGTCAAAGGAGCATCAACAGGTTTTTATTTCCATATAACATTTATATACCTTTAATGTACTTCTTTAAATATACATACATATAATAAAATATTTAAAAAATATATTAAAAATTATAAAAATGAAGGTAAATGAAGCTTATAATCTATGCATACCTCAATGATATGTTTTTGGGAAAGTATATAAAGAGAAATAAAAAAACATGACAATATTTCCATCTATAGAAACCTCATTTTTATGGAATTATATACTATTTTATGCATATATAATATCTTATATAATTACCCTAAACATATCATTCTATATCTATTAAAGATGTAGGGTATCCCAAATATAATATATAGACCCCTACATTATAATATGATACTAGGGATCCTTAAAATATAACTCACAATTGATGGGTCTATATGGAGGAGGAGGGGTAAGAGTAGGATATATAGATATAAGTGGAGGAGAGAGATATGCACCTTGAAATTGTAGTTTCAAGTTAGAATACAACAATTGTATTGAATCTATAATCCTCCCCTCTATTGTCTCACTCATCTACAGAACTTTTTTTTTAAAAGCGTCTATTTTTTCTTTATAAAAATCCTCTCATTTAGAAAATTATAGGATAATAGAATTTTTTTTAATTGATACACTCACCTCGTATCCACATACGTATCCCAGGTGTTTAGGTTTTCCTATTTCAATAGCTAAATATTCATCATACCCTCAAGTGTGAAGGTTCCCTATATGCACTACTCCTCAAAGTATTCTAGTATAAAATATCTCAAAATTTTATTAGTGAATTGAAAAATATAGAGTTTAAAAATAACATAAATAACTACTTAACTTCTTATCAGATGTATCCATTGATTCTTCTATAAGATATATTACCTTTTCACTTAACCATTCCCTTTTCCATTTTTCATTACAATGTGGGGTAAAGGGGGATCAATATCTGTTGAACCTAAAGACATGGCTCTCAATTTATAAAAAAATATAGCCATCATTTTCTCTTCTAATGATTGATAACCTCAATGAGATAAATTATGAGGGTATATGTTTTTGGATAAGATATCCTGATGAGATCTCCTCAGTTCCGGTTAATTAAGTACAAAAAAATCATTAAGATGATCATTTTTATTAGTTATATGAAAAAAACATCCAAAATTTTACATTTTACTAACCATAAATAATTATTTTCAGATATTTCAATTAATATTTACCATGAATATTCATTTAGATAAAGGATATATATCAAATTTATTTTAATTTTTTCTTTCAAAAAAATTAAAATCTAAAGTTATGGTTGATTTAAAATAGCTCCATCTATACGTGAAAAAACCTAAAAATTTCATTCTGAATACTTAAATTCCATATATATCATATTTCATACGATGATAAGGAAAAAAATACATATGTTAGTACAAACATGTCAGGATAACTAAAATAATAATAAATTTTGTTACCGAAATTATCTCCTATATCGGAGCCAGTGTCATACATTGAGACCTTCTCCAATCAGAAATCAAAATGACAACTTTCTTTCTAGCTTTCATGTAATGACCTGATATTTGGATCCTTTAAAAGGCATATTATTTTCTATAACATCAATCTTATGTCACACTATAAACAAACCACACTACATTAAAAATTCATTATTGATAAAACTATAATATAGTAAACCATTAATAGTTATTACCTATATAACATAAATAATTAATATATGGTAAAATTGAAAAGGTTATTTTAAATTAAATTTATTTTATTAATATTATATTTTTTATTTCAAAACATGATACATTTACTAATTTTTTAATTTAAATTTATAAATAAATATTCTTTTTTTAATTAATCATAATAATATTTTATCACGGTATATTTTTGGTTTTTTTCTCAAATAACTGGTTTTTAGATGAAGTGTGAAAAGATTAATTTTTTCTAATTCCATCATATTAATATGAATTAAATGTTTTTGAAACCTTATCCTATATGTTGGACTCACCTGTTTTTATAATACCAAATCTTGATTCTTTTTCATGATAATCATATTTCATTAATATTTATAGTTTCTATCAAGTCATAACTATGTATCTTTAATCTCACTATTTTATTGATTAAGTTTACAGTGAAAAAATTTCTATATGTGGACGGTCACAGATAGAAGGCTACTGTTTAAGGATATCGATGGAAGGTTACTGATAGAAGGTTTCCAATGAATCTCATTGATAGATGGATACTGATGAAGGTCACCGATAAAAGGCTACCGATGAAGGTTACCAATGAAGGTTACTGGTGAAGGTCACTGATAGAAATTTACCAATGAAGTTCACAAATATAAGGTCACCGATATAAAGTTACTTATGAAGGTATCTGATAGACGGTTACAGATGGAAGGTTGCCGATGAAGGTCAATGATAGAAGGTTACCGATGGAGGTTATCGATGAAGGATACCGACATAGTCTACCGATGAATCCTACTGTTGAATCCTACTATTGAGAAGGCTACCGCTACCAGTCGACTGATGCTCACTCTTCTACTCCATACTTTTTCAAATTCATAAGATTATTCTAACGGTTATATTTGGTAAATTTAATGCTTCAAACATTAATTAATTCCAATTTTAGACATATCAAGATGCCGTGTCTGGGAATAGTACGAGGTACAAGGAGGAATGCACATGGTTGGTTTATTCCTACTATCAAACCTCAAATATAAAACAAAAGACCAAGGAAGAAAAGAAGTAGAGAGTAATGCATGAGAAAGATCTTACTTTCAAGATCAAAGACAACAAAGAAGAACCATCCAGCACTTACATTGTTAACCCTAGAGCATCACAAAGATCATTTGGAAGATTAAATTCGCTTCTACCATCTGTGATTCTTTGATTCTCTGTCAAACCATGAAGAAGAACCCCTCAGTACATGGAATCTAGAACCTAGAGTTGTGACACTCTCTATTGAGGACAACTTCCAAAGAAAGACTCAAACATTAATTGCTTCACTCCAAGGATTCAAGAGATAAACTACCAACACATAGAATTTTCTAAACTCAATCATATAATATTAGATCTATTGTTTTATTTTATTTTACATTTCTGAGAAGTGTGTGTTTTTCTGTTACACACACTGTTTCTTGTGCTTCAACTGAAGTGAACTGAATTTTCTCACATCAAACACCACTTACACCAATTTTCCCATGTGTTACTATGGAAGAGACCATGGGTGGTCTAGATTGTTTGTTCTTTCCACGAAAAATTGTGGTAGAGGGTGTGATCTGTGGAATGTTTGTGAAAACTATTATAAACCCCGATACAGGCTGTGTATCAAGTATATTAAAATAAACAACATGGTGGTAGGTGATCACCACGTAGAGAGGATTAAGTCTTAGATTGAGACTGAACCTCTTGTTTAATTATACTGTGTACTATATTTAGTAATACTCCGATTTGTCTATTTTCCACCGATTATAATTTCAAAAATAGAAAATTGTTTTACATTAACTCTGATAGTTAGTTCGGGTTAGTGTGTGCATCTGTTTAATTCAGTAAATCTATTTCAAATGTTGAAGAATTTTTTTACACTGATTCAACTAAGGACTAATCACCGATCGTGAAACCTGTTGACCAAATGAACATTTATATCTCTACTACCTTAATTAAATGGGCCATTTCAAAATTGGTGGATCTTTATCATAATGTCTTTAACAGAAATTTTAAGTATGAACTCAATTCACCCCCCCCCCCCCCCCCTCTTGATTTTCTACTCCGACCATCATTTGGTATCCGAGGATTAATTTTTTTATTGCCACCATATGAACTTCTTTTCAAGTTTTCAAATTCTTTTTAACAGTAATTTCAGTTGTATCTTAAAGATCTAAATTTTTTTTTCGTATCTAAATTATCAATTCTGTAAATTCTAATTAAATATTGACATTAGAGTTGAGGGTGTTAATACCATCAGGCCACCATTCATTAAGGGTAATAAATTTGCTGAGTGGAAATTAAAAATTAAAATATATCTAGAGATCATGGGTCCTAAAATCTAGGACACAATAGAAGAACAACATGCATTGCCTATTACTACTAGGGACACATGGTCTTAGTTGAATAAAGATACATATCACAATAACTGTAAAGCATTGAATGAATTGTATTGTTCACTAGGTGATGAAGAATTCACTAGAATATCTTCCTATAAAACTGCATATGAAATTTGGGATACGTTGGTTGTTTCTCATGAGGGAACAACCAATGTTAATGAAATGATATTAAATACTTATACTATTAAATATAATAATTTTAAAATGAATCCTGATGAAAATATATCTTAAATTTATATCAGGTTCAATGAAATATTAAATACCATGAGACTTATTGGAGAACCATTGGATGGAAAGGATCAGATTATGAGGTCGCTTATATGTCTACCTGACAGACGGAGAGGAACTTTTGTTTCTATTCGAGAATCATGTGACATAAGCAAGCTACCAGTGAAGTAACTGATTAGAAAACTTTTTATGTATGAAGAATAGCTTAAGGTAAATCAAGAAGAAGATGAAGAACCAAGAAATAAATCTGTAGCATTCAATACATCTACCTCAAAGAGAAAAGATAAAGAAAAAGTTCAAGCTCCTAAAGACACTTCCACCAGTGAGGATTCAGTTTCTGGCAATGATGATGAGATGGCTCATCTTTCTACGGTATTCAAGAAGTTCTACCATAATAAAAAGTTATTTATAAAATAAAAATATAATGGATTGTATGATAGTAATGGAAAGTTAAAAAAAGCACAGAAAATGGAATGAATATAAAAATGTGATAGTCTACTATGAGTGTAAATGAAAAGTCCATGTGAAGGCTGATTTCCCCAAGATGAAATTTAATAATAAATATGAAGAGAAGGCAAAGGGATAAAATAAATCTATGAAATCTACTTGGGGTGGTTAAAAAGATAACACCAATGGATCTGAAAATTTTGATTTTGAAAATAACAAACATGAAAACCTGTGTTTCATGAAAGATACATCTAAGGTAATACCCAATTCTCCTATACATAATGCTTACTATTCTTATAATGAAAGTGAATAAAATAATTATAAGAATATGAATAAAGTTAAACTATTGGAATACTCTAGAATTATTAAGGATACCTTTAATGAACTCAAGATTAAATATAAATTATTGAAAATACAACATGCTTTAAATGCAAATTATAAGTCTGATCTTGATATTGAGAATGAATAATGTGCTCAACTATTGAAGAAAAATACTAAATTTAAATTGTGAAATTAGAAATAAAAAGGGATCATAAAATGTTTACTAAAGTTAGAGATAACTAGAGTAAGTTTCTAGGGAAACATATTTCTCCAAAATACACAACTATTCTATGATATCAACAAGGACAGAGAAGGATTTTTTAAAATAAATTTGTTCCAAAATCTGGACAGTTCACTTCTAGTTTATGTTCTGGACCATCTTTTGAAAAATAATTCTCTAAAGGACCTAAAAAATTATTCATGTCTCAAAACAAATCTTTTGAGTATAATAATCCTATGAAATAAGTATGGTTTCCTAAAGCTTCACTTTCTAACCTCTCTGGACCCATGAAGAAATGGGTACCAAAGTTACCCTACACTTAATCTGTTTGGCAGGAAAACTGTTTAAAGAGATCATGTAAAACCTTATGGTACATGGATAGTGGATGTTCAGGACATATTACAGGAGACTATTAATTTCTTCAAGAGCCTAATTAAAGTTGATTGTGGAGATGTTACATTCAGTGATAATGCCGAAGGGAAGATCTTTGGTTTAGTCCAAAATGGTAACCCTAATACTATATTAATTTTCTAAGTACTTTTTTTTATGGGTTAAAATAAAATCTAATAAGTTTCTCTCAGTTGTGTGATGTTGGTTTCAATGTTAAAATTGAAAATGATTCATGCAATGTTTTTAATTATAAAAATGATTTAATATTCACTGCTATTAGAAATGAAAATGTATAAGTTGTTGATTTATACTCTTTAGCAAAGAAAAATGTTTCTTATTTAAATGATTTTCATAATGAATTCAAGTTATGGAATAGAAAATTTGGACACTGAAATGTTCCCTCACATAGGAAACTAACTAGGAATGGATTAGTTAGAGACTTACCTAAATTACAATTCCCACATGACAAAGTTTTTACTCCTTGTCAAAAAAAACAACACAAAGTTTCTTTCAAACAAAAGAAAGTTTTTTCCACTTCTCAACTGCTTGAGTTGGTCCAAATTGATTTTTTTGGACCATATATAGTTCCAAGATTAAATGGGAAGCACTATTTTTATGTTCTTGTAGATGATTTTTCTAGATATACTTGGGTATACATTATATCTCACAGAAGTGAATAATATTTTATATTTATTAAATATTTCAAGTGTGTAAAAAATCTTAGTGGACTTATAATTATAACCTTGAGACGTGATCATGGTCATGAGATTGAAAATCAAGAGTTTGAATCTTTTTTCTCATAAAATGGCTATAATCACAATTTTTATGCTCCTAGAACACATCAAAAAAATGGATTCTTAGAAATAAGAAATAGGAAACTTCAAGAGATTTCCCAGACTATGATAAATGGGTATTACATGTCTATATATTTTTGGGATGAAGTTATTAATTTAGCATGTTGCATCATAAATATTGTCTTAATTAGACCTATTATTAAGAAGACCCTTATGGGATCTAGAATAATAGGAAGCCTAAGGTTAATTACTTTATAGGGTTTGGTTGTAAAGTCTTTATTCTTAAAACTATGGATAATATTTACAAGTTTTCTTCTAATAGTGATGAAGGAATTATCCTAGGTTATTCAATCTCCACTAATTCTTATAGAGTATTCAATAAGAGAACCAAATGTGTAGAAGAATCAGTTCATGTCAAATTTTATGAGACTAATCCACAGGAACACAAAACCTTTGTTGAACATCTTGGGGAAGATATATCAATTCTAGACCTCAATGATAAATACAGTGAACACATAGTGAAAACAACTAGTTCGGGAAAATTTACAGAATATGAGCATGGTGAATTTGAACCTACAGCAAACCATGAGGATTCTACTTTAACTCTTTCTATAGGTATCATAACCCTCAAGAATGTTTCTCTAGATGATGTAGTAGGTGATCTAAATAGAGGAACAGAAACTATAGCCTATCTGAGAAACTTGGTTGAACATCAATACTTTATTTCCAAGCATGAACCCAAAAATATTATTGATTCTATCAATGATGAATTTTGGGTGATAGCTATGAATGAATGATTAAATCATTTTGAAAGAAACAAAGTTTTTGAATTATTAGAAAGACCCAAAGACACTTCGACCATAGGAACTAAATGGGTGTTTAGAAATAATGTCGACAAATCTGGAAACATATTTAGAATCAAGGCTAGACTAGTTCCACAAGGATATAGTCAAGAAGAGGGAATAGACTATAAGGAAACCTTTTCACCTGTAGCTAGACAAGAATCCATTAGGATACAACTTACTTATGCAGCTCATTTGAATTTCAAACATTACCAAATGGATTTCAAAAGTGCATTTCTAAATGGGTACATAGATTAAGATATATTTGTTAAAAAAATCCCTAGTTTTACAAATCCCCATTTTTTAAATCATGTCTTTAAACTTTCTAAAGCTCTATATGGTCTAAAACAAGCTCCAAGATATTGGTATGATAGATATAGATATTTTCTTATTGCAAAAGGTTTTACTAAATGAATAGTTGATACTATTCTTTTTATTAATAGGATTTCCAAAGATGTTTTAATAGTAGAAATTTATGTAAATGAAATTATATTAGTATCCTCTAAAAATTAATTATGTACTGATTTCTCAAAAATTATGCAAGATGAATTTGAAATTAGGATAATGGGGGAACTTAAATGTTTCCTTGGATTTAAAATTTTTCAAAATAAAAATGGTATTGTTTTAAAACAAAGTATATATACTAAGGATGTTTTGAAACATTTTGTCATGGATGGTAATAAAGGTAGTGATACACCTATGAGTACCACTTGTAAGTTAGATACTGATGAAACTGGTAAATCAATGGATCAAACCAATTACAGAGGTATGATTGGGAGTCTTCTCTATCTTACTTCCAGTAGACTGGATATTATGTTTAGTGTATGCATGTGTGATAATTTTCAATGCAATCCAAAATAATCTCATTTAACTTCAATTAAAAGTATTTTTAAATATCTAAAGTATACTAAAAACATTGGACTATTTTATCCAAGAAGAAAATTCTTTGATTTAATAAGTTATTCAGATGTTGACTTTGCTGGTTTAAAGTTAGATATAAAGAGGACCTCTGGAAGATGTCACATTTTCGGCAAGTCACTTATACCACGGTGTACTAAGAAAAAGATTATTGTTGCATTATCCACTTTCGAAGCTGAATATATAGTTGTTGGTAGTTTTCGTGCTCAAATTATGTGGATGAAAAACACTTTAATAGACTATCGATATCAATTCAAACATGTCTATATAAATTGTGATAATACAAGTGCTATTAACATCTCTAAAAATCCAATATCTCATTCTATGACAAAGAACATTGATGTGAGACATCACTTTTTAAGAGATCATTATCAAAGAGGTGATATCACTCTTGAATTCATTGGCGCTGAACACTAATTAGATGATATATTAACAAAGACTCTGAGTTTTCAGAGGTTAAATTACATCAAACATGAGTTGGGTATGATAAACTGTTAAGTTTGGACCTCACCGTTGGACCTCACCATTAAGAACTCACCATTGGACCTCACGGTTAGGACCTCACTGTTGGTAAATCACCGTTGGATCTCACCATTAGGACCTCACCGTTGGACCTCACCGTTGGACCTCACCATTTGGACCTCACCATTGGACCTCACTTTTAGGGCCTCACAGTAAGGACCTCACTGTTAGGACCTCACTGATAAAACTCACCAATAATACATCCTTGTTATACCTCACCATTGAACCTCACCATTGGCACCATACCAATAGTCATTCTTTTTGGGACATCATGCTTTTATCCTGGAATCCGAATCATTTTTAGTATTATTTATTTCTTTTACTTGATTTGTTTTTCAATACCTAAATGATAAAAACAATATACAAACCACATTTTTATCCACATCAATCCTATCCCAAACCCTTTTCTCCCTATCCTTGGAATATAACATTCTTCTAAAACCCTAAAACCACTCCATATCACAATGGAAAGATTGAAAAGACCGATGGTTGAAGATTAAGGAGATGCACCGAACCCTAAGAGGCCATGAGTTGGGTCTAGTAGTTGAAGCAAGGTAGTGGAAAATTTGATCAATCCACATATTTAGAAGAGGGAAATTGTGATTGAGACGTCATTAAGTTCAGATTGGATGTTTTCAGGAAAGACTCTAGTGCTAAAGGCACTCGAAGATCAAGATTGGATATAATATTTGCACATAACAATGGAATTTATTACCAGAAGCTAGAGAAGGAATTTTATGAGTCTCTGAAGTTCGAGATTTATAAGGATGAGAACTGAATGTCTTCAAAGGTAAATGTATTAAGTGGGAGCTTCTACTCTATTGAATGGGATGATTGTTTAAGTGTCACACATGAAGGCATTTTTTATTACTACTCTGGAGTGGTGGCTCCCACTAGTGAGTTCTTCTATTATGATGAAGCCTTGGCTGAACTGATTAGGAATGGAATCCCTAAGAAAGTTATTATTGCTGATATGAAAGGAGATGACATGTTGCTTTTTATGTTTTTTCTACATGTTTTGAGTGCCAGGAGAGAGACTTTTCAACCTTGAAGTATCAGGACATGTTTATTTTATATCTGTTAAAGCATGGACATAAGATAAATCTTTGTAGGTTGTTGATGATTCAGTTAGAGGATATAACAATGCCTAGTTCCAACTACAAATATTTTTTTAATTCCAGGTTGACATACATGATGTTTAAAGTTAAATATTTTTTTGGAAATAAAGAGAAAAGTGTAGTTGTAAGGGAAAACTTCTGAATTACCAAGATGATTTGAAAGTTTATGAACATAAGTCGAAACCCTTGGAAAAGGGAATGGGTGAATGATAAGGAAAAACTGTATGAAGAATTAAACCCTTTCACCAATCTTAAAAGGAAAATGAATAAGATAGAACTAGGGATAAAACCAAATGAAGTGGATCCAGTGTATTCTAATGAAGAAGAAGAGGTTGATGTTGTGCAAGAAGGAGTGGATTCTCTTATATATGACAAGACTGATCCTAAACTTACCTCAAGTCCTCTTACCAATATGGTATCCTTTTTTGATCCTATGCTACCAAAAAAAATTCCTAGAAGAGAGACTATCCTAAGGGATAGTGATGATGAAGAAACTAGTGAAGAAGAAGGAGAATAAAATTTCTTAAGAGACATTAATGAGACTTCAGAGGAGGAGGATGAAACTGAATCTAGTCATGATGATTTTGATACAGCTCTTGATGAAAGTAAAGAAGAATTTATATGTCTCGGTCTTCTAATAAGATATAAAAAAATGATAGAGAGTGTAGATGAAGAGATTGCTGAATTAGTTGAAGTTGAAATTGAAATGGTAGTGGTTGAAGATTTTGTAGATGAAGTGGCAGTGGAATCTCATGTTGATGTAGTTGATCAAGGAGGTATGGCAGAGATGAATGAAATCAATCAAGAGAATGATACAAGTGAGGGGGAGGAACCTGTTTCCACATGTTCAGTTGTTATTGCTCATGGAATATAATATTGGTCAAAATACCCTGGATTCATAGTCTTGGGCTTAAACTATGGAGACTCCAAAGATGACAAGCTAAACAGAAGCCCTCTAATTCCTTATGTTTCAGAGTCTACTATTGTACATCCAGTAGTGCTTTCATCTTGAGACTATGTAAATAATGATTATTTAGAATCATTAAAATACGATTTTAAGAGACACATTGATGAGAGATATATTGAGATTGAGAGAAAAGTGGCTCTTTATGACAACCCTCTTTTATTAAAAACATAAACATGATTTATTACATAAACTATTCACATGATACAACATGGAAGATCGAGAGGTCTAGTGACTTTTGGGATTATGATAATTACATAACATAATAAAACATGAAATACAATATCTTTATTGAAAACTTCCTTTACATTACCACTACATTCCCTCGTACTTAGCATTGCATGGGATAACCTGAGGACATGCATAAGAAAATGGTGAGCTATAAAGCCCAGTAAGGGAATAAACATGGAATACATGAGGATTACCATACATGTTAGACAATAGTCATATCAATAGATAAAATGAGGAACATGGACATAAAGGCATGATAAATCATGATAATTATAACATGGAAATGTGGCAACAACACTTAACATGGAATTAGCATGGGCCAAGACCCATTTCACATGAAGCATGAGTAAATCCTCATTGCACATGAAGCATGATTAAACCCTCATTGCACTTGAATTATCATGACTCAACACTCATTTCACATGATATATCATGATACTATACTTTACCCAATGCATTGGGGCGCTATAACGGTGAACCCTTCTTAAACATTTCATTTCATGCATAAGTGTACCACATGGATCCTAAAACATGGATTCATAAAAAATAATCATTTATTCCTAGACAAAGGAATGTATAATAAAACATTATAATTAATAAGTAATTGTGCATGAAGGTGAATACCCTTGATGGAGAAATGGGCATGGTATTCACTACACAATGGTATTGGCTTAGAAAATTGGTGCAATTTCGGCAGCGTAATGGCGTGATATAAGAATTCATAAAAATGGTTGATGAGAGATAAAGGGGTGTCTCATAATATCTACATGAAATTTAAAATAAGGGTTTCATATAGATAAATGTCCTAACAATTGTAATGGAATTTAGATTCATGATACAAAAGTATTGCTTGAATGTAAATGAGGAGAGAGAAGTTCCTTTCAGAATTTCGGCATAGTAACAGGTGTAAATGGGAGGAATTTAATGAGAGAGAAAGGGGTATCCCATCATTCAAAAAATAATACAGAAGTATGGGGGAAGTTTGAAACCATACCCCAGCATTTATAATTGAAATTAAAAGGGCATAACAATATTAAAAAAACTGGACAAAAAAGTGAAAGGAAGAAAAACCCTTACTTGGATGTGTGCTTCCAAAGGCTTGAGAGAGGAATCATGGGAGATTGAGGCACCTTGGGAGGATTCTACAGAGATTAGGGTAGAGTTTGGACGAACTCCAATGTCTTTGAGTGAGGAGGAAGTGGGATCTTGGGTGGGTTTATATAGGAAAGGTGAGTGAAATCTTTATTATTTAGGTTTGGGACCCCTTCCATTAAACTAATCCAAACCACAAATAAGATCATGGTTTTTTCCAATGTTTTTTGGAAAAGGGAAGAGGAAAAAAATATTTAATAAGTCCAAAGTCCGAAATTCTTAAAATAATGGGGTTGCTTATGTGGGGGTGAGTCACAATCCCATGGAAAATAATTTAAAAGTCAAGATGTTTAATAAGTTTTGAGGTGTCTATTAATGCTTTGTAAAATACGTAAAACAAACCAAAAATCACATTATTTTAATGTTAAACATATATTGGACGAACATAAAGCTTATAGTATATTATTATATCACTATTGGGTCAATATTAAGTCAAAAAACACATTATATATTTAAACGGTATTTAATTTTTACCCAAAAATTTGACTGTCTCAGAAAATTATGAAAATTTCACCGTTGGATAATTTCGACATCCTGATTTCTGAAATGACATTTATTTTATGTAAATAATTTTCTAAATATGTTAATTTTTACTTTTAAAATAAAAACCGACATTTATCGAAAATTCACGGGTTTTGACAAAAATGGATTTCAAACCTTAATAAAAATTACAATTGCATTCATAAAATTATAAGATCATTTATATTTAATAAAAATTAATTTAATAATAATATTATTATTTTATTAAAATATTATTTAATTCAAAAATCCATTAATTCATTAAAATATATTTCTTATCTGAATATTAACTAAAAAAATACTATTTGTGCTTAAAAAACTATTTGCAAAGTGTTAATAATGACAAGAAGGTATATTCATTATTATATACAAAATATAATATACATGAACATAGTACTAGTGATTTGTTACATAACCCCTTAAAACAGCCGCATAGGACCTAAGGGTAAGGTGTGCGATGGTGAAAGATTCTTGGGGTGGCTCGGATAACATTGTTCAAGTGGTAATCTCTATCAACTTGCACATTTCCAGTAGACAGTCCCGTTCAATCCTGACATGATGAAGCTCAGCTTGGGCTTGGTGAAGAGAGAAACCCAAGGACTCCACATCTTTTCCGAGCTCTGACAAATGGTCTTCATATGGAGAAATTCTACTGGATGAGGCCATCGCTTCTTTTGTCTGAGTAAATTGGATTTGTTAAATCCCTATATTTATACTAATCATGTGATCACTGTTCAGCGGCTATATTAGAAACGGTCAAAATTCATAACATAAAACCAAATAATTTTACATTTTATAAAAACATTTTACATAAACATACATTTAATTAGATCAAGTGGGATTTCAATTAATGAAACTTTAGGTCGTTACAATATTCCCCCTTTAAGAAATTTCTCGCTCGAAATTTATTTTTCCCACACTAAAACTGATGTGGGTAACTAAGCTTCATCATTTCCTCTGATTCCCAAGTCACTTCTTCAAACATGTGGTTTCACCACAACAGAAGAGTGTACATGTGAAGGGTCCAGTATGAACTTCCTTAAGAGGGATACATGAAAGACATCATGTACTCTGGCCATGGTAGGTGGAAGTGCTAGTCGATAGGCCACAGCCGCGACACGATCAAGAATCTCGAAGGGACCGATGTACCTTGGACTTAACGTCCCTTTCTTTCCAAACCTCATGACCTTTTTCCATGGAGATATTCCTAGAAAAACCATGTCTCCATCTTTAAACTCAAGGTCTTGTTGATGATTATCTGCATAACTCTTCTGTTGACTCTGGGCTGCCTTGATATGCTGCTGAATGGTTTTCACCTTCTCCACCATTTCCTCAACCATTTCCGGTCCAAGAAGCTTACGTTCACCACCTCATCCCAACACGCCAGTGTTATGCACCTTTTCACATAAAGGGCTTCATATGGTCCCATTTGTATGATCAAGTGGAAACTATTATTATAAGATAACTCAGCCACATGAAGATTTTGATCCCACCCTCCTTTAAATTCCATTGATCACGCTCTCAACATGTCCTCAAGTGTTGGGATAGTTCGCTCCGATTGGCCATCAGTTTGAGGATGATAGGCCGTACTGAAGTTCAGTTCAGTAATCAGATCATGTTGAAGACTCTTCCAAAACATATATGTGAATCTTGGATCTCAGTCAGACACAATAGATAGTGGTACTTCATGTAGCCTTACCACTTCCCTGATATATATCTGTGCCAGTTGATCCATTGATAAATCCTTCTGAATAGCAATGAAGTGTTCAGTATTTTTAATACGATCCACCACAACCCAGATTGCATTATTTCCTTTGTAGGTCCTCATAAGTATAGTGAAAAATTACATGGTGATGTTCTCCCATTTCCATTCGGGTATGGGCAATGGTTGCATCATCCCCTTAGACTTTTACCTCTCTTCCTTCACTTTCTGGCACACCAGGCACTTTGATGTATATACTACGATCTCCTTCTTCATATTATCCCACCAAAAGTTTTTCTCAGAGATCTCGATACATCTTTGTGATCCCTGGGTGAATAGAGAGATTTGAACTATGTGCATCATCCAAAAGTTCCTTCTTCAGCACCGGACTTGATGGAACACATAATCTTTTCCCAAATCGCACAATTCCTTCTTCATTTACATTAAACTCCAAGGATTTCGCTTTTTCGATAGCTTCTAATTTTTCCTGAATTCTCACATCATCCTTTTGAGAATCCTTTAACCTTTACAAAAGATACGGTTGAGTAATAATTTTTGAAAGGATTGATGATGTTCCCTTCTTTATGATTCCCATGTCCATCTTCATCAAGTCTAAGAAGATTGGATCCTTCTCAATTCTCATCATTGATATAATCGATGGGTCCTTTCTACATAGGGCATCTTCCACCTTGTTCACTTTCCCAGGGTGGTAATGTATTGAATAGTCATAATCATTGATGAGCTCTATCCATATTCTCTAGAACATATTATTCTCTTTCTGTGTGAATATATATTTAAGTCTCTTGTGGTCAGTATATATCTCACATTTCTACCCATAGAGATAATGCCGCCAGATTTTTGAGGCAAATATCACCGCTTCCAACTCCGGATCATGCGTTGGATAGTTTCTCTCATGGATTTTCAACTTCCTTGAGGCATAGGATATCACGTTATCATTATGCATCAACACACAGCCTAAACCCTTCTTTGAAGCATTACTGAATACCACAAAAGGTTCCCCACTTGTGGGTAAAGTGAGCATGGGCACAATGATAAGCCTCATTTTCATCTCCTTGAAGCATTCTTCACATTCATCACTCCAAGAAAACTTTACTCCCTTTCGAGTTAGCTTGGTAAGAGGGTTGGACAATCATGAGAAATTTCTCACAAATCGTCAATAATATCTAGCTAACCCCAAGAAGCTTCTGATATTTGTTACCGATATTGGCCTCGGCCATCCCTCAATTGCATCTGTTTTGGAGGGATCCACAGATATCCCATTGCTTGTGATGATATGGCCCAAGAATGATACCTCCTTCAACCATAACTCACACTTTTTGTACTTTTCATAGAGATTATCCTTGCACAAAGTCTCTAGTACAGTTCATAAATGCTCCTCATGATCCTCTATGGTTTTGGATTATATTAGAATATCATCTATAAAGACTACCACAAATTTTTCTAAGTAATATCTGAAGACTCTATTAATCAATTCCATGAAGATTTCTGGAGCATTAGTGAGTCCGAAAGGCATTACTATGAATTCATAGTGCCCGTATCTTGCGTGAAAAGCAGTCTTGGGGATATCTTCCTTCTTCACCCTTACTTGATAATATCCAGACCTCAAGTCCACCTTGGAGAAGTTTTCTACTGCACACATTTGATCGAACAAGTCATAAATTCGTGGGAGAGGATACTTGTTCTTTATCGTGATTTTTTTGAGCTCACGATAATTGATGAAAAGGCGCATTGACCCATCCTTCTTCTTGACGAAGAGGACAGGGGCACCCCATGGTGAAGCACTTGGGCATATAAACCCTTTATCCAGATTCTCCTATAGTTGTTTCTTCAGCTCTTCAAGCTCTACGACAGCCATTCTATATGGAGTCTTTGATATTGGTTGAGCCCCTGGTATAAGTTCAATTGAGAATTCAACATCTCTTCTAGGAGGAATACTAGGAAGTTACTTAGGAAACACTTCAGCGAATTCCCTCACAATAGGAATTTATTCAGGGATGATTTCATCCTTGGACTCAATTATCTGAGCCAGATATGTGTGCTCATAGGGAAGTAATATCCATTCTTGAGATGATGGAGCAAAAGGAGACTCATCTTCATCCTTACACTTGTAAAGAATCAAGGGTCGATTCACCATATAGATTGTGATTTCCCTTTACTGACAATTTATGTTGGCTCTATATAAGGAAAGCCAATTCATCCCAAGAATTGCATCAAATTCCACCATAGGGAGTATGACGAGGTTGGCTAAGAAATTAAATCTATAGATTATAATAGGGGAGGACTTATATTCATGGGATTCAATGATTTCCCCATTTTCTGTACTCACTGACATCTTCACTTCCAGGATTTGTGGTGGTACTGGGATTGTTCTACTAAACTTTCGAGATATAAAATAATGTGTAGAACTTGAATCAAAAAGTACGTTTTTTATTCTTGAATGAATAACTAGCATACCTGTCACCACTTTATTTTCGGGGTTCACTTCGGCAGAAGTGATGGAAAAAGATCTTCCTTTCTTCCTTGGAGGTTGTTGGTTGCCTCCGAAAACTCTTGGATTAAGCATTGATTTGAAAAATTCCCTGGTTATTTGCAGTTGTAGCAATGAACAACACGTTGAGGTTCGAACAGAGTGTTCCTCTCCTCTATCGCAGCTGTGGGTCTTTCTTGCCGACAGTTAACAGCTAGGGCCCCTCTCTTCCACACCTAAAGCACTTCCTCGTCCCCTTGAGGCATTTTCTAGGGTGCTTCTTTCCGCACTTTTGGCAAGTGGGGTTCTGGATCTTCTTAGCACCGTTGGATTTATCCATTGGACCTCCAGCATTGAACTCCACCTTACTCTTCTTGTCCCCATGATACCCATGTGATTCCCCGATCTCCATTTCAACCTTGAGGACACGTCGGACAATTTCCTCATAGCTATCGAAGTCACGGATCGCTAATGCTTTCCGTAGGTTAGGCTTCAGCCCACCAAAGAAGCGGTCAACTTTGCATTAGGGGGTAAAGACAAAGCCAAAAACGTATCGTGCAAGCCTTGTGAAGTTTTCCTCGTACGCTCCAACAGGTTTTTCATCTTTTTTCTTGAGGGAAAAATAGTCCCTTTCCATTTTATGTCGTAGGGTGCGTGGAAAATATTTATCGAAAAACATCTTCCAGAAATCCTTTCATTCCAACACATCGATCTCCTCCTCAGGCTTCTTATTTTTTATCAACGTACACCATTGATCATCTTCACCCTCCATTCGATAAGCCGTCAGGAGAACCTTCTCTTGTTCAGAAAATTGAAGGATGGATAATATCTTTTCAATGGAGTTGATCCATTGTTCAGCGATTGTGGGATCAGATGATCCACTAAAAGTAGGATGAAATTGTCTCATAAATCTCTCGATAGTGACTGTTTTATTCTGATGGGGGGTTGAACGTTCCTCGTGACCTGTGTTTCTATTCAAAGCTTGAGTTAGCTGAGAGAGAAGCGTGACAAAGTTCGTGATCGCTGCTCCCATTGGATTGGGCATATCATTAGTATAGTCATCACACTAATCTTCACATCGGTTGTTAGCCTGAGTCCTCCTATTACCGGCCATTGGCTGGAATAAAAAGAAATATAGGGTTAACACATAAAGGGTAATCCAAAGACAAAAGTTGATGACTTATAAATTAAATTTTATTTCCTTAACTTCTGAATCTATAGGCTTCAATCTAGGATTTTTGTGATCTAATTTCTAACATATATTCTTAGGGTTTTTTTATTCCCTTAATAAGGATTCATACTAATCTTGTGAATTTACCAAAGAATATCCCCCAGGAGTGTCGTAACCAAGAGTGCATCAAGGCCCATTTTAGTGCACTAGTTCCCATTCGATTCTAGCTCAAATTGTTGTTTTCGGGTTTTACCCCTAGGATACATTTGTGCCAGAGCTGCCTCTACCTTCTCGTATCCAGACAGGGATGTATTTGCTTGATAACCCACTTACTCATTACTCAACAAAACATAGGGATGTTTTTATTATACTTAGTCTTTTATCTAAGACTTTACTAGGGTTTTCTAATCCTAATCCCAAAAATAACTAAACCTATCCTCTGATACCAACTATGACAACCCTGCTTTTATTACAAACTTAAACATGATTTATTACATAAACTATTCACATGATACAACATGAAAGATCAAGAGGTCTAGTGTCTTTGGGTATTAGGATCATTACATAACAACTTAAAACATGAAATACAATATCTTTATAGAAAATATCCTTTACATGACCACTACATTCCCTCGTACTTAGCATTGGATGGGATAACCTGAGGACATGCATAAGAAAAGGGTGAGTTATAAAGCCCAGTAATGGAATAAACATGGAATACATGAGGAGTACAATACATGTTAGACAATAGTAATATCAATAGATCACAAGAGAAACATGGAAATAAATTCATGATAAAGCATGATAATCATAGCATGGAAATGTGGCAACAACACTTAACATGGAATTAGCATGAGCCAAGGCCCATTGCACATGAAGCATGAGTAAATATTCATTGCACATGAAGCACGAGTAAACCATCATTGTATGTGAATTAGCATGAGTCAACACTCATTGAACATGACGTATCATGATACTATACTTTACCCAATGCATTGGAGTTCTATAAGGGCGCACCCTTCTTAAACATTTCATTTCATGCATAAGTGTGCCACATGGATCATAAAACATGGATACATAAAACATAATCATTTATTCCATGAAAAAGGAATGTGGAATGAATCTTTATAATTAATAAGTAAATGTTCATGAAGTTGAATACCCTTGATGGAGAAATGGGCATGGTATTCACTACACTATGGAATTGGCTTAGAAAATTGAAGCAATTTCGGCAGCGTAACGGCGTGATATAAGAATTCATAAAAATGGTTGATGAGAGAGAAAGGGGTGTCTCATCATATTTACATGAAATTGAATGTAAGGGGGTCATATATATTCATGTACCAATAATTTTAATGAAATTTAGATTCATGATACAAAATTATTTCTTGAATGTAAATGAGGAGAGAGAAGTTCCTTTCGAAATTTCGGAATAGTAACGGGTGTACATGGGAGGAAATTAATGAAAGTGAAAGGGGTATACCATCATTAAAACAATAAGAGGGAATTATGGGGGAGGTGAGGAACCATACCCCATCATTTATAATTGAAATTAAAAGTTCATAACAATATAAAGAAAATTAGACAAAAAAGTGAAAGGGAGAAAAACCCATTTCATGGAAGTGTGCTCCCAAAAGCTTGGGAGAGGCTTGAGAGAGGCTTCTTGGGAGCTTGGGGAACCTTGGGATGATTTTAGAGAGAGTATGGCAGAGTTTGGACAAACTCCAAAGGCTTTTAGTGAGGAGGAAGTGGGAGCATGGGTGGGTTTATATAGGGAAGGTGATTGAATTCTTTATTATTTAGGTTTGGGACCCCTTGTATTAAACTAATTCAAACAACAAATCAGTTCATGGTTTTTGCCCATGGTTTTTGGAAAAGGGTAAAGTAAAATAATATTTTATAAGGCCAAATTCCGAAATTCATAAAATAATGGGGTTTCTTATGTGGAGGTGAGTCACACTCCATGGAAAATAATTTAAAAATACAAGATGTTTAATAAGTCGTGACGGGTCCATTAATGCTTTCTAAAATAAGTCAAAAAAACCCAAAATCACATTATTTTAATGGTAAAACATATATTGGAAGCAGATAAAGATTATATTATTTTATTACATCACTATTGGGTCATTATGTTGTCATAAAACACATTATATATTTAAATGGTATTTAATTTTTACCCAAAAATTTGACTGTCTAAGAAAATTATGAAAAATTCACTGTTGGATAATTTTGATGTCCTGATTCCAGAAATAACACTTATTTTATCTTAATAATTTTCTAAATATTTTTATTTTTTACTTTTAAAATAAAAACCTACATTTATCGAAAATTCACGAGTTTTAAAAAAAATGGCTTTCAAACCTTAATAAAAATTACAATTGCATTCATAAAATTATAAGATCATTTGTTTTAAATAAAAATTAATTTAAAAATAATAATAATATTTTATTAAAATTTTATTTAATTAAAAATTCCATTAATTCATTAAATTAGATTTCTTATCTGAATATTAACTAAAAAAATACTATTTGTGCTTTAAAAAACTATTTACAAAGTGTCAATAATGACAAGAAGTTATATTCATTATTATAAACAAAAAATAATATACATGAAAATCGTACTAGCGATTTGTTACATAACCCCTTAAAAGAGCCGCATAAGACCTAAGGGTAAGGTGTGCGATGGTGAAAGACTCTTGGGGTGGATCAGATAACATTGCTCAAGTGGTAATCTCTATAAACATCTACTTTTCTCGTAGACAGTCACGTTCGAGCTTGACATGATGAAGCTTAGCTTGGGCTTGGTTAAGAGCGAAACCCAAGGACACCACATCTTTTCCGAGCTCCGAAAAATGGTCTTAGTATAGAGAAATTCTAATGGATAAGGCCATCGCTACTTTTTTATGAGTAAATTGTATTTGTTAAATCCCTATATTTATACTAATCATATGATCAATATTCAACGACTACATTAGAAATGGTTAAAATTATTAACATAAAACAAAACAAGTCGACATTTTATATAAACATTTTACATAAAGAGACATTTAATTATATCAAGTGGGATTTCAATTAATGAAACTTTGGGTCATTACACTCTTAGTAAAGAAGTGGTTCCATCTTCTATAAATAGAGTAATTTCTATCTCTCACTCAAATTTTCTGCATGAAGTGAACGAATGTCAGAATCAGGTCAGAACTGTGGCAGAGTCTATAGATTATTTGAAACAATAAATTTTAAGTTCAAACACCTATATATGTTCAAATCTTCGAGTGGACAAAGATCTTATGTTTTTTTAGAGTGTTGTTCAGCAGATGGTCACTGTGTTTGAGGACTTTAAGAAGTCTATGGAGGCACATGGGAGTGGACTAGATGATGATGTGAAGAGGTTGATTAGTGGTCTGAAAAAGTCTTTTAATGAGACAATGACTTTCATAATGGAACCTTTATGTGCATCTCCTTCCTCTTTAACCTCTCCTCCTATTGATCTAGAATCTTTTAGGTCAGTTATTAGAGAAGAAGTGGATAAGTTCTCTGGTGCCAGTACCTCAGACCCTCAATCTATGACTCAGGTCATTTCCACTACTAGAAACATTTATATTCTTGTGGGAGATTATTTAATTTAGGTTACCCAAGATCATAAGTCCATCAAAGGGAAAGCTGATTTCTTTTACAAAAAAGTGAACACTAAGCATCAGATGGATGGTCAATTATATTTTCTGTGGGAAAACATGAGGATCCCACCTGTCACTCAGGATTTTAAGGATCAAGTCGGCAGGATTAGATAATTGAATCCTGCCTTGGATAAATTCGTGGAGAATAAGCATGGATTATTATTATATATGGAAATAGGAGGAAGCATTATTATGGATTTCAGAAATCTCTTTTTACCCTTCCTCCATGTGGACTGCACTCCCATTATTGTTCTTCCACTATTACCTTCTTCCTCAGCTGCCTCAGGCTCTACCAGGGTTTCCCCGTTGAAGACTCCAGCATAGGCCATTAGAATCATGACCCCTATGATTCCTCAAAGATCTACTCACTATCGTTCTATTGATTATTCTATAGCAGCTCCTTATACCTTGCTCACTGTCATACCTTGGCCTATCCCTCTATCATCTGGACTTACCTCCTCAGCTTCTAAAGATAAATCTCCACTGGAAATTTCTGATGTGGATTGACTGTGGGATGTCTTACTTGATAAGGATCTTTGTACGCATTTTGTATATTATACTCTTTCTTCATTAATAATAAAATCCACTTTCATATCTTTTTTTCATACATTATTTCTGTTAATCACAAAGGGGAGAAGTTTTAAGTTGATTGGAGTCCTTTCATATATACACTGTCTATATTTTCCACAATAAACATGGTTTAATTTTTCTTATACACACCTCTAAATAAATTATCAAATGTGTTTAACCCTAATTCAATAATACATAAATGTAAATTGTCACTGACATAATTTGTGATTATCAAAAAGGGGGAGATTGTTGGAATCACTTGTTTCGATAATCCCAAAACTTGATTCATTATCATGATAATCGTATTTCATTAATATTTATAGTTTCTATCAAGTAATAACTATGTATCTTCAATATCTCTAATATATAGAATAAGTTTACAGTGAAAATTTCTTTAAGTGGAAGGCCACTAATAGAAGGATACCAAATAAGGTTACCGATGGAATTTTACTGATAGATAGTTATCAATGAAGGTCACTAATAAAAGGTCACCGATAGAAGGTTTCCGATGAAGGTCACTGATGGAAGCCTACTGATGAAGGTTACTAATGAAGGTTAACGATGAAGTTCACTGATAGATGGTTAATGATGAAGGTCACCGATAAAAGGTGTAGAAGGTTAACAATGAAGGTCCTCGATAAAAGGTTACCGATAGAAGGTTTCCGATGAAGGTCACTGACAGAAGGTTACCGATGAAGGCTATCAATGAAGGCTACCGATGTAGTCTACCTATAAAGCCTTCTATTGAAGCCTGATATTGACAAGGCTACCACTACCAATCTACTGATTCTCACTCTTCTACTCCATACTTTGTTAATTCTTAAGATTATTATAGTATTCATATTTGGTAAATTTTTTGCTTCTTACATTAATTAATACGGATTGTAGACCTATCAAGAGACCGTATCTGGGGACATTATGAGGTACAAGGAGGACCGCCTGTGGTTTGTTTATTCCTATTGTCTGACATTAAATAAAAAATAGAAGACTGGGTAAGAAAAAAAGTATAGAGGAATGCGTGAGAAAGAGCTTACTCATTAGATAAAAGAGAAAAAGGAAGAACCATCTGACACTTACATTGTGAACCCAAGAGCACCATGAAGATCATTTGGGAGAACAAATTCATGTCTCCTTTATGTGCTTCTTCAATTCTATGTCAAAAAAAGAAGTAGAACCCCTTTTTACTTGGAAGCTAGAACCTAGAGTTGCGACACTCTATTTTGTGGGAAACTTTAAGAGAAAGACTCAAACTGCAATTTCTTTACTCCATGGAGTCAAGAGAAAAACAACAAACACAAAGAGCTTTATAAACTCAATATTATAATATTAGATGTACTTTGTTTTTTTCTTTTAAATTTCTGAGAAGTGTGTGTTTTTCTATTACACAAACATTCTTTTGTGCTTAAACTGGTGGATACTGAAAATTCTCAAATAAAACATCACTTACACCTTTTTCCCACATGTTACTACGGAAGACACCGTGTGTGGTCTAGATTTTTTGTTTTTCCCATGAAAAACTATGGTAGAGGGAGTGAGCCCTATGAAATTTGTGAAAACAGTTGTAAAGATTGATACTGGATATGTATCATGTATATTGTTAATATAAACTGCTTGGTGGAAGGTGATCACCAAGTTGAGAGGATTAAGTTTTGGCTTGAGACTAAACCTCTTGTTTAACTCTACTATGTACTATATTTTGTAATACTCTGTTTTTGTTTATTTTCCACTTCTTTTAATTTCAAAAATAGAAAATCAATTTAGATTAACTCTGATACTTAGTTATGGTTAGTGTGTGTATTTGTTTAATTCAATAAACCTGGTTCAAAAGTTAAAGAAGTGTTTTACACTGATTTAATAGAGGGATAATCACCCATTGAGAAACCTCAAGACCAAATAAAAATTTATATCTCTACTAACTTAATTAAATCGTCAGTTTAAAAATTGGGGGATCTTTATCATTATGTTTTTAACAGAAATTTTAAGTAGGAACACAATTCACCCCCCTCTTGAGTTTCCACTCCGACCAACATTTGGTATCATAGGTTTAATTTTTTTTTGATACCATGTGAACTGTTGTGAATGTTTTCAAATTCTTTTCAACAGTGATTTTAGTTGTATCTAAAAGATCTTAAAATTCTGTCAAATCAAAATTTTCAATTTCTAAAATTATAATTAACTTTGGAAAATCTAGTTGAGTGTGCTGCAACCAACATGCCACCTTTATTTAATGGTAAAAACTAAGTTCAGTGGAGATTAAAAACCAAAGTGTATCTAGAGAGCATGGGTCCTAAAATTTGAGACATAATAGATGAACAACTTGAATTTCCTGTTACTTCTAGGGTCACATGGTCTTATTTGACTAAATCTACATATAAAAATAACAGTAATGCAATGAATTCATTTTACTATTCATTATGTGACGAAGAATTCAATAGAATATGTACCTATAAAACTGCATATGAAATATGGGATACTTTGGATGTTTCTCATGAGGGAACAACCAATTTTAAAGAAATGAGATTAAATACTTATACTATTAAATATGATAATTTTAAAATGATGCATGATGAACTTATATATGAAATGTATCTTAGGTTCAATGAAATAGTAAATACCATGAGTCTGTTTGGGAAACCAGTGGATTGCAAGGATCAGATTATGAGGTGTCTTAGATTTCTACCTAACAGATAGAGAGGAACGTCTGTTTCTATTTGAGAATCCTATGACATAACAAAGCTTCCAGTGAAGAAACTAATTGGAAAACTTACGATGTACGTAGAAGAGATTAAGGTAAATCAAGAAGAAGATAAAGAACTAAGAAAGAAATCTGTAGCATTCAAGAATAAAACCGCAAAGAGAAATGATAAAGAAAAAGTTCCTACTACTATAGACACATCAACCATCGAAGATTCAACTTCTGATAGTGATGATGAAATGGATCATCTTTCTAGGAGATTAAATAATTTCTACCGTAAGAATAATTTATTAATAAAATAAAATTATAAAGGAAGTTATGATGGTAAATAAAGTGGAAAAAGGATATAAAATGGAATGACAATAGAGATGAGATATTCAGTTAGGAGTGTAAATGAAAAGGCTATGTGAAGGCTGATTTCCCAAAGCTAAAATTTAAGAAGAAATATGAAGACAAGGGAGATTTATATGAAAAGTCTATGAAAGCTACTTGGAGTGATTTAGAAGATAGATAAAATGGATCTGAAACATTAGATTTTGAAATGAACAAACATAAAAACATGTGTTTCATGAAGGAAAAATCTGAGGTAATACCCAATTATCCTATATATAATACTTACTATTTTGGGAATGGAAGTGAATTAAATAATGATGAGAATATGAATAGGGAAGAAATATATGAATATTGTGGAATGCATTAGGATAAATTTAACAAACTCAAGGGTAAATATAAATTATTTAAGAGAAAACACGCTCTAAATGCTAATTATAAGTCTGGTCTGGATATTGAGTGAGAAAAATGTTCTCAGTTGTTAAAGGAAAATACTGAACTTAAATTATAAAATGAGCAATTAAAAAGGGATCTTGAGAAGTTTACTGCAGGTAAAGAGACCTTAACTCAATTTGTAGGGAAAGATATTGCTCCAAAATACACAATTTTTATAGGATATCAACCAAGACAGAGAAGTATTATTAAAAATAAATTTGTTCCAAAATCTGGAAAGTTCACTGCTACTTCAAGTTTTGGACCGTCTTTTGAAAAACAATTGTCTAAAGAACCTCACAAAGTATTCATGTCTCAAAACATATCTGTTGATTATAGGAAACCTGTGAGACCAGTATGGTTTTCTAAATCTTTACATTCTTGCATCTGTAGTCCAATGAAAATCTGGGTACAAATGTTACCCAACACTTTATCTATATTACACGAAAATTGTTTAAAGATCTCCTGTAAAACTATATGGTACTTAGACGGTGGATTTCCATGACATATGACAAGATACTATTAATTAATCAAGATCATAATTAAATTTTTTGGTGCACATGTTACATTCGATGATAATGCCAAAGGGAATATTCTCAGCTTAGGCGAAATTTTTAACCCTAATACTATATTAATTTTGAAAGTGCTTCTTGTTGATGGGTTAAAATATAATCTATTTAGTATCACTCAGTTGTTTGGTGATGGTTTCAATGTTAAATTTCAAAAATGATGCATGAAATGTTTTTAATTATAAAAATGATTTGATATTCAATGCTCTTAGAAATGAAAATGTATGTGTTGTTGATTTAAACTCTTTAGCTTAGAAAAAAATTTCTTATTTAAATACTTTTCATAAGGAATCCTGGTTATGGCACAGAAGATTAGGACATTACAATGTGTACTCACTTAAGAAACTAACTAGGAAAGATTTAGTTAGAGACTTGCCAAAATTGGAATTACCACATTAAAAAAAATTTAATCCTTTTCAAAAATAAGAATGACACAAAGATTCTTTCCAAACAAAGAAACAAGTTTCCACTTCTCAACTGCATGAGTTGGTTCACATGGATTTGTTTGGACCATCTAGAATTTCAAGTATAAATTGGAAGCACTTTGTTTATATTCTTGTATATGATTTTTCTATATATACATGGGTATACTTTCCATCTCACAAACGTGAAGAATGTTCTTACTTTATTAAATTTTCCATGCCTGTAGAAAATCTTAGTGGACTTAGAATTAAGATCTTGAGAAGTGATCGTGGTTGTGAGTTTGAAAATCAAGAGTTCGAATCTTTTTGCTCACTAAATGAATATAATAACAATTTCTCTTCTCCTAGAACACCTCAACAAAATAGGGTCATAGAATGAATAAATATTACTCTTTATGATATTATATCTATATAAAAAACCTCTTAACAATTCTCACTAAATGGGTTAAATCATGTTTATGTTTGGGTAAGTTTAACCACATGTATGAATGATTCTATAAAATACTATTATGGATGAATATAGGAACATTAAATCCAATATTTTTAAAATATTATAATAAAATCATGATTTGTAAATGGTTCCTGAAATAGTATATTTTTTATATAACATATTATGAATGTTCCATTTTAATTTTCAAAAATCACGGAAATAAGTCATTATCAATTCGGTTTTCACATGACATAATCGAAAAACATATAGAATGAAATGATAAAATTAAATTCAGTATAAGTTATATTTTATAGAATCATAAATTATATATCAATAAGGATATATTTTTCAAATTATATCGAACAATATAAAAATTATTAAACATGAAAAAAGAAGATAAAGTTATTAACACCTGATTTTCATAATACACTATAATTAATTTCTGTAATCATGTTAAAAATTATAATATGGATTATTAATGATAAATATTTACGATTAAGGTTATAAAATATGATATTAATTTATTCATGTCTCTTTTTTCACGAGGTTAGTGTGTGATAAACTAAGCAAGGAATCAAGGTAAGGGATTTGGTCTCAATTTCCATTCATTGAGACAAAGTATATATTTTTTAACGAATTGTTATTTGATATGATATTTCATTTGTTATACCTTTTTCATGATATTTTAATATTAATTCCATTAACTTCCTTTTATGGTGAGTTTTATTGAATTTTTACCCAATTCTTAAGGGTTTCTTTTTCTAAAATTGGAATCCCTTGAGACATGTTTAGGATATACACCATGATTAATTTTAAATGAAACAAGTACTACCCTATTTTCATTTTCTATCATAATTTTAGTATTTTTACTTATATTAAATTTCTTATTAAAGGTTATACATCTCATGGTGTTTTATTTATATTTTATGAATGTTTTAAATGGTTTTTGTGACTCGAATATTCTCAATGGTCCATAATCATTCTTCTTTTTCTATTATATTTCAAGAATGATATATTATAACTGATGATGATGTTAGTATATATTAAACCTTATTTTATGTGTAAATAATGTTTCATACCAAATTATTCTTCCTTGATGAATCGTTAACATAAATTTTTATGAATAATTCCCAATACCATTAAAGGATTTGTCTTCCATGTCCATATTTTTTACTACCAACATGTTTTCTCCTTTACCTAGTGAAAACTAAAAATTTTTGTATCTATAATTATCTTTTTATTCCTATTATTTCATTTTGAAGAGAATTTTTCATTATCCTTTTAAAATTCATTGTTTTCAATAAGATTATTTTAAAACATTCAAATGTAATTTCTGTCTTTTCAAAATAATAATTCATATCATCCACCCCACAATTTATTTTGATATCCATTATGTTTTTTTTCAAGGATTAATTAATAATTATTGTATTTAAAATTAATAATTTTCAGGTAATTTTATCTCACCTTTTTTTTAACATTATAATTTTTTGAGTTTCCATTATTAAATATTATGTTTAAAAGCAAGAGATTTTAAAGTATTTTCACTACATCATTTCAAAAATATCATTTATTTTTCATGTATCAGTTATTAAAGAGTCATTTTAAAAGTAAAATTTTTCAATATATATTCACATTCCCTTCCTCAAAATTTATATATTTTTCAATTTTCTATTATTAAATTTTCTATTCAAAATTAATAGTTTTCAAATTATTTTCACTTCTCCTTTTTGTAACCATATATATATTTCCAAGGATCTTTTATTTAGAAATATTTGTAATAAAGTTTTTAAAAAGTATTATCTTTACCTTCACAAAATGTCAATTTTAACTATATTACACTTCATCTATTGTAACAATGTTTTAAAATTTTGTGCGAAAACTTTCATATTTTCACTTAAATTTACCATACAAGGTTTATCATTCATGAAGTTATGTTTTGATCACCCTTTATATGTTTTTATGATATTTTTTAATTTTTGAAAATGAGAGTTTTAAATTATATGATTTCTTAATCTCAAGTTATATGATGTTTCTGAATTTTTAATAAAACCCACTATATTTCCATGGGTTCTCTAGAAGATTATGAATGTTTTAGTTTCTCATGGAACTCATATTTGTGAATAATGAAGGGTGGGTCCTATATCACCCTCCAACTAATTGGTTAAGGTTTCATGTCACATGAGATGTGGTATTGTTTCATGAATGAAATAAATGAATCATTATTACCAATTTTTCTATGTGAATTAGATGTGGGAAGCTTTGTTTACAATATGTATTGTGAATGAGGTCCATGAATATTTATTCATATGTTTTCTGTGTGAAGGATATATATAAAGATTTATTAACAAGTTCATTGTGTGAATGGTGTGTGATAATATTTTTTCAACGTTTTTTGTGTGAATATGCTGTGGAAATTTTTTTTATAATATTTTCCTACGCTTATGGTTGTGACACATTTTCATGTTGTTTATCAAGTTATGAAAAATTTTCAAGATGCATTTTATTTCCCATAAATAAATTTTTTATGATTATACCTTATTTTTTTAATTATTCAGCACTTTTTTATCATACTTCCATGTTTTATTGTTAGTGATATGTGTTTTGAGTAAACTAATATATTTTATCACTCCATAATGATTTTTTTACGATCTTATGTTTCTCCATAATGTTTTATAATTATTATCCATGGTCTTTTGATCATTTATTATGATATTCATCATCTTTTCCTTCTTGTTATGATATGATTTACCCTTACTATGTGTTTGAGCTTACCCCCTTCTTATGTTTCTGATATATAGGTTATAAAAATGGTTATATCATGTGATATGTATAGAAGGTGTATATATGAGAATGATTATGGATAAATTTTCTCAATTTTATTAAAATAATATTTTAATATTAGAAGTTTCCATGACACGAATCCTTTCATTACTTATGTTGTGTGGCTATTTATGGATGTAATAATTAAAACATTTAATCAATTTATTATTTAATCCTTGATTATCATGGGTCACTAAAGGTGGTATCAATGCAGGGTTTATTTATTTTGGATACTAGTATAGAGAACATTAGTGAAAACCCTAGGGATAAGTATAAGGTATAATCCTAAGTATATATGTACATCCCAAAATTATGGTAATATATTGATTATTGAGTTTTCCTATAAATAAATACCTTTCTAGATACTAAAATTGGGTGTGGTTTTGGAACAAATTCATCAATGGGTAATAAATTTAAACAATTTTGGTCAAGTATATCTCAAACATCATTCTACTGCATGGTGAATAGACCCTTACCACACACACTTTTTGAAACCCCTGAATTGTATACTTTGTTTTATCACATTATTTTTATAGAGAACTATGAAATATTTAATTTCTAGTTACATTGAGGAATTAGGTTGATATGTATGTGATAACACAACATAATGTAACCAATGTATAACCAAGAGAGTGAAAGTATTAACTAGGTAAAACATAGTAAAAATGAAACTATTATATTTTGAAATGAAGGTGCCATTAGAGAAGGATATTAGGATTTATATTTCATATTCACATAATATAATTATTTTGTACATTAACATAAATTTTTTGGATTTAGTATTTCTTTGAACAATGATAATAGAAATGAAGCTTTGAAATGTATATCCCTATGAAATTCTATAAATTGTATTTTGGATAAGTAGATTTCTAGTATTACTAGGGATAATAATGTGAATATATCAGTAGAATATATGTGTTTAGTTTCTCATTGATCTCTTATCTTTTTACTTTAGTAAATGATAATTAAAATTGAGAGTAAATAATTTATTTGAGGGTCTAGAATGTAATTGACAAAATGAGATTTTTTATCCTTTAAATTACACACTGTGTTCTATAACTTGTGTAACAGGATACACCATAAACAAACCACAACACATTAAGAACTAATTATTAATAAAAATATAATCAAAACTAATATGATAAACCATTAATTGTTATTACATTTAAAATTTAAATAATTAATATGTGTAAATATTTCAATGGTTATTTTAAATAAAATTCATTTTCTTCATTTTATATATATTCTTCTAGAAGAGGATAAATTTAAAAAATAATTTAAATTTGATAAAGTAAAATTTATTTTTGATTTAAACGCAAAAAAATTTTCTAATTATGTTTTTTTGATATCTTAATAAAGTAATTTTTTAGTTAAATAGTAAAAATACTGATTTTGACAATATTATAACATTAATATGAATTAAAAGTAATTAAAACTTTTTCCTATAAAATAATATATTATAGTGTATAATAAATAATTTCAAAAGACTATGTTGAACTTATAAACACTTGATTAACTTTTTGAAAATGTGTGTAGCTTTTCAAAGAAAATTGTTTTTTGACTGTTTTTTCAAATTAATTATAACAAGATGAGATGAACTTTTTTATTTCTTTCATTTTATTTAAATAATATTATAATTATAATATATATGATAATATAATTATAATAAATGGAATTGATAATTCTATACTAATCATAAATATTTTTTATTAAAAAAATATTTTTCAAAAAAAATATTTTTACGTGGTACATATGGTAAATTAAGGATTAATTTTCAGAAAGATAAAAAGGAAATTTTCAAAAATTATTCCTATATTTTAGATAATAATTTTAAAAAATTTTAATATGGAAAATTTAATTTTTAGTTATCAAATTTATATTATTTTAATTAATTCTAATTACCACAATTTTGGTGAAACAATTATTTTAAAATTATTGTTTTTTTTTATATTAGGGAATTTTTAGCAAATAAATTAAATTAAAATAATTTAATTAATTAATTTAATATTTTTTATAAACACGTAAATAAATATATTGACAATAATTAAATTTTTCCTCAATACTGAATAATATTATAAATCTATAATGGTCCAAATGTAATTTTTCTAACCAAACACTATTTCTACACATTATCTTTTTTAATTTAAAAATTAACGTTATAATATTTTGAATAATAGTTGGATTAAATATATTATATGTTTAATTCAATCATATCGAAAAACATTTATATGTATTACTCAATATTCATAATAAAACCCAAAATCAATTTGGAAAAAACGAGAAACCTAGTTGAAAATTAAAAGAGTAACATCTGAAAAGAAAATGGTAAAACCCCTCTAAATTGTTTAAAAAATGTTTTTAAATAATTTTTTTAGTCATTAATGATCTAAAGACACCCCAAAACACATTATTTATAATCTTTGGATCCGTTTACCTAAGGATAGTTTCATGTACTTATTAAAATATAAAGGTTGTTTCTAAAAGTACTTTTTCTTATCTTATAAAATGAGATCACTTAAAAAAATTAAAAATAACATATATAATTAGAATTCATCCTGGAAACTATGAAATTTTACTCTTCTTATACCCATATTCAAAAAAAATCCCATTATCACTCATAGTAAACCTAATCCTATCAATTTTAAGGGAACTTCTAATGAAAAATCAAGTCTCAAGTGTAAGTATTATCTCCTTCTTACGATTTCTCGTAAATATTACTCTCCAAATTATCGTATCTCAAAATTAATATTATGCATTAATTATCATTATTATATAGAAATATTTTTATATTTTTGGTAAAACACTAATTTATTCATTTCTATCCACTAATAAAAATAAAAGAACGTTAATCATGACTGTGCGCGGACTATGACCTCCCCAAAGAATCAATTACTCCTTTTTATTATAGTTTTTAATTATTTATCCAATTATATTAAATACTGGATCACCATCATATAAAAATAAAAATAATACATTATTATTCTATCATAATGATATTATTTCAAAATAAATAATTGGTTAACTATACCCACAAAATGAGTTAAAGTGTGTTCAAGTTTGGTTTGGTTTAACCACTTATATTAAATATATATTAAAATTAGATTATAGATGACTGTGGGAATATGAAAACATATATTTTTATAATATAATTATTAAATAATTATTGTTATATTGGGTATTTTAATATTATATTTTATATATAATTTATTATTAAATTTTTATTTTCATTCACTACAATCACCAAAATAAGAAGTTTTCAATTTGATTTCTGCATTAAGTGACCAAAACACATATGGAATGAAATGTGAAATTTTTAAATCAATATAATTTATATATTATAGGATCATAAATTATATAGCAATAATTAAATTTTTATCAAATTATGGGTAATGATATCAAAATTATTAAACGAGTGAAATGTAGTTAATCATATTAACACCTAATAATCATAATTCTCTATAAAAAATTAATTTACTCATGATAGAAAAACAATAAGGATTATAAAATAAAAATATTTATTATTATGGTTATTAAATTGGATATTAATTTAATTATTTTTTATATGAGTTTAGGGTGTGATCAACTAAGTAAGTAAACATGGAATGAGATTTCATCTCAATTTCCCTACATTAATCCATAGTCTATATTTATAAACTAGTTCTTATTTTAGTGGTGTTTTTTCTACCTATTTGATTTATAATACCATAAATTATCTTCTATCCATGGTTTTTGAAGTTTAATTTTATTCTCTCATGTTATGGGGTTTTTATAGAATTTGAACCCAGGTCGTAAGGGCTTCTTTGTCCCAAATATGATTCTCTTGAGGCATGATTAACCTATACACTTTGTTTCCTTTTCAAAGGAATACATTCTACCCTATTTTCATTTTTTTATCATTATTCTCTAATATAAATTTTTTAAGGTAATACCACTCATGGTGTTTTAATTAAAATATTACAATGGTTATAAGGGGTGTTCAGGACTCAAATATTTCCCTTAGGTCATAATCACTCCCCTTCATCTATTATATTTTACAGCTGATCTATTATAACCTATGATGATTTTAGGATTTATTCCACCTTAATTTTTGTGTAATTCATGTTTTCCACCAAATTTTGTTTCAACAAGGAATCATTAAAATTATTTTTTGTTAATAATAACTCTCAATACTTTTAATGGATTACATATATATAAATATATATATTATCCCACCAATGTTATACTTTACCTAGTGAAAGATAAAATATTTTTATCTCAAATTTCAAAACCCCAATATTTTATGAAATTGTTTTTCCCAAAAAATTTAATTTCTTGGATATATTTTGTTTCATACAACATTGAGTTTTAGTGAACCACAATATACTATTAATACTATTATATAAACATGACCACTATTACCTAGATGTTAAATTTTGATGTATGAATAAGACTAAAAAAAATTATAAAATTAATTATAATGGTTTTTGATGAATAAAGTATATTTATAAATAAATATTTTTATTTTGGTAATTTATTTATATACATTGAAAATATTTTTCATCTTAAAAACGACTTTCATTACTTTTTTTGAACAAACAATAATATTATTATTTTTATATTTTAGAAAATATATTTGAAAAAAATAACTTCATTTTTTTAATCAATATTTCGAAATTATGTTAATGTAGATTTTTTTTAGAATGTTCTGTGTAACGTCCCGGTTCTAGAAGCCACACAAAGGCGCCTCGTACCCGGTTTATTACATGAAATCAAGCGCATTTCCCCAAACACTAGAGGTTACCAGCTGGTAGGGAGGGCCTTGTGAGTTATATTGGGGAAAATATGACCTCATTATAAGAGTAACGCAGTAGAGGTAAATTAAATATAGAGTAGCGGAAGTAGTAATCACAATGTGTAACAATAAACAGCAGAAGACTGAAAGTAAGAAACAACATGAGCTCATATATAAATGATGCATGATTCATATTTCTTGGAAAGTAGCCAAAAAAGTAACAATTCTGGAATATAGTTCTAAACTAAAGTACAAATTAAAACAGATAAACTACTTAGCATCGCAGGCCTCACCTTGGTCCCATGATCTCCAACTCCATAGCAGTCAAGTACCTGAAGTAGAAGGGTGCTTGCCCTTATCTACACATATAGAAATATAATTTTTTTTGGCCCAAAAACATGGATTTAACAGGGTGTGAGACTAATCATAATAGGAACCCACCAAAAAATCTTGGCCTAACAGTCAGTGAATATATATATGGAAGGAAGTGAGGTAAAGAAGCAGTAAACATTCCTATAGTTCAAGCATTCAATTCCACATATCAATTAAGCTGATAATCAATGTAGGTAACTCTATGGGAAGTACACACAACCTATTCCCTCTAGTTCAAATTATGAGGATATAACAAAGACTCTTTGAGGAAGCACTCATCGTCAATTCCCTCTATAGTCAAAAGTGATTAAAGACACTCTGAGGAAGCCCTCACTGTTAATTCCACATATAGTCTTTTAGTTGTAATCTACAAGCACTCTAAGGAATCACTCAATTTAAATCCCTCATATGGCCTCATAACGTAACTACAGACACTCTGAGGGATCACTCAACATCAATCCCCCCTACGGTCTCACAGCATGATAATTATAAAAGACACTCTAGGAAATCCCTCAACGTCAAATTTCCCATATGGTCTCACTACACCAGGTTCCTGCAACCCCCTGTAAAGTAATCGTGCACAAATGATGATCAACAGCCAAAGTAAACCTCTAGAATTACTTAGAAAAACAATCTACAACATATTAATCATGTTAGATAAAAATAATCACTTCATCCTACAGTACAAGGCATGGGGAAAAACAAGGCAGCCTAACAGGTGAAGTAGGACCAAACAGACATAAACAAAACATGCAAGGGAAAACACTTCAAAATCATAGAAATTAACCCTATTAACATTCAACTAACCTCTATTCAAGAATACAATCATAGTAGGCAATTAACAGGGCTAAAACCATAAATACACAATACCACGTTCAAGGGTATTGGGAACTTTTGCACAAAATATTCATAGACTATCTACAGAAAGGCACAAACCACCTAGATCATGGTGGGGAGATCATTATATGTGAACCTTAAGCCTTGAATCTCCCAAGAACATTATAGATCTACAAAAACATCTAAAATTTTCAACAGAGGATAACTCTTGAAAGGGGAGGAATCAAGAAATGAAGCTCTAGAATAAGGAAGATCTTACTGAGGCAATCCTAATGCAATAGACAACAGTCGATTCGGAGAATAGATGCTCGATTGGGGGGATCTATGAAGAATTGCAGCCGTACAGATGCTCTCAGACAATCTAGGTCGAGAACGTGGTGTTTCTGTCCATCAGACGCGACCCCAGTATGTTTATTGAAAAAAAAAATTGGTCTGTAATTTTGAAGTACGTGTTATGTACATTCACTTACCAAGCCCCACTTTAAGAGGCCTCTCGGTCACCACACACGGCCATGTGCACGGCCGTTACCCGGCCAGTACACGGCTACCTGCGGTAACCGAGTACATGGTGTGTACTTCAAAAATTTCTAAAAACTCCTCTTTTCCTCAAAAACACCAGAAAATGGAAAACATACCTAAAAAGAAGATCCAGGTTCATACAAACTTCCTCCGTTAAAAAAATCCATCCCCAAATTTCCCTAGCATGGCAGTATAGAAGAAGAAACCCTGAACAACTTTGGCCACTATGATCATACATCAGCTTACGTATACGAAGTCTCATTCTGTACGCACTCGTGCTGTCATAGCACTCTTACCAGAGGAATATATAGGCCATGGAGAACCTTCGTACTTTGATCAAAAATCCAGATATAATGCTCCACAAAAGATGCATCTACCTCTAGCTCAGCTTCCTAGAGTTTAAAGGCATGAGACAGGTTTGAGAAGTAACGTCGAACATGAGAAACATGGAAGACGCCATGCATTACCCAGTACATTTGAGGTAACTATAACTGATAGGCAATCGGACCAAGTCTCTCTCCAAAACCTCAAATGTCCCGAAATACCTCGGCGAAAGCTGACCCTGAATCATAATCCTCTTGTCTCCAAACCTCGGTGTGACACGTAGAAAGACCTGAACCACGACCTCGAACTCCATATGTCATCTCTGTCGATCAGTATAAGACTTCTGTCGTGACTGTGTTGCATCCATCCTCTTCCGAATCTACTTTACATGCTCTGTGGTCTCCTGGACAGGGTGAGGTCCCAGCACAGCTGCCTCTCCTACCTCCAAAAAACATAAGGGTGATCAGAATGTCCTATCATACAAATCCTCGTATGGTGTCATCTGAATAGTTTCTTAAAAACTATTATTGTAGAAAACTCCAAAACAGGTATGTGTTTCTCCCAAGAAACTCCAAAATCATTGATGCATTCTAGAATCATGTCTGCAAGAACCTGAATTGTATGCTCAAACTGGCCATTTGTCTGGGGATGGTAAGCTGTACTCAAAAGTACCTATATACTCAAAGCCTTCTGAATCCCCTGACACACCCGAGAAGTAAAACGTGAATCCCTATCTAAAATAGTGGAGTATGGTACTCCATGTAAATGTAAAATCTCTCGAATATACATCCTTTCCATTTCATCAACACTGAGGGTATCCTTGATCGTCAAGAAGTGAGAAACCTTCGTGAGTCTGTCAATGACAACCCATAAAGCATAATTCCCTCGAGATGACCTTGGAAAATCTGTCACGAAATCCATCATGACATCATTCCACTTCCACTCGAGAATGGGTAACTACTGCAAAAGCCCCACTGGTTGTTGATGCTACGCCTTCACCTATTGACATGTGTAACACCTCATGAAAAAACCAGCAACATCTCTCTTCATACCAGGAAAAGAATACTGATGGTGTAGATCATGATACCTCTTGGTAATGCTAGGATGAACTTCCCAAACTGAGGAATGAAATTCTCAAATCAGCTCCTCGTGTATGTATTCTAGAACCCATACACACCCATGAAAATGAAAGATCTCATCCTCACCTAGGGTCCATCCTGGAATAGGGTCCTCTATTGACACACTCTCTCATAGGACTAGGCCTTCTGAATCTGATAGTTGCCTCATTCGCACTCGGTCATGTAAGGTAGAGGTAACAACTGCATAAGAAAGAAACATATTCCCTTTTCTGTCGTGAACCTCCAAATGTATCTCCGAGAATAGATCCAGAAGCTGATACTCACTATTGTCCTCATGAACTGCATGTATCTGAGTTATCCTACTCAATGCATTAGCTACTGTGTTGCCTTTCCCAGGAGTATAGGAAAGCTCAAAGTCAAAAGATTGAGGGTACTCAACCCACCTTCATTGTATCAAATTCGGGTCATGCTAAGTGAATATGTACTTGATACTTTTTTGTTCTGTGAAAACCACAAAATTCTCTCCCAGAAGAAAATGTATCTAACATTTTAAAGCATGAACAACATCAGCCAACATGAGATCATGTGTTGGGTAGTTCCTCTCATGTGGCCTCAACTACCGATACCAGTACACAACAACTCCTTCCCCCTGAATAAGCACAGATCCCATACCAACACATGGAGCATCACAGAAAATATTATAGATCTTGCATGTCTCTAGAAATACTAGTATCGATGTTGAATTCAACCTCTCCTTAAGCTCTTGAAAGTATAACTCACAAGATTCTGACCACAAGAACTTGGCACCCTTCTTATTCAGGACCGTCAGTGGTGCTGATAAGTGTTAAAAGTCTTGTATGAAATGTCTGTAGTATCCAGCTAGCCCTAGAAAACTCCATAACTCAATGATTTTCTTCAGAATATCCTGGGAAAATACTACTCTCACTTTCTCTAGATCTACTGATACTTTTTTCTCTGAGATAACATGACCCAAGAAGTGAATCTGATCCATCCAAAAGCGGAATTTTGAGAGATTATCATATAATCGATGCTCTCATAGTGTACTCAAAATGATCTCAAGATGGGTATCATGGTCGTGTTGAGTGTGAGAGTACACCCAGATATCATCCAAGAAGACTACCATGAAAGAATCCATTTATGGATGGAACACATCGTTCATCGGTGCCATGAAAACTGTAGGCGCATTCTTGAGACCGAACGACATAACCATATACTCCTATAGACCATACCTACTCCAGAAGGTTGTAAGGGGTATATTAGATGGTCAAACACGCAACTAATGGTAACCAGATCTCAATTAAATCTTCGAGAACACCTGGGCTCCTCGAAGCTGATCAAATAGATCATCAATCCTCGGCAATGGATATCAGTTCTTGAACGTCATCTAGTTCATCTTCCGATAATCCACACAAAGTCTGAGGGTATCGTCTGTATTCTTCACAAACAAGACCGGAAAACCCTAAGGGGAAGTACAGGGTGAGATGAAACCCTTTTCTTTTAACTCTTCCAACTGCTTCTTGATCTCCTACAACTCTGGTGTAGCCATCCTATAAGAAGGAATGGACACCGGTGTCACTCCTGGCACAAGTTCAGTAGAAAGTTATACCTCGCGCTCTAAAGGAAAACCTGAAAAGTCCCCTAAAAAGAAGTTCCTGAAATTATCCACCACTAGAGGACAATCCATCTGTGAAGTCCCCTGGTCAACCAGATATAGACTAGGAATCTAGGCTGTAACTCCTCCAAACCCACGATGCCCGGGTCTCGTTCTGCTCACCTGGACATCCTATTCACCCTTATGAAGAAATTATGAACTTTGTGGTGATGTGAAACTCACCCTATAGGATTAGAAATCAACAACTTCCTAGAATGGAAAAAACCAGTCCTTTTCAAGAATGACGTCATATCCTATCATCTCTAGGACATAGAGGTCCCATATGAAGTGACACCCACCAACCTGAAGAGGGCACTCCTTGCACTGACGTACAGTAGCCGTTCTTGTACCCAACGGAGTTTCTAGAGTCAAGATATCGACATAAGAAAAGATATAGAGCCTAAGGATATCCAAAAAAGAAGCAGATATAAAGCTATGGGAATCCCCTGTATCAAAAAGGGAAGAAGCTAAAAATGAGGAAATAATATTTGTACCTCAAATTGTGGAGGGTTCAAGATCCTGCTCATTCTTGGTATGCTCTACTGCAAAAGTCTGGCCTATACCATGGCCCTATAACCTTGCCTGACCTCTATGATCTAATCCACCCTGTTGTTGAAAAAAGTTATTAGAATCTCTTTCATGGAAATGACCTCAATATCGGCCTGAACGGTTAGAAGAACTCCAGTTCCTAAACTGGTGAGAAACTGGTGGTGATGCTCCTTAACGCGGAGTCAGGGAAGAACCCTTATCACTAGCTAACAATGAGAAGATCTGACAAAAGTTTTGAAGACGACCCATATTGCCACAATATTGGCACTCCACTAGGTCTCTCGGGAAATGTATCCTCGTATGCCCGACCTATCCACACCTGGAACCACACCACCTAGATACCAAAATTTTTCTCTCGCATCCTCTTATCTCCGCGTGAAGGATTTCTATGGTTCTTCTTAGTGTTATTAGGAGGGACACTAACTCCAAATGTCAAGCCTCCATGGCTCACAACTCCAGAATCCCTTAGATTTCGCTCTGTGATCAGTTCCTGGTTGATAATAGAGGTGATGGGAGTCAACTTGAATATTTTCACATGAGATCCGATGTCATTCCTGATTCCATCCTTAAACTTCCTTTCTATGAACAACCCATATCCCCCTTGAAAGGGTGTAAAGTGTTGTAGCTTGGTGAAACAAGATGAATACTCCATAACAGAATAAGTACCCTTATCTAGACTCATGAACACTCAATCTTGATCATCCCTCAATGTATCTGGGTAGAATTAATCATAGAAGGTGTGTTGAAACTCATCCCAAGCCATGACCTGCTAAACTCCTGCCTGTGAGATCACATCCCACCATCTCTTGGCAGAGTCTCGAATAATGTAGGTACTGAGATTCACTCTCCTCTCTAGAGGAATTTCCAGATGCTCAAATATTGTCATCTTGGATTCTATCCCTGACTCTACAGCCTAGGGTCCTCCATCCCTAGATATGGTGGGAGGATGTTTCTACTGAATGACACGCATCAATTCTTCCATCGACAAGGTAGGAGGAGGCACTCCCTGGATGGTCTATATCATCCTCATAAAGCCCTCCCTGAACTGTGCATCGGCACCTGTATCCAGGATAACGGCTGGGGCCAAAACTGGCACAACTGGAGGATTATCTGGTTGACCCTAATCATCCATGTCTAGTGCCAGATCACCACCTTACAATTGGCGTACAACTGTAGGACGTCTTGGGTGCATGACTCTACAACGTCTAGCTGACACCTTAGATCAAGATTAACAAGGACTAAAAGTTAGAAGTAAAAGAATGTAGCATGAGAAATAAAGAATTCTATATTTTTTAAAACATGGATACACAACATGTATATTGACAACACAACATGTTTCTTGAAGACTTTCACATGGGCATGTACTCCTCCCATAACGGGTCGTGTAACACCCATAACACATGGCATGTTTTCCTAACACAGGACATGTACCTGAATCCTCTTCCCCTTCCCGAGATCCCATACATGGCTAACCCACACGGTTCTCCTGAGACAAGACTACACGGCGGGTTTGGGCCAGACACGACGTGTACTAGACAAACTTCCCCAACTCAGGTTGGTAGTGAAACGGCCGGATAAACGGATCACACTACACGGTGTGTTCTAGTTAGACACGGCGTGTACTTATTAGGTTTCAACTTCTCGTATTGTTAGTTACATGAGTGGAAACACTGCTGAAACTACACAGCATGTTTGTGCCAGACACGACGTGTAAAAGAAAGATTTAACTAACTCGTGTTTCTCTCTACACAGCCGGATACTCAGGTTACACAACCCAGAATGTTCCAGACTGACACGGCGTGCATTAGAAAAGACACAACTGAACCATATTGTTAGTGACACAGACAGTTACATGATTCTACAACACGGCATGTACATTAGGTACAGGGCATGTCCTACCAAATATTACTAACCCCGTGTCCCTACCCACACAATCTGAGACACGATTAGATTCTACACGGCATGTACATACAATACACGGTGTGTACTTAAGAAAAACAGTTTCTTCCTGAACAGAAGAACACTTGACTTGTATTCATCATTACAGGCCATGTATTCTGGGTTTTTCCAGATATTAAGCCTCATAAACTACTCAGGAACCCAGAAAAACACTGAAACGAACATTGAAAGTACCAAACTTCGATCTGTGAGGGTCCATGCTCCCCACGAATCAAATATTGGAATCTTATACATGTAATATAACAGGAAAACAAGTTAATGATCCACTAAATTCCGATTCATGAGGGCCCATAACAACTCAAGAACAAAATTTTAGCATTTGTTCAAACGAACCTCACACAAAGCATTACTCATATAAAAAAGTAGGTATTCTATCAAGGTATCTATGACAACAGCATGTATATCTAGAACATTTTCTATCACAACAACATGCAATCTCTAGTACACCCTTAATGGAATGGAAATAATGAATGACATGTGATTTCTAGCAAGTGTGTATATGATGCATGAGATGGCATACCCCCATCTCATTGGGTTGCAACAGAAATAGAACCTCAATAACATCAACGCTAACAGAACAAACCATGTGAATCTCCCAATGGAGAAATCAATCAACTGTAAAAATGAAAAACAAAAAAAATTGTAATAAATGAGTTACATTGGCTTTTCCCTATACATGGGTTAGAAACTCCCAGGCACAAATTATTACCAAGTACCAATTCTATCTTATCCCTGGATATAGGTTCCAAACAGTAAGTCATGAAGAAAATAATCTCTCTGATACCACATTTTAACATCCCATTTCTGGATGCCACCCAGAGGTTCCCCATACCTTGTTAGTCACATGGCCTCAAGCACATTTCCCCGAATGCTAGACGCTGCCAAGAAGCAGCAAGGGCCTAGGGTGTGATATTGGGGAAACTATGCCCTCATTGGCAGAGTAACACATTGGAAGTAAAATAGATATATAGTATCAGAAGCATTAATCACTACATGCAACAGTAAACAACGGAAGACTGAAAGTAAGAAACAACAAGAGCACATATATAAATGATGCATGATACATATGTCTCGGAAAGCGGCCAAACAAGTTGCAATACTGGAAAATAATACTAAACCATAGTAGAAAACAAAACAGATAAAATCCTCAGCATCGCAAGCCTCAGTTTGGTCCCATGCTTTCCAGCTCCACAGCAGTCATGTACCTGATGTTTAAGGGTGTTTTCCCTTATCTATATCGGCAGCAATACAATCTGTTTGGGCCCAAAATCATGGCCTAAATAGGGTGTGAGACTAATCCCAGTAGGCAAACACCAAAAGATCTGTGCCTAAAAGTCAATGAATATATATATGGAAATAAGTAAAAGATGTAGTAATAATTCCTACAGTTCAAGCATTCAATTCCATATATCTAGTAAGAAGATAATCAAAGAAGGTAACCCTCTAGGAAGCACAAACATTATATCCTCTCTGGTTCAAATTTCACGGATATAAAAGACTCTCTAAGGTAGAACTCACCTTTAATTCCCCTTATAGTCAAATGTGATTATAGACTCTCTGAGAAAGCACTCACCTTCAATTCCCCCTATAGTCTTTTAGTTGTAATCTACATGTGCTCAGAGGAAGCACTCAGCGTAAATTCCTCATATGGCCTTGTAACGTAACTATAGACACTCTAAGGGAGCACTCAACTTCAATCCCCCCTATGGTCTCACAGTGTGATAATAATAAAATACACTCTAGGAAATACATCAACGTCAAATTTCCTCTATGGTCTCACTACACTAGGTCCCGTAGCCCCATCTAAAGCAATCGTGCACAAATGATGAGCAACAGCCAAATTAAACCCATAGAACTAATTGGATAAAAAATATGTAGCATATAAATCATGTCAGATAAAAATAATCACTCCATCATACAATACTAGGAATGGGGAAAACAAGGAAGCGTAACAGGTGAAGTAGGACCCAGCAGTCATAAACAAAACATGCATGTCCAAACACTTCCAAAGAAAATAAATTAACCCTATTCACATTCAATAAACCTATTTTTAAGCATACAAGAATAGCAAGAATTAACAGGGCTAAAACTGTAAATACGCAATACCCCGTTCAAGGTTATTAGGCACCTTTTCACAAAATATTCAAAGAATATCTACAAAAAGGCACAAACCACCTCCCTCGTCCGGGGGAGATCATTATATGTGAACCAAAATCCTTCAATATCCCAAGAACATTGTAGATCTATGAAAACGTCTAAAATTTTCAACCAAGGATAACTCTTGAAAGGGGAGGAATCAGGAAACGAAGTTCTAGAAAAAGAAAGATATTACCAAGGAAATCCCAACACAATCAACAGTGGTCGATTCGGAGAACAGATGCTCGATAGGGGGATCAGAGAAGTATCGTGGCTGTACGGTTTCTCTTCAAAGAACTAACTTGACAATGAGGTGTTTTTGTCCTTCACATGCGACCCCGGTATGTTTAATGAAAAAAAGTACATGGCATGTACTTTTAAAGTACACATCATGTACTTGACCTTAACGAGCCCCGCTTTAGGTAGCCTCTAGGTCACCAAAAACTATTGTGTGCATGGCCGTTACACGGCCTTCACACGGCTACCTATGGTAACCTAGTACATGATGTGTACTTATAAAGTACAGGGCATGTACTTTTAAAGTACAGGGCGTGTGCTTATAAAGTACATGTCATGTACTTATAAAGTACACAAAATATACATCAAAAGTTTCTTGAAACTCCCCTTTTTTACAAAAACACCTGAAAAAGGAAAACATACTTGAAAAGAAGATACGGGTTCATACATTCTGAAAAGATTAATTTTTTGATGAATTGTGAAAATACAAATTTTTTATTAAAAATTTTATTATCGTTCAATGTATTTAAGATGTTAAATATTGTTTTAAAATGTTTTAATAGAAAAATATTTCAATAATATTATTATTAATCCTATTTAAGTCATTTTAATCAATTTCATGTTTAATTACATTTACAATCTTTTTATACATTTAAACAATTATTCTTTTGAAAATTGTTTTCTCATCGCGCTTATGGGTTTAATTTTAAATTAAATACTCCCACATTTATGAATTGAATTTTAAAAAATTAATAATATATATTTAAACATAATAATTAATGATATATAATAATGGTAACTTAATTTTTGGTCATGATTAATAGATAAAATTGTAAAAATTAATAATCGGAGTTAAGGGTATAATGGGATTACTGAAGGGTTAAACTAAAAAAAGAATAGTTAAAATGACCAAATAAATTTTCCAATTCCTATTTTATGGTCATTTTTTGACCTTATCTCGCCTAAATATCAATAATTATCTATTTTGGATCTTTGTATCATGTTTAAAAACTTGGTATATTTTTTTGTTTTTAAAAATCCATGTGTGTCCTCTCCCACACTTATAAAAGGCAACCCCATATCCTCTTCTCTCCACACTTAAAAATACTTTTGATTTAGAAAATAACTAACAAAATACCTTATTTAATTTACCTATAACATACTACAGGCCTTAGTTTTATTATTAAACTCTCTTGAGAATGATTTTGGTGAAAACCTAAAGAGTTGGTCCGAAGAAGATATATCGTTCTTAACCGAGCATTTTTTGTTTAATATCTTATTCCACCTCATTTAAGTATTATTTAAATACACAAATATAAAAAATCATTATATAAAATATACTGAGTTATTATTATTTTAATTCCGTAAACTATATCCATCTCCAATTTCATAAAATGAAAAATGAAATTGTCGAACGTGTGTACAACAGACTACCGCCTCACGAACCAATGTAATTGGTTTTCCATCATCACCTATCATCAGTGGAAATAATTATGTATTAAAAGTATTTATAATATATTTATTCCATAATTATACTTATGGAATTATAATATCACATATAACATATTACTTTCCAATCTATTGGAAAACGATAACATCACTTGTGCGTACTTATTGACTACCGCCTCCACGAAATGATGTTATATGTTTTTTATTTTATTTTAACATGGATGATAATATGGATAGATTAAATTATTATATATTATATCTATGATATTAAAATTATTCAATTAATTTTAATTCCTATTTATTATTCTTTCTTTATAATCATTTGAAAAAATGGAAATTACATTCAAGCATATAAACGACCCACCATCTCCATGAATGGTGTAATTCAATTATCCATATTTAAATTTCATGAATAAATTTAAATATATATATAATTAATATATATGATATTATATCATGATTAAAATTCCAGAAATTATTAAACCTTAATCAAATTACAAGGATCAAAAATACTGAATGAGAAGATATATGATAAACAAACTAGTCACCACACACAATAGTAATTTTAATAAACACTTGTTAATGAACATGTGTTAAAAGGTCATAAGTAAATAATATATGGTATGATAAACATTATTATGGTTATAGAAAATATTTATAGTAAATATTTATTAAAAATATATGAGGTTAAAACTTGTATGAATAAATTCGATACTTGAGGTAAGGGATTTTTATCTCACTTTTATATATGTGAGAAACATGCCATATTCCCCACTTTTTTCTATTATGTGTTGTATATACATATTGTGAATGTATTTTATGATTCTACTTAAATTATTTATTTGAATTTAAATATCCATATAAGGTTATTTAGTTTATGGGGCTTGTGATATCAAAGTTACCTAGTTGGAATGGTTTTATGTTACAATCTCTTTTTCTATCGTGATTATTATGATTATGTTTTTTATGATGAAATATTATAATATATATCCCAAGAAACCAAAACATTTTCTTATCCCGTAGATATGTCCATATAATATATAATTTCCATTAATTTGTCTCTATTTATGTAATCAAGAGAATGATAAAATGTTTTTCTATAGAAAATCATCTTGATTTCTCTCGTTGGTCGATAATCATTTCTATTCGGTGGCCATATTTTATAAAAATGTTTTCACTATTCTCAAAAGATTGATTAAATAAATTTTTTACCCTTGTTTGAATTTTTACCAATTGTTTAAAAGGATTATTCTTTCTATTTCATGAAAGTGATACATTTTACATTTTTCTAAAAATGTGAATGGAATCTTTGATTCAATGTTTGTAGCATGAATTGTATTTTTTGTAATCTTTTTTCCTCCATCAAGGACACTAATAGAAAAATCCATGTGTAACACCTTCAAACTTCAACATCCTCCGCCAAAGTCTGTGGCTATGCCACCGTGCCTCTTCCATCGCTAAAACCCAATGGCCCATACCTCTTCATCCATTTGATGACCACACCACCAAAACACACCAAACCACCTCCGCACCATCGTGACCTCCACTGAGAGCCCACTGTAGATCTACTCATCACCGGATGATGCCTTTAAGGAACATCCATCCCCTGATCAACCCACAGATCACCTCCCACCAACACAATCCCTCACCACTGAATATCACACACCCTCACTGATCTTAACTGAACGACAACTCCATCATCAGATCTAAAATACATCTAGAAGCTAGACACTAGATCACCAAAGTAAATCACACCAACACCTATTGCAGCTGATTTCCATGACCTTGACATCACTAACAAGGGCCATCGTAGATCCAACTACCAAGACTGATTCTAGTCCACCAAATCCCCATATAGAGGGCTCGTCTAGAGATGCTTCTGAAGACGATAATCCAAAACCTTGTATGTCAAAACCCTATAGAGATTGATGGATATCCACTTAATTTTGGCTGGTTTATTTATATGATTATAATGATTATATTTTTATGAAACCCATTTATCAACCACAGTTTATGATATAATGAAATGTTTAAATGTTTTTGAAACTCGTTAATTTTATATGGGTTATGATTACAATGAATGTTTCATTTCATTTATATTAAAGGACTAGAATTATTTAATGGATGGGTCCATTAAATCCCAATAATGCATTAGGTAATGATGGATAACTCATGAGTTAATTATGATATGTGTGAACTTAATTTCATGTTTATAATGTTATGTATGAACCTTGTTTCATGTTTATAAGGTTATGTGTCAAGATTATTTCATGTCCATAAGGTTATGTGTGAAACTGGTTTCATGTCTATAAGTTTATTCACGGACCTGATTTCATGTCCATAAGGCATGAAGGCCTGGTTTTATGACCATAAGTTCCAGTCAGTTTTTGATTTCATATACATAATTTAATAAGTGAACTTATTTCTATTTAAATATTTACATAATGTTATAAGAATACACATTTTCCACATTCTTATGTCTATGTTATTTTCCCAGGGATTACATCCACTAATTTTCTTTATGATTTTTGTATTATAAACAACCAAGCTTCATTCCATGGATTGGGATTATGATAAATGTTATAAATGGTATGGTTTTCTTATATTAATCTCATGTTCTCATACCCTAATGGTTATGTTATGCCTAAGTGTTCATTAATATCACACATGTTTAACCTTACTAATCATATGAACTCACCCTTTATATACTTTCTTTCCCCGCGTTTTGAAGAATGGTTTTAAGTAGTGTATGTATATGAATATTATTAAATGTGGATTCCTTTATGGAAGATCTTGAAGATCTTTTATGAAATAAAAATATTCTTTATCTAGTCTCCAAATTCACTAAGCCAATATGGAGAATATATTAGTGATTTTTTTGAATATTCGTCTAAAAAGAGGAAATATCTATGTATGAAAATATTGGGACATTATACCAATGATATTTTTACTCCAATTATTTTATTTTAAAGATCATTTTTCCTTATCCATTTAATAATTTGGGTTTCTAGTATGATTATTTCAAAATGTTCAAAACAAATTCCATGTTTTTAAAATAAAAAGTTTCTTCGTCCTCCCCACATATTATTTTGATAAATTTATTTATTTTTTCAAGGTTCCAATATTAAATATTATTTTTAAAATTAATAACTTTTAATGTATTTTCAATCACCTTATTGAAAACATTCTATCCTTTATAAGTTTCTTTTATTAATGATTTTTTTTAAAGTAAATTTTTTCTATGTATTTTAAATTTCCCTTTTAGAAACATTTATGTCTTTTTCAAGTTCCTATTATTAAATATTATTTTTCTAAGTAAACTTTTTCAATGTATTTTTACTTTACCTTTTCTAAAATTTATGACTTTTTCATGTTCCCATTATTAAATATTCTTTTTAAAAGTAAAATGATTCAAATTATTTTCACTTATACATTTTGAAACCAAATGTATTATAAAAGATCCTTTATATAGATAATTTCAAAAGATGTTTTCCAAGAAATATTCTCTTTACCTTCTCAAAAGAAAAATTAATGTAATTTACACTTCATCTTTTAAAATAATGTTTTAAAAGGTTTTATAAAAAAATTCATATTTTGACTTATATTTATCATACAAGGTGTATCATTCATGAAGGGATATTTTGATCACCCTTTATATGTAATTATAATATGATTTATTTAGAAAAATTTGAGCTTTAATTTCTATGATTTTTTAGATTCTTATTATGTGATGTTTTTGAATGTTTTAGGAAACACAATATTTTCCAAGGGTTATTTATTATATAAGGGATGTTTTATTTTCTTATGGAACTCATTTGTATGAATAATTAAGGGTGGGATCCTATATCACTATAAAATTCATTGGATAAGTTTTCATGTCATGTGATATGAAGTAATGATTCATGAATGATATATGGGAAGCTTTATTCTCAAGTTTATTATGTGAATTAGATGGAAAAAATGTTCAAAAGTTGTTATATGATTGAGATGCGGTAATATTTGTTCACAAGTTTGTTGTATAAAGGAGATACTGGAAGATTTTTATACATGTTTTTGTGTTAATAAGATACGATAAGTTTTGTTCATAGTTTTTTAAGTGAACATGATATCAAAATATTTGTCATAGTATTCTTATATTATTAGGGTTGTACCACATTTTAATGTTCTTTATCAAGTAATGCTAAATTTTCAATATGAATTTAATTTCATAAAAGCCCATTTTTTCAAGATTATTCATTATTTTTAAATTATTTATCACTTTTATATCATGACCAAATATTTTATGATTATTTATATGTGTTTTGAACTATTTTATATCTTTTATGATTACACAAAAATATTTTTGTGATCTTGTAATGCTATATCATGTTTTATGATTATCATCCAAGAACATTTGATCATTTATTATGATATTTATCTTTTTTCCTTATTGTTAGGATATTTTTTTCCTTTATTGAGATTTTTATCTCACGCTTCTCATATATTTAAAATCCCTAGGTTATGAATATGATTATATTATATAAGTTGTCTAGAAGTAGTTTATAGGGTTGTGATTATGGATAAATTTTCACAAGTGTAGTAAAATAAGATTCTTATGTAGCTATTCTCCAGGGTACTAAACCTTTTAGTCCATAGGTTATGTGCCTATTTTTGGATGTAGTAATTAAACCATGTTATCAATTTATTATTTATTATTTATCTTGTGTATCTATTTTTAATTTCTATAAAACTCTTAAATTGTTTTTCATTTTGACACCTAGTACTACCATTATCAGTAAAATCAATAGATAGCATCTAGTATTTTATAGAAGAAAGTGATAATCTAATTAAATATGTACTACCACATTTACCAACCCTATAAGTATTCTTTGCCACTATGGAAGTAGAAGGACCCTATGTAGAAGGATGTGGATCCTCCTTAGTAGAAGTGTTTATAGTTTTATCCTGACAAGATCAATGTGAGTCAGTTATTTGATCTGATAGTATCCTATAAATCAAATTATTAAAATAATAGTAAAACATTATACACATCAAACTTTTAAATATAAAATTAAATATAAATTGAAAAATTATCAAAAAATTCTAAATTAAACTGAACACATTTTTAATATTCATTATTGTAGTTAACAAAAATGATAAATAAATACCAAAAACTTTTACATAGAAAATGATTCAAATATATAAAAATAAAGTTAAGTAATAGAATATAAAAAATTAATTATGAAATATAAATTTGAAAAATAATTGAAAAATTATACTAACGAAATAAAACAACGCCAATCATATTCGTTACAGTAGTAAACAAAAATGATTAAAACAATATTATAGAAATTTATGAAACATTGAATGATATAGACAAATGAAATCAATCATGAACTTAAAACTTTATACAAATCCAACAATTTTGTATTAAAGTGAATAATTGTAATAGTATAATTAAATAAAACTAATCTAAATAAAAAATTTGTTATATTTGATAAAATATGTTATATAAGTTAAAAACAATTATAAATTTTATATATGATAATTTAAAAACATTTAAATTTTAATAAAGATATGAATATATGTTATCAATAATATTAGAAGATTACTATAGGTTCTTTCCCAAATTACTTATTCATGAATATTATTTATGGCACAAACCATGACTAAAATGTTGTTATCAATATCCTCTAATAATATTTCCATGGAATTAGAGATGTCACATAATTCATCATCTTCAAGTTTGGTATCCTCAAAATACTATCTATTTCCTTGAAAATTAATAACCCACTAAATATTTTACTGATCAAGAACATAATTTTATTTCATGTTCTGTCATGATAAAAGGGTTATCTGTGTATCCCATTCTATTCAAATTTACTAGTTTCATATAAAAATCCTTATTTTAAAAAAAATTATTATCAAAAACCAGTATATAGTTGAATATAGGAACTCAAAATTTAATTAAATCAATATCCCATATTTCATCAAAAAATATGTAATAGGAACTCGATGAAATGTTTGTTTTTCATGGTTTTCACTCCAAAAATGTGTTTCTTACATGAACACCAATACATTGATATTATAAAATTCACTTCTATTATCCTTATATTCGGTATAAAATTCATAGATATTAATTCCACATAAAGAAAAAATATTAAATCTAAACTTGATCAACCATCAAATCATCTAAATGTTTCTAGCTTGACTTGCCTACTATGCATGGTCTCTTTAAACCATAATAAAAAAGTTTTGTTATATTTATTCAATAACCAAACATCTTTTTTCTTCAATGGGAATGTTTTTAACACATTAATATGTGATTTTATATATGGTTGATAATCATATATTTTATCCATTATGTATAAATGTTTCTAATTTATTTTCTTCATTTCAAATAATTAATTTCCAAGCCATATATCCCCTTTACCCAATAACAAACTCATTCAAAATGATATGTAGGTAAACTAACACGATCCACTTTAATTTAGTAGACTATATAAAACTCTATAGAATCCATATAAATATAATTCTCAATCATATATTTTTCTAGTTGATATATATTCTCAACATACCCCTTTAATATATTTATATAACTTTTCAATGTATACAATAAGTTTATATATATATAATAATGAATATTTATTTATCACACCAAATGAACGATTAAATTCACCATTATATCAAATGTATTTTGTAAAGTATATTTACATTTGAAAATATATATAAACTATGTTTTTCCCTAAATTATTCAAAAAAAATAGATCCATAACTTCTTTAAAAATAGAATTGAAAAAATAACATGTGTTCATAAATATTCATTCTGACACATATTGATAGTATTCAAAACAATTAAATTGTAATATTTTTTTCATCATAATAAGAAAATTATGAGATTTAGTACTTACTAACTTCAAATCATTTAGTGGAACAAAATTTTTTACATTTTGAATAAAAACATTGAGGAACTTTGATACCATGGAGCCACAGACAAAAATATATGTTCTCCCTCTTCGATAATCTATGATAAGTTGGGGGAAAATATATTAATTTTATTTTTTGGACTAGGATATAACTCTAAACATATTCTAAATGATAATAAATCGAAACTTTTATTAAAAAAATTCCTCATATAGACTTTAATCTCTAATAATGTTCCAATAAAATTATCACATATATACTTCTAAACATACATCACATAAATGTTATGCTTGATCTCACGATATCTCTAATATAGAATCTCAAAAACTTTTGATCGCTTTTATATATATATATATATATTTCATTACCACATATCTATTTATTTCTAAATATTACATGAATGTTGTTATCTCTCTTATAATATTGTCCAGTTGAAAAGGGATTTGAAATTATGTAAATTATTAGAGGCCAATGAATTAAATTTTTAGTAATTCATAAGTGTGATCCATTGTAAAAAATATTTATGGCCTTTGTACACTGTTTTCCTCCCATATTGAAGTTGATAAAATGAATTCCCATGTTATAACAACCCTTATCTTCATTGAAAACTTTAACATGATTTATTAGATAAAAATTCACTTAATACAACTCTGAGGATCTACAGATCTAGTGTCTTGTGAAATTTTGAACATCACATGATAAAATAAGACATAAAATGCAACATCATTATTGAAAAAATCTTTTATATGATCACAACATTCCTTCGTACTTATCATTGCATGGGATAAACTGATGAAATACCAAGTAAAATGGTGATCTATAATTCCTAGTAAGGGAATAAATAGGGAATAAAATGAATACTATAGTACAAGTTAGGAAATATTCATATAAAAGGAGCACAAGATAAACATGAACATTAAGTCTTGGTAAAGCATGATTATCATAACGTGGAGATCTGGAAAAAACATTTAACATTATATTAGCATGAGATAGGGCTCATTGCACATGGATCATGTGTAAACTCTCATTGAAAATGGCGTATCATGACACTATTCTTTACCCAATGCATCAGAGAGCTATTTGGGTGAACCCTTCTTAATAATTTCATTTTATACATAAGTGTTCCACATAGATCATACTACATGGATTAATAAAAAATCATAATTTATTACATGAATATGAGATGTATAATAAATAAATGTATGTACTCCATAAACAAGTACATGTGAATAAAGGTGAATACCCTTGATAGCGAAATGGGTACGGTATTCACTTACATGTTGATTTTGGCATGGAAATTTTGGTGTAACTTCGGTAGCATAACGACGTCAAATAAAAATCCTAAAATGGGTTCATGAGAGAGGAAGGGGTCTATCATAATTTATACATGAAATGGACAGTAAGTTAGTCACGTAACATAATATCCCAACAAATTTAATAGAATTTAGAAATATAATATAAAATAATTTCTTGAATGTAAATGAGGAGAGAGAATACCTTACGGAATTTTGGCATGGTAGTAGGTGTGCATGGGAGAAATTAATGAGAAAAAGGGGTCTATCATCATTTAAAAATATTTTGGTAAGTATAGGGGTGGTTTGAAATCATACCCCAACATTTTTAATTGAAAATAAAAGGTCATAACAATATAAAGAAACAAGGACATAAATAAGGAATTAAGGAAAGTGAGGATCCCTTACAAGGATGTGTGATCTGAAATGCTTCGGAGAGACTTGAGAGCGATTTCACAAGAGCTTGGGTTGCCTTGGGAGGATTCTAGAGAGATGAGAATAGATTAAGGGCGTTCTACAAGGGTTTTTAGTGAAGAGAAGTGGGATCATGGATGGGTTTATATCGGAAAAGAGAGTGGAATTCATTAATATTTCACAAACATAGGTTTTGGATTCTATATAATTAAATATTTAATACCAAAAAGCAACCCTTGGTAATTGCCCATGATTTTTTCCAAATGGGAGTTTAAAAAATTATTTTATAAGGCAAATGAACCAAATTATTAAAATATTAGGATTTCTTATGTGGAGTTGAGTCACACTCTCAAGGAAATCATTTTAAAATGTTAAAATATTTTATAAGTCTTGGAGGGTCCACTAAGGCACCATAAAATTAATCAAACAAATAGAAAATCACATTATTTTAAATATAACACATATATTGGCAGAAAATATCTTTGATATTATTTTATTATATCACTATTGGGTCATTATGATGTAATAAAACACATTATATATTTAGATGGTATTTAATTTTTACACAAAAATTCCTCTATCTCAGAAAATTATTAAAAATTCACCATTATATGGTTTTGAAGTCCAAAATCCAAAAATTATATAAATTTTATCTAAATAATTTTATAAATATTTGAATTTTTACTTTTAAAATAAAACTGACACTTATCGAAAATTCATGTTTTTTGAAAAAAAAATTCAAACCCTAAAAAAAATCGATTTATAATGAAATTATACAATCATTTATATTAAATAAAAAGTAATTTAGTAATAATATTCTATTAAAATATTATTTAATTAAAAATCCATTAATTCTTCAAAATAGATTTCTTAAATCAATATTAACTAAAAATACTATTTTTTCATTAAAAAGAATTTACAAAGAAACAATAATAAAATAAATTTATATTATTTATAAAAAAATAAAGCATATAATAATAGTGTTAGGGTCTTGTTACATAACCCCTTATAACACTAGTATAAGACATATGGGTAAGGTCTGTAATTGTGACAGACTCTTGGGGTGGCATAGATAACGTCACTCGAGTGGTAATCTCTATTAACATCCACTTCTCCCAAAAGTGATTATGTTAAAACTTGAAGTGTTGAAGCTCATATTGAGCTTGGTCAAGAGAAAATCCCAGTGATGCCACCTCCTTTCCAATATCCGACAAATGGTCTTCATATGGATAAATTCTATAGGATGAGGCTGTCACTTCCTTTTTATGAGTAAATTGTATTTTTAAAATCCATATATTTATACTAATCATGTGATCACTCTTCAAAGGCTATATTAGAAATAGTAAAAATTATTAATGGTATTTTAAAATCCCAAAAAAATAAAACCAAGGAAGTGATTATGTTTAATAAAAAAATTATAATAAGAGATTTAATTAGATCAAGAGGAATTTTCATTATTAAAAGTTGGGTTCATTACACTTGTTCAGAAATTAGACAAGATTTATGCCCCTAAACACTATAACATAAAAAATACCCATATATTCAGAATTAGTTAATAGTAAACATAATAATTTCATGAAATTGAAAATATTTATTTTTATAAGAATTATGAAATCAAATAACTTCACCCCATATGTGTTTCAAATCATCAATTAATGGTGACAGGTAAACCTCAAAATCATTTCCAGATTGCTTTAGTCTAGAAATCATTAAATTCAACAAGATATATATTAACTTTAAAAAAAGATATAAGTTGTAAATTACCAAAAAAATAGGTCATGAGCTATTTGTACTACTAAGGCACTAATATGGATTCATTCCATCTGTGCACAACCTAGGTCTAATATTTCTAACTTAATTTACATGTTTAGGAAATTTTTGAACAATTTTCTTCTATTATGAACAAATCATTATATGAAATAATTTTTAATTATATTTTCATTCATATTAATTCCATATTAACCTTTTTATATAATTTTAATTTCCAAATAAAGTTTTTAAATTAGAATTTATAGGAAGGTGGAAATTTCATTAGATAGATTTTTGTTACTTCAAATAATAGATAAATCTACATCTAATTTTTCTTTAAACTTCTGTTGTGATGTCCCACATTTAGGACACTCTGAAAGAAATTTGTATTCCTTCCATTATAATAAACATTCATTTGTGTAGGCATGTATCTTCTTATATCCCAATACCATTAGGCATAATATTTTTTAATATTATAATTTCAATCTAGAAGATAATTTTGTTCTATAAGTATGTATATAAATAATTGTATAAATTCAATAAAACTCTTATAATTTCATCAATTCCAAGATTTCAAGTTATCTAATATTAGGAATTTTCATAGAACTATGAGTTTGGTACTACCTATGTGAAATGGTTTTTCAAAATCACCATATAGGTGCTTAATCGATGGTGTTTTATCAATTGACTCCACATCAATATCATGAATCATTTTTTAAATTTTTTTATAAATTTTATTTTTTAAAAATCCATCATTATTTGTTCTTTAATTCCTTCTAATTTTACCATGAAAAATACAAGGGTTGTAAATCCAATGAAATCCATTATAAATTAAACGATCATTGATTTCTTTCTTTATAAACTTCCAATATTTAAACATTTCAATCAAGGATAGAAAAGTATATCAATATTTTGAAAAATTATTTTGAAAATTTCAAAAAAAAACATCAACTCATTCCCCATATTCATCAATTTTTCATCGTGTAGTAATCTATCATTGATTTATTATCACCCATAAAAAATTTAATGTATTAAATATGATTAATTTATTTTGAAATATAAATTCATATTTACATTTATAAATAAAAATATAAAAAAATAAAAATTGTTTACTTTTATTATCATTGTTCATTATGTAATGAAATATTTTTAAAAAATTTGTAATTATATAATGTGAAATAAAAAAGATAAAAATATGAAAAAAATAACTGAATTCAAAAGAATGAAATTTTAGAACACATTAAGTAAACAAAAAATTGTTAATTATAAAATTTGATAAAAACCAGTAAAATGTACACACATTTATAAAGTTTATATTTTACCTTTTGAATTATTAATTTATTAAATAATTAAAATTTAAATATTAAATAAACTAATATTATTAGATAATTGAAATGATTTATGTATGATTTCCCACTATTACCCAAGAATACCAAAGAATTTTCCTTTTTTGTAAGAAGCATAATTTGTAATGAATAAAGGAAGATTAAATAAATGAGGAAGAGTATATCAAAATATAATAGATATTAACATAAATTGTAAAAATTCCATTATAATATGTAAACAAAATATTACTAATTATCTCATGGGGTAATGAAAGTAATATTAATACTAACCATCAACTTTGTAATACTCAAGATTAGAATAGTTAAAATATATCTGATAATAAGAATAATGATAAATAACATATGAAAAAATAATTATGATTTATAAGTATTCATAATGAAATAATTTTAATAAGAAAGAATTGGTACTTGGTTATTTTCAATTATTTATAATGGTTTTTAAATAAAAAAAGTGATCCTAATAAATCCAAATCACTAAGAAATAATTAGTGAATAAGAATCTATAATGTGAGTCTCATAATGATATTTTTATAAATTAATATATATATTTAAAGTATTACACTTAAGGTAACTAAAATGAATCTGCCACTAATATTTTCAAACAATCAGTACCTATATTTAAATTTAAAATAAATTTTAAAAAATTGATATTTTAAACACATTAAAATAATTAAGCTACAAACAATTAGTACACATTAATTTTTATTATATTAATAAGAAGGATTATTTTTGTATCAAATATATTTGAAATGAAAAAATATATATTAGGAAAATGAAGATTTTAAATGAATAGTTAGAAAAAAAATTTAAAATAGAGAATTATTTAATATATTTTAATGCATAGAATATTAAGATTGATTGAAAACACTATGTAAAATTTTTAAAGATATATATATATAGTTTTTAAATGTTTCAAATTAAGTAATATAATGATTAAACAAAAAAAATTCATCATTTAACCTTCTAATGATGATATTATATCCTATAATAAGGTGTAAGAAACAATTACCCTTCTAATGAAAATACTTGAGAGGGTATAGGATGGTGAGAATGGGAGATAGAAGAAGGGTTGGAGTGCCTGAAATTAGTGGTCAAGGCTGGTTGAGGATGGACGATGGTGATTAAATCCAACTAAAAGAGTGAAAAGGATTCCAACTTCAAGAGTGAAGGGGTGGGTTTTCTTACACAAGAGAAAATGGACTACTTTCACAAGAATAAATGAATAATAAATGACTTTTCTTGACATTTCCTAAAAAATTATTCATTTTTCAAATATTTATTTTAATAAATGATGATAAAAATTAGTTTTCAACTTATCTTATTTTATAATTGACATTGAAAATATATGTCTTTATTTTCCAACATTAGTTATAAAATAACTGAGGTTAAAAATGAAACATTTTAAATGTATTTTGTACTATTGAGGATTTTCATTTTAAAAGATTCAATAAAATAAAATACATCATATGAATATTAAATTCATAACTATTTCATCATATGTATTATTTCTCTTATCATGGTTTATTCAATAATTTATGCATGCTTCTAACAATTTAGTTTTAGAATCCTTATTTCATTAACCAAATTAATGTGTTCACATCATGTTAATGTATATCCATTTGAACAACCCAAAATTGTGTATTATTCACCCATAAAATGAGTCCAAGCATATTAATACATATTAAAATTAATCCTATTAATAAGGTGTATAAACCATTCATATAATGTTATAGAATTATATGATATTGAAAAATATTCATATGAGTAATTCGAGAATGACAGATTACCAACCCCTCACATTTCTAGAGTAATGCATAAACCTCTAGGTCAATGGGTAGTCTGACCCCAAGTCCCTTTCATCTAGGGAACTTTCCTTAAGATATAATTCAATACATGATATTTCTAAAATCTAAAATTTGAAAACTTTATTCAAAACATATTTTCTAGCTCATAACCCAAATTAAAAACTGAGGTCAAGGTAAATTAAAACTATAACTTTTGGCGTCATTTCTCGTATGAAATACAAGGATATATCTCTTAAATGATATTTATCATATAAACTTATAATATGAACTTTTTATATTTCTTAAAAAGAATTCAAAAACTCGAATATTAAAGGAATAAACTAAAAATAATAATCACTTTATTTATTTTCAAACTGGAGAAACCAATATGATTTTTTTCATTTTTTTATACATAGAAAAAACCCCTTTTATAATTCCTAGAATTTATAATTTATAAACAATTTAAAATTTATTACTGAATTTATCAAAATTTGGAAATTTGAAAATTTGAACATTGTAGTACATGATATATTTTACGACTAATAATCATATTATCAGTCCCGAAATACGACTAAAACTAGTCAAAAGAAACTTTTTTGTGTATGTCATATTTTATGATACATAACTAATCATTCAATTTGATTGGTATTATTGAATATGATAGTCTAGATAATATTTCAACATTTTAATTTTATGATTCAATGTAATATCATAATTATAACATGACACACTATGTTCACTGAAATCCTAATTTTACCATAGATTGTGAAATTACATATCATACCCTACGATTCATAAAAAATCATGGATTTCTAATATATCATACTTTATTTAATATCTCTGTTGTATGATATGACTATTCATAATAGAAGAAATCTAACATTTCATATATTATGATATTGATCTAATGATTTATGATATGTAATTTATTTTAAAATAATGTAGATTAACTGTGTTTAATCCATGAATAGAAAGGAAAAGAATACCACTGAGGGGTTTGGGGGGATCATCATATGATCATAAGCATAAAAAACCCATATAACTCTTGATTTATCTTCAAGAATAAAACCTAAATGGAAAAAAGAACAATATTCCTATAAATCACCAGATATTTCTTTTATCCTAAATCCTATATAGAGATTTCTTGATGAAAATGAAAAAATTAGAAAAAAAATATTTCATACTTTTAAGGGATTACACTGAATAATAGAACTTGGTTCCCAACTGAATGATTCTCATGCACCAAAAGAGATCTATAACCTTCACTAAGAAACACTGAACAATGTACTAAAATGAATAGATCTTATAGAAAGAATTTCATGAAATATATTGTAAGAAATCGGTTCTTCTTTGACGTATGGATCATGAGTTTTCCTTAAATTATCTGTTTAAATGCATAAATGAGGACTAAGGTGAGTTCCCATTGGGGTCACGAAATTCTTAGAGGGGTCTAAGGCTGGTTCAGAGCCTAGAACTCAAATTTCACGTGTTTTATTCCTGGAACATAGTTAGTGAAATTGTTTTGGTTTGGCTGCATGGTTCGACTAAATCATGTGTGGATGGACAGTGGAGGCCTATAGGTCCCAAGGATTTATGAAACCATGTGGGATGAACTGTATGATTGTGCAGCTAGTTCTACATTTTTGTCATAACATTATAGAGACTTTGTACATGGTTTTTAAACCTTACGGGTTAACCATTCGAGTTCCCTATTCCTCTTGTGGTGAACATGAAAAATGGTGAACGGTTAGATAAATTGTGCGCCTAAACTATGTGGCCCAGTTTATTTGGGCATATTTACCTTTTTCCCCTAAATTTTTTATAACCTAAAAATAAACCCTCCTCTCTAAAATTTCAAAGTTTGAGACCAAGGGGGAGCCCTCTTTGGAGACTATTATTCATTTTCATATCACCACTCCATCCAACCTCCAATTTGAGTGTTCTCTGTCTCATCAGATTTGAATCGGTAAGGACTCAATTCCTTTTTATCCATTCTAGATTCTTCCAGATTTAAATTGTGCTAATTGGATTTAAGATCATATTACCTAATATATTTTTCTTCTATTGTTTTTCAGATTTTTCCCAAACTAAGGAGAATTAGAGCTTGATATTGGATGATCTATCTTGCATGAGTAAAGTAGGTGGTCTCATGACTTTCTCTAATTATCAAACTATTTATATGTGTATAAGTTTCACACACCAATTTTTAAGGTTTCACCTTGATTTTTAATTTAACCATGTTTCTTTTTATGGTTATTTAGATAATTTAATATGTGTTTTAAAGCATGAAATAGATTGTATAACTTTGTTAAGGTCCACCCCATGGGTGAGTTCCCTTGGATGACCATTTATGGTCATTTAGCCAAGTATTCCTTTCAGGCATGCCTTGTATTTACATTTATGGGTTCATAAAAATGAAATTGGTTGATAATGGAATTACAATGGTGGTATATTGTAATTTAATTGGTTAAGGGAATGGTATGGTTGACTTTCCCCTTGACCCTTGTATTATTATGCCTATTTAAGCATGTTTGGAATGAATTTCCCCAATTATGAACCTTCTCATGTGAGTTGATCAATGTATAAGCCATGTAATAGTTTAAATTATGTGTTATACTTATTATGAGAAATATTCCCATGTGATTAAATTAAATTCCAAGCCTTATAAGGTTGTTCCTTTCTTAAGACACCCTTTTGTGGTGATTAATATTAGATGCTTTTGTTTTTTACCATAGCATGGATAATAAAATGTTTAATTGAATTTTTAGATGGGATTGTAATTGTTATAGGGTTAATCATGGGTTTTATTTAAAATTCCATGGAATTTATGATATGACTACTGTACCTTGTACCTTGATTGAACCATGAATTTAATTTAAAATGCCATGGATGGGATTAAAGTGTTAAATATATTTAATCCATGTGTGAACCATGGATCACTTGAGGGATTCCATGGACTGGCTCAAAGAGTTTGTACTTATATGCCGAGTGGATCATAGATCCATTGATGGATTACATGGATGGAATCAATATTCATTTAAATATATGTCATGAGTGGTACTTGGGGATTCCTTATAATAAATACAAGCATGGTCACAGTGATATGAACTTATACCACACCTAGAGTGATACCAAGTTCTCGAGAGGTTCACCGAGATGATCTTGTAGGGTGTTGGTGGAATTTTAACCTGGAGTTATACCTTACTTATAGCTCAAGAATTTCAAGGATAGGATTAGGTTATAATTTAATATTGAACTGAAATGTCTTATGATGAATCTACCAACCCAAATCACGTGATTGGAATTTTTCCTCACTTATGCTTGTTTATATGGCCTTCTCAGATATCTATTGTGCTTACATTTATACGGGGGATGTCGGGCTTGATCCAAATCTCGAGACTTATGAATTTATTGTAATTTAATTTTTAAATGGCTAATTAAATGAAATTTTTAATACATCGACCCTAGTAACCTAGAGTCTGTGTATTGTTACATAACATTTTCATGATAACATGATATCATGTCTTGAAAGACCAATTTGTTTATTATCCTTGGAAGTACTAGATATATACATAAGTTTTTCTTTATATCATTAAATGTAAAAACAACAACATGGTTTCCCCTTTGTAATCACTCATATCCCTTAGCCTATTTTTGCAGGTTAATCGTATTATACTTCTTCGCATCATAGGAAAATAAAACACAGAAATGGGTGAGCTCAGATGATTAGTGAGGAAAACAATATAGCGAAGACTATCATAAATAAGCATTAAAATTTATGGCAATGTATAAGGCTAAAACACAAGCATTTTAAACATAAAATTCATCATAATATGGGAAAGATAAATAATATAATTACATTTACTTATTAATATGGATATTCTACTAGTTGAATAATCACATTTAATATCAATAGATAATTTTATAATTATGGAATTCATAATGCCGGACCTCATAACCAAATAGTCAAGGCATTGTGCCAAGAAGACAAATAAATATTTTGTTAAGGCCTTGTGCCAAGACACTAGTTTGTCACATGAGACCTACCGATGCATCGAGGAGCTATAGCGGGATCCACCCATCACTTACTAAGTCCAATTCATTCCTCATATTAATAGGTTGAAACATAATCTAAACATTTGTATTAGAACTAGCATAATAATTGTCAATATTTTAACTACAAACCATGAATGGTATAAAAATAGAACATCCACAATCAAACATAACTCATTCAATACAATATGGAAGATTGTATTATAATAAATAAACCTAAATTAGGAATAATGAAGGATATTGAAATAGATGAAAATAATCAGTAAAACTATATGAGAGAAATATCCCCTTTTTCTTCAAAAACATTTTTAATTCTAACTATTTAACAAGAAGTTGATAAAAATAGATTTTTGAATCAAAGTATCCCATACCACTTTGATACTTTTAGAAGTAATTTTAGTTTTTAAATATTCATGTCCATATAAATAAAATCCTTAAAACCATTATTAAAACATGGACATTAATGAAAAATATTTAGATGAATAAATCTTTAAAACATTTAAAATGATATTTTAGTTAGAGTTTCTAACCAAATGAGCAACATTTCAATAAAATTAATTTAGGTAATGAAAATATTATAATATCATGAGAATAAATGGATTCATGATATACTATGTAAAAGTATAGTATATACCCCATATAAAATTGAATTGTTGCATAACAACAAAGAAGTCTCAAAAGAATGTAAATTGAGATGAAATCCCATATAAAGACCATATTCTTAGGTTAAGGATAAATCAATGATTTAATTATGTGTGAAAAATATAAATACAGTCAATATGATTTTATATTCATTGTAAATAAATCATAGGACATTCACACATATTCTTGTAACAACAACATGAATGACTTGGATGTTTAACTCGATGAATGGAAATTGAGTTAAGATTACTCTTATCAAGTTCATATCTATGACATGAGAGTTTATCAATGGATTGATTATGAGTATAAAAATTATATCCAAGAAAAGGGGTGTGGAAATTAATACATGAATAAATAAATAGTGATTTCATGCATAATCTTGGAGTAAAATAATAAATGAAGTCTCCATAAAACCAAATGGGTGGAAATTGAAATTAGAAATTCCTTTACCAATTTGGTATCTTATGAAAGATACGCCCCATGAAAGAAGGATCATAAAATGAAGTTGTAAATACCAATAAATTACTTTATATTACAAAGGTAATAAAATCATGGGAAGTACATACACCACACAAAAGGAAATAGTTGCAATATAGCCTGAATCTCACGTGAATAAAGAGTGAGATGAAAACCATTTACCTTGTAATTTTTTCTTAGTAGAGGGTAGGTAAAACTCCTTTATAATGGTGAAATAATTGTTATTAAAATATAAAATAACCACATATATATAAATTATATAATATATGATCTTCTAATATTTCTTTGTTAATTATATTTCAGTAGTATCATTGATTGTGTGTTAACTGATTCATTTTTCTTTATATGTTTTCTTATATAAGTCATGTTTTTCATGGATAGGGTGTATTTTATTTATATAAATAATGTTATTAAGTTCTTAAAAATTATTTTTATTCATAAAATGAAAATTATTTTTGAATGGTTACAATGTGGAATGAATCTCATGGCATTTGTGGAGACGGTAATCCGTACGTATGCAGGAGCGACAATATCATTCTATTGATAGTGAAATTGTATGTAACTTGATGTTATATCATATATTATAAATCATTTACATGTTATATTTATTATTTACATAAATTATATTCATTATTATACCCATAAAAATAATGATATCTTTAATAACAAACTACACCACGATGTAGAGACGGTAAGTCGTACGTACGCATGTATAGTGACTTTTTCATTCATAGGATGGGTAGAATAATGAATATGGTTGTAAGATATTTATAATAAAATCACTGTATGTATAAGGTAGTAGAGTTATTATACGTCTATGTAAATAATAAAGAAATTGGATGTGGAAGAGGAAAAATACTTTGAAAGAGGTTATGAAATTATTACCTCTTCTTCGGGTACTTTTTTTTTATTTGATAAAAAGGGCTCCATAGGATAGATTTATGATAAAATTAAGGCCTCTATGTTGAATTTAGGGTTTTGGGGAGGATATTTGAGTAGGTTTTGGATGAGACAAATGGATTTGGAGGTGTGATTTTGAGAGAAGGAGAAGTTCCCTTTTATAAGAGAGGTGAGGGTCACTTTAGGAAAACCTTGAAATATTATTTTATTATACAATAAATTTCGGTTTCTATTGTCTCCAAAATGATTTAGTTCAATAATAAGTTGGGGATGGGTCAAAAAACTCTCAACCAATAGGTTTTAGACTGGTTTAGGTCACCATATTAACCTTATTGTTTAAATTTAACTCTTACTTAAATAGTTTAACTTTTACCATGTATTCTTGTATTATTATAATAAATGGTTAATAAACTTACCATAAAAATAAAATAGATAACAAAGTGGTTCATTAATGAAATATATATAATTATATATGTCATTTTTTAAAACCTTATATTTTTATGCATATCATAACATTTAATAATATAGTATTTTTCTTAAACTCAATTATGTAAATTTTGACACTATTTAGTATTTCGTTTTTGTAAACGTCAAAAAAACGTGTTTATTTAGAACCAAATAAATTAAATAAATAATAGAAATTCATATTAACCTATTAAATTAGTTTAATGCATAAATAATCTCAAATTAAATTTATTTGGATATTTATAATACCAATTATTTAAATCATTCATTAATAATGTAATTACTACATCATCATTGTGTCATAATAAATTTAATTATTTAATGTATAAAACTAATAAATAAAATAAAAATATGTAGGAAATTATTTTATATTTCTAATGAATATTTATAGTCGAATGTATCTTATGTATAACCCTATATTAAAAATGGTTTAGTTTTTAAACATTAAATTTAACACTTTTAACTCTTCTTTAAAAAAAATATTAATAAATGTCCAAATCTAATAAAAATGGATAAAAATGATTATATTTAATTATTAAGGTATATTTTGGTCTAAATACACTTATGCAATAGAATTAGAACATTTTTTAGGGTATTTATAATATTATCTTTTCCTTTAATTACCCAATTTTCTTTTAACCGTGGTAAAAAAAATTGAAAAGTTATTATTCAAAAAAATTATTTTCATCCTATGGAACCAAATTTTACTTAATTATTTCAACATTGTCTCTAATTTTTTAAAATTTAATTTACATAAGTGGTAAAATTAAATATTATGCAAAATTTTCAAATGTGCCTAGAAGGTGGGTAAAAGACATTTTAAAGTTCAATAAAATTTTATACATCTAATTTTATTATAAAATGAATACAATGAATTAAATTGAACTTATATTGGTATTATGTGTCTATTTTGACTTAAAATAAAATTAAATAAAATAAATTATTTTTTAATTAAAAAGTTGGTTTTAAACACAAACGCAGTGTTTTTCACTATTCTTCAAAAATTGAAAGTTTTCAGAAAAATACCAAAAATTAACCCAAATATAATTTTGATATTAAAAATTAAAATATTATGTCTACTTTACCAAATTAAAAACATAGAAGTTGCATTAACTAATTTTAAAAAAATATTCCCGTTGTCAAAACCACAAAGCAGGTTTTTGAAAAGTAAAAACTATCAAAAAATTGACATGTGTTTATGTCCAATTTAAATGTAAAATTAATTCAAATGAACAACATTAGATTAAAGGATAAAAATATAATCTAATTATAATTCAAAACCATTCAAATATATAATTTAACACTCTAAATGTTTTTGATTAAAAAAGTTGTTTTCAATTAATATTTAGTATTTTTGATTATTCATCAAAATATAAAAGTTTTCAGAGATGCACCAAAAATTTATCCAAAATTAATTTTTATATCACTCTTCTGAATAAGAAGTTTATTTAGTGAAATTTAATATATAAAATCTCAACTATTGGATTTAAAAAGTGTTCTCCATTAAAAGGCGGTAAAATTGCATTTTTTGAAAAATACTTCTTTTATCTGAAAATTTGAATTAGTTCTTATATTATGTCTAAGAAATGCATAATATTGATGTTAAAATTATATGCAGTATATAAAATTCAAAATTTAGTAAATGATAATCATAATATTTTTTTTTGAATGGTTGGTTTGGTAAGTCTTGATGCCCTCCAATTTGGAGTTTCATGTAGCGAAAGATATTGAATTAATTTAAAGAAAATAACTTACTATGAAATCTTGGGGTGTTACATTCTTCCCCACTTTTGGAAATTTCATCCTCACAATTTTAAAATTGGGCTTGGGAACTTCATTGAATGCCCCACATCGAAAAAAGTGTCAATAAAACTGTCACTTTAAAAAAAGAAAGAGAAGTACAAAGGTCACCCTGGATAACTCATACTATTATTCCCTGTAGGAAAACATGTATATGGAAGATAAACTATGTGTAAAGTTCTGATGGAGAGTTATAGAAAACATGATTAGGATAATGTTACCAATAAGAAAACCACAAACCTGTGATGGATTAAACGGTCAATAGTTTCACAGTAGGAAAAGTAAATGGACAATGTTTTTTGTTATAAGTTCCATTTTATAAGGTTAAGGAATTTATTTATGAGAATAACTAAAAACATAATTAAATATACTTACTTTTTATGTAGAGTTCCATCCTTTAATAAATTTATACCGCTAACTTATCTTTTCTTCAAACGATGAGTATTCAAAGTTACTTGGTCACACCTGAAGCGCTAAAATAAACTTTTAGAGAATCACATAATCCAAAAAGGATGAACTATATATTTCCCTTTTCATTAGAGATTAACCAAAACCAAAAGGTTAGTACAAGATTATATGATCCCCGAAATGGATAATCCTTTATAAAAAGAAATTCTAATGTAAATTTTCAAAATTATACAAAAAATACCCAAAGTTCAATAAAGACCATTCAATAAACAATTGTCCTTAAAATCCTCCAATGTAATCCAAACTAAGAATGTAACCAAAAACTCAAGAGAATTTAATAACATAGTCTTTCATAGTAAATATTAACATTTATCTCCAAATAACGTCAACTACTTATAAATTATCATACAGAAGTGTAATTAACCAAATCACATATTCTCTATGATAGGTTAATCATTTACATTAAAAACCTGAATCTCTATAAAAAAACATAGAGTCTTCCAAAATAAAATTAATCCACCATTACTCCTCAAGTTAAATCTCATAGTATTCAATTTTATTTATTAATATAGTGTTACCAATAGAGAAAACATCTTCCAAATAACATTTATCACTTAATAACAATATCATTTTCCTATACTAAGGATATGCATTTGATAAAACATAAGGTCTCAAATCAACTTATTATTGATCAATAAAATAATTTAACTAAAAATAATTAGTCATAATAACTAGTGACTTCACATAATTTAGTGGTAGGTGAGAAATCTCAGTCGCACTTTAGTTGTGGGTTCAATTCCAGTAGCTTTTTCCGACGCGATGGGTTGTCACACAATATGTGTGTTGTCCTTTTTCAAAAAATATATTTTATAACATTCCCAAAATGAGATAAAATTATCAAAATGACAATAACATAATTTAACCACAATTTTTATCCCATACCTTTCATTTTCATCCCAGAAAATAATAAAATGTAATTGCCTCAAATTCAAGAATTATATAAACCCAAATGGTGTTTTATAACTATATCAACAAAATAAAAAATAATTGTTCCTCAAATATTATTTTAAAATAGAAAACACTGTGGTTTCACATAAAAGAGATAATTCTTCCAATGTATTCCCATAATCAAATAGCATTAATACTTTTAAACATTTATCCATCGATTTATTTCCACATAAGTTCTTCCTTGACCTTATGGTTATCCTATAGAATAGGGTATTGACTTAGGTAATTCCTAGGTCCCCTATATTTATGGAAAATGACTGTAAATGGATTCTTAGGATCATTTTTATTTTCTTCCATAGTACTCTTCATTTTCCCAAGGCTATTATTTACATTATGTCCTTCTTTCCCACACATAAAGCATTTCTTTATTCCATTAATAAACTTTACTGTATATCTCCTTCCACATTTACAACATGATGGACATTGAGCTTTTTTTCTCCACAGTCTCTACCACTAGAGCTCTTAACATTCTTCTCCTATATCTTCTTTCTTGAGTTTGGGATTTGGTTAATGTATATATTATTGATCATATTTTTGGAAACCTACTTCGGCGTGAACACAAAATATTTTACTCCTATCAACATTCCATTTAGTTTCTCACATCCACCATCGTTACCACCTTGTACATCATGTTCACTATTACTATGACATCCTTGGAATCCATCCATTAACTAAAAGTTGAAATGGTATTGTGAGTAACAATAGTCATAAAATCATTTATAGAATATCATGACAACTTATTTTCAATCTATAACACATTAGTATTAACCATTTTTATTTATTCTCATATAATATTCAAATCCTTAAAATAAGTTTTTAAAAAACAATTTAAATTATCCTAAGCATAGCCCCTAGGAGTGTCGTAACAAAGAGTGAAGAAAGGCCCATTGTTGTGCACCCTTTCCCGTTCAATTCTAGCTCAAAGCAGTGTTTTTGGGTATTACCCCTAGGTACATCTGTGCCAGATCCTCCTATACATGCTTGTATCCAGATAGGGTTTTATTTATGAAAAAACCCACATAACATTTACATTACCAAAATTTTTGGATGTTCTTCTATATTAATCTTCAAAGTCTATCTTAGAGTATTGTTTTCTAATCCGAGTTTTTCTCGATCTAGCTCCTATGGTTCGTACTAAACTTCTTCTGATACCAATTGTATTGCCCTGACCCGAGTAACCTAGATATGGTGCATTATTATATAACAATGGCATGGTCACAAGATATCATGTCTCGAAAGACTGATTAGTTTGGTAGGTTTGGAGGTACTAGATACATACATAAGTTTTGAATTACATCCTGAAATGGAAAAACGACAACATCGTGTCCCATTTGAAGACACTCATATCCCTTACCCTATTCTTGTAGGTTAATCATAATATACTTATTCACATCCTAGGAAAAATAAAACATATAAAGGGGTGATCTCATATGCTCATTAAGGATAAAAATATAGCGGATACTATCATAAATAATCATAAACATTTAAGTCAATGTATAAGACTAAAACACAAGCCTTTTAAACATAAACTTTAGTATATTATGTTAAAGATAAATCAAATAATTACATTTAATTATTCACATTGATATTATACTTGTCGAATAATCACATATAATATCAATAGCTAATATCATAATGATGGAATGCATAATATTGGACATCATAAACACCTAGTAAAGGCCTCATGCCAAGTCTACAAATAAAATTATTTTCAAGGCCTTATGCCAAGATACTAGTTTGTATCATGATACCTACCAATTCATCGAGAAGCTATAGATGGCTCTACCTTTCACTTACTATGTCCAAATCATTCCTCGTATGAAAAGGATGAAACATAATCTAAACATTTGTATTTGAACTAGAATACGAAATGTCCATATTTTAACCACAAACCATGAATGGTATAAAAATAGTACATGAATAGTAAAAAATAACTCATTCAATAAAATATAGAAGATTGTATTATAATAAATAATCCTCAATCAAGAATAATGAAGGTTATTTACATGGATTAAAATAATAAGTAAAACTATTTGAGAGAAATATCCCATTTTTCTTGAAATCATTTAATGTTTTTCTATTTATCATGAAGCTATTAAAAATATATTTTTGAATCAAAGTGTCCCATTCAAATTTTAAACTTTTAAAAGTAATTTTAATTTTATAACATTCATGATTATATAAATAAATCCTTAAAACCATTTTAAAACATTAAATTAATGAGAAAGATTTCGAAGAATAAATCTTTATAACATTTAGCATCATATTTTAGTTAGAGTTCCTAACCAAATGAGAGGTGTTTGAATACAAATAATTGAGGTAATAAAAACATTGTAATATCATGATAATAAAGTGATTAATGATATACTATATCAAAATTATAGTATATACACCATCTAAAAGTGAATTGGCGCATAACAACAAAGAAGTCTCAATGGAATGTAAATCAAGATGAAATCCCATATAAAATTTGTATCCTTAGGTTAAGGTTAAATAAATGAAATAATTATTTTTTTTAAATATAAATACACTAAAAATGATTGGATATTCAGTATAAATAAATCATATGACAGTCACACATATTCTTGTAACAAAACCACCAATGACATGGACGTTTAAGTCAATGAATGGATGTTGAGTTAAGATTACTCATATCAAGTTCATATCAATGACTTGAGAATTTAGCAATGGAGTGATTATGTGAATAAAAATTAAATACACACAAAGGGGAGTGTGAATTATTACATAAATAAATAAATACGGATTTTACAAATAATCATGGAGTAATATAATCAATAATGTTTGTGTAAAACCCACTGAGTGGAAATAGAAATTACAAATTCCCTTACCAATTTGGTAACTTACGAAACATACACCCCATGAAATAAGGATCAAACAATGCAGATGTAAATAACTATAAATTAAATTATATTATACAAGTAATACAATCATGGTCAGTACAAACACCCCACAAAATGAAATAGTGGCAATATAGCATGAATCTCACGGGAATAAGGAGTGAGATGAAAACCCATTACCTTGTAATTTTTCTTCAGTGGAGGGTAGGTTAACCTCTTATATAATGGTAAAATAATTTATATTAAATTATAAAATAACCACATACATAAATATGATATCAAATATTATATTATAATATATCTTTGTTAATGATATTTCAGTAGTATCATTGTTTTGGGTGTTAACTGTTTCGTTTTCCTTTATATGTTTTGTTATGTAAGTCATGTTTCTTATGTATAGGATGTATTTGATTCATATCCATAATTTTATAAAGTTATTAAAAAAATTATTCATAAAATGAATATTATTCTTGAATTTTTATTATGGGGAATGAATCTCATCGTGTTCGTGGAGACGGTAATCCATACATATGCACGAGCAACAATATCAATCTATTGATGGCGACATCGTATATAACTGTATGGTATTTCATATATACAGAATAAATAGCATGTTATATTTATTATTTACATAAATTATATTCATTATTATTCCCATCAAAATAATGAAGCGTTGAATAACAAACTACACCACGACGTGGAGACTTTAAGCCGTACGTACGCACGTATGGTGACTTTTTCATTCATAGGATGGATAGAATAATGAATATAGTTATACCATATTTATAATAACATAACAGTATGTAGAAGGTACTCGAGTTATTATTATGGTATTGAAATAAAATATAAAGAGTAAGTTGAAGAATAAATGAACTTTGAAAGAGGAGATGAATGTATTACATCTTCTTTGAGTGCTTCCTTTTTTATTTGATCAAAAGGGATCCTTAGGTTGGATTTATTATCAAAGTAAGGCCTTTAGATTTAAGTGAGGGTAGTTGTTAGAATATTTGAGTAGGGTTTGGGTGATCCAAATGGCTTTGGAGGTGTAATTATTAAAGAAGGGTAAGTACCCTTTTATAAGATAGGTGAGGGTTACTTTCAGAAAATATTAAAATATAATGATATTATACAATAATTTCAGTTTCTAATGTATCAAAAAAGATTTATTTCGAGGATAAAATGTGTATGGGTCGAAAACCTATAAACCAAAAGGTTTTAGATAGGTTTATGTCACCATATTAACCTTATTGTTTATATTTAACTTGTAGTTAAATAGTTTAACTTTTACCAAGTATTCTTGTATTATTATAATAAATGGTTAATAAACATACGATAAAAATCCAATCAAACTCCAAGTGGTTAGTTAATGACATATCTATAATTATATTTTTTCTTTTTTCCAAGCCTTATATTTTTAAAAATATCGTAAAATTTAATAATATAGTATTTGTTTTAAAAACCCATTTTTGTCAATTTTGACACTATTTAGTATTTAATTTTTGTGAACATCAATAAAACATGATTAACACAAAAAAAATAAATTAAATAAATCCTAAAAAGTCATATTGACCTAGAAAATTATGGTAATTCATAAAAATTCTCAATTTACATTTATTGGATATTTATAATATCAATTATTTTAATCATTCATTAATAAGGTTATTATTGCATCATAATTGCGTTATAAATAAATTTAATTATATAAAGTCCAAAAATTATAAATAAAATACTATTATGTATGAAATATTTTTATCTTTTTAATGAATATTTATAGTCGAATTTATCTTATTTATAACAATATATTCAAAATGGTTTAGTTATTAAAAAATAAATTTAACACTTTTAACTCTTCTTTAAATAAAATAATAATAAATATCATAATCTAATCCTAGTAGAAAAAAGGATCATATTTTATTCCTAAGGTTTATTTTGGCCTAAATACTCTTATCCAACAGAATTATGAAAAAATTTAGTGTATTTATAATATCATTTTTACCTTTAATTACTCTATTTACTTTTAACTGCGGTAAATAAAATTGAAAAGTTATTATTCACAAATAACTATTTTCATAATATTGAACCATATTTTACATACTGATGTCAACTGTATCTCTCATATTTTTGAAATTAAATTAACAAAATTTGTAAAATTACGTTTTATGAAAATTTTCCAATGTTCCTAGAAGGTCGGTAAAAGGCGTTACAAAGTTCAATAAAATTTTATACGTCTAATTTTATTATAAAATGACTCTAATGAATTAAATTAAACATATATCGGTATCATGTATCTATTTTAACTTAAACTAAATTTAAATAAAATAAATATATATTTAAATAAAAAGTATGTTTTAAATAATAACGGAGTGTTTTTCTCTATTCATCAAAATTTGAATGTTTTTAGAAAAATACCAAAAAATCACCCAAATATAATTTTGTTTTCAAATTTAAAAAATTCTATATATTTTACCAAAATCAAAAACTTTAATTTTTAATAATTAATTTAATAAAATATTCCCATTTTCAAAACCAGAATGTGGGTTTTTGAGGAGGAAAAACAATCAAAATATTGATATGTGTTTATGTCCAATTTAAATGTAAAATTACTTCCAATGAAAAAAATTGGATTAAATGATAAAAATATAATATAATTTTACTTAAAAACCATTAAAATGTATAATTCAACACTCAAATTTATTTTGGTTAAAAAAAATTTCTCAATTAAAATTTTGTATTTTCACTATTCATCAAAATATGAAATTTACAAGAAAAGCACCGAAAATTTATCCAAAATAAATCATTATGCCCCTCCTCTAAAAAATATGTTTATTTTGTCAAATTGAATATTTAAAACTATCAAATATTGGATTTAAAAAGGGTTCTCAATTAAAAGTAGTAGACCATCTTTTTTTTAAAACGTATTTTATCTAAAAAATTGAATTTTTTATTATATTATGTCCATGAAACACATAATATAGATGTTAAAATTATATGGAGTATATAAAATTCAAAATGAAGTAAATACTATTCATAACCATTTTTTGAACAGTAAGTTTGGTATGTCATGGTGCGATCAAACTCGGTGTTTCATGTAGCCCAATCTATAGAATTACATTAAAGAAAATAACTAACTATGAAATCTTGGGGTGTTACAAAATGGAAATGGAAAATAGTGCTTGTTGGTTTTTTACTTTTGATTACTTCTAATATTACTACTTTGATTGTTGCACACTACCTGATATATATCTTCTCTTGCGGATTAGCATAGACCTTCGATGGTTGGATATTGGGATTTAGTCTCAAACATAGTTTGGGTCATGTTTTATTCCCAAAAATATAATATTATTGCTTTTATAGATAAGGGAAATCATCCTCCTATAGTTACAAGATATTCTTCTTAAAAGAAGGAGAGTATGGGACCAAGTTGAGGCTTGAGATTTTTCTGAGATTCTTTCTGGTCATTTGTAATTTTGGAACTTGTATTGTATATGACTTTAGTGTAACCTATTTTGGCTACTTTCTAGAAACTTTAACATGTATCATCATCTATTGTATGAAATGTCATTTAATCATTTATAATATCATTCTTCCAGAGTTTAATTCTATTATATGGTATTACTACTTCCGCTATTTGTATGTTATTCCTCTATATTAGACTCTGCTAATAAGGGAATAGTCTCCCAACTATCACACCTAATCTCTCATTATTAGTTGGTTTCCTCTAAAATATTAGGAGATGTACTTGAGGCCATGTGGAAAATTAGGCTCGAAGCACTGTTTATTGGAATCCAGATTCAGGATGTTACACATATTATCATCTCCATTACACCCATGACCAAGATAACACATTCCCTTATAAATCCATCCTCAATGTGTTTGATTAAATTAAATATGTGTCAATTTATTATATTTCATAAAGTTACACCATTTAATTATTTAATACTAGTTTGGATCTATTAAACACATTTAATGGATGTTTATATCATTTTTAATTCATTCATAATGTATTAAATTGAAGGAAACCTTGTGGGAATCAATTTTCTACGTGCCTGAAACTCATATAGTGTGTATCATAATCCAATCTTATTATAAAATATAATCTAATTCCATATCTCATGTATCCATTATGATACATTAAAATATATCCTACTATATGAATAACATAAATATTATAGTAAACAATTCAACTAGTGGTAATCATGGATAAACATCACATGTATATCTGGATTTACGATTCCAATGGTATTGTAAAATATGAGACCCTTAGTTTTAATTCCCATCCATTATATATATTGTTGAGTATGTCAATGTTTTATATATACTCATGTGTTTTTGATTCCCTGAGTATATACTGACCATATAGATTAACATAACACGGTTTTTTCTCCCAAATGGATGAGCACATCACATACACACCTATTATACCAAAGATAGAGTGTACGGTACCCCATGTGGTATACATCAAGGTATATCTAGAAAAAACTCAAATTATACCTCATTAGAATATTTTATATCTCAATATCAAATCCTACTAATTTTATCCTCAAACTTTCATCACAAAAAATAATCCATGAAAAACATTGGTGAGTGATAATTCAAAGTCACACTTTAATTGATTACTTATCATTACAATTCACATAATATATGATTTCAATGTGAAATAATGATAAATTGGAGATTTCACTTTTATAACATGATATATTATATATTATTAATCTCTTTAAATACTACCAAATGACCAATAAATAAGTTATTTGAAAAATCATCTTGAATAATTTTTTGGTTGAGTTTAATGCCGAAGTAGATAAAGAATCTTCTAGAAAGGTTCCAATCATCATGGAGAATTTATATCCTAAATATTTGAGGTGTTTGGAATAATATGATGAAATTATATCTACATAATATAAAATCACAGTGAAAATATTTATGTTAAGATAAAAAATGATTTTTAGATGATTTTTTTATTCTAACGTAAGTTTTCTAGTATCATCATAATTTTAGAGTTCATACCTAATGTATTTCACATTTGAGTAAGTGGATTGTCGATGGATAAATTTTTTCTCCAAAATGAAATAATTCATTATGTAATTGATCTATGTATGATTAAAAATGTGGATCATTAGTATAAGTCACACTATAATGGGGATTCCAAAAAAATTGGGTGCTACAATGACTGAATCTAAAAGGTAGGTCGTGTCAAAAAGATTTTTTGTTGGGACTAGAATGAATGTATCCATCCTAAGGGGAGTGGTTAATCTGTGTTCCACCAAAATAAAACATTTTCCATTGATTGTGTTAAATCTATTATCATATCTTATTTCCTATTCTAAAAGAACATATTCAATCTCACACTCCATCTTATACTATAGAAACCCAAGACTTTTTACACATATTATTACATGATTTTTAACATAAATATCAATTAAACACAACACAAGGATTGAAAGTTCTTGTTCCCTTAGAATACTAGGTATATAAAACATCAATATAAAAATCAAACATCATTATTTTAATATCCATAATGATATCCTAAATCCCTATGATCTCCTAAAATTGCATTGGAAAACCAAGGGAATACATGGACAAATTGGGTGAGCTAAAAGTCCCTGTAAATGAATAAGCATGAAAGGTAAGTATAATGTGTGAGTTATAGGAATAACATGATATAATAAAAGATATGGATCATGATTAATCACATGGGGGATAACATAAATAACATATTATCATAAGATAATGGAAATAGAGGTTATTTTATAGAAACAAAAAACATTCCATGAGCATAAGTCAAGGCTAACTGCCAAGAAAACATCACAAGGTGGAAAGAGTCTCATTGTGGATCAGTTTTCCCCCTAATCCCATACATAATGCCTCATGAGAAAAAAATCATTACCCAATTCATTAGATCACTATCTAGGAACACCCATCAAAACATTTTCATGATTATGTGTGTCAAAAAAGGAAATCAATCATCAGGCATAATCATAACAATTACCCATGGAAATAAATTAATCAAAGTAAATTTCACAAATATTCCCAAGGGAAGAAAGAATTAAAAATAATAGATGTCCATATATGATTTCAAAATCATAGGTATAATTATAAGGTGTTCATTTGGGAAAAATTTTGGAATTATAATTATATAAAAGGATTAAGGGGTAGAAAATTTCACCTTAGTTAGGTTTGATTTTAAGAAGAATTTGATAGATGAGATTACAGAATGTATTAAACCATAAAAAGTGGGTGTAATGAAATAGGTATATATTTAAGATACATACATACATAATTTATAAGAAATACATAACATAAAACGGATAGGGAATGTGATTTAGATATAACAGGGTCATAACTTGAAGAAAAGCGTGATTCAAAGAAATCCATTACCTTAAGTTCCATCTTCCTTCATATGAATTAAGAAAAATAATGTTTAATAAAAATAGATTTATTATACATGTATTAAATAAACATATTTATATATATCATATCATGTATTATTTTTTTATAACAACTTACCACATTTTTATTAAAAAATATTTATTAAATTCATTGATTCGGTTGACAAGTACTTCGTTTTTCATGTATGTGTTTGTTCGTTTGTCTCAATGTCTATACATTGATCATGGTTCCAACATCCAAAACGTTTTCATCAGGATATTAATATAATATATAATAATTATATATATGTATATATATTCATCCATAAAATGTTGAGATAAAAACTAATTTAAACAGTTTATGGAAATAGTAGGTTGTATTTATGCATGAACGTTCTTTCCATTTCTGATGGATGGGAAAAAATAAAGGTAGGAAATAATTAAAAATTATATACTAATTATCATATCCTAAATAATATATATATTTATTAAATCTATCATTATAACCAAATGTGATATGTGGTGATGGAAATTGAATTACATTGCTTAGAGAGCCGATAGTCCACCGTACACATGAATGATGATTTTGTTTACCATTTTATAGAGAATGATATGAATGTGGGTTATCCCATTAACATAATAAAATATTATTATATTCAAGATACATTAGTCACTATTTCATCATGTTTGAAGATTATGTTAAGGAGCTAGAATAAAAAATACATCTAAAAAATTTGGTTAAATACCATAGCTTCTCTTCAAACAACTTCATTTTCTATATACCTTATACCCTAAAAGGATGATATTCTTCCCAAACTAATACATATAAAAATAGTAAGGGATGTTATAGAGGTATTTTGTAGGTTTTTTCTGAACTAAAATAATTTTCAAGTGTAAATAAAATAGTATAGGAGGTTACCTTTTATAAGTTAGGGGAGGGGCACTCTTGGAATTACTTAAAATATTAAATTAATATAAATTAATTTTCATAGAGATAAGGCTAAAAACTGATATGATTAAAATATATAATGAATATGGATTCAAATAATACAATATAATAATATTTGGACAACTTTATATTAGTTTTTTACCTTTATCACTTTTTTTAACACGGGTTAACCCTTTTGGAAAATTACAACGACAACGATGTTTTTATTATTTATGGGTCCATATAATAATTATGAAAGCAAAATTATCCCATAAATAGAGGATATTTGATATTATTAGAAATTGAAAAATATCATTCCCAATAATATAATTTTTATTAATTTTAATTAACTTAATAAAATTTTATCTATTATAAAATAACATTAATATCATATTTGGAACTGTTCATTTAATTTAACTTTTAAAACAAAATAAAAATAATTTAATTTGAATATAATTCACTAAAACATATATAATATTTTAATATTATATAAAAAATTCATGGAACAAAATAATTCATTCTAATTATATTACTTTTAACATTTTTAAAATCATTTAACATATTTTTCAACTAATTAAATAAATATTCGATCAGTGTAGTGAAAGAATTTTATGTAATTATTTAATACATAAAAATTAAAATTAAAATACCATGATAATAATAATCCTTTTATATTTATAAAAAAAATTTCTAAACAATCATGTGATTTCTTTATCTTTGTCATGCAATATTATATAAATTAATTGCAATAAATTGCATGTGGATCAAAGGATGCTGTTATTGATGCAACTACAAGAGAGGCAAGCTTGGAGGCACCGGGTGATGCTACTCCTGCTCTGAGGAAGGAGCCCAATAGAGGCATCAATCCATCAGTTAGAAATTTTTTTGATAGATTGAAGCACGATCTCAATTACAGTGCTACTGCTGAGTCAGGCCGGTTGAATGAGCTTTCAGATTCTGAATGTGGAAATAGGGTGTCGAGTAAGGGGAACGATGATGTTGGCCTAAAGGAAGGCAACGTCATATCTCTAAGTAATCACTTTACAGAGTTGTCTGATATGGATTTCAATGCTAATGAAGCACAACACTCACCTGGGGATATGATTGCAGCTGAATATGATAAGTCTGGTCGTTGTGATAATAAGGGAATGGGGGAGGCTGCTGGGGACCCGGCTGTCTGGATACAGGAGGAACCAAATGAGGGATGTGGTGGGCCACTGAAGCGTGAACTTATGAATCCGGTGAAAGAGGTTCCTAAAACAGAATCTGGAAAATTTTCTGAGGAAGTTCTGATTTAGAATGCTACTTTGGAGCAGCACGATGTCGCGGAGACATCCTTGGATAGGCATGAATGCCTAGAGGCTAGTGGAATGAATCAGAACAATGGGGAGTATTCTTTGTGTTTGACACCTATAGATGGTAACAAGGAACCATCCCAGGGTACATCCTCCTTGGTGAATGAGATCTCTCAAATAGTGTATGAGGGGAAGGAGAACCATGGATGTTGTCCAAAGGGTCATATGAAGGAATCATATAGTGAGATTCTCAGGAATGGGGTGAAAAGGAACGAATGAAATAGAGCCTCCACCGCTCCACCAAAGAGGAAACCCAGAAAAGATTACTCCAACATGTCGAGGACCATATCCACCAGGTCTTCTACAAAAAAAAGGAAAAGTGAAAGACACGGGTCAAATGAGGGGATGAAGCAGGACCATTGAACCCATGTCCCCAGTGAAGTTACGTTAGAGGTATCTATACAAACAAATGTTAATTCAATATTCTCCGCATTCTGAATGGGAGTCGGCAGATCCGAATGAGTCCTCAGAAGGTGGTGGTGGTGACATCTTGGATGCATTTTGATATATAATGTTGTGAGGTATGTTGTTTGGCTTTATTTTTCTCCCCTATACTCTGTACTTTCTCTCCTTTTTTATTAATATATTTCTGGGGTACTAGGCACTCGTCCTAGTCCTGCTCCTTCCTTGGTAATTGCAATAAGGTGACATTTTTTACTTTATCTTTTACTTAAATATTATAAAGGTCAAACTCAAAGACATATGGAACCAAGTTTCCATTTTTTCTTAACATGGGTGAAAATGGATAAAAAAACTCCCCCTTATGGAATAAATTCAAGTCTTATGTTCATTGTTTATTCCTTATCATAATATTTTTAGCCTTAATTGCCTGATTTACCCTTATTGTGGTGGCAATTATTTAGTATGGTTACTATTCACAATGAACAAAAATAAGAGGTAACAATTTAAAAAATCTGAAACTCCAAATTCGAAAAATGTAATCATCTTTTAAAATTTAATTTATAGAAGTGGCATAGTTTAATTTAAGATAATAAAAGAAATTCAATGAAAATTTGTTTTTCAAAAAAATGACTCTTAATTATAAAAAATATTTTTATACCATAATCAATTATAAAATTCATTAAAAATACCATAATTTATTTTTTTAATAAAAATGGATTAATTAAATTTTAAAAATAAAAAAATATAATTTTATTATTTAAATACTCTAAAATAAAATACTTTATCGAATAAAAGCCAGAATTTTTCACTATTCATTAAAAAATAAATATTTTCTAGAAAAATCCAAAAGATTCACCATAACATGATTTTAATATGATGATATCTAAAATTAAGTTTATTATATCAAATAAATTTTATATTTTTTCAGAAATTAATTATATTTTTTCTCACAAAAAGCAATAAAAACATTTTTGAAGAAAATGTGTTTTTTGAAGAATAAAATGACTTTAATAAGTTTTGAGTTTTTATTTCCAATGAATTAATCAACAAATTTTTATCAATTTAGATCATTATATATATATATATATATATTATGATGTGGTAAATCCTATTCATATCTAGAAATTTAATGGCTATGTTGAAGCTATAATTATATTTCATGGTTCGTTTAAACTCACTATTTAATGTTGTATATGCTATCGAACATAGTGTTGTTTTCAAATATTAGGGTGTTACATTATTTCCCCCAAAATAAATTTAACCCTTGAACTTTCATATTACATACTATGGTGAAAAAATATGAGGGCACTTTTGCTTCATTTATTCCTCTGGTTCCCATGTTACATCCTTGTATTTATCGTTTTTTCATAGTACTTTGACAAGGTGAGTTATCTTTTTGTGTGGAACTATATATCTATGGTCTAATATATTCATCTATTTCTCCTCATAAGAGATATAATTTTCAATTATATTACATCTAAATTCAATACATTTGATGGATCTAGTATGTACTTCCTCAAGAGGGATACATGGAATACATCACGTACTTGAGATAGGGTATGTGGTAGTGTTATATTATAGGCCACTTCTATAATGTGATTGAAAATTCCAAAGGGAAAAATGTACCCAGTACTTTTCTAACCCATCTTAAAAAAATATTTTTCATCTATTCAATGGAGTATGTGTATAAACACATTATCTTTTTCCTCAAACTCAAAGTACCTTAAAAAATTATCAGTATATCTGTTTTGTCAAATATGATAATCCATAGTGTGTTATGGAATGGTCTTGAAAATTTCATTAATATCCTTACGTATTTCATTTCCCAACATCTTGTATTCACTAACATCATCCTAACACATATGTGTTCCAAATATTTTCCAAAAAGGGATTCATAAAGTGTCATTTGGATGCTTGAGTGAAATCTGTTATTGTCTGAGAACTCAACCAGAGAATGACATTAATCACATGATCCTTTTAATTCCAATGATAATTTTCACAACTTTTCTTCTTTTGTTTGGATAGTCTTAGAAGATTTTAGAACTGTTTATGGGTTATAATCCATACTAACATTCAAACAAGTATTTAGAGAATATTTTAAACTCTTCCAAAAAACAGAGGTAAATATCATATATTTGATTTGATAAAAATGATAATGGTCTTCTAAGTATCCTCATGACCTATATGAATTATATCCTTGAATGGTTATAAAGTGAGAAGTTCTCTTGAAATGAAATGAAGTTATTAGTATTTGTAAGATAATCCATCACAACCCAAATAGTATTATTTCCTATTAATGTCTTTATAAGACTACTGGGAAAGTTCATATTAATGTTTTTCCATTTATATGTATTAATTGGTAATGTTTTCATCATCCCCTTATATGTTTACCTTTCAAACATCACTTGCTGACATACTAGAAAAATTGATTTATATTTCATGATTTTCTTCTTCATATTGTCCCACCAACAGTGGTCTTAGATATCTTGATGAATCTTGAGGCTTCTTGGGTGGATGATGAAGGTCAATATTTGTGAATCATTTAACAACCCTTTTATATTTGTATTTCATGGTAAAAATTATCTATAACAATATATTACAACTCCTTCATTAATTTTGAACTTTAAGATTTTCATTCTCTTGTAGCTTTCACCTTCTTCAAAAATTGTACATAATCTGTTTGAGAATTAGTTATCTTCTCCAAACGATATTTCTAAGAAATCCGTTGAGAAATGAATAATGATGTTCATTCCTTTATGATTCCCATGTCCATACTCTTATAATATAATAATATTGGATCCTTCTTAATTATCATTATTGATAATGTTTTTGGATAATTTATACTTATATAATCTTACACTTTGTTTACTTTCCCAAGATAGTAATGGATTAAGCATTCAATGTTTTTTATCAAATTAGAACATATTCAGTGGCACATATTAATCTCTTTCTATGGGAATATATGTTTTAGGCTCTTATGATCTCTATATTTTTCACACTTCTCCCCATAGATATAATGCCACTATATTTTCATTTCAAAGATCAAGGAAATCAATTCTAGATAATGTGTTAGAAATTGTTTCTCATGAAAAATAAATTCTTTGAGGCATAGGCTATCATGTGGTCATTTTTCATTAAAACAAATCATAAAATCTTCTTTGCAGTATCACCATATGACATGAAACATTCCTCACTTTAGGGCCGCATGAGGACTAGTACAATGGAAATACCCTTTATAAATTCATTGAATCCTTCTTAACATTCCTCATACCAAAAACATTACTCCATTATAAGTCATCTTGGTTTAAGGGTTTTTCAATTGAGAGAAGTTTCTATGAAAAATAGATAATACCCAGATAGTCCAAGGAATCTATTGTTATTTGTTATAGATAGTGGTTTAAGACAATATTTGATTATCTTTGCCTTATGAGGGTCTATATATGTTCCTTTACTTGTGGTAATATGCCTTAAGAATGATAATTATTTTATCTAAAACTCACATATACTTTGTTTTTCATATATATTATCATTTTTAAAGTATTTATCATAGTATTAAATTTATTATCATGATACTTGATTTTTAAGTATGTAAAAATATGATCTATAAATACTACCATAATTTTTTCAAGGAAATCTCAAAATGCCCTATTCATTAATTCCCTAAATATTGTTTTCAAATTAGAGAGACTGAAGGGTACCACTATGAACTCATAGTGTTCATACTCTGTTTGAAAGGTAGTTTTGGGAATATCTTCCTTCTTCACATTTAATTAGTGACATACTAACCTAATTTTCATCTTAGAGAAATAATGGTCCCTACATATTTGATCAAAAAAGTCATTTATCTATGTAAATGGTTCTTTTTCTTTACCATTATTTTTCTGAGTGCACAATAATCAATATATATGGAAATTGACCCATAATTCTTCTTAATGAAGAGGATCAACACACCCCATGTTGAAGCACTCAGGAATATAAAACACATTTTTATATTATCTTGTAACTACCTTGTTAATTATTATAACTCAATAGTGGTTATTATATAAGTAATCTTGGATATGGGAGGAGATCTAGGAATAAGATTAATTGATAAATCAACCTCTTGGTTAGGATGAAGGGTAGAAAACTCTTCAAGGAATACATTAACATAATTAATCAAATGTGCACACCTTCAAGCATGAATCTATCCTTTATCTCAATCATTTTAGTGAGATATTCTTGCTCATAAGGAAATAATATCCATGCTTGGAAAAAATATTCAAAAAGAGATCCATCCTCCTATTTACACTTGCACAAAATCAGAGGTTGAATTATGATGTGAAGATCTATCACCCATTCTATTCAATTGACATTTTATTTTGGTAAGGATAGCCAATCTATGCCAAATAAATCATCAAACTCCAAAAAATGAAGTTAGATAAAAAAATGGAAGATTTAGTCCCTAGAAATTGATTGGGGTGGATTTATATACTTGGTCAGCAATAAATTCTCAATTCTATATTCTCATATATATCTCATCCATCATGTTTTGATATTATGTTTGAATTGTTCTAATAAAATTTCATGATAGGAGATAATTTATAGAAAAAATCACAAATTTTGTTCATTTTTCTTGAATGAATACCTAGTATACTTTTCACCGCATCATTTTTATGATTCACCTTAGTAATAGTGATAACATATTTTCTTCCTTTATCTCTAGTCCTTAGAGGTTTTTATCATTGATTGTCTTCTGTAACCCTTCTCTTAGGTAATTTTAGTTTATAATTCTTATCAACCATTTAGTTGAAACATTATACTATAGGATAAGTGTTGATTTAGACATTCTTTTCCTATATGGAATTAGTGGGTTTCTTCATCTCTCTTCTGCATTGATTAACATGATTTCCTTATTTTCTACACTTGAAGAATCTACCGATTCCCTACATATAGTTTTTGGGACGATACTTCCCACACATTTTACACATGGTATATAGGGTTTTCATTCCTCCATGAGATTTATTTATTTATCCTCCTAAATAAAACTACATTTTATGATTTTTATCACCAGTCCCATGAGACCACTTAGACTCTCTGATCATTATATCAATATTGAGGGAACAATAGAAATTCTCTTCATAGCTATCAAAGTCTTAAATCAACAAATATTTTCATATTATTGTCTTTAAAAAACTAAATAACGGGTCCACCTCACATCCAACATTGATGAAAAAACCATATTCACATCATGAAAGACTTGCGAAATTTACTTAATATGCCTTGATAGAACTATATCCCTCTTACATTAGTTTGGGGAACTCCTTATTCATTTTAAGATGAAGTTATTGGGGAAAATATTTATTGAAAAATATTTTCTTAAATTATTTTCATTCTGTGAAAACAATATACAATTTGGACTTCATGTTCTTGATTAGTGTCCACCACTGATCAATTTCCCCTTCCTTGTAATAAAAATACTGTACAACTTTCTCTTATTCCATGAATAATAGGATAGAATATATTTCCCCAGTGGATTTAACCCATTATTACAAGAACAAGTTATTAGAAGATCCACAAAAGGTAAGATGACTCTTTCACATAAAATAATTGACTGCAAGTTTCCCTTTCTTATGAGAAGAATGGATTTCTACATGATTCATTTTATTTTTCATAGAACGAGTTGGATGAGCTAGTACTTCCATGAAGTTACATACTCATCCTCCCAAAATTTTAGATATATCATTAGAGAAATAATCCCATTACCTATCACATATTTTTCACTATTTCTCCTATTTCCCTCCATTAACTAAAAAAATAAAAAAAAAGTTGAGAATACTTTAATTAAGAAACATATTGAATGGAAAATTATGACCTTATAAGGAATAAATTATAAATGGTAAGTATATCCTAACATAGTAGTATCTAGGTTTATACCTATGTTATCAATTGTAATTTTCCTATTATATTTCCTAACATAACAACATATTGAATCCCTTCATAATGGGTTGAAAAGAGTTTGTGAATTTTTCAAAGCATATCCTCTGGGAGTGTCAAACCATGTGGGTAGAATGTTATCTTTTTCATGCACAAGGTTATGATCGAGTTAATACCCAATGCACCCTTTTGATTTATTTCTCCCAGGTACAACTATTCAAGATCCACATCCACTTGTACTGTCTAGAAAAATAAATAGTGTCTTAGAAACCACTCATTCTATACTTGATAAAAATTATAGGATATTTTCCTATACCTAGAATTATCCACAAGTTTCTCACTAAAGTATTATAGTACATATCACAAAAAATAATTATACCTTATTATAATTTTAACTATAATTACCAACCATTTTTATAAATACTATTACATGATTTCTAAAAAAAATATACATTAAATAAAAAACATGGATTGAAAGGCCTAGTGTCTTTGAGAGACTAGGTACATAAGACATGATCATGAAAATAAAAAGTATTTATTTTAATCTAAAAAATTATATCACAAATCCCTTTTAGCACCTAAAACTATATGGGATAAATTGGGGAATACAAGGACAAAGGTGGTGAGCTAAAAAGCTCAGTATGGGAATAAACATGATAAAGAAGCATAACATGGGTGTCGAATGTATAACATGATATCATAAAAGAGAAGACTTTTGAGTAATAACACAAGGAGTAATATAGATAACATGGTATCATAAGATCATGGAAACATTGTAAATGTTTCAAAAAAAAGATATAATCATAAGTTAACGATAAATACCAAACAACATCACATGGTTGATAGTATGCCATCATGGATTAGGTTTAAACCATAATCCCATAAATAATGATTCATGAGACAAGTACTATACCAAATGTGTTTAATCACTATATAGGTGCACCCATCATAAAATTTTTATTATTATGTTATACGTAAAAGTAAATCAATCATAATTTAAAATCTATATAATTTCTAATGGAAGGAATTGAGTTTCATAAAATTTCCTCATATAATAATCAAATGAAATTTCATAAATATTCCAATGGAAATAATATGTTAAATATTATGGTTTTCCATATCAAATTAAATAATAATATGTCTCAAAATAATGTTTTAATTTGGTAATAAACTCTCAAAATGAGTGTTGCATTAAAGGAATAAGGGTTAGAAAAGTTCCCCTTAATTAGGTTTAATTTTTAAGAAGGAATTTGAGAAATTAACTTCTGGAATGTATTACCCCATAAAAAGGAACGATAAAAAAATATGTATATATTTAGTATAAATATATAAATAATTTAAAATCAACACATAACATAAAATGGATATAGAAATTAAATTAGAGATAGAATAGTCATAACCTGAAGAAAAGGATGGTTCATAGAGATCCCCTACCTTCAGTTTCATCTTTCTTCACACGCATTAAAAAATAAAAATAATAAATATTTAATTATTATAAATGTATTATAGGAAAATAATTATTTATATAATACCATATATTATTTTCTTATAACATCTTACCACAAATTTATTAATATTTCTTTATTAAAATCATTTTCTTGGTGAAAACTGCTCCATATTTCATGCATGTTTTGGTTCATAAATCTCAATCATTATATATTGATCATGGTTCCATAATCTCTATGAAATTATTAATGATATGAATACCATGTATATATATTATATACATATATTCATTCATAAAATTTACTGAAAAATCTTATTTACATCGTTCATGGATACGGAAGGTCGTACGTAAGCTTGAGTGATGTTTCAATTTTCTATGGATGGAACGAAAGAAATGTATATAATAACTAAACTTTATAGAATCATAATAATATCTTAAATTACATATATATTTATTAAACAAATCATTATAATCATTTTTTAGATGCAGTGATGGAAAAAAAATTACACTAGTTTACAAAGGGATTGCCCTTCGTACACAAGAACGAAGATTTTATTTCCCATTTGATGTAAAAGGATATGGATCTAGGTGATTAAATTAACATACCAACATATTATTAGATTTAATATGTTTTTTTTAATATTTAATCATGTTTTAATAAAATTTCAAGGAGGTATAAAAATAAATAAAACTAAAATATTCAGTTTAAGAGTATACCTCTTCCTGAGAAAACATTCTTTTCATTACACCTTAAAAGTTATAAGGCTGGTATTATGCCCACAATAATACAACCATAACATGGGTACAGATTTAATTTAAGGATTTTGTTAGGTATTGAATGAAATAAAATTATTTTTAAGTATGAATAAAAGAGGAGGGGATGCACCTTTTATAAGTGATGGGTGGGGCACTCATGTAATTATATAAAATATTAAATTAATATAAATTAATTTTCATTTTAAAAAGGCTCAAAACTGATATTATTAAAATATAAGATTATTATGGATAAAACTACTATCATAAAATACAATTTTTACTAGTATTCAATTGGTTTTTACCCATATCTATTTATGTTAACCCATGTTAACCCTTTTTGACAATTAATACAATAAAGTAGTTTCTACTCTTTAGGGGCCAATATAATTACTATTAAAGGAAAATTGGACCAAAAATAGATTATATTTGATATTTTTAAACTTATAAAAATTACCTAGATAAAGATACTATAATTATGAATTGAAAATTATGTAACAAAATATTATAAATTAACATAAATTTCATTTTTAGAACTATTAATTTAATTTTACCTTGAGTAAAACATAAAAATATTTAAATTCAAGTATAATCCATTCACACCTGTATAACATGTTAAATTTATCTATAAATTTTCGGAACATAATTATTAATTCAAATTATAATACTTTTATCATTTTTAAAATAATTTAATTTTATATTTCTATTAGTTTAATAAATATTGTATTAGTGTTGTATAAGAAAAAGATAGTTATTTTGTTCCTAAAAATTAAATGAGAATTGTCCAGATAAAAAATCCATTTATATTTCAAAAAATTATTTCTAACCTAACAGAAGTTTTATGAGTCCCTGACACAAAATATTTTATAAATTAAAAGCTAGAAAGTTACATATTTGACATTATCTTTTACTTAAATATTATAAAGGTCAAAATCCAATAAATATGTAACCAAGTTTACATATTTGATAAAATTTGACGGAAATGGATGAAATAAACTCATCAAATAGAATAAATGAATGTTTTATGGTCATTCTTAGTCCTTATAATATTATTTTCATCCTTAATAACCTAATTTACCCTTATCATGGTGAAAAATATTTATAATGGTTACTCTTCAAAATGCCCCAAAATAAAAGTGACATATTTACAAAATTTGGAACTCATGATTCAAAATATGTAATCTTCTTATCAATATTTAATTAATAGAAGTGGTTGAAATTAATTTAAGCTAAAAACACAATGTAATAAGAAATATTTTTCATAAAAATTCCTTTTAAGTATAAAAGGGTTTTTATTCCATATTCAAGTATAAAATTAATTAAAAATACCATAATAGGATTATTTTTAATCATAAGGAACTTGTTAAATTTAAAAAACAATCCAAAAATAGATTTTTTATATGTAAATACTTGAAAATAAAATACAATTTCCAATAAAAATCAATATTTTTCACTATTTATTAAAAAATAAGTCTTTAACCCCTAAGATAATTTTAATATTATTATTTCAAAAATGAAGTTAATTTCTTCAAATAAATTTTCAAATTGTTCCATAGAATAATTATAAATATTTATCACAGAAAGAAATAAAAAAATATTTTTGAAGAAAATGTATTTTTTAAAGAATAAAACAACATTACTAAAAGTTGAGTTATTATTTCATAAGAATTAATCAATAAATTTCAATTTAGAAGGTAATTTATATATATATTTCATAATATTCTTAATCCTACTCATAACCAAAAGTTTAATGTCTAGGTTATAACTATAATAATATTTCATGTTTTTTTAAGATTACTGTAGCGTGTTGTATACACTATTGAAAATTTTGTTCTTTTAATATCTTAGGGTTTAACATCATCAATCACATAGAATTTTTATTATGAATATATAATTATAATTTACACACTAACATAAGTATTTTACTTGGATCACCCACACTTTTCTATATGCAAGGAGTACACACTGATGATTTTTCAATGCACTATGTTACTATACTCACTTTTAATGGATATAAATTTTGGTCGTAGTCAAATTATGCCAAGGAAAACTACATTTATAATATTTTAGGGATAATGGATGAGCTTACAAGGGTAACCCCCCTCTTTTTATCCTTTATGAACTACTTTGGGGAAGGTTTCACTAGTTTATAGATGTCGGTATCTATTCAATAGTTTATCAAAATGAGCGTCTTTTCTATATTAGTATAGGTTACTATAACACATTTCATATATAATAATATAATAGATAATATTTTATACTCCACTTCACCATGATTCTAATCATTCAAATCGTAATGAGAATTAACTCTCAATGTGGGGATAAATTATTTATTTTCCAAATGAATACAATAGTAAATATGCCTTATATAAATGAAGATTAAATAGTACCATAATAATATTATACAACTTTATATTCTTCATCTATGTCTCTTGGAAAAATGGATCTAAAAATATCATAATATAAAAAATATTTTCAATCACATGCCTCTTTTTTCTCATTGATTTTAGCTTAAAATGTAATAACATATTTCCTTTTTTCATGGATATATTCTATTCTTCCTCACTCAAAAATAGATTTGGAAATATGTTCTTCTCACTTTCATTAAAATTTTAAATTTTAATGTGTAGTTTTTATAAATTATCCATGGCTCCAATGTTATGACCCTTAGTTTTACAGTTGCTGTAAATCCTATTTCTCTAAAAAACTAAAAAAAATTGTGTTTCTATATCTTTCAATGTGGTCGAACCATAACTCTTTATGTAAATTCATTCCCTAAATCATGAGCCAAATCTCCTCCTTTTCATATCAAATATTAATTATTTTATAGAAAAAACTAGATCATGAAATAATTTTTCTCACTATATCATAATCCTTTAAGACATTATCCATATTATGACATTAAAACCTCAATTAGGTATTGATCATCATGTCAACAATAAATCCACAAAACCCATGTTATATTTAATTTCAAATCTCATCAAATATCTAACTATTTGTAGTGTGATGTTGTTCCTTATGACATAGATCTATTCATAATTTGTAAATCAAGAATTAATATTTATAACTAAGATGCACCTCTTAGAACACATTAACAATTTTTCAAAATCTTCCTCAAGCATTCTTCTCTAAGACACTCTTGGTTTTAGCATCGTGTATCTACTATGAAATGATTCCATTAGCCTTAAAATTTCAAAAACAGAACCATTTTCTTACTTGTATTGCCAAAATTGCGTGTATATATTCTATAACCCTCACCTAACCCTTTAGTGTTACATGATGGTAACAATTCTGGTGTTACATTTAAGAAGTTACTCTTATATAGCTTCAGTTTTACTCCTAGACAAGATCAGCTGTGGTGTGGTCTATATCTTCCTAGTGTATCCAATAATATATCATTGTAGATTATTCTTTCATAATCAAAGTCTACTCTTTTGATGTAAATTTTTAGAACAATCACCTCTTTCATAGTTTAATACTCTTCCATCATTTGATTCATTTATTTATCCATAACTACCCCTACAACATTGAAAATACTCTTGTTTATTGGAATCTCCATAAGTGGTCTTACATAGCATAAGATTATTATTATCATTACTCCATTTAATTTCAAGTTACACTCTTAAAGTGTAATATTCTCTTCCTTCACAAAACTTTCACTATTCTACACCAAATAACTCTATATATGTTCACACTTCTTCCCTTTTTATATTATACTATAATTGACATATAATACCCCATAAAACAATCTTAGAAATTAAAATTAATAATCTTCATGATTTACATACCATGTACTTGATATAAATAACTACCAAGGTGGATCCCCATTCAAAAATGTCTCCATATAGGCACTTTGGTGGATTCAATGCTTCCTAAAAAAACATTGATTCAAAACGTCATTTTCCAGTGCCTTATATATTACCAATGTCACACATCCTTCAATAAGGATGGTTCAGATGTATAGTAACCATATCCATATGTATCTAAGCATCTCTAAGATTCATGTATTCTAATTTCAACCTTCATCTACTATTAATAAATTCAACACTTTTTGTTAACAAATATAATAACAACCTATTTGTTGAAAATCCCCCCTCCCTGCTCCATATTTTGTTAAAAATACAATCATAAATACTACATCATAATTAAACTTTAAATTCCAAAAAAAATTATATATTTGTGCTACATTCTTGAATAGTCCCTTTCTCTAATAAAATGACAACAAAATCTTCCCTAAATGATTCTTTATTGTTTCCATTCTTTTCTAGGTATTCATAACATTTATATCTAAATTTTATGGGGTGTATTTATAAATATTACTCCCACTTTATAAATAAAAATATTTCTCCATATTTAGAGAGACTGATACCCCCACTTTGATTTGTAATTCATTGCTCATTAATTTCTAACTCATTCACCACTTTTTGGATTTAAGATATTTTGAAATCTATATTTTTAAAGAAACTTTTTGATATAACAATTTGACATAACATTTTTAAATATGAAACTTATATGATCTTTAAATCATTACAATGTAATATTCAAATACAATTTGGCTCTTTAAATCACCTCTAAGTCAACTAAATACCATGAACCATGGGTTCTTTTACCATTTATATCATTTTTGGAAAATTCCTTATAATTTTTAGTTTTTTTTATTTTTAAAACTTCAAAGATATATTCAATTATTAAAAACCAATTTTAAATTTGACTAACTACACTTGTTGGGGAACATTTATAATTATTATTTTATGTTTATAAAAATATTGATTGAAACTACATTTTAAACCATTTTAGTGAGTGGATTTAACACATATAAGTGATTCTTCAAGAAATCATATAAGACTGTTGGGTCAAAATTGAAGGTATGAAATTGGAATAAAAGTTAGAAACATAAAATTGTTCCATATCACTCAATCACTACCATAAATTCCTTGAAACTTTAACAATTCACTTTTTCTAACAATTCTCCATGTGATCTTAATAAAAAATTACACAAACCCATAAATTAAAAATAATTGAAGCATTAATTGTGTGATACATACAAGATATTGAACATATTAATATCAGTTTATTAGATAAACTCATGATATAACTTTAAATCCATGATCTTCCGTCCTTCATATGGTTATCCTTCATTCCAAATAAGAAAAATCATCTTTTAAATTTTTATCATTGATTTATCTATGAATTCCTTTATCTCTTGAACCAAATATAACTTCTTGTATCACTTTTTGATATATACCAGGGGATTTATATTTATACAGCCTTTATTATCCTTTAACTCTATCATATTAATGAAATTTTTAAAAAAATTAATAAAACTTATATTCATCTAAGAATGTTGATGCTTCTCCATTAAGTTATCTTCTCATTTCTTTTAGGGTTAGATACTACATGATGTGGATTAATATCACTTGTTGATTATATATTTTGACTTGATACCATTTCAAAACACAAATAATTATTCAAAACCATTTAAATTTTTGTTTAGTAAAAATGTAATTATCAATTTATCTTTGACATCCATAATTGATTCCAAAATCAAATTTTTTATTTTAACAGTTTTTTGAAATGATAGGTCTTTACTGTAACAAAAATATTTGTTTAAAATAGTTTTTTAATGTTACTTGAAAATTTAAATTCATTCACCCCATGGATCGTATCTAACCCTTATTTCTATATCAATTCCAAGAAATATTTGAAATAATTATGTACACAGGAATAGGCATAATTAATAAGCATCCTCGGATTGAAGAGTTTAGTTGGTCTTTGTGAATCAACCCTTTTTTTAGACTCACTTAATATACATTATAGTTGTTATACCATGGTTAATTCAACTTATAAAAACATAAATCAAGGTTGTTGAATTATAATTATCCATTTAAAGCACATTGGGAAACAACTCTATTATGAGAGTAATCCCATATTTAGATATCTCAACATTCAATTAGATATCATTATATCCCTATTCATGATTTATCTATTGTAAAATGGATCTCCCACAAGTCTTATCCTCTTTCCTTGTGGTGTATTTTGCGAAACCACTAATTAATTATTCATACTTATATACTTAAATACTCACTAGATACATATTATAATTTTATCCTTGTCAATTCCTTTTTCAAGTATTGATCCTCATTTTTTTAATAGAAATATCTACTTTATTCCTTAAATATATTTTCTTTTTTCTCTCCATGATAGTTTTATAAATAATAAATAACTAGTCCCTAAGTCACCCATCACTAAATTCTATTATCTCTATCTTCCATCCAGTTGAATTTTTTTTCAATGAAATATTTTTTTCTAATTTTTTTCAACCCTCTCCTTGATATGGGAATAAGAGTTGTCTTCTTGAAATATCTATCACTCCCCTATCTAAAATTACATTATATATTTACATGATTATCACATATAAAAAATCTCTAATTAAATACATACCATATTTATATTTTCCTTGGTTGATATTTTATTGAAAAATGTTTTCCTTCACAAGTGACCACATTTGATTCCAGACACATATCCATGTTGTGTCGAATAACTCCATGGTAATTTCACTTTGTAGAAATATTACTTTAATATAAATTTCTTCCATATTTATAAATAATCCACTACATTAACATTGATTCAAGATTTTATTTATCTCTCACTTCACTAGGTGAGGCTTATATTAGAGGGACCTCCATATTACAATTTAATGATTTCAACCACGCGGCCATCACATTTATATTCTTATAAATTTCATTTAATTGAGAATTTATTTTTTCATCTTTGAAAAATATTCCCTTTCATATTTTAGCCTCTATTCATTTTTTATTTATATATGGATAATAATAATTTTCATATCCTTATTTGTGTCTATTCTTTATTAATTATTCTATGAAAGTTCTCTAAGTTAGTCACTTTATCCCCTCTTATTTATACTTGTTTTCATAATGTATTCATTCGAGGTAAAATTTTATTTCTTAAATCTTTCAATATATAAGTCCAAATATTCATTAAATGTGTATTACCCCAAATATATGATTTCCAGTTGATCCACCTTATAATACAAATCTTGGATCTCATATTGGTTATTTTATGAATAACCTATAATTAATAACTTTAAATTGTTTCAACTTATGGCATAGAATAACCATCCACTTCAATATTTGTGGGATAAAATAAATTTATAAATTTGAAAGAATATTCCAAAAAAATATTAGTGTAATAATTGATAGTTTATTTAAAATAAATTACGTTGATGGGAGATTCCATCTCATTAAGAGACCTCTTATTATTTATCATTATATTCTTTACTTATAACATGAAAAAGCTTCTCCAGATTTATTCACTAATTTATCATTATTGGTAGATTTGAAATCTTCTTTCGATGTAGACATGATAACAACATTTTACTTTACAAATTTTCTATAGATTTCTTCCAAAAATATCAAAATATAAAAATCAAAATCTTAATTAAATGTTTTCTTGAATACCTTGTGGGAGATACATCAATTGAAAAAAAAATTATGCCTTCATATCATATACTCATTAGTTTTTCTTTATTATATAAATATTTAATTGTACATACTACATGATCTCATCACTATAATCTTGAAGAAACTAATAATACTACTTTCTTCAACCGTTATAATTTGTTTCACTAAAAAAAATAGGCTTGATCATAAAATACATAAGATCACTCAATACAAAAATAAATTTTCATTGTGGAACACTATATTAGAACCATTAGATTCCAATTCCAAATGTTGGGACAAATCTATTTGAATGCACCTTTAGAGGGGGGTGAATCATGTTTCCACCAAAATAAAAAAATTTCCCTTCAATTGAGTTTACCCATTTATTAGATCATTTTCCATCATTTTAAGGAATACATTCAATCTCATAATCCCTCGTCATTGATAGATAAGATTTTAGATTCTAAATATAAATTTATAAAGCATGCATAAACATAATGATTTTACTTCGTTCACCCAAATCGGTTTATATATAAGGATCACAAATAATTTATGTATTTATGTTTCCAAATTAACTATACTTACTTTTTATGTATTAAAATTCAATTCATGGTAACTCAATTCCTAGGTGAACTGCCTTTACAAATTTTTCTTTATGGAGAAACTCCACCTAAGGGTTACTCACCCTTCTCCTCTTCTATGCACTACTTTGGATAAGGATTAATTATTTTATAAACATGAGTTAATCTTCAATAGTTTATCAAAATTATGGTCTCTTACAAATAAAAATAGGTTTCTAAAAAACCTTTCATCATTATGCTCAGAATAGATGCACTATTATGCTCCACTTCATTTTATTTTCTTTCTTTTAAAGTCATATGAGAATAACCTCTCATTATGAAATTCAATTTTGTGTCTTTTGAAATAATAAAACAATTTAAACACCTCTTCCAAATGAAGATTATTCCACACCAAGATAAAATTATTTCACTTTACCTTAATATTTTTCTTCGCTAAAAAAACCAAATCTAGTAATCTCACACTCTAAACTATATTTTAAATCACATGATTCTTTTTTTTCTTCTTTATTATAATGTATTGTATGTAATATTATATTACCTTCCTTATTATCTCTCACATACTCTTCTTATCTCAAAATGGATATGGTAATATGTTATTATATCACTCTTTATCTATTCCAAAACTATTATGTATAATTATTATAATTTTTTTGAGCCTTCATGAATTAAACCCTTTATTAGATGTTTGGGATCAATTCTATTTCTCTAAATCATCAAGATTATTCCATGTGTCCCACTCTTTTAGAGTGTGTAAAACATACCAATTTAAATAAATTTAATTCCATGAATCTCAATATAAATATCCTTTACTATAAATTAAATATGAGTATTCATTAATTTTTAGAAATAACTAAATCATGATGTGATGTTCTTCACTGATGCATGATTCTCTTTAACTTCAACTGGAGTGTGGAATTATAACCTTGATTATGGCATAACCACCAAGTAAAGAACAGATAAAAAAACTAAATGATATTTCATTTTTATTTATTTTAAAATCATGACATGGTATTCCAAATATGTTCAAATCTCAAACTAGTTGATTCATGATATGTTTCCTCATAAAAAATTTATTCACCCCTAAATAATTAATAATTATATCTTTTTTAGTAAAACTCACAATGATAACGAGGTTTAAATTCTTTATGGGTCCATATAATAATTATGCAAAACAATTATCCAATAAATGGAGGAAATTTGATATTATAAACATTGAAAAATATCTTTCCCAATTATATAATTTTTATTAATTTTAGTTGACTTAATAAAATTTTATTCATTATAAAATAACATTAATATCATTTTTTTGAACTATTCATTTGATTTATCATTTAAAACAACATGACAATAATTGAATTTTAATATAATTCACTAAAACCTATATAATATTTTAATATTATGTAAAAAGTTCATGGAACAAAATAATTCATTCGAATTATATTACTTTTTAAATTTCTAAAATCATTTATCTTATTTTTTCAACTAATTGAATAAATATCTTGTCAGTGTAGTGTAATAATTTAAGGTAATTATTTAATCCCTATAATTTTAATTTAAAATACCATGATAAAAATAAGTCATTTATATTTAGAATAATTATTTATAATCAAACATATGTTTTCTTTATCGTTGTCACACAATATTATATAAATTAATTGCAATAAAGTGACATTTTTTACTTTATCTTTTACTTAAATAATATAAACGTCAAACTCAGAGACATATGGAACCAAGTATTCATTTTTTCTAAACATGGGTAAAAATGGATGAAAAAAACTCCTCCTACGAAATAAATTCAAGTTTTATGTTCATTTTTTATTCCTTTTCATAATATTTTTAGCCTTAGTTACCAGATTTACCCTTATTGTGGGGGAAATTATTTAGTAAGGTTATTATTCATAATGAAAAAAATAAGTGGTAACTATTTACAAAATATGATACTCCAAATTCAAAAAATGGAATCATATTTTAAAATTTAATTTATAGAAGTGGCATAGGATAATTTAAGATAAAAATGAAAAATTCAAGGAAAAATGGTTTTTCAAACAAATGTCTTTTATGTATAAAAATATTTTTATACCAAAATCAAGTATAAAATTCATTAAAAATACCATAATTTATTTTTTTTAATAAAAAATATTTATTAAATTTTAAAAATAAAAAATATATAATTTAATCTGTAAATACTTGAAAATAAAATATTGTATCGAATAAAAGTCAGAATTTTTCACTATTCATTGAAAAATAAATATTTGTAGAAAAATCCAAAAAAAATCACCATAACATGATTTTAATATGATGATATATAAAATTATGTTCATTTCATTAAAAAAATTCTAATTTTTTATAATTTAATTATATTTTTTTCACAAAAAGAAATAACTACATTTTTGAAGAAAATGTATTTTTTGAAGAATAAAATGACTTTAATAAGTTTTTAGTGTTTATTTTCTATGAATTAATCAATAAATTTTTATCAATTTAGACCATTATATATATATATATATTGATATGGTTAATTCTATTAATATCTGGAAATTTAATGGCTATGTTGTAGCTATAATTATATTTCATGGTTCGTTTAAACTCACTATTTAATGTTGTATAAGCTATCGAACATAGTGTTGCTTTCAAATATTAGGGTGTTACATTATTTCTCCCATAAGAAATTTAACTCTAGAAATTTAATATTAAATACTAAGGTGAAAAAAGATGAGGGTACTTATGCTTCATTTATTCCTCCGGTTCCCATGTTTTATCCTTGTATATATGGTTTTTTCATTGTACTTTGACTAGGAGAGTTCTCATTTTTTCTGGAACTATATCTCTATGGTCCAAGTTATTCATCAATTTCTCCTCATAAGAGATATAATTTACAATTATATTACATCTAAATTCAATACATTTGAGAGATCTAGTATATACTTTTTCAAGATGGATACATGGAATACATCATGTACTTGAGATAGGGTTGGTGGTAGTATTAGAATATAGGCCACATTTATAATGCGATTGAAAATTTCAATGGGGCCAATGTACCTATTACTTTTCTTACCCTTCTTAAAAAAATATTTTTCATCTATTCAATGGAGTATGTGTTGAAACACATTATCTTTTTCCTCGAACTCTAGGTACCATAAACAATTATCATTATATCTTATTTGTCGATTTTGAGAATCAATAATGTGTTATGGAATTTTCTTGAACATTTTATAAATATCCTTAATTATTTCATGTCCCAAAATATTGTATTCACTAACATTATCATAACACATATTTGTCCCAAATATCTTTCCAAAAAGGATTCATAAAGAGTCATTTGGATGCTTGAGTCAAATTTGTTATTGTATGAGAACTCAACTAGAGAAAGATATTCATCACATGATCCTTTTAATTCCAATGAGAATTTTCTCAACTTTTCTTCTAGTGTTTGGATAGTCTTCTTATATTTTCGAACGGTTTAGGGGTTATAATCCATACTGACGTTCAAATCAGTATTTAGAGAATGTTTTACACTCTTCCAAAACATAGAGGCAAATCTCATATATTGATTTGATACAAATGATAGTGTTATTATATATATCCTCATGACCTCTATGATGTATATCCTTGGAGGTTTATGAAGTGATAAGCCCTCTTGAAATTAAATTAAGTGATCAGTATTTGTAAGACAATCCATCACAACCAATGTAGTATTATTTACTATTAATTTCTTTATAAGACTACTGAAAAAGTTAATAGTTATGTTTTTCCATTTATATGTAGTCATTGGTAATGGTCTCATCATCCCCTTATACATTTACCTGTAAAACAACACTTTCTTACATACTAGACACTTTGATGTATATTTGATGGTTTCCTTCTTCATATTGTCCCACGAATAGTGGTCTTAGATATCTTGATGCATCTCTAGGATTCTTGGGTGGATGGAGAAGAACAATCATTGTGAATAATTTAAAAACCCCTTTATCATTGTATTTTATGGTACAAATTATCTTTAACAAAATTTTACAACTCCTTATTCATCAATTTTGAACTTTTAGGATTTTCATTCTCTTTTAGCTTTCACCTTCTTCAAAATTTCCACATCATCTCTTAAAGAATCATTTATCTTCTCCAAAAGGGATTTCTAAGAAATTTATTGAGAAATTAAGAATTATATTCCTTCCTTTATTATTCCCATGTCTATCCTCTTCTAGTATAAGAATATTGTATCCTTATTAATTATCACAACTGATAATGTTTTTGGATAATTTATACTTATCTAATCTTACACTTTGTTTACTTTCCCAAGATAGTAATGGAGTAAGCATTCATAGTTTTTTATCATATATGACCATATTCAGTAGCACATATTAATATCTTTCTATTGTAATATATGCTTTAGGCTCTTATGATCTCTATATATTTCACACTTCTCCGAAGAGAGATAATTCCTCTATATTTTCATTTCAAATATAAATGAAACCAATTCTAGATCTTGTGTTGGAAACTTTTTATCATGAAAAATAAATTCCTTGAGGCATAGTCTATCATGTGGTCATTTTTCATTATTACACATCATACAATATTCTTTGATGCATCACCATATACCATGAAAATTTCTTCACTTTCAAGCCGCATGAGGACTACTACAGTGGTAATACTCTTTCTAAATTCTTTTATTCCTTCTTCACATTCCTCATCCCAAAAACTATACTCCATTATAAGTCATCTTGGATTGAGTGTTTTACAATTGATATAAGTTTCTAAGAAAAATATATAATACCCAAATAGTCCAAGGAATCTATTGATATTTTTTATAGATATTGGTCTAAGACAATCTTCGATTTTATTTTCCTTATGAGGGTCTATATATGTTCCTTTACTGGTGTTAATATGCCCAAAGAATGATAATTATTTTATCTAAAACTCACATTTACATTTTTTTGCATATAGATTTTCATTTTTAAAAGTATTTAGCATATTATTAAATTTATTATCATGATCCTCCTTGATTTTTAATTATATAAAAATGTGATCTATAAATACTACCATAATTTTTTCAAGGCAATCTCTAAATTCCATATTCATTAATTCCCTAAATATTGTTGTCAAATTATAGAGACCGAAGGGTACCAATATGAACTAATAGTGTCCATAACCTGTGGGAAAGGTAGTTTTGGGAATATCTTCCTTCTTCACATTTAATTAGTGATATGCTGACCTAATTTCCATCTTAGAAAAATAATGGTCCCTACATATTTGATCAAAAAAGTAATTTACATATGGAAATGATACTTTTTCATTAACATTATTTTTTTGAGTTCCAAATAATAAATAAATATAAAAATTGACCCATAATTCTTCTTAATGAATAGGATTAGCACACCCCCTGGTGAAGCAATCAAGAATATAAAACCCATTTCTATATTATCTTGTAACTACCATTTTAATTATTCTAACTAAATAGTGGTCATTCTATAAGTAGTCTATGATATGGGTAGAGATATAAGAATAAGATTAATTGATAAATCTAACTCTTGGTTAGGATGAAGGCTAGTAAAATCTTCAAGGAATACATCAACATAATTACTCATAATGGTCACACCTTTATGCATGAATCTATCCTTTGTCACAATCATTTTAGTGAGATATTATTACTCATAAAGAAATAATATCCATGCTTAGGAAAAATATTCAAAGAGAGATTCATCCTCCTCTTTACACTTGTAAAAATTAAGTGGTTGAACTATGATGTGAAGATTGATCTCCCTCTCTAAAAAATTAACATTTTATTTAGGTAAGGATAGAAAATCCATGCCAGAGGAAGAATCAAACGCCAAAATAGGAAGTAAGATATTTTTTTGGAAGATTTAGTCCAAAAAATTGATTGAGGTGGAGTTATATACTTGGTAAGAAATAATTTCTCAATTTTCTATTCTTATAGGTATCTCATCCCTCATGTTTTGAAATGGTTTTTGAATTTTTCTAATAAAATTTCATGAAAGGAAATAATTCATAGAAAAAAATTCACAAAATCTGTTCATTATTCTTGAATGAATAACTAGTATAATTGTCACCGCATCATTTTTATGATTCACCTTAGAAATAGTGATAACATATTATCTTCCTTTATCTCTATTCCTTAGAGGATTTTATCATTGATTTTCTCCTATAACCCTTCTCTTAGGGAATTTTAATTTTATATTCTTGTAAACCTTTTAGTTGAAACATTATACTATAGGCTAAGTGTTGATTTAAACATTCTTTTCCTCTATGGAATTAGTGGATTTATTCATCTCTTTTATACATTTATTAGCATGATTTCCTTATTTTCTACACTTGAAGAATCTCCTGATTCCTGTCATACAGATTTTGGGATGATTCTTCCCAAACATTTTGAACATGGATTATAGGGTTTTCTTTCCTCCATGAGATTTATTTATTGATCCTCCTAAATAACACTCTATTTTCTGATTTTTATCACCAGTCCTATGAGACAACTGAGACTCTCAAATAATTATTTCAACATTGAGGGAACAATAAAAATTCTCCTCATATCTGTCAAAGTCTCAAATCGACAAATGTTTTCATATAATTAGCTTTAATACACTAAAAAATAGGTTCACCTTACTTTCTACATTGATGAAAAATTTAGAGTCACATCATGAAAGACATGTGAAATTTACTTCATATGACTTGAAAGAAATATATTCATATTACTTTAGTTTGAGTAACACCCTATCCATTTTAAGATGAAGATTTTGGGGAACATATTTATTGAAAAATATTTTCTTAAATTATTTCCATTCTATAAAATCAATATACTATTTGTAATTCATGCTCTTGACTAGTGTCAACCACTAATCAGTTTCCAATTCCTTATAACAAAAATAATTCACAACATTATCTTATTCCATGAATTGTAGGATAGAATATATTACCCCAATGTATTTAACCCATTATTAAATGATCACATGATTATAAGATCTATTAAAGGTAAGGGTACTTTTTCACATAAAATAATCAACTGCAACTTTCTCTTTCTTATGAGAAGAAGGTATTTCTACATGATTCATTTTATTATTCATAGAACGAGTCGGATGAGAACGTACTTCTATGAAGTTACCTAATCATCCTCTTACAATTTTAGACATAACAGTAGGGAAATCATCACATTCCCTATCACATTTGTTTTTCACTCTTTCTCCTATTTCCCACCATTAACTAAAAAAATAAAAAAAATATATGAGAATACTTTAACTAATAAACATATAGAATAGAAAATTATGAACTTATAAGGAATTAATTATAAATGTTAAGTATATCCTAATATAGTAGTATATAGGTTTAAATCTAGGTTATCAATTGTTAGCTTCCTATTATATTTCATAACATAACGATATATTGAATCCCTTCATAATGGGTTGTATAGAGTTTGTGAATTTGTCACAGCATATCCTCTGGGATTGTCAAACTAAGTGGGTAGAAGGGTATCTTTTTCATGCACAACCTGATGATCGAGTTAATACCCAATGCACCATTTTAGAGTTATTTCCCCTAGGTACAACTATTCCAGATCCACATCCACTTGTAGTATTCATAAAAATACATAATTTCTTAGAAACCACTCATTCTATACTTAATAAAAATTCTAGGATATTTTCCTATACCTAGAATTATCCATAGTTTTATCACTAAATTATTCTATTACATATCACAAAAAATAACTATATAATCCTATAATTCCAAATATAATGAACAAACCTTTTTATAAATACTATTACAAGATTTATAACATAAATATCCATTAAGTACAAAACTAGGATCGAAAGTCCTAGTGTCTCTGAAAGACTAGGTATATAGAACATAATCATGAAAATAAAAAGTGTTTACTTTAATCTACAAAATGATATCATAGATCTCTTTGAGCACCTAAAACTATATGGGATAAAATGGGGAATACAATGACAAGGGTGGTGAGCTAAAATGCTCAGTAAGGTAATAAACATGACAAAGAAGCATAATATGTGTGTCAAATGCATGACATGATATCATAAAATAGAATACTTATAAGTAATAACACAACGAGTAATATAAATAACATGGTATCATAAGATCATGGAAACATATGAAATGTTTCAAAAAAACATGATATAACCATAAGTTAATGATAACTATGAAGACAACATCACATGGTTGGCAGTATGCCATCAAGGACTAGGTTTAAACCTTAATCCCATAAATAATGACTCCTGAGACAAGCACTACACCCAAATTGTTTAATCACAATATAGTTTCACCCATCATAAAAGTTTTATAATTATGGTATACATAAAATGAAATCAATCATAAGTCAAAATCTAAATAATTTCTAGTGGAAGGAAATGGGTTTCATAATCTTTCCTCATATAATAATCAAATAAATTTTCAAAAAGATTCCAAAGGGAAGAAGATGTTAAATATTATCGTTTTCCATATCTAATTAAATAATAATATTCTTCTAAATAATGTTTTAATTTTGTAATAAAATCTTAAAATGAGTGTTACATTAAATGAATAAGGGGTAGAAAAGCCCCCCTTAATTAGGTTTATTTTTTAAGAAGGAATTTTGAGAAATTAACTTATGGAATGTATTACCCCATAAAGAGGAGGGATGAAAAAATATTTTTATATTTAGTATAAATATATACAAAATTTAAAATCAACACATAACATAAAATGGATATAGAAATTAAATTAGAGATAGAATGGTCATAACCTGAAGAAAAGGGTGGTTCATAGAGATACCTTACCTTCAGCTTCATCTTTCTTCATACGCATTAAATAATACTATATAATAAATATTTAATTATTATAAATGTATTATAGGACAATAATTATATATATATAACCATATATAATTTTCTTATAAAATCTTAGCAACCATTTATTAAAAATTCTTTATTGAAACCACTTTCGCGGTGATAACTGCTCCGTTTTTCATGCATGTTTTGTTTCATAAATCTCAATATTTTTATATTGATCATGGTTCTATAATATCTATAAATATAATCATGATATTAATACCATATATATTCATTATATATATATATATATATATTCTTTCATAAAAGGTAATGAAAAAATGATTTACATCATTCATGGATACAGAAGGTCGTACATAAGCATGAACGATGTTTCAATTTTCCATGGATGGAATGAAAGAAATATATATAATAACTAAATTATATAGAATAATAATAATATCCTAAATTACTTTTATATTTATTAAATAAATAATTATAATTATTCTTGAGATGTGGTGATAGAAAATAAATTACATCAGTTTACAAAGTAACAGTCCTTCGTACACAGGAACGACGATTTTGTTTCCCATTTGATGTAATAGGATATGGATATAGGTGATTAAATTTAAATAATAACATATATGTAGATTTAATGTGTTTTTTTATTATTAAATCATGCTTAAATAATATTTCAAAGTGGTAGAAAAAGAAATAAAATTAAAACATTCAGTTAAAGACTATACCTCTTCCTCAGAAAAATTTCTTTTCTTTACACCTTAAAAGTTCTAAGGTAGGTATTTTTCCCAAAATAATACAACCATAACATGGGTATGGATTTAATTTAAGGATTTGGGTAGTTATTTAATGAAATAAAATTATTTTAAAGTATGAATAAAATAGGATGGTATGCACCTTTTATAAGTGACGGGTGGGGCTCTCATGGAATTATATAAAATATTACATTAATATAAATTATTTTTCGTTTGAAAAAAATCTCCAAACTGATATCATTAAAATATTGGATTATTATGGATAATACTACTATAATAAAATAAAATTTTGACAAGTATTTAATTTTTTTTACCCATATCTATCTGTGATAACCCACGTTAACCGTTTTTGACAATTACTACAATAACAAAGTTTCTACTCTTTGGGGGCCAGTATAATTACTATTAAAGGAAAATTAACCCAAAAATATATTGTAGTTGACATTTTGAAACATATAAAAATCACTTGTATAAAGATACTATTTTTATGAATATTAAATTATGTAATAAAATATTATAAATTAACATAAATTTTATTTTTAGAACTACTCATTTAATTTGACCTTGAGTAAAACATAAAAATATTTAAATTCAAGTATATTCCATTCACACCTGTATAACATGTTAAATTTATCTATAAAGTTTTGGAACATAATTACTCATTCAAATTATATTAATTTTATCATTTTAAAAATAATTTAATTTATTTTTCTATTAATTGAATAAATATTGTATCAGTATTGTATTAGATTAAGATAATTATTTAGTTCCTAAAAATTAAATGTTAATTTCCCAGATAAAAACAATCCATTTATATTGAAAATAATTATTTTTAACCTAACATATGTTTTATTAATCCCGGACACAAAATATTTTATAAATTAAATGCATGAAAGTGACATATTTGACATTAACTTTTACTTAAATATTATAATGTCAAAATAGAAGACATATGGAACCAAGTTTACATATTTGATAAAATTGTATGGAAATGGATGAAATAAACTCGTCAAATGGAATAAAAGAATGTTTTATGGTCATTATTAGTCCTTATAATATTATTTTCAACCTTAATAACCCTATTTACCCTTATCGTGGTGAAAAATTATTTACTATGGTTACTATTCAAAATGTCCCAAAATAAAAGTGACCTATTTACCAAATTTGGACCTCGTGATTCAATATAGTTAATCTGTTTCTCAATATTTAATTAATAAAAGTGGTTGAAATTAATTTCAGATAAAAACACAATGTAATAAAAATAGTATTTCATAAAAATGATTTTTAAGTATAAAATAGGTTTTTATTCCATATTCAAGTATAAAATTCCCTAAAAATACCATAACTAAATTATTTAAAATCATAAGGAACTTATTAAATTTTAAAAAGAATCCAAAAATAAATTTTTTATTTTTAAACACTTGAATATAAAATACAATTTCCAATAAAAATCAATATTTTCACTATTTATTAAAAAAGAAGTCTTTAAAAACCCCAAAAGTTACCCTAATATAATTTTAATATTATTATTTCGGAAATTAAGTTAATTTTTTAAATAAATTTTCAATGTGTTCCATAAAATAATTATAAATATTTATCACAAAAAAGAAATAAAAAAAATATTTTTGAAGAAAATGTATTTTTTAAACAATAAAATGACTTTACTAAAATTTGAGTGATTATTTCATAAGAATTAATCAATAAATTTCAATTTAGTCGGTAATTTATATATATATTTCATAATATTGTTAATCCTACTCATAACTACAAGTTTAATGGCTAAGTTATAACTATAATAATATTTCCTAGTTTGTTGATGCTTAGTGTGGCATGTTATATACACTTTTGAACATTGTGTTCTTTTAATATATTAGGGTTTAACATCATCAATTACACCGAATTTTTATTTTCAATATAGAATTATAATTCACACACAATCATAAGGATTTCACATGGATCACCCACACTTTTCTATATCCAAGGAGTACAAACTGATGATTTTTCAATGCACTAAGTTACTATACTCACTTTTAATGGATATAAATTTTGGTCATAGTCACATTATGCCAAGGAAAACAACATTTAGAATATTTTAGGGATAATGGATTTCCTTACAAGGGTCACCCCCTCTTTTTATTCTCCATGCACTACTTTGGGGAAGGTTTCACTAGTTTATAGATGTGGTGATTTGTTCAATAGTTTATCAAAATGAGATCCTTTTCCATATTAGTATAGGTTATTAAAACACATTTCATATCTAATAATAAATTAGATACTATTTTATACTACACTTCACCATGATTTTAATCTTTCAAATCGTAATGATAATTAACTCTCAATGTGAGGGTAAATTATTTATTTTCCAAATGAATACAACCACTAGTGGAAAAAAACATTTAACACGTCGGCATTTTTCACATCAGTTCTATATAACTAACGTGAAAATATGTAATGATCAATATATCACGTCGGTTATTTTATAACCAAAGTGATATATTGATCAGGATCCATATATGAGGTCGGTTATTTTATAACCGGCGTAAAATAAACAGAGATTAGATTTTTTTACCTCAGTTATTATATAAACGACGTGAAAATCGAATATGGCATGCTCTATCATGTTGGTTATTTTATAAATGACATGATAAATGAAAGCTCAGTGCTTTACCACATTGGTTATAGAAAAACAGACATGACAAAGCAAATCTAGGCAATTTATCACGTCAGTATAAAGCGATATATATTACGTCGGTTATGAAATAACCGACATGATAAATAGTTTTCTACATCGGTTATTAAATAACTGACATTATAAAAATTAAAAAAAGATTATCATGGTGGTTATTAAATAACCAAAGTGATAAATATTTTAAATGATTTATCACACCCCCTATTCAGTCATTCTGTTTTCCTCGATCGGGCGACCTGCGACTCGTCTCTCTCACGTGGAAAACCTAGAATTGATTTGTCAAAGTCGTTCCCTCCAACCTCATTTTTCCGAAATCATTATTCATATTTATTATTATCAGATCAATCAGGTCGACTCACAACACTCAAGTAATCCTCACACGAATCCTTTTCAGTTTTTTCCCTGTAATTCCCTAAACTAATTTGTTGAGATGTTATTTTTTTTGTTCTTGCTATCATAGTTAGTTTCATAGTGTTAATCTATACCATGCTAAATTCTTTTCTGGTAAAATAAACTGATGGAAGTGATATCATGCATGTTTATGATTTTTTTTGTGTTCTATCAGGTGTGTGTGCGCGTACGGGGGGTTTCCAAGGGGATGGGTAGTTGTGCAAGTGGGTGGGGGTGTCCAGGGGGTGTGGGGGCTGTCCAAGTGGTTTTGGGGGTGTCCAAGGCGGTGCAGAGAATGTCAAATGGGGTGGGGTGGTGTCCAGGGGGTGTGGGGGCTGTCCAAGGGGGTGGGGGCTGTCAAGAGGGTCTGAGTGGTTTTCTAGAGGGTTTGAGGGGGGGGAGTCCAGGGGTGTGGGGGGTCGAAGGGGGTGGGTCGGGGGGGGGGGGTTCTAAGGGGTGGGTGGGTGGGGCTGTCCAAGGGGGTGGGGGCCTGTCCAGAGGGTTTGGGGGGTTGTCTGGGGGGCTTTCCAGAGGGTTCAGGGGTGTCTAGGGGGGTGTATAAGGGTGTAGAGGGTGGGGGTGGTGTCCAGGAGGGTTGGGGGTGTCCAAGGGGGTGGGGGATGTCTAGAGGTGTGGGGGGTTGTCCATAGTGTGGTAAGTTGTCCAGAGGGGTGGGGGATGTACAAGGGGGGTGGTGTCTAGGGGAGGTGGGGGTGTCAAAGGGTGTGGGGGCTGTCCAAGGGGGTAGAGGTCTGTCCAGAGGGTTTGGGGGGTTTTCTGGGGGGTTGTCCAGAGGGTTGGGGTGTCCAGGGGGTGTCCAAGGGGGTAAGAGGTGGGGGTGGTGTCCAAGAGTGGTGGGGGTGTCCAAGGTGGTGGGGGCTATCTAGAGGTGTGGGGGATGTCAAGGGGGTGGGGGGTTTTCCAGAGGGGTGGGGGTTTTCCAAAGGGGTGGTGGTGTCCAGGGGGTGTCCAAGGGGGTGGGGTAGTGTACAGGGGGTGGGGGCGGTCCAAGGGGGTGGTGGTGTCCAGGGGGTATCCAAGGGGGTGGGGGATAAGTGTTAGTTGGGATTGAATGCTGTACCGTGGTTTGTGATATTATGACATGATGATTTCATTGGTTCATGGATATTATACTATAATTTATTAGTTTGGTTTTAGGGGGTGGAGGTGGTGTCTGAGGTGGTGGGGGTGGTGTCCACGGGGGTTGGTACAGTCTATGTTTTAGGTTTCCACTGTGATTTTTAGGGATTCAATCATTATGAAAAGATGAGGGGTTTTGAAATATGATTCTATTAGGTTATATATATTTTTACCATCCATTGACTATGAGAAAACATGGGTTATGTGGGAGACCATGTCGTGGTTTTAAATGATGCACAGTTATCTTGGCCCCATTGTTCCTTGGTGATAGGCTTTACACTGTGATTTTATCCATCCGAGTTTTTATTTTAAATTTGATTTGATTCTCAGGTTTACACCATTTTCTCCAATTTTCTATCAACCATTGGAGGCCCCATGGTTTTCTTTCATTCCATGTAATTTCCTTAAATAAGTTACTTATTCTATTTTCTTCTTCCTTTATTCTTTGTTTCTTTTTTTCTTCTTTGTCCACTACTTATTCTCCTTCATTCAATCTATTATTAGGGATGTTTGGTCTTTTTTAAATTAACATTTTAATAGTAATCAATGTGATTTTGGGTTATTAAGAGGGGTGAGGAGTCCAAGGGGGTTGGGGATGTCTAGAGGGGTGGGGGTTGTCTAGGGGTTGGGGCTATCCGGAGGGGTGTGGGGGCTGTCCAAAGGGGTGGTAGTGTCCAGGGGGTGTCCAAGAGGGTGGGGGTGGTGTCTAAGGGGGTGGGGGTGTCCAGGGGGTTGGGGTGTCCAGTGGGTGTCCAAGTGTGTAGGGGGAGGGGTGGTGTCAAGGAGGGGTGGGGTGTCCAAGGTGTGGAGGCTCTCTAGAGGGGTGGGGGGCTGTCCAGAGGGGTGGGGGGCTGTCCAGAGGGGTGGGGCGGTCCAGGGGGTGGTGGGGTCCAGGGGGTGTCCAAGGGGTTGGGGGTGGTGTCTAGGGGGTGGGGGTTGTCCAAGGGGGTGGTGTTATCCAGGGGGTGTCCAAGGGGGTGGGGGTAGTGTCCAAGGGGGTGGGGTGGTGTCCTAGGGGGTGGGGGTGTTGTACAAGGGGTAGGGATGTCTAGGGGTGGGGGTGGTGTCCAAGGGGGTGGGGGTGATGTCCAGGGGGTGGGGGGCTGTCCAGAGGGGTGGGGGCTATCTAGAGGTTTCAAATTGTTAGGATCTGTGTAATTTTCAGTAGTGAATGTATACATATTTTAATATTTATACTTCATATTTTTTTTACGGAAGGGGGAATTTGGTATCTAGTTGTAGCATGATATTTTCTTTGTGAACCTTAAGAAGAAAGGATCCAAGATGAATACAAAATTGTTATATCTAACTATATTTTCTTTTTAAAATCATATTCAAGCGTATTTTTTTAAATATGCATTGATTTGTTTTATATTTCAAATTTTTTTACATTCAAATTATGAATTTTTTCATATAAAAATATATTTTTATTATCTTAAAAAGATGTATAATTTTTATATTTATTATAGGTAATAATGAGTCGAAGTTGGATTACGGCACATCGAATGAGTAATGAATATGATGAAGGTGTTTATGACTTTTTGGAATTTTATAAATGAAATGTTCCAAGTAGTGACATTTTTTTCATTCCATGCCTAAAATTTTTGAATATGAAGAAGTTGAAAAGTAGAGAGATAATAGATCATCTAATTTGTCATGGTTTTAATCCAAGTTACAGCCCTTGGATTTGGTAAGGTGAAACTGGACGGAATGTCACTGATGATGATGATTCCCAAGATGGTGACTCTGATGGAATTGAGGAAACGATTCGTGATATTGTTGCAGAACAAATTGAGATAGAACCGATAGTTTCCCATATATATGGTGTTGCTGAAAAACCATTATATCCTAGTTGTACAGATTTTATGGTTTTTTTGGTGTTGTTAAGATTGATTTTCCTGAAAGAGAAACATGGATGGAGGAATAGAATTTTTTTAGAGCTGCTACAATTAATGAAAGGCATTATTCCAAAAGATAATGATCTTCCAGATTCACATTATATAGCCAATAAAATATTTTGCTTTATTGGATAGGGATACAAGAAAATACATGCCTATCTGAATGACTATATGATATATAGTAAATAATAAGAATTTTTGTCAGAGAGTCCTAAATGTGGGACATCACTTTATAAGGAGAAAGAAAAATCACAGTCTAATGTAGAGATAACAAAGATACCTTCAAAGGTATTTTGGTATCTTCCTATAATTCATCATTTCAAACGTTTATTTGCTAATTCAGATGATGAAAAAAGGTTAAGATGGCATTCTGATGAGCGGTTATATGATGGAAAAATACGTTATCCAGATGATTGTCCAAAATGGAAGAAAATTGATTAGCAGTATCCTATATTTGGAAATGAAATTATAAATCTCAAACTACGGTTGTGCATAGATGGAATGAATCCATACTAAACACTCAGTAGCATAAATAGTTCATGGCCTGTTTTATTGGTAATTTACAACCTCTCTCCTGAAGTTTGTATAAAGTGAAAATATTTCATGTTGAGTATAATGATCTCTAGTCCGAAGCAACCTAGCAATGATATTGATTTTTTCTTGTCACCATTGATTAATGATTTGAAAATTTTATGGCAGGATGGTATTAGGGTGTATGATTCTCATAAAATGTAATATTTTCAACTGCATTCAGTGCTTTTGTTCACTATAAATAACTACGCAGCATATGGATATTTTTCTGGATACAGTGTTAAAGGGCATAAAGCAAGTCCAATTTTCGAACAACAGACTTCATATTGTCAATTGCATCATGGGAGGAAAACAGTGTACATGGGTCATCGAAATTTTTTGCCTATGTATCACTCTTATAGAAGACTAAAAAACTCATTCAATGGCTCACAAGAATTTGATATTTCTCCAAAACCTTTATCCCTTGATCTATATTTCGAGAGGGTGAAAACCCTTGATGTGACATTGGGAAAGGCACAGAAATATGGTAATGATAGATATATTTGGAAGAAAAGGTAAATATTTTTTGAGCTACCATATTGGAGATATCATGAAGTTAAACATAATATTTATTTCATGCACATGGAGAAGAATATATGTGATATTTTGATTGAAACATTGTTAGATATTAAAGGAAAGTAAAAATATGGGTTGAATGCAAGATTATACTTTCTATCAATGGGAATACGTTTGGAGTTAGCTCCCACTCATAATAGAAGATTAACATTTGTTCCCCTATCTTTTCGTACATTATCTAAGAGGGAGAAAATTATCTTTTGTCAGTGTCTTCATGATATCAATGTGCCTCAAGGTTACTCTTCAAATGTATAAAATTTTGTCACATTGAAAAACTTGAAGTTGACAGGTATGAAATCTCATGATTGTCACGTCATGATGCAATGACTTCTACTAGTTTCATTGCATGGAATATTTACCATTCGTGTCAGAAAAACTATAATGAAGTTTTGTTATTTTTTCAATTCAATTTTTAATAAGGTGATTAGTGTGAATGCTTTGAACATTTTGGAAAGGGATGAAATTTTTATACTTTGTTAATTTGAAATGTGTTTTCCTCAAACTTTTTATGATATAATGGTGTATTTAATGAATCATCTCGTTTGATAAGTAATTCTTTTTGGACCTTTATATATTCGTTGGATTTATCCTATTGAAAGGTATATGAAATTATTGAAGGGGTATGTTAAGATTCCATATCGACCTAAAGCCTCCATTATTAGAATGTATATTTCTGAGGAGGGTGTAGAGTTTTGTATGTGCTACTTGGCTGCGGTGCAGCACATAGGTTTGCCTCCATCTTTCCATGAATGAGTTAATAATGAGGGAAAGGGGATTTGTGGATTGAAAGTCAAATTGTTGTCAGCTGAACAGATGAAGAAGTTAGAATCATACATCTTGAATAACATAGTAGATGCTCAACCATATATCACATTGCTTATTAATGAGTTAAAACAATTTCATATAAAGAAGAAAGAAATGAGTATTTTGAATGATCACAACAAAAAAAAAATTTCATGGTTTAAAAAGACCTATCTTTGTAGATGAGATGTATCAGAGACATTAAAATGGATAGTTGATGGTGCATGTTTAAATGTGATAACATGGTCTGGTTATGACATTAATGGATATACATTTCATAAGAAATCTCAGTAAAATAGAATTGTAGTTCAGAATAGTGGTGTATTGGTGTTTGCCGAAGCAATGAATTTTTCCAGTGCTAAGGACAAAAACCCAATTTCTGCATCAAGTGCATATTATACAGTGATTGAAGACATATTGGAGGTTGATTACATTAAAATTAATGTTCGTGTTTTTAACTGTAAATGGTTTATCGGTGAAAACAGTGTCAGACATGATGAATTTGGAATGACAGTTGTTAATCTGAATAGATTGGAAGACACGGCTGATTCTTTTATAATGGAAACACATACAATACAAATTTTCTATGTAGTAGATCAATCAGATATGTAGTGGGATGTTGTTTTACAAGGGAAAAACAATATATTGGTGAGGATAAACTTAATGAAGATACTGCTTTATGTGAGATCCCTACTTACATGGGTAGATTAACAGAACATAATGATGAGCATGTGGAATACATGTTTTGTGCCATAAGGAATGATCACAATGATGGAATTTGGGAAAACAATCCATTTGAACATTCCTAAAATTACAGGTAAAATTTTTTTATTTCTTTTTTACATTTATAATTTTCATAAAATGTTTTATTGTATGTTTTTTCTTTATTAACACTTTTATTAAAACAAAATATGTATAACTTTTTGTTTTTTATCTTTTTTAGTTTACTTTATCATGTTTTACATTACATAAATTATATATCTATTATTTTTGTTTAGTGACAGTTACTTTACCATGTTTACTAGGTTTACCATCATGACCATCTTTACCATATTTACCATTGTTTAACTTTCTTACCATATTAACCATGTTTACTATTACGTAACTTTGTACAAAGTTATATTTTCTGATTACAGTAATATTGTAATATTTGAATTTTTATATTTGTGAACTAATGTTTTTTTTTATTTTAAGGATAATGACAGATCAATCAGTTGATCAAACACATGATTCTGGAGATGAGCATATTGGTCATACCTCTAGGGAGGAACATTCACATGCACTTCTTGATGTTCCACAATCTTCCTCATGTGCTCCCATTACGACAAAGAGTTTGAGAGTTGGTAAAAGTGGGTGCACACGTTCACCAAAATTATCACTTGATCGTACGTAGGATCATAGGATACTCATTGAGTTTGATGAGGATGATATTCCAAGAGGTCCAAATGCAAAATATTTTAAGAGTTTTGTATCAACTCGGGGTAAGAGAAAATTAATCATTTTGTTTGATGACTGGCGAAGTGTGGACAAAGCGATAATCTCTCAGTTGTGGGAGACAATTTTGTTAAGATCTTTTGTATTATTAGCCTATTATTTAAATGTTTCTAGTATATATAATATGTTTAACCTCTTCTTTATCATATGGAATTTGATATTCCTGACATTGGAGGTGTCATGAAGAAATGATTATTGATGGATGCCAGGAGATGGAGGGATTTCAAATCAACCCTCACATCTGATTTCATTTTTGGTCATAGGAGTTGTGAAAATCCATGTCATATATATCCTTTCACAGATGAAGACACATGGAGACAGTTTGTTGAAAGTAGAATAAAAGATTAATTTTTGGTAAGGGCAATGTAATATTTTGTAATATTTCTCATATAAATGATCTGATTAATTTTTTTTTAATTATTTCTTATTTATAATTTACAGCAAACAAGTAAATATCATCAAGAGATCCAACCTAAAAATTTATACCCAAATAGATTATCTCGGGGAGGGTATACATTATTGGAAGAAAAAATGATTGAGGAAAATTTACAAAAACTAAGAGCTGAGTCTTCAAGCTCTAGAGAGGTGGCCCCTCCATCCCCTCCATCTAGACATGGAAAATGGAAGAGAGCTCGAATGGGAAAAAAATGCAATATCTTTTGGAAGATTTGAGAATCATAGTTGAGAGGATTGTAAGATATCTATTTTATTTATTTAAGTAAAATATTTTCTTTGTATAATTTCAAACATTATAGAAATGTTCAATTAATTAATACATGATTATATTGAGGAGAAGAGATTACAGGGGGTATTTACAGCTGTTGGGAGGCAAGAAATTTTATCTGCAGCATTGGGAATGCCCAAACATCCTGGTCAGGTACGAGGATATCCGATAGGTGTATCAGTAAGAAATTTTTTTCCACATTCTTCAACTTCTTATGATGAGGGTGTTTATAAAAGAAATAGAATCCTTGGAGGCTGAATTTTGTAATATTAATGCGATGATGGAGGAAAAGATTAGAGAATCGGTACAGTCTATGTTTATAGGCATGCAAAGACAATCTCAGACTGCAGCTCCCACTCCTCCACCTCCCCCTACAGACCCCATTATTTATCCTCCACCTCCGCCAGTAGCTCCCACTCCCCCACCTTAGCATGCAGACCCCATTTTTTATCCTAATCTTCCACCGCAGCTTCTTACTTATTGCAAGTTTTATATTGATGATCGTCAACATCATCTAGTTGCATATGGGTTGGTATATTGTATAAGAGATATTGTTCATCATCCACAATTAGAGGTAGAGAATCATATGGTCACTGTACATGATATTATAGACATATCAGCTCGAGTACAATTACCTACATATGAGGTGACGATAGTTGGACATAGTATCGGCCATTTTTTAATTTGTCCATCCAGACTACTTCGACTCATTACCATAGAGGTATGTATGTTTAATCTTCTATTTTATTTTTTTATTAAAGTTGTTTTATCATTTGAAAACTAATATATTTTTCTATTTATTTTTACAGGAATACTTCAAAGGTAAATAAATACTATATAGACAAAAACAAAGACAAATGGCTATGACATCAGATACAGATTCTAGTAGTTTTGAAAGATTTTCAAGATATTCAAATTTGTTGGTAGATCATTATGAGTTACCAATTGAACCTCATTTTTGTGGATGTGAAATAACTGTGGGGATTGTGAAAATTGATATCATGGAGCTTGTTACTAGATATAAGTTGGGCATTAACATGGTGCAACTTTTTCCCATGTAAGTCTTAACCCCTTTTCCCTACGTTATATTTATTAAAAATGTATACTTATGTCTGTTTTTTCTTAGGTATATTTATAACATTTGTGAGAAGAATGAGCGGATAGATGTATATGGATTCATGGACCCACATTTGATTTCCCCTGAAGCATGTGTATTGGATGAGGAACAAATAATGCTTTATATTACTGAAAGACTTGAACAGAATATAGTCACAAAATGTTGGATGATGCATTTTGGTGAGAGGTATGAAGCACATCTCTCTCAAAGAGTTCATTATATTTTACATAAAAACCCAATAACATTAAATTTTCTTTTATCAGTGATCATTGGATGTTAGGGGTTTTTTCCCAAGGGAGAAAACAATTTATTAGATATGCTCTGTCCATGGTGATGTGCGGGAAAGTTTTAAGAAAATGTTAGAAAAGTAAGTTTCAATTTCTAAGTAGTTTTATATATTATAGTGAATTTTAAATTTATGCCATTCGTATTATTTTCTAACAGGGGATGGGTCTACTTTTGAAAAAATACAAAGAAAAGGAGTGAGAAGATCATATATGTAAATGTAAAGGTAATTATCCATTTATAATTTTTACTTTTTGATTTATTACATAAAAATAATATATTTAATTTACACTCATTCAAATAGAATAATCATGAACAACAATGTGTCATTGAATGCGGATATTATATGATAAGATTTATGTATGAAATAATAACAACTGGGACGGTTGTGAACTTGGACCTGGTAATATTTCCTTTTAAACTTTTCCATAATATTTCATTTGATTTATTCATTATACATGTTAACTACTATCCTTTTAATTTGTAGCTATTTGATGACCCTCAACTCTATAGTTCTCAAGACGTCAAACACTTACATGTGGAATGGTCAAATTATTTTACAGGTTTGATTGAATTTTAGTTGTTTGTAGTGTAAATTGTAATTTTGAATATTGTCATTATAATTGTGTATTTGGTAGTTGATTAGGTTGGATTTAGTTTTTTTTAAGTTGACATTGTATGTTTTTAATGTTATATATGTGAATGTTTAATTTTTCTCTACTTCTTCTTTTGGTCAACTTATGATTGTTTTTCTAGTATGGTTTCTGGTCTGGGGGGAGGGGTTCCAAGGGTGTAGGGGGTGTTCAGTGGGGTGGGAGGGTATCCAGGAGTGTGGGAGGGATGTCCGGTGGGGTGGGGGTATCCTGGGTATCCATGAGAGTGGGGGGGTCGTCTAGCGGGTGGTAGCATTTCTAGGGGGATGGAATGGCTGTCCAGGGGATTGGGGTGCTAGGCATGAGGTATCCAGGGATGTGGGGGTGTCATGTGGGGTGAGGGGGTTTCTAGGGGTGTGGGAGGGCTATACAGTGGGGTGGGGGCTAGTGTGTTCACAAGGATGGGGGGTAGTCCAGGGGGTGGGAGAGGAGGCGCCGCCATCCCTCGGGGGGGGGGCTGAACGCCGCTTCAAGGTACTCATCACTCCCACATGCGAAGCTTCTGCCCTCAAAATGTTTCACCAATGCTTTATTCCCCTATAAACATCATTCATTCTATCACTTTGATGCCAGTATAACCAAGGGAAATGTTTTGATGTGTGGTGGGGGCAGTATAGTGGGGTGGGGGGGTTCTGGTCTGGTTTTGGTTGGGTTTTGTTCTCTTTTTCGTCTGGGGGTATCCAGTGAGGTGGGGGTCTAGGAATGTGATGTGGGATGTCTAGTGGGGTGTGAGGGTGTCCAGGAGGGTGGGAGGGATGTCTAGTCAACTGGGGGGGATGTCCAGGGGTGTATAGGGGTGTGGGGGGCTATCCAGGGGTTGGGGGGCTTTCCAGGGGTGTGGGGGTGTCTAGGGGTGTGTTGGGGGTTGTCAAATGGGGTGGGGGTTCTAGTATGTTTTTTTCCAGGGGGTGTCCAAGGGGGTGGGGGTGGTGTCCAAGGGGGTGGGGTGGTGTCCAAGGGGGTGAGGGTGTTGTATAAGGTGGTAGGGGTGTCCAGGGGTGGGGGTGGTGTCCAAGGGGGTGGGGGTGATGTCCAGGGGTGGGGGGTTGTCCAGAGGGGTGGGGGATGTCTAGAGATTTCAAATCGATAGGATCTGTGTAATTTTTAGTATTGAATGTATACATATTTTAATATTTATACTTCATATTTTTTTTACGGAAGGGTGAATTTGGTATCCAGTTGTAGCAGGATGTTTTTTTTGTGAACCTTTAGAAGAAAGGATCCAAGATGAATTTAAAACTGTTATATCTAACTATATTTTCTCTTTAAAATCATATTCAAGCATATTTTTATAAATATGCATTTATTTGTTTTATATTTCAAATTTTTTTTACATTAAAATTATGATTTTTTCATATAAAAATATATTTTTCTTATATTAAGAAGATGTATAATTTTGATATTTTTTATAGGTAAAAATGAGTCGAAGATGGATTATGGCACATCGAATGAGCAATGAATATGAGGAAGGTGTTGATGCCTTTTTGGAATTTTATAAAAGAAATGTTCCAAGTAGTGATATTTTTTTCGTTCCATGCCTGAAATGTTTGAATATGAAGAAGTTGTAAAGTAAAGAGATAATAGATCATCTGATTTTTCATGGTTTTAATCCAAGTTACCACCCCTGGATTTGGCAAGGTGAAACTGGATGGAATGTCACTGATGATGATGATTCCAAAGATGGTGACTCTGATGGAATTGAAGAAATGATTTGTGATATTGTTGTAGAACAAATTGAGATATAATTGACAGTTGTGTGTATATATAGTGATGCTGAAAACCCATTATATCCTGGTTGTACAGATTTTATGGTTTTTTTGGTGCTGTTAAGATTGATTTTCCTGAAAGAGAAACTTGTATGGAGTGATAGAAGTTTTTTCAGAGTTTCTACAGTTAATGAAAGGCATTATTCCAAAAGATAATGATCTTCCAGATTCACATTATATAGCCAAGAAAATATTGTGCTTGATTGGATTGGGATACAAGAAAATACATTCCTGTTTGAATAACTATATGATATATAGGAAGGGATATGAATTTCTGTCAGAGAGTCTTAAAGGTGGGACATCACTTTATAAGTTGAAAGAAAAATCACAGTCTAATGTAGAGATAACAAAGATCCCTTCAAAGGTATTTTAGTATCTTCCTATAATTCATCATTTAAAATGTTTATTTTCTAATTCACATGATGCAAAAAGGTTAAGATGGCATGATGATGAGCGGTTATGTGATGTAAAAATACGTCATCCAGCTGATTGTCCAAAATGGAAGAAAATTGATGAGAAGTATCCTATATTTAGAAATGAAATTAGAAATCTCAAACTACGGTTGTGCATAGATGGAATTAATCCATACCGAACACTCAGTAGCACAAATAGTTCATGGATTGTATTATTGGTAATTTACAACATCTCTCCTGAAGTTTGTATGAAGTGAAAATATGTCATGTTGAGTATAATGATATCTTGTCCGAAGCAACCTGGAAATGATATTGATGTTTTATTGTCACCATTGATTAATTATTTGAAACTTTATTGGGAGGATGGTATTAGAATGTATGATTCTTATAAAATGTAATATTTTAATCTGCATGCAGTGCTTCTGTTCACTATAAATAACTACGCAGCATATGGATATTATTCTAGATACAGTGTTAAAGGGCATAAATCATGTCCAGTTTTCGAAAAACAAATTTCATATTTTCAATTGAATCATGGGAAGAAAACAGTGTACACGGGTCATCGAAATTTTTTTCCTATGTATCACTCTTATAGAAGACTAAAAAACTCATTCAATGGCTCACAAGAATTTGATATTTCTCCAAAAGATTTATCCCTTGATCTGTATTTCGAGAGGGTGAAAAACCTTGATGTGACATTGGGAAAGGCACAGAAATATGGTAATGATGGACATATTTGGAAGAAAAGTTAAATATTTTTTGAGCTACAATATTGAAGATATCATGAAGTTAAACATAATATTGATGTCATGCACATGGAGAAGAATATATGTGATATTTTTATTGAAACATTGTTAGATATTAAAGGAAATTCAAAAGATGGGTCGAATGCAATATTAGACTTACTATCAATGAAAATACGTTTGGAGTTAGCTCCCACTCCTAATGGAAGATGAACATTTCTTCCCCAAGCTTTTCATACATTATCGAAGAGGGAGAAAATTATCTTTTGTCAGTGTCTTCATGATATCAAATTTCCTCAAGGTTACTCTTCAAATGTAAAAAACATTGTCGCATTGAATAACTTGAAGTTGATAGGTATGAAATCTCATGATTTTCATGTCATGATGCAATGACTTCTACTAGTTGCATTGCATGGAATATTTCCCATTCGTGTCAGAAAGACTATAATAAAGTTGTGTTATTTTTTCAATTCAATTTGTAATAAGGTGATTAGTGTGAATGCTTTGAACATTTTGAAAAATGATGCAATTTGTATACTTTTTCAATTTGAAATGTATTTTCCTCGAACTTTGGATGATATAATGGTACATTTAATGATTCATCTCGTTCGAGAAATAATGCTTTGTGGACCTGTATATCTTCGTTGGATGTATCCTATTGAAAGGTATATGAAAATATTGAATGGGTATGTTAAGAATCCATATCGACCTGAAGCCTCCATTATTAAAAGGTATATTTCTGAGGAGGATGCAGAGTTTTTTATGAGCAGCTTGGCTACGGTGCAGCACATAGGTTTCCCTCCATCTCACCATGAATGAGTTAATAATGAGGGAAAGGGGATTCGTGGATTGAAAGTCAAATCGTTGTCAGCTAAACAGATGAAGAAGTTATAAATATACATCTTTAATAACATAGTTTATGCTCAACCATATATCACATTGCATATTAATGAGTTAAAAATATTGCATCCAAAGAAGAAATAAATGAAGATTTTGAATGAGCACAACATAACATTTTTTCATTGTTTAAAAAGACCAATCTTGGTAGATGATATGTATCAGATACATTAAAATGTATAGTGGGTGGTGCATGTTTAAATGTGACAACATGGTCTGGTTATGACATTAATGGCTATACATTTCATAAGAAAGCTCATGAAAATAGAATTGTAGTTCAGAATAGTGGTGTATTGGTGTTTTCCGAAGCAATGCATTTTTCGACTGCTAAGGAAAAAAACCCAATTTTTTCAACAAGTGCATATTATGGTGTGATTGAAGACATATTGGAGGTTGATTAAATTAAAATTAAAGTTCATGTTTTTAACTAAAATGGTTTATCGGTGAAAACAGTGTCATACATGATTAATTTGGAATGACAGTTGTTAATCTGAATAGATTGGAAGACACAGCTGATTCTTTTATAATGGAAACACATGCAATGCAAATTTTCAAAGTACTAGATCAATCAGATATGCAGTGGGCTATTGTTTTATAAGGGAAAAAAATGTATTGGTGAGGATAAACTTGATGAAGATGCTGATTTATGTGAGATCCCTACTTACATGGGTAGATTAACATAACATAATTATGAGCATGTTTAATACATGGTTTGTTCCATAAGGAATGATCACAATGATGGAATTTGGGAAAACAATCCATTTGTACATTCCTAAAATTACAAGTAACATTTTTTTATTTCTTGTTTACATTTATAATTTTCATAAAATGTTATATTGTAAGTTTTTTCTTTATTAAAACTTGTATTAAAACGAAATAAGTGTAAGATTTTGTTTGATTTATTTTTTTAGTTTACTTTATCATGTAATATTCTATTTTATTTTTTTTATTAAAGTTGTTTTATCATTTGAAAACTAATATATTTTTCAATTTATTTTTACAGGAATACTTCAAAGGTAATGAAATACTATATAGACAACAACAAAGACAAATGTCTATGACATCAGATATAGATTCTAGTAGTTTTGAAAGATTTTCAAGATATTCAAATTTTTTGGCGGATAATTATGAGTTTCCAATTGAATCTCATGTTTGTGGATGTGCAATAACTATGGGGATTGTAAAAACTGATATCATGGAGCGTGTTAATAGAGATACGTTGGGAATCAACATGGTGCAAATTTTTTCCATGTAAGTCTTAACCCCTTTTCCCTACGTTATATTTATTAAAAATGTATACTTATGTCTATTTTTTATTAGGTATATTTATAACATTTGTGAGAAGAATGAGCAGACAGATATATATGGATACATGGACCCGCATTTGATTTCCCCTGAAGCATGTGTATTGGATGAGGACCAAAGAATACTGTATATTGCTGAAAGACTTGAACAGAATATAGTCACACAATGTTGGATGATGCATTTTTGTGAGAGGTATGAAGAACATATCTCTCAAAGAGTTCATTATATTTTAACATAAAAACCCAATAACCGTAAATTTTCTTTTATCACTGATCATTGGAAGTTAGGGTTTTTTCCCAAGGGAGAAAACACTTTATTAGATATGATCTGTCCATGGTGATGTGCGGGAAAGTTTTAAGAAAATGTTAGAAAAGTAAGTTTCAATTTCTCAATAGTTTTATATATTATAGTGAATTTTTAATTTATCCCATTCGTATTATTTTCTAACAGGGGATGGGTCTACTTTTGAAAAAACACAAAGAAAAGGAGTGCGAAGATCATATATGTAAATGTAAAGGTAAATATCCATTTTTAATTTTTAATTTTTGATTTATTACATAAAAATAATATATTTAATTTACCCAAATTCAAATAGAATAATCATGAACAACAAGGCGACATCGAATGGGGATATTATATATTAAGATTTATGTATGAAATAATAACAACTCGGACAGTTGTGAACTTTGACCTGGTAAGATTTCCTTTTAAACTTTTCCATAATATTTCATTTGATTTATTCATTATACACATTAACTACTATCCTTATAATTTGTAGCTATTTTATGACCCTCAACTCTATATTTCTCAAGATGTCAAACACTTACATGTGGAATGGTCAAATTATTTTATAGGTTTGATTGAATTTTAGTTGTTTTTAGTGTAAATTGTAATTTTGAATATTGTCATTATAATTGTGAATTTGGTAGTCGATTAGGTTGGATTTAGTTTTTTCTAAGTTCACATTCTATGTTTTGAATGTTATATATGTGAATGTTTAATTTTTCTCTACTTCTTGTTTTTGTCAACTTTTGATTGTTTTTCTAGTATGGTTTCTGGTCTGGGGGGGAGGGGTTCCAAGGGTGTAGGGGGTGTTCAGTGGGGTGGGAGGGTATCCAGGAGTGTGGGAGGGATGTCTGGTGGGGTGGGGGTACCCTAGGTATCCATGAGAGTGGGGGGTAGTCTATGGGTGGTAGCGTTTCTAGGAGGATGGAATGGCTATTCCGGGGATTGGGGTGCTAGGCATGAGGTGTTCAGGGGTGTGGGGTGTCATGTGGGGTGAGGGGGGTTTCCAGGGGTGTGGGAGGGCTATCTAGTGGGGTGGGGGTCCAGGGTGTCCACGGGGATGGAGGGGTAGTCCATGGGGTGGGAGAGGAGGCGCCGCTATCCCTCGGGGGGCTGAACGCCGCTGGAAGGTACTCATCACTCCCACATGCGAAGCTTGATCTCTCAAAATGTTTCACCAATGCTTTATTCCCCTATAAACATCATTGATTATATCACTTTGATGCCAGTATAACTATGGGAAACACTGTCATGTGTGATGGGGGTAGTCTAATGGGGGGGTCTAGTCTGGTTTTGGTCGGGTTTTGGTATGTTTTTGGTCTGGAGGTATCCAGTGAGGTGGGGAGTCCAGGGGTGTGGTGTGGGATGTCCATTGGGGTGTGAGGGTGTCAATAAGGGTGGGAGGTATTTCTAGTCAAGTTGGGGGGATGTCCAGGGGTGTATAGGGGTGTGGGGGCTGTCCAGGGGTTGGGGGGCTGTCCAGGGGTGTGGGGGGTCTAGGGGTGTGTTGGGGGATGTCAAATGGGGTGGGGGTTCTAGTCTGTTTTTTCTATGTTTTTGGTCTATTGCAGGGGTGTGGGAGGGATGTACAGGGGGTGGGGGTTATCCAGGGGTGGGGGGAAGTTTAGGGGTGTGGGGAGTCCAGGAGGGTGGGGGTTGTCTAGGGGTGTGGGGGGGCTGTCTAGGGGGTGGGGGCTGTCCAGGGGTGTGGGGGTGTCCAGGAGGGTGGGGGTTGTCCAGGGGTGTGGGGGATATCCAGGGGTGGGAGAATTCCAAGGGTGTGGGGGTGTCCAGGAGGGGGGGTTGTCCTGGAATGTGGGGCTTGTCCAGTGGGTGGGAGGGTTCTGGTCTATTTTGGGTAACTTTTTGGCCTGTTTCAGGGGTGTAGGGGTGTCCAGGAGGGTGGGGGGTTGTCCAGGGGTGTGGGGGCCTATCCATGGGGTGGGGGCAGCCTAGGGGTGGGGGTGTATAGGAGGGTGGGGGTTGTCCCGGGGTGTGGGGGGTTGTCCAGTGGGTGGGGGAACTTCAGTGGTGTCCAGAAGGGGGGGGGGGGGTTGTCGAGGGGTGGGGGGGGATATTCAGGGGGTGGGGGTAGTCCATGGGTGTGGGCGGTGTCTAAGAGGGTGGGGGTTTTCCAAGGGTGTGGGGGGCTGTCCAGGGGGTGGGGGTATTACAGGGGTGTGGGGGGTTATCCAAGAGGGTGGGGGTTGTCCAGGGGTGTGGGGGCTATCCAGGGGGTGGGTGTAGTCCAGGGGGTGGGGTGTCTAGGAGGGTGGGTGGGTTGTCCAGGGCTGTGGGGGACTGTCCAGGGGTGGGGGAAGTCCAGGGGTGTGGGGGTCTCCAGGAGGGTGGGGGGTTGTCCAGGGGTGTGGGGGGCTATCTAGGGGTGGGTGAAGTCTAGGGGTGTGGGGGGTGTCCATGAGGGTGGGGGTTTTTTCAGGGGTGTGGGGGGTTTTTCAGGGGGTGGGGGCAGTCCAGGGGTGTGGGGGTGTCCAGGAGAGTGGGGGGTTGTCCATGGGTGTGGGGGTTGTCCAGGGGGGTGGGGGTAGTTCAGGAGTGTGGGGGTGTCCAGGAGGGTGGGGGTTGTGCATTGGTGTGGGGGGTTATCCAGGGGGTGGGGGCAGTCTAGGGGTGTGGGTGTGTCCAGGGGTGTGGGGGCTGTCCAGGGGGTGGGGGTAGTCTAGGGGTGTTAGGCAGGGTCCAAGGGTGGGGAGTTGTCCAGGGGTGTGGGGGTTGTCCAGGGGGTGGGGGCTGTCCAGGGGTGTGGGGGTGCCTAGGCCATGGGGTGGGGGGAAGTCCAGGGCTGTGGGGGTGTCCAAGACGGTGGGGATTTTCCAGGCATGTGGGGGGCTATCCAGGTGGGGGGGGATGTCCAGGGGTGTGGGGGTGTCAATGAGGGTGGGGGGTTGTCCAGGGGTGTGGGGTCTGTCCAGGGGGTGGGGAAATCCAGGGGTGTGGGGGTGTCCAGGAGGGTGGGGGTTGTTCGAGGGTGTGGGGGGTTGTCCAAGGGTGTGGGGGATGTCCACGGGGTGGGGGTGGAAGTCCAGGGGTGTGGGGGGTTTCCAGGGGTGTGGAGGGGGCTGTCCAGGGGATGGGGGGTATACCAGAGGGTGGGGGTTGTCCAGGGGTGTGGGGGGGGTAGTCTAGGGGTTGGTGGGGTTCTCCCAGGGTGTGGGGGCTATCCAGGGGATGGGGGCAGTCCAGGGGTGTGGGGGGTGTCCAGGGGTGTGGTAGGGGCTGTCTAGTGGGGTGGGGGAGGTTCTGGTCTTTTTTTTTGTAAGGTTTTGCTCCGTTTCATGTAATTTGGATGGGCGTAACAGTGGTTCAGTTTTATTTAAAAAAATTGTTTTTTACATCGGTTATTTCATAAATGACATAAAAAATGCATTGGTATTAGGTTTAACATTGGTTATTTGAAAACTGACATAATAACTTCATGGGAAATGGTTTTTCTGTCAGTTATTTCGTAACAGACATAATAAATTAAAATGGAAAGTTTTTTACGTCAGTTATTTTATAACGGACGTCGTAGATATGTTTTTACGTCGGTTATTATATAACCGACATTTAAAACCACTTGGAATATGGGTTTATCACGTCGGTTATAAAAATAACTGACGTGATAAATGCTTTAGAGGAGTGCTTTATGATGTCAGTTATTATATAACCGATGTGAAAGGGTATATACCACGTCAATTATTTAATAACTGACGTAAAACCACGATTTTGAAGCGTTTTCCACATCGGGTTTTTATCAACCAACATCAAAAACACTTTGGATTTGTTTTTTTTACATCGTTTGTAAAATAACTGATGTGAAAAACTATTTTTATTACATCTCTTGTAATAACGTCGGCCAAAATCTAAAGTTAAAAATAAAAAATAACCACCGTAAAAAAACGTTTTCTGCACTAGTGAACTCTAAATAATTTTCATATAAATGAAGATTATTTAGTACTAGAATAATATTATTCAACTTTCTATTCTTCATCTACATCTCTTGGAAAACTAGATCTGAAAATATCATAATCTAAACCAAATTTTAAATCAAACGCCTCTTCATTTCTCATTTATTTTAGCTTAAATGGTAATAACATATTCCCTTCCGTCATGGATATCTTCTACTCTTCCTCACTCAAAAAAAGATTTTGAAATATTTTCTTCTCACTTTCATTAAAATTATAAAATTTTAATGCCTAGTTTTTATAAATTATTCAGGGCTCCAAGGTTATAACACTTAGTTTTATAGTTGGTATAAATCTTATTTCCCTAAATAATTAAGATTACTTTGTGTTTAAATCTATTTTACTATGGTCAAACCATAACTCTTTATGTAAATTCATTCCATAAATCATGATCCAAATCTCCTCCTTTTCATATCAAATCTTCATTATTTTCTAGAAAAAAACTAGATCATGAATGATTTTTCTCACTATATAATAATCCTTTAAGACAGTATTCATATTATGACATTAAAACCTCAATTATTTATTGATCATAAAGTCAACTATAAATCCACAAAATCCAGATTACATATTATTTTTAATTTCAAATCACCTCAAATATCTAACTATTTGTAGTGTGATGTTTTTCCTTATGACATAGATATACTCAAAATTATTAAATCAATAATTATATATTTATAACTAAGATGCACTTATTAGAACGCATTAAGCATTTTTCAAAATCTCCCTTATGAATTATTCTCTAAGCCGCTCTTGGTTGTAACATGGTGTATCTACTATAACATGATTCTATTGGCCTTAAAATTTCAAAAATAGAACCATTACCTTACTTGTATATGCAAAATTGCATGGATTTATTCTATAATCCTCACTTAAACATTTAGTGTTACATGATGGTAACTTTAGTGGTGTTACATTTAATAATTTACTCTTATATAGATTCAGTTTTACTCCTAGACAAGATCAGTTATGGTGTGCTCTATTTCTTCATAGTGCATCCAAAAATATATCATTACAGATTAATCTTTCATAATCTATGTATACTCTTTTGATGTAAATTTTTGTAATAGTCGCCTCTTTCATAGTGAAACACTCTTCCATCATTGGATTCATTTAGTTATCCATAACTACCCCTATAACACGGAAAATACTCTTGTGTAATGGACACTCCATAAGTGGTCTTACATAGCATAAGATTATTATTATGAGACATCCATTGCATTTCAAGTAACACTATAAAAGTGTAATATGCTCTTCCAGCGCAAAACTTTCACTATTCTACACCAAATAACACCATATATGTTTACACTTCTTCCTTTATTATATTATACTATAATTTACATAGAATACATCATAAAACATTCTTACACATTAAAATCAATAGTCATCAAGATTTTCATACCATGTCCTTGATATAAATAACTACCAAGGTGGATCCCCATTCACAAATGTCTCCATATAGGCATTATGGTGGATTCAATGCTTCCACACTAAATCTTTCATGCTCAACATCATTTTATAGTGCCTAATATATTACCAATGTAACACACCCTTCTATAAGGGTTCTTCCCATGTATAGTAACCATATCCATATGTATCTAAGCATCCCTAAGATTCATGTATTCTAATTTCAACCTTCATCTAATATTAACAAATCCATCACTTTTGTTAACAAATATAACACCAACCTCTTTGTTGAAAATCCCCCCCCCCCTCCCCGCTCCATATTTTGTTGAAAATACAATCATAAATACTAATACATAATTAAACTTTCAATTCCTAAAAGAAATTTATATATTTGTGGTACATTCTTGAATAGTACCTTTTTCTAATAAAATGACAATAGAAACATCAATAAATGATTCTTTATTGTTTCCCTACTTTTCTAGGTATTCAATACATTTATATCTATATTTTATGGTGTGTATTTATAAATACTACACCAACTTTATCAATAAATAAATTTCTCCATAGTTAGGGAGACTGATACCCCACTTTGATATATACTTCAAAGCTCATTAATTTCTAACCCAATCATCACTTTATGGATTTAAGAGATTTTGAAATCTATATTTGTAAAGAAACATTCTCATATACCCTGTTGACATAACATTTTTACATCTTAAACTTATATGATCTTTAAATCATTACAAAGTAATATTCAAAAACAATTGGTCTCTTTAAATCACTTCTAAGTCAACTTAATAACATGAACCCTGGGTCCTTTAACCATTTATATCATTTTTGGAAAATTCCTTATAATTTCTAGTTATCTTTTATTTTTAAAACCTTAAAGATATATTCAATTATTAAAAACCAATTTTAAATTTTACTAATTACACTTTTTAGGGAACATTTATAATTATTATTATTTGTTTATAAAAATATTGATTGAAAATACATTCTAAAGTATTTTAGTGAGTGATTTTAACACATATAAGTGATTCATCAAGAAATCATATAATACTTTTCGGTCAAAACTCAATGTATGAAACAAGAATAAAAGTTAGAAACATAAAATTGTTCCATATCACTCAATGACTTCCATAAATTTCATTAAGCTTTAACAATTCACTTTTTCTAACAATTATCCCTGTGATATTAATCAAAATTACACAAACCCATAAATTAATAATAATTGAAGAAAAAATTGTGTAATCTATATAGTATATTGTGCATATTAATATGATTTTATTAGATAAACTCATGATATAAATTGAAATCCATGATCTTCCATTCTTCATATGGTTATCCGTCATTCCAAATAAGACAAATCATCTATTAAAATTTTATCATTGATTTATCTCTAAATTCCTTTAACTCTTGAACCACATATAACTTCTTGTTTTACTTTTTTTTTTTATACAAGAGGATTTATATTTATACAGCCTTTATTATCCTTTAAATCTATCATATTATAAAACTTTTTAAAAAAAAGAATAAAACATGTATTCATCTAAGAATGTTGATGCTTCTCCCTTAAGTTATCTTCCCATTTATTTTAGGGTTAGATACTACCAGATGTGGATTAATATCACTTGTTGATTATATGTTTTGACTTGATACCATTTAAAAACATAAATAATTATTGAAAATCCATTGAATTTTTGTTTAGTACAAATATAATTATCAATTTATCTTTGATATCTATAATGGATTCTAAAAACAAATTTTTCATTTAAATAGTTTTTTCAAAATGATAGGTCTTTACTCTAAAAAAATATTTGTTTCAAATATATTCTTAATGTTTCTCACAAATTGAAATTCATTGACCCCATAGATCGTATCTTACACTTATGTCTATATCACTTCCAAGAAATATTTGAAATAATTATGTACATAGGAATATGCATAATTACTAGGCATCATCAGATTGAGGAGTTTGGTTGTTCTTTGTGAATCAAACCTTTTATTTATACTCACTTACTATACTATATAGTGGTTATACCATGAGTAATACCACTTATAAAATCATAAATCTAGGTAGTTGAATTATAATTCTCTATTTAAATAAACTTGGGAAACACCTATATTATGAGATTAATCCCATATTTGCATATCTCAACATTCAATGCAATATAATTTTATCCCTCTTCATGATTTATCTATTGTAAAGTGGATCGACCACCAGTCTTATCCTCTTTCCTTGTGGTTTATTCTGGGAAACCACAAATTAATTATTCATACTTATATTCTTAAATACTCAATAGATACACATTAGACATTTATCCTTGTTGATTCTTTTTTCAAGTATTGATCCTCCACTTGTTTAATAGAAATATATTATTTATTCCTTAAATATATTTTCCCCTTTTCTCTCCAAGATAGTTTTTTAAATAATAAATAACTGGTCCCTAAGGCACCCATCACTAAATTCTATTATCTCTATCTTCTAGGCATGTGAAAAAAAAAATCAATTAAATATATTTTTATAATTTTTTTCAACCCTCCCCTTGATATGTGAATAGGAGTTATCTTCTTGAAATATCTATCACTTTACTTTCTAAAATTCCATGATATATTTCTGTGATTATAAAATATAAAAAATCTCTAATTAAATACATACCATATTTATATTTTCTTTGGTTGAGATTTCATTGAAAAATATTTTCTTACACAAGTGACAACATTTGATTATAGGCACACATCCATGGTGTGTCCAATAACTCCATGTTAATTTCACTTTGTAGAGATATTCTGTTAATATAAATTTATTCCACATTTCTAAATAATTCCCTACATTCATATTGATTCAAGATTTTATCGATTTCTCACATCGCTAGTTGAGTTTTCTATTAGAGGGGCCTCCATATTACTATTTAATGATTTTAACCTCGCATCCATCACATTGATATTCTTGTAAATTTCATTTAATTGAGAATTTTTTGTTTCATATTTGAAAAATATTCCCTTCCATATTTTATCCTCTATTCAATTTTTATTTTGATAGGAATAATAATCAAATTCATATCATTATTTGTCTCTATTTTTTCATTCATCTATGAAAGTTTGCAAATTTAGTCACTTTAGCCCCTCTTATATATACCTGTTTTCATAATGTATTCAATCAAGGGAAAATTTTCTTTCTTAATTATTTTTATATCAAAGTCCAAATATTCATTAAATTTTTATTACCCCAAATATATTATTTCTATTTGATCCAGCTTATAATAAAAATCATGGATCTCATATTGGTTATGGTATGAATATTCTATGAATTAATAACTTCAAATTTTTTCCACTTATTTTATGGAATAACCATCCACTTCAATCTCTGTTGGATAATATAAATTTATATATTTGAAAGAATATTCCAAAAAAATATTAGTGTCATAATTGATAGTATATTTAGAATAAATTACATTGATTGTATAGTACATCTTATTAGGAGACCCCTTCTTATTTATCTTTTTATTCATTACTTATAACATGAAAAACGTTTCTCCAGATTTATTCAATAATTTATCATTATTAGTAGATTTGAAATATTTTTTTGAGGTATACCTAATAAAAAAAATTTACTTTACTAATTTTCTATATATTTCTTCCAAAAATATCAAAATATCAAAATCACAATCTTAATTAATTTTTTTCATGAATACCTTGTGGGAGATACATCTATTGAAAAAAATATGTGCCTTCATATCACATACTCATTAGTTTTTCATTCTAATATAAATATTTAATTGTACAAACTCCATGATGTCATCACTATAATCCTGAAGAAACTAATAAGACTACTTTTTTCAAACATTAAATTTAGTTTCACTAAAAACAAGAGGCTTGATCATAAAATACAAAAGATCACTCAATAAAAAAATAAATTTTCATTATGGAACACTATATTAGAACCATTAGTTTCCAATTCCAAATATTAGGACCAATATATTTCTATTCACCTTTAGAGGGGGGTGAATAATGTTTCCACCCAAGTAAAATTTTTCATTTCAATTGAGTTTACCCATTTATGAGATCATTTTCCATCATTTAAAGGAATACATTCAATCTCATAATCCCTTATCTTTGATTGATTAGAATTTAGATTCTGAATGTAGATTTATAAAGCATGCATAAATATAATGATTTTACTTCGTTCACCCAAATCATCTTATATATAATGATCACAAATAATTTATTTATTGATGTTTCAAAATTCACTATACTTGCTTTTTATGTATTAAAATTAAATTCATGGTAACTCAATTCCTTGGTGAATTTCCTTTACAATGTTTTCTCGATAGAGAAACTCCACCTAAGGGTTAATTCCTCTTCTCCTCCTTTATGCACTACTTTGGAGAAGGCTTCATTATTTTATAATCATGAGGGAATATTCAATAGATTATCAAAATTATGGTCTCTTACATATCAACATAGGTTTCAGAAACACCCTTCATCATTAGGCCCGAAATAAATGCACTATTATGCTCCACTTCATTGTATTTTATTTATTTTAAAGTCATATGAGAATGACCTCTAATTATGATATTCAATTTTGTGTCTTTTGAATGAATACAACAATTTAAACACCTCTTCCTGATGAAGATTATTCCACACCAAAATAATATTATTTTACTTTATCTTATTCTTTTTCTTTTATAAGAAAACCAGATCTATTAATCTCACACTCTAAACTATATTTTCAATCACATGCTTCTTCTTTTTTCTTCTTTATTATAATGTATTGTATGTAATATTATATTTCCTTTATTATTATATCTTATATCCTATTCTTCTCTTAAAATGGATATGGTAATATGTTATTCTATCACCCTTTCTCTATTCAGAAACTGTTATGTATAATTATTATAAATTCTTTGAGCCTTCATGAATTAAACCCTCAACTAGATGGTTGTGATCAATTCTATTTCTCTAAATATTCAAGATTATTCCATGTGTCCCACTCTTTTAGAGTGTGTAAAACATACCGATTTAAATAAATTTAATCCCATGAATCTTAAGATAAATATCTTGCACTATTAATTAAATACGAGTATTCATTAATTTCTATAAATAACTAAATCCTAATGTGATGTTCCTCACTGCAGTATTATCCTCTTTAACTTTAACTGGATTGTGGCATTACAACCTCGATTATGGCATAACCATCAAGTAAAGAATAGATAAAAAAACTATATGATATTTCATTTGTAATTCTTGTAAAATCTGGACATGGTATTCCAAATATATTCAAATCTCAAACTATTTGATGCATGATATTTTTCCTTAAAAAAATATTATTCATCCCTAAATAATTAATAATTATATCTTTTTTCCTAAAACTCACAACACATAGCACAATCACCACGTTAAAACATGGTTCTTGTTTCTTCTTCTCCAAGTATCTTTTATTTTTTATTTGGTGTATATTATAACAACCCAGGTATTGATAGAATAAATTACCTCCATGTTTTTATTCATCGTAAAAATATTATGTAATTTTTAAATAAAAGAGTAAATGGTTTAAAATAAATTCTTTTATTATAATGTTTTATTTAAAATATTAACTTATAAATTTTACAATTTAAATTAGAAAAAATTCATTTCAACTTTGAAACCATAATAAAAAAATTATATTTGGGTAAAATTTTGGGGTTCTTTTTGAAAATATTAATATTTTAGTAAATAGTGAAAAATACAAATTGTTTTGTTAAAATGTCTTTTATTTTCAAAAAAATAAGTAATTTAAAAGTACCAGTATTTTTTGAATATGATTTCAGGTAACATAAGTATTATTTGATTATATTTAATGCTCTTAAATGTATTTTATTCAGATTTATATTTAATTTTTTCATAAGTTTTCTTTTGGGTTTAAAAATTGGATTTTTTCTGAAAACTGTTTTAAAGAGTGTGATGTTTCTACATTTTAATTAATTAAAATATGCTCTAATAAAAAATGTTATAAATTAAATTTATAGATTATATATCACTAAATATTAATTTATATTCATAAATTAATTTTTATTATTCATGGATTTAATATAAAATCATCATTTTTTTTTTGAAAATCACTTCTTGAAAACTTATCTTTTCTTCGCACCTTTGGGTTATGTTTTAAATATAAATTTTCTAATTATATGAATTTAATTTGTTAAATGAATTATATTTTTATAATAATAAAATTTTATATCATTTAACTGTTTTAACTTAATTTTTTACTATAATGAATACTGAAAATCGTATAAATTAATTATCATGGTAAAGGTAAAAGTAGATTTACCTAAGGGTTAAACTAAACAACTAAGGGTTAAATTGAGCTAAAAAATTATCTAAAATATATTTTATTCCCATAGATGACCTTATAATGTCTAATTCTTCATATTTCTCATTTTGGATCCTTCATTCATGTGAAAAATGTGGATAAACATTTTTATTTTCCACAATTACAAGTGTGTCAATAACTTCACTTATAAGACCCCCCACACACTCTTTTATCCTATTCAAAAATTTAAATCCCATTAACTCATCCAATAATTTCTCAAATATCTTCTTTATTTAATCCATAATATCTATATCCCTTATTTTGAACATAAATCCATTTTAAAAAGGCTTTTCGGGCTTACCTAAGGAGGTTTTCAAAAGAAGAGGTAGTGTGCTTAACCGATCGTCTTTATTTTATTTCTTCTTCCATATCATTAAAATATTCATAGATTATTCTTAAATAATAACACCATTATCTTAAATATATTTATATTTTATTATTTTAATGGAAAAATTGTAAGATAATTTTTTTCTATGAGGTACAAATCCTTTAAATTCGGGTTTAAATTGTCAGTTCTAACCAAATACGAATACCTAGTGAGGCTTTGGAGGAAAAGGGGAGTGCGGGGATTTTTTGGAGACCTAAGACACACTTAATGGGTGAAATAAATAGGATTCATGGTTAATAGAAATATTAAAACCCAAACTGAATGGTTTCTCATAAACTTGTGGAGCATTTTAGAGGGAAAAGTCAGGCGCACGGTTTTCCCTAACTGTGTGCCCAGGGATGCACACCCATACAAAAGCTAAGAGATTTTTAGACTTTGATAAATTCCTATTAAACACATGGTTTACCTAACTATGTTCCATTAATGTGCTAGGTAGGTATTGAGGTAGTGATGTGGGCACAGTTTGGCCAACCACGTGGCCAAACCATGCGACCAAATTTTCGTGGGTGAAATTATGTGTTTGACTTTAAATTATTTTAAACAAAATCCTTACCCATTATTTACATCCTCCAGGGAATGGATGTTGTTTTCTTTCTCCTTATAATCTCCACACCTTCATCACCCATGTTCTTGGTTAATTTTCTAATCCAGACTCTGATTCGATCTTTGTTCATCTATTTGGATGTGTACTGATAATATATTCATTAATCTTACTATTTTTATCATGTGTATTTATCTCAATAGAGTTATTTAGGTGCAAGATCATATGCCCCATTTTAGGTTGTTAATCTATTTTTTCATTTTCTCTCGATTTGGACCAAACTAAATGTCGATTCTAGAGGTCTTCTCCTCTATAACCATAAGGTAGGTGTTCAAGTAATTATCCCTCAAGTCTTATTTCATTTTAATATGCATTATGATTTTTCACACTATATTCTCCATGTTTTTCCATAAAATACATAAAGCTTGTTTAATTAAATATCCATGAAATAATTGTCCTATAATCCCATGTTTCTTATTGATACAGTCCCCCTTCAATTGATTCCACCCCTTTGAGGTGTGCTTGTGTAATTCTATTTGGTGCTATAATGCGTATATAGACAAAAAATTATTGAATTGTTTTTATCATGTTTCCTATGTTAGATAGTTTATAATGAATTTCATTTAAGGTGAGTGTAATTACTATGTTATCTGCATTAAATAGAAAAATGGTCAAACCCTTTATAATGATAAAAAGATATTGAATTGTGAACTATACATTGGATTGTATTGAATCCAATTATGACTTTTCACTGTTATGATGCATGGGCATGATGAACATTTTTAATTATGGTAAATGTTCATGGAGACCCTTATGCATATTATATATATATATATATGGGAATAAATTACCTTCTACTAATGTGATACAGGGGCATGTAAACCCCCATTAAATTATGATATGGGCATGGAGACCCTATGATTAACATATAGGCAGAGATACCCTTGTGATATTATTCAATATTGACATCACTTATAAATGTGAAACTACCATGGAATCCCTATAAATATGATAAAAGGGAATGGAGACACTTATAAATTTGATACTAGCATGGATACCCTTTGATATGATATTATGAATGAAAAATCTACTGATATGATACGAGAATGAAAACTTTTATTGATATGGTACTATGAAATGTGACCTTATTACTGTGACATTGGGCATGGAATCCCCTATTTATATGATACTGAGCATGGAATCCCTTGATACTCATGAGACTCATGTTACAGCTTATAGATGCCAGGGTTATGCCTTAAGTCTAGGATAGTAATAGTATACATATATATGGTTGTAGATGTTTGTACGTATATAGTCCATATATGTGTATACACACTGTTAATTATTCAGAGACTATCTGTCTTAGGAAAAAGAAGGTACTGTTAGTATGGTATCCTTCCGGAACCATAGATGGCATTTTTCATCTTTCTTTATTATTTACCATTATTAACTAAACATTTCCATATTATATGCACTCAATGTATATTTATAGACATCACTGGTGGTTGTCAACTGAGTTAATCTCACACCCTATTCGGCCCACTGATTGTACCTGAGCAGATTATGTGGATGCAGGTAGGGAAAGGGGAAAGTGCCCAGTTATTGATACTTGATTAATATATATAATTGGAGAGAGGATTCATATAACCGATATATGGATCATGATTCTATTGGAGATAGATGTTTGAGTCTTCTTCCATTTTTTATACATGTATTTATAGAATGATTTTTTTTATTTTTGTTATACATATGACATATTATCATTTTTTGTATGATACTGGATGTTAGTTATTTATTATTATTGGATGTTTTACCTTTCAATGTCAGATATTTATAATGATTCCACTATTAATCTATATAGTTTACCATTGTGCTACTTTGAACCAGAGGGTATAGTCCCCCCCCCCCATTATAACACCTCAGACCCTCACTAATATTTAGTAGCCTCTGGTATGCATGGAGGTACGCTTAAGGCCATGTGGTCCACCGTCTTGGGACACCATTTATGTTTCATCTGAGTCAAGACACCACAAATTGTTATTAGATACATTTTATTTTATTTTGTCTTATCATTTTTGAGTATTATATATAAGATTAAGAATGTATTGGGATTTGGTAATGAGATGTGTATGGGATTTGCTAACCCATGTATAGGGAGAGTCCAAATTACCTGGGATGAGAAATGTTGTCTTATATTTTTCCTATTCCAAATTAATTTTGTTTCATCATTGGGTGGCACAAATGATGTGTGATATTTATTCTTATGATTGAGGTTTATATTTTATCATTGTCCCTATAAGGTAAGGAATCATCGATCATGCATCATTTTAGGAACCTTACCGGATTTATATGTCTTTCATTATGTCATGCGATGATTATATTACTGCATGCATTGCTTGCAACATGTTTTGGTGTTTATTACTGTGTCTATGAATTATGCTAACACTTCAAACAGGGACACTATAAATGATTGTTTGGGATTACATAAATCCCAAATTTCAATTTTTAAGGTGTATGAGACCTTGTTAATTAGAAATGGCGATCTATACAGATCAACCTTTAAAGAAAAATGTTAAAAATAAGAATGAAATTAAATGAAATTAAAAAATTAAATTAAATGGTAACCATTAAATATTGATTCCAATCACAACTAAAAGTGTTTTCATCTATAAATAACAATTTTCACTTTGTATATCGGGAACCAAACAGTAAAACACAGATCTTGACCCAGACCTGATCTTAGTATTGGGAAGTAGGTAGAATCTCTCCTGTTCTATAAAAAAGTTCATATCCCCCAGACCTGGATCTTTGACTAGGTAGAGGGTTTTGACTATTATATATGAAGGCTTGTACCTATCGTATTTGTGTATCTGCGACATTATTGCTGTTAAATCCTATTTGAGGCATTCATATGGAATTTTTAGAGCTATTCCACCACAATGTCCACTAGTCATGCTCCAAGAGCGGAGTGATGGCCATGCTCTAATGGTGGTGGGATTTAAGCCACCTGTGATACCTCTTGTTGTAACACCTATGGCACCACATTTTATCCTTGATGCAGGAAATGATTTATATATTCTAGGAGAGTTTCTAGGGATTATAAAGTCTATCCAAGGAGCTCTACAACCTGCCCTTTATGTGGGAGATCTTATACATGAGTTCTAGAATCAACATATACCTAGTTTTTTAGGGGTTGGTGGCCCCTAAGATGAATATTTATGGATGGATACAATCATATATTTATCCAATCATCTTAAGATACCTATTGATATGAGAGTGAGGATCTCCACTTATATGCCTCTTGGATTCTCTAAATGTTGGTGGGATATTATGAACCATAAAGGATGGTATTAAGAAGTGATTTGGGGGGATTTACAATCGATATTTTATGAATATTTATTCCATAATACTATGGGGGTTGATCATTCTATGGATTTCATGAACCTATAGTAGGTTTCAATGATAGTTATGGACTATATAGCTTATTTTATAGAGCTTCATCACTTTGCACCTATTTATACTACTGATGATCTAGTGGAATAAAGACAATTCGAGGATAGCCTCAGGAATCCTATTCATTCCTAGGTAAACATTTTTTTGGTTGATTATTGTATTAGATATAGTAAATTGGTATCTCATCACTAATCAGAACCTGAGGTAAGAAATGGTGTGATCCATGGTCATTCAGAACCAAAGAAAATTAGTGGTTCTCCAAGTAGTTGGAAGCAGCACATTGGGACTACACACATGAGCAGTAGTTGTTAGGTGACACTCATTGATAGTTAATTAGTTTCTCACCAGTGTGGGAATACCATGAATAATAATCCCCAGTTTCCTAGAGAACCCATTGAGTGTTGATAATGTTGTAGATTGGGGTATCTTCATTGTTTTTTCGGGACCTTCCCATCTATTCCTAGTGGGAGAGGATCCATATTAACTCCCCCTTCTGGAGAAGAATCGGTATGACCTAAACGGATAGGAAGTTGTAGTACTACTAGTTATAAATTAAGAGTAAGAGGTCATAGTCAGGGTATCCAGATTTTAGATATGTTGTTCCTGTAGAGCATACCTACTCTGGGTAGTCAAGTTACAGCACATGGCCTCAGATCATGTTAGATTTATTCAGCGTAACCTATATCAGAGGAGTAGGGAACTAGGCCATCTACTATTTGATGTACTATTCTAGTAGCCTCTACAATTTAATATTCCTTATTGTATATAGGTGTATCACACAATTTTATCTCTTTATCAATTGTGGAAATACTTAGTCTTAATATTCTACACACATGTGGCATTATAAAACATGACACCCCTTTGTATTTTTGATCAGAGAGTGTACGCCAATACAAGGACTATACTCTTGAGATAGGAAACTATATTTTTTTATAGGAACCATTCATCCTCTAGATGAAAAGATTAAATTTACTTATCAAAATGGACTAGTTGACTCTATATTATGTCTGTGTGGATTGTTATCACCATAGGGTTTCATTTATATCGCCATAGGGTAGTACTTATACTCACAAGGGAGAGTAGGATTTCTAGGTAGGTAGAGATAGAATGAACTTCTTGGGATAGGTCGGGTAATCTCCCAGATTACTATACTTTTGTGGATGATCATGGATTATATCAGGTTGAATTCCCTCAAGTATGTGATCGATTCAGGTATGTTTTCCACAAAGACTTTTCTATACTACTTTCTGAGAGAGAGGTAGATTTTACTATGAACCTTGTTCTATGAGGTGTACTAATATATATTCCTCCATACGTGATGGATGTTACTTAGTTCTAAGATATCAATAGGAAGCTAGAGGGCTTAGAATATACGGGTTTTATATGGCCCAATACTTCTTCTTGGGATTCACTGGTCCTTTTCGCCATGAAGGTGGATGGAACCCTTAGGCTTTTCATGGATTATCATAAGTTAAATCTGATTTTAGTGAAAAATTTAAATCACTTACCTCGTTTTGATGATCTCTTCAAACATCTCAGAGGAGTGAGAGGGTTTTTGAAGATCAAAATAATATTGATCAATCATCAAGTTCAAGTAAGAACATTATATATTTCGCATAGGGATTTCTATAGTTGGTACAATTTATATGAGTATCTGGTTATGTCGTTTGGTCTTACAAAAACATCTACCATTTTCATGGCCTTGATGAATAGGGTTTTCCACCCATATATGGATTACTTCATGGTGGTATTTATAGATTATTTCATGGTGTATTCTCATACTCTAAGTGACCATGTCACACATCTTTATATTGTTTTGAATACACATATAGAGAACCATCAATATGAAAAAATTAGTAAATGTAACTTCTAGATCAAAAAGGTTCACTTATTGGGTCATATTATCTTAGTGGCAGGAGTGTTAGTTGACCTAGAGAAGATATGAAAAATGGTTACCTAGGAGAATCCCAAGAACATATTTGATATAAATATTTTCATGGGTATATATAGTTACTATAGGTACTTTATACTGGTCTTATCACACTTAGAAAAACCTATTTTGTGCTTGTAAAATAAGGGTGTGAAGTTTTTATGGTTAGGAGCCTACAAGATAGCCTTTCGGAGCTAAAAGTGTGATTGACTTTAGCGATGATTCTTATTATTTCATATCCATGAAGAATATATACAGTATATTTAGATACATCAGGTATTGTTCTAGGATTAGTTTTGATTTAGGAAGATCGAGGTGTGGCATACGGGTCACATCAGTTGATTTGATGAGCTAAATTACCAAACACATGATCTTGAGTTTGTGGTTTTTCTTCACACCTTCTATTGTTGGAGGGCTTACCTTATTGTAGAACCTATTGTGGTGTTTATGGACCACAAAAGATGGTATATTTTTACACTGCATGACTTGAATATTAGGTAGTGAAGGTGGGTTGAATATCTACAGTCCTTTGATTTTGATCTATCATATATGCTCAGGAAGGGAAATATTGTTTTTGATGCTCTGAGCATGAGGAATTGGACTCGAATGAATTAGTAGACTAGTAGCGACTCAAAACATACAGATCTATTTTTTTGGAGGCACATAGAGGTTTAGAACTATCATAGATAGTCTGTATTTACCTTCCTATCAATGATCTATTCACTTCTTGAGAGAGTGATGATGAGGTAGTTTCGAGATCCTGAATGCTTGGTCCTACAAGAGATTATCTCGAGTGAAGAACCACCTCCAAATTGGACAATCTATGATGACGAAATATTAAATATTCTTGGGCGTATCTAGGATCCCATAGATATGATATAGGATCTGATGAAAGGGTCACATACTTCTTAGTGGGAAGTCTACTCGGGTACCTCTAGGACGTATCATGATATGTGCTGATAGTATTGGTGGTCTAGTATGAAATTTCAGATAGTATGTTTTCTTCCCTAGGTGTTCCACTTTTCATCAAGTGAAGGAAGAACACTAAAATCTCAATAGCTTATTGTAATAATTACCATTCCCATAATTGAATCAATATGATGTTTCAATGGATTTTTTAGTCATCTTATAGAGGTCACCTCGAGGTAGAGACATAGTTTTTATAGTCGTGTATCGATTGATTAAAGTATCTCACTTCCTTCCTATCTAAGAGACTTTATCAGTTGATGAGCTAGGAATACTGTATGTGTCTGAGATTATTCCGATGCATGGGGTCCCTCATACTATCATTTAATATAGCTACCCTTGTTTCATATTGAGGTTATAGTAGGGGGATATAGAAGGATATGGTACATAGGTGCTTCTGATAACATCCTTTTAATCCCATACCTATGGCCAGTTGGATCATACCATACATGTTTAAGATGACATGATCTGTGCATGTGTATTTTATTTCATAAATTCTTTGGATAAACATATTCCTCTCATCGATTTTTCATGAAATAAAATATTTCAATCAATGGTATATATGTATATTTATGAGTCCCTATATGGTAGGTTGTTCTATTCACCCATATGCTAGTTAGATTTAGGATAGGCATTGCTACTAGTTCCTCATCATCTTCAGGAGACTTCAGAGTATGTCTAAATTATTAGAAATTATATTTCTACCACTAAATCTAGATAAAAATAATATGTAGACTGCCATCAATTACTTATGGAGTTTGAGGTCGGGGATCGTGTTTTCTTATGGGTATCACCTAGACTTGGGAATAGATGGATACAGAGTAAAGGAAATATGTAATATTGTTTTGTATTTCCACTTGAGATATTGGAGAGATTTGGGATGGTGGAATATCATTTCTTATTTACTCATAGGTATCATTCCATGCTCCAAATAGTCCATGTTTCATAGCTTCACTATTATCATGTTGGACCATATCATAATTTTGATCTCAAGGAGGTTGAGTATGATTTTGATGCTTATTTCTTGTAGTATCCAATATGAATCATTAATTAGAGAATAAAATCTCTTTAAATCTGGTCTATCCATTTAATATGGGTGTTATGACATCACTTTCTAGTACATGATGAAACTTCGGAATGAGAGGCGGGTGTACTTGCTCAGTGGCCTGATTTTTTTCTCGAACAACCTTTCACCACCTTAGAAGGGAAATATGGGGATGGGTTTCATTAAGGGGGAGACTGTAATAACTCAATTTTTCTATAAGGTATAGATCATTTTGAATTCTAGTATATATTTTTTTTACCCAAATATGGTTACCAAGTGAGGTTCTAGAGGAAAAGGGGGTCTTCGGGGCTTGTTCAGAGACGGGAACCTCACTTTTTGGAGGAAATCACTCGGTTTCATGGTTAGAAAGAACCATATAGATCATACCACATGGTTTATATTAAACATATGGGGAATTTTTTAGGGTAAATCAGGGTTCATAGTTTTCCCTAACCTTGTTCCCAGAGCCACACACCTGTGGAGAAGATTTTTAGTTTTTAACTGAGGATAAACGGATGGTCAACACAAGGTTTTCCTAACCATGCTTCATGGCCATGGAAGGGAGGTATTGAGGCAGTTAGGTGAATATTTTTGGTGCATGGTTTGATAAATTGTTCTTCCAAATCCTATAAGAAAATATTTTTGGATGAAATTATGTTTTTTACCATAAATTCTTTTAAACATAAACTATTCCTATTATTTACTTCCTCTGGCGATAGGATATCACTTTATTACTCTCCCTTGATTCCCCAAGACTCCGTCACCTAGTTTCTTGGATCATTTTACTATCCAAACATGGAGTTGATATCTTATCAACTCTTTGGATGTGCACCTAGAATATCTTCATTCATCTTTCAACTTTCCTCATTTTCATTTCTTTCGATAGAGTTATTTAGGTGTCGACTTATATGCCCCATTTTCAAGGTATTCATATTTTCTATTGTTTTCTCTCGATTTGGATCAAACCAAAGGTGGATACTAGATGACTTCTCCTCTAAAATCATAAGGTAGGTTGTATTTTAATTATCCATCATGTCTTGTTGAATTTCGATATGCGTTGTGAGGACTTATTCTAGATTATCAATGTGTTTCCTTAAAATATGTAAAACTTATTTAATTAAATATCCATGACATAATTGGCTTAGAATACCATGATTATTATTGGTACAATACCCCATAAAATATTTCCTCTCAATTTTTGTGGGCTCATGAAGTTTTCTTTGGTTCTACAACATGTAAATGACTAAACCAGTATTTACTTGGTTTTAGAATTTCTCCTAAGTGAGAGAGTTTATAATGAATTGTGTTGAAGGCGAGTGGCATGGATACATCACATGTATTAAATAGAACAATGGTAATTCCCTTATTAATGATAAAATATATTTAATTATAAACTATATAATGGATTATATTAAATCTAATTATGACTTATCAATATTATGATGTATACGCATCACGACCCATGTTAATTATAGTAAATGGTCATGGAGGCCCTTATGCATGTTATATATATATATATATGGGAATGGTGTCCCGTATTCTAATGTGATATACAGGCATGGATACCCTCACTAAATTATGATATAGGCATGGTGACCCTATGATTTAGATATGGGAATGGTGACCGTAGTTATATCATCCGAGCATGATGTACTTCAAATATGTGAAATGGGCTTGGATTCCCAACAAATGTTATAGAAGGGAATAGAGACACTTATAAATGTGATATAGGAATGGTGACCCAATGATATGATTTTGGGAATGATGACCCTACTGATATGATAATGTCATAATGATCCGATTAGATATGATACTAGGCATAGAGACCCTATTATTGTGACATTGGGCATGGCGGGCCTTATTCATGTGATACTGGGCATAACATCCCTTGATAATCAGGAGAATCATGTTACAGCTTATAGATGAATGAGTTACACCTTGGGTTTAGTCTAGTATAGTAGACATATATATATATATATATATGTTTTTAGATTTCACTACATTTAAAGTCCATATATGTGTATACACATGGTTAATTATTCAGTGAATATCGGTCTTAGGCTGAAGTAGGTATTGTCATCTCATTGCCCTTCTATAATGAGAGCTGGCCTTTATCATATTTATTTATTGTTTACCAATATTACCTTTAAACTTCCATATTATATGCACTGGCTATATATTTATAGATATTGTTGGTGGTTGCTTATTGAGTTCATCACACACCCTATCGGGGTCGTCGATGGTACTCGGGTAGGGTATGTGGATACAGGGAGGGATAGGGGAAAGTGCTTAGTTATTGATTCTTGATTTGTATATAGCATTGAAGCAGGGATGCACAGGACTGATCTAGGTCTTTTGATGCTATTGGAGATAGACTTTTGTGTCATTTTTTTCGTTTTTTCAATGTGTATTGTATAGTATTCGTTACTATTTATTTTTGTTAGACATGTGACATATCATCATTCTGTATATGATACTGGATGTTGGTCATTTATTATTATTGGATGATTTACCTTCCACTATCAGATATTTATAATTCTTCTACTATATATCCATCAATTTCACTATTACACTACTCTGGCCATGATGGTATAATATCTCCACTTTACCACCTCAGAACATCATTACTGGTTGAAAACCTCTAGCATAAGGGGAGGCACGCATGAGGGAATGTGGCCCACCATATGGGGGAACTATTTAAGTGGAATGTTGTTTGGTACATCATAATAACCTAGATCTATGTCCTCTTTAATTAAATGGGATATTAAATCATCATTCATGTTTGGGATGGACTACAGCCTCACAAACTAATGTCAATTGTTTCCCATAATCACCTCCCACGAATTGATAAAATGTTGAATAAAAATTATATATATGATATTTGTAATATATTTATATATTTGAAGTTATGATATCACATAACCCATCTTTATTACCATTCCACGGTGGATATGATATTGTAGCTTGTGTGTACAGAGGACTACTACCTCACAAAGTGATGTGATTCATTTTCCATTAATTATTTACATGGAAGGTAATGAGGATATATTTAATTAATATATGTGACATAAATGACATAATAATGATATTAATGACATATTTATCATTATTAAAATAAAATATATTATTTTATTTCATACACTAAAAATGATAACGTCATTCATGTACGTGTGGAGGACCACCTCCATGAGGTGATGTGATTCCTTTTTATATCACAACATCAAAATAATAACATATATATGTATATTAAGATAAATAATATGGTATATATGATATAATTATCAATTTTGAAAGATAAAATATCACTTACCTACTTTCAATAATGATATTTGTAAATGGAAACACTACTCATGCATACATATGAATATCATCTCCCTTACTGTAACATAGTTCATTTTTCATAGCCATATTTCATGATTAGTTTAAAAATTATAATTTATGTATAAATATGATAATTATTTTATGATTAATGTTATATTTATATTTAAATAATGACCTATTTGACCAAAGTAAACTATCTAAAGTCTTTTTTGACATATAAGTTGAATACCATCAAAACATCTGAAGTAAACATAATTAATTAATTATGTATGAAATAGTAATAAGGGAAATAAAAAAAATAAAATTGAAAAAGTTTATAAATCAATTAAATAATTATTATAAGTTTATTATTTAGGAATATAAATAATTTAAATGACAATTTGAACTCAAGGTAAGGGACTTCATCTCAATTTCTTTTCATTGAGGCATATTTTGATGTTATGCACCTATATCCTTTAGTGGGGTGTATATAATTAACTTCTAACATTGTATTTCATTAATTACATTGTTATCATGATATTTAAATGTTTTAAATGGTATTATTTCAGGGGTCTTATCATTCAGATACTGTTAAATTTTTAAGTGAATTATTTTTTTAAAAATCAACTTTTAATGTTTTCCTTATAAATATATTTTTATCCCATGTATAGGATTTTAAAATGAATTTATTATGGATCTGAGAGTTTTATAATGTAATTTTTTTATGAAAATAAATCTTTTTACAATATTTTTTACTTTCATTAAAAGAGACAAAAGCGATGTTCTATTTTAATTTATGTAGAAACAACAAATTTTCCCACTGCCATAGTCATCAAAACTTCAATTACATTACAATATTTCATTTTTTATTAAAATAGAAAACATCTTTCTCTATTTTTTGGTATATTTATATTTAAAAAAATTTAAATCAAATTGGTATTTTGGAATTGAAAATGGGTATTTAAAAGAAAAGGTATTTCGATATCCAAAATATTTTTCATATCGGTTCAAAAGTGTTTTTAAAATGGTTTTGTGCTAAAAAGGTGAAATAATAAAATGTTATATTTATTATATAGTACATGAGAATTATATGAATAATGGGTGATCCTGATACATCATATACGATAGGTTGATCCCCATTATAGCTCATAGGTGATCCCAATATAACTTATACGAAGATTTGATCCCCATTATAGCTCATGAAAAATGATTGATCCCAATATAGATTATATGAAGGGTGATCACCATTATATATCTCTAATGAATTGGGTAATGTTCCTTATCTTAATATGAAATAAGGATGGGGTTACCAAAGGATTTATTTTATTGATTTAACTATGCTTCAGTTACTTCTAACATGGGTTAAATACAGGTTATGAATATGATTCTCTAAGATACCAAAAAGGGTTATTAATTTCATAATATGGATTTTAAAGTATTTATTTGAGAAAAAATCATGTTTATTTTTCAAATGAAATTTTTATACTTCATACACTTAGGGAACTTTAAAGATAAAGGTAAAAGTTACATGAGTTTTCATTTTTTTTACTATAATAATGGTTTTTTATGTCCCTTACTAAGATTTATGTGATAATCCGACATTTTAAAATGTTTTTCAGGGGGTTTAAGGATGTTTACCAAAAAGGAATAATTCAAGTTTAAAGTCATGAATATTTTTCATGAAAAAATTATACATTATTTTAAAAGTTTTATGATATGAAAAAAATTGATACTAATCAGAATTGTCCACATTGTATTATATGGTTTTTTAATGTATGATTTAGGACTTAATTCTCTAAAAAACTAAGCATAAAAATATTCTCAAACTGAAATATGTTTAATTATTTACTAAAAATTAATATTATGTTATGTTTAAATTTTGGTCCTTATGGTTGATATTAGAGGTCAGTTTAGATAACTTTTTAGTTTAGGATATTAATAATACCATGAACTTGAAAGATTTTAGTAACTAAAAATAATTTTAGTGAATGGTATATTTTTTGAAATACATTCTATAAATAGTTAAGTCATCATCTAAATTGATTATTTATTGAAAGGAATTGGTTTTTTCTGAATATAGAATAATCTTGGAATTTGTTATGCTTCATGTTTATTGAAACCTCACGTGTTAAATTACCTAGAACATGATCTATAATTATTTTTTGAGGTTTCTCATTAAAAAATTTGAGACATAATTTTATGGAGTAAAGAGAAAAATATATTTTTATAATAAAAATAAAGTATATATTCACTTCGAAAAAATTGAATATGATACTGAAGAGATAGATGGAACTGATCAACGATTATGATTGCACAATTCATCACCATCCTGGAAATAAAAAAAAGTGTTTGATACTTTGAGTGGGAAAAATAATTTTAAATTAACCATATTTGTTTGGAACATCACACTTTAGTTAATGATTAGATAAATTTTTTCCTTCAATATTTGTATATAAGGACATAATCTATTTTGTTTTAGGATTCAGAGTAGTCAACATTGTCAAAAAAAATTACGAAAGCTTAAAAAGAGGATCATGATTTGTAGAAAAATATATAATCTATTAATAGGGGTATGTTAACTGATTTTATTATTGAAGAATAAGGTGTTTTTTTATTTTTAAAAAGATTTTGTGAGACTTGTGATTCCAGGTTAAAGAAAGAGTTGTTAAGTGAAACTTGTAGCTATCTTTTTTCCATTCATTTGGGAAACACATATATGTACATATATCTTCGAGAGTATTACTGGTGTGGTGGAATGAAAATAGATATTTCTAACTTTACCATTAGTGTTTAAATTATTAGCAGGTTACAAAAAAATGATAATTACCACACAGAATACTTCATCCTTTTCCAGTGCTGGAGTGGAAATGGGAAAATAAATCAATGTATTTCAAGGTGGGATTTCCAAATAATTCATAAGGGGACAATTTGATTTGGATTATTATTGATCAATTAAAAAATTCTTCACATTTCATCCCCATTAGTGATACTATATCTTTGGATCACATTTCTTGATTGAATCAAATGGAGATATTCAGGTTGTATGGAGTTCTTCTCTCCATTGTATCATATCATGATCCCAAGTTCACATCTAATTTTTGGAAAGTACATTATAAGTAATTAGGTATTGAATTAAATTTAATTATATCTTTTCATCCACAATTTTATGGATATTACAAGAATAAAATTCATACCAAGTAAGATATGCTTCATTTTTACTGAATGGATTATCAGGGAAGTTAGGATCAACATATTTCTTTAGTTTAGTTTTCTTATAATAATAGTTTTCATTTTTTATATAGATGGAACCATTTGAGGAATTATATTGAAAGAAAATATAGATGATAGATTTTTAATATTGATTAGGAATAATGAACATGATGGGAATATAGTTTTTAGAGGAAATAGATAAGAATGTGCAGTTTATTAAATAATATTGAGGACGTCTCAGAGTGGGCATAAAAGTTATATGGATAAACGAGGTAAATATCTTTCATTCATGGTAAATGATCATATATTTATCAAAGTATCTCTATATAAAAGTTTTATGTGTTTTGGAAAAATGTTAAATCTAATTTCATGTTTCACTGGACTATTTAAAAAACATGATAAAGTTGGAATGGTTGTCTACCAATTGACCTTGCCTCCGAGTTTATTCCAAGTACACAACATCTTTCATGTCTTGATGTTAAGAAAATATGGTCCATATCCATATAATTTTATGAGCCCTAAATAAGTTATTTAGAAGAAAACATTTCATATAAGTAATATCCTATTTAGATTCTTGATCAAAGAGATTATGTGTTGTGGAATAAGATGATTCACCTGGTAAAGGTTTTATGGAAAACCCATATCGTTGAAGAGGTGACATGGAAATATAAAAAATCTATGAGGGAAAGATATCTCCACCTATTAAATAAGTGACTAAAATTGGGAGGATTATAATTATAAAAGGGCAGAATAATTTAACAACTCTAGAAATGATAGAATAAATCTATTTCATGTTAATATTCATCATAAAAATATTATTTAATTTTTATATAAAAAAGAAAATAGTGTTGAACAAACCCATTTATTATAAGGTTTTATTTAAAAGATTAATTTCTAAATTTTAGAAATTTAATTTGAAAAAACAAATTAAATAATCAAATCAAAATTAACATAGGGTTATATTTTTTGGTTTTCTAGAAAAATATTGATTTTCAGTGAATAGTTAAAAAATACCGATTTTTAGGAAAATATATTTTTTCCCCTAAAATAAGAAATTTAAAAATATTAATATGTTTTTATTATTATTTAAATTATTATAATTATTATTTGGTTATATTTTATCCAATTAAATTATTTTTAATTAAATTTATATTTTATTTTAGTATAAGTTTGTTTTTTGGTTTAAAAATAGGATTTTTCTAAAAACTTTTTTAAAGTGCATAATTTTTCTAAATTTTAATTAAATAAAATAATCTAATATGAGGAATTTTTTAAATTAAATTTATATATTATATATAAATTAATATTAACTTATATTCATACAATGAATATTAATATTCATATAGTTAACATAAAATCATTTTTTCTCAAAAAATAAACTTCTTTAAAATCTTCTTTTCCATCATGTCTGGGGGTTTTATTTTAAATTAAATTTTTCCACTTCATTGAATTTAATTTGGAAAAATGGTTCTGTATTTTTATTCAGAATACCTAAAATTATCAAATAAGTTTAAATTAATTATTTACAATAATCAATGGTGAAATCAGTAAAAAATAATTACAATGATTAATGAAAAAATGGATTTATAATGGGTTAAAATAAATATATAAGGATTGAAATGAACTAATAACATTTATAAAACCTATTTAATATACAGAATTTTTAACTTATCATTTCTAACTCTCCATAATGGTCCATTTTGGATCCTCGTGACGTAACATCCTGACCTAAACCATTTGATATGAGTCAAAACACCAGCTGACCACATGTGTGCCTCCTCGTACGCAAGAGGCTGCTGACTAAGAGTGAGGGTATGATTCCATAAATTGGTATAATATACCCTCAGTAACATTACATATAATTGATAAAAAATATGATAAATAATCAAATTAAATATCTTGAAAGGTAAAGATGGCATATATGTCATACAAATAAAGAAACTCCCAATGTGGAAAGCATTACCATTGTAAATAAAAGAATGATAAATTGATGATAAAATGTAGGTCCCATCAGTGTATGTCCATGCCCACCTAAATCTCCACACTCCTCATCTCATCAATTCACCAAAAGTCCATTTCCCATCACCGAATCTCTCATGAAATCTACAAGCATATAGAATTTTTTTTAGTAGGGTGTGAGTGCAAGAATAAGTAGGACATCAGCAATTAATCCTTAACCTAATTTTCTAAAATAAAAAATATCATATTGTAGTAATGATAAATGATTAACAATCATAAACATAAAATCAAAAACTGAGTGGTCATATACTAACCAAGCCACTAAAATCCCCCATCAATACCTGCTTCGGCTCCGTACCGAAGATGTTCTGTATATCGATAAATATAGAAAAACATCGAAAAGTATATTAGTGAGTCACTTAAAATCCACAAGTAATAGAATAAAAAATCTACCTCAAATCCACAAGGCATATGTTAATACACTAAATCCAAAAGGTAAAGAGTATTTGTAACCTACCCATAATACACAAGGAATCGATTAATACTCAGAATCTATAAGGCCTCAAAGTGTTGATCATCTACTCAAAATTTAAGGTATCGAGTAGATTACAAGTCACATGGTTATCATGTTGTCTCTTCACCATCATCACACATCATGTGTTCACCCCACAAAGATTTATCATTCCATGATGGCCACCAATCAAGTAAACACATACCAATCCTCTAAAGGAAACCCTGACAAGTCATAGCATGATAACATCGATAACGCACATCATGATAAATATAGAATCATCATATATATCAACATTTCAATAAAACATCACCATTGAATAAAGATATCACATCAACCTCATAGAATCAAATCATACCACATTATGAGCTACAAAGATATAGAAAATTATAATAAATATTGTAGCACGACAATATATGTGATCAACATCGAACATGAATAATAATAAATAAATTACACATGGATACAAGTGTTACATAAGGTTATCAGGGCTACACACACCCACACCTGATCATAATCTAGTATGACCACGAAATATGTCTACACATAAATCATATTAAGGCAACATCTATAACAAATCCCAAAAAAGTAAGTAACTTCCTACCTCAAATTTTCCATTATCAAGGGCATGGATAAAACATCATGGGTGGTTCAATACACCCCCTCATGGTTATATTTTCTTAATCATCGACATCTAAATGATCGAAACTATTCAAGGGTTCCAAGAACCAAAACCAATTATTTTATTTCATAAAGAAATAAAATATAACATATTATGTTACATTCTCTCTCTTAGACAATTTCCAAATTATCGTTTTATAATTATCTTCTTATAAATTCTCATAAATTTTCCTTTTATAATTATATTTTGATAATTTCTCATAAATTATCCTTTTATAATTATTTTGGGATAATTTCTCTAAAATTATACATTTATAATTATCTATCAAAAAAATTTCTTAAATTATCCTTTTATAATAATCTTTTGATAATTTCTCATAAATTATCTTTTTTATAATTATATTTTCATAATTTATATTAAATTATATTTTTATTTTTTATTTTTTTCAATAATTTCTGATACATTATAATTTTATAATTTTATTTTGATAATTTCTCAGAAATTATATTTTTATAATTATATTTTTGATAATTTTTCATAAATTATCCTTTTATACTTATATTTTGATAATTTTATTAAATTATCCTTTTATAATTATATTTTGAAGTTTTTTTCTTAAATTATCCTTTTATAATTATATTTTTATAATTTCTCATAAATTATTCTTTTATAATTATATTTTGATAATTTTTCTTAAATTGTCCTTTTATAATTATATTTTTATAATTTCACATAAATTATCATTTTATAATTATATTTCCATAATTTCTAAAAAATTATCCACTGAAAAATCCAAGCGATTATCCTATCATAATTTTTTTATTCCACAAATAATCCTTTGACCATTTTTTTTATTCCATAAATTATCCTTTTATAACATAACAATTATTTTTTGATAAATTCGATAATTTTTTCATGTGATAATTACCGTATAATTATCCTTAAATAAATTGAATAATATTGTCTTCCATAAACTCAACCAATTATTCTTTAATAATACATTTTAATTATCTCTTGATAATTATTCATTATTATCCTTTGATAATTCCTTGAAATTCTGTTTTTATAATTATAATAATTCAAAATTTGATAATTTTATTTAAAATTATCATTTGATATTCTGGTGTAATTATCCTTGATAATTTGATAAAATTAACATTCATTATTATATTAATTATCCTTTGATAAATTATACCTTATTACCATTGATAAAAAAAATTAAAAGAGTATACTTTGATAATTCAGTTTAAATTATCCATTTAAAATTAGAATAATCATATTTAAAAAACCTCACTTAATTCAAAATCAAATATATTATTTAGCTTCTTCACCTCGAGATGAACCCAACGGCATTGACAAAATGGCTATCCAAATTGTGTGGAAGGAGTTATCGAACATAGAAGTTTTAAAATTTAAAAAAAAGAATAAAATAAATAATTTAAAAGACAAAAAAACCTACCTTCAACCACATTCTAGGCACAACCGAGAAGAATATTGGTCATGATGATGGATGTATAAATAGATCAGATCAATCGAGATGCTTCACCAATGCATGAAAAAATGAATCCTAGGTTCGCTCGGACTCAATAGAAGAATCCGCAAGGAAGAACTGATTTATTTGGGTATCTTAAAACCCCAAAATGTATAAAACATTGTAAAAACCAAAAAACCCAATTTATTCCATTATTTTAATTGAATCTTTATGTCAAAGTCATTAATTTCACACATTTAATTCATTGTTGAAGTTTTTAGGTCAAAACAAACAGAAATCCATGTTTTTATTAAGCTTTCATCATGGAAAATGGTGGTGTGTGAGTTTTGGGAAGAAGATAAATAGTGAGATCCGATTATTAATAATTTAATTGATAATTTAATTATTTAACACAAATTAAATAACTTAATTTAATGCGGGACCTAATCAAATTCTCATTGCGCACAAAAGTTATGCCCTGTCTAGGGTAAACCCCATATTAAAAACCTAACGATGGTCTCAAATTTCTCAAACGATTCAATATTTTAAAGGTATTAATTATTTATTATTTAAAAAATTAAATAAAAATATATAAAAGTGGTTTTGTCATGTGTGATGTTGTAAAACACCGAATGTGCATAAAAGTTATACCCCACCTAGGGTAAACCCCACTTTACATACCAAAAGGTGGTCTCATGTTTCTCATACAATGCATCATTTGAGTGACATTAATTTATTTTTTAAAACTAAATATAATAAAAATATTAAATAACTTATCCTCATGAGATACCTGACCAAATGTCTGATGCTCAAAAATATTATACCAAACCTAGGATAAAAATCATATCTCCGACCTAATATTGGTCTCATATTTTTAATATGTCACTACATTTACGGGATATTCAATTATTTTTTATAAATCGTTCTCACGTAATATTATGTATTTTATATTATTATAACATCTACATCAAGGATTCAAGGGCCTCGGAATTTCACACTAACTCAACCCTTGACACTGAAAATATTTTATAGAATATTCCAATTTGTAAACTGTGATTTTACCCTTAATCAAATCATATAAAACATTTATTAAGTGATTTTTATTTAAAATTATATTTTTACATAAAAAACATACAAATTATCAACAAATAGGATTCATATTTTCTTTATAAATTGTACAGATTTCAATTATCCACCATTATCTACATCTCATCCCTAAGAAGTATCACAAGTAGTTTTCCTCGAACAACTCAGTCCATTGTGCTTAAACATTAGACTCATGCTCCAACATCTTTTCATGTATCCATCCATGAAACCACTGAATCCATACTAGTGGTACTATCTTTTCTCAGAATAACTTATTGATTTAATTTATGATCTGCACCGGATGATCCTCATAAGATGTGTGAGTCTTTATCCCATCATCCTCGCAATCAATAACACGCAAAGTTTTTGGTATGTACCTCTGAAATTGTGACACAGGGAACATGTCACGAAAACCTCAATAGAGAGAATGGAGGTCCATATTATATTCCACTACCCATATCTTCTTGTTGATATCAAAGTGTCCAAAAAAAAGGTTCTCTATTTCCCTACTTCCCTAGCCATCTATGCCCCAACCCTGGAGTCAGTTTCAAGAAAACATGATCTCCCATAGTAAACTAAAATGGTATCCTCCTACAGTCAGTATACAGTCTCAGTTATCTCTGAGTGCTAATAAATCTTTTTCATATTAGTTTCACTCTTTTAGAGGTCTCCTGAACAATATTGGGGCTAACAACTGCTACCTCACCCTCCTTATTTCATCACAACGATGAGCGACATACCCTCCCATGAGGAGCCTCATATGGTTCCGTATGAATAGAATCCTAATAACTATTATTTTATGTGAACTTCATTAGGGATAGGTGATCATCCCCTGATCCTACACATTCTAGCATGAAATATCCAAGCATATCCACTAATATGTGTATAGTCTTCACAGAATGTCTATCAGATTGAGGATGTTATGTTATGCTCAACCTCAACTGACTCCCAAGGGATTTTTTGAAATCTATTCAAAAAGTGAGATGTAAAAAATGCATATCTATGTAAAAAATTCTCAAAAAAACTCCATGAACTCAAATGATCTCTTGGAAATATATAATTTCTATCTCTTTCACTGAGTGAGTCTCTCTTAACCATAAAAATTCAGTAGGCTTCATTAACTGATCAAAAATCACACAGACTATTCCATGACTCCTCGGGATCATGGGTAAACCTAACACAAATCCCATCAGGAAATCCTCCCACTTCCACATAGGTATTGAGAGTGACTGTAATAAATCATCAGGGCACTGATGCTCAACCATTACCATCTGATGGGTAAGGTATCGAGAGACAAAACCAGCAAAGTATCTCTTCATCCCTGGCCACCAGAACTACCTCCTGAAATCATGACACATCTTGGTTGCACCAGGATGTACTAACCATATATAGGTATGGTAATATATCATAATATAATATTTTATAGAAGCATGTAATACAAATCTTACATGTACCAAGATCACATAATTATTATGCATTGACCATTCAGGCATTGATTCATCACTAGATAGTTGTTCCCTCATTATAGCACACTTTGATTCTGACTTTTGTTCAGCTTTTACTTAGTCCAAAAATGAGGATGTAACTACCATGGGAGAAAATTTCATATAACCCTGGTCCTCTGAGGCATCCATCCTCCAATCATCCAATAAGCTCATCAAGTTCCACTGCCCCTATGAGGACCTCTCACCAAGTTCCTACTCATCTTGTGTCTTGTGGATTAGGGAATCTGTTATGAAATTTCCCTTCCCCTGTGAATATGTCATCTAAAATTGGAACATATTTAGATACTCAATCCATTTCCTCTATCTCAAGTCTAATTCCCCATGTGTGAAGAAACATTGAAGGCTATTGTGGTCTTTATAAACAACAAATCTCTCACAAAATAGAAAGTTTCACTAACACTCAGATCATGGACCACAAATTCCACTCCAATTCATTTATAATCTAGTTCCTCTCATGGGGTCGTAGCTAATGAGACTCATAGTATAATACCTTATATATTTACATCAAAATTTCTCTCGTACCAACTCCTGATGCATAACAGCACACTAGTCCTTGAATGGCCCGAAGGCCTTCATTTTTATTTATTTTGATAACCCCCCTTTCAAGGGATGAGGGGGAACCCTTACAAGTCCCGTAGTCTCAGATATTACAAGGCTCGTAGGCTTAGGATATTACATGACCTGAATGTCATAGGGAATTCAACCAGACTATCTACAAGGAACTGCCCCTCCCCAGCATCTGCGTCATGATAGTAGCTCTCCACCTTTGCATGGTCGTCTGGCTAGGCTTCCCGTGCAAGCACATGCTGGTACCGATGGCATATCCATACCCTTTCATTCTGACAATCCATTTGGTTCTTCTCTAGTGAGTGCACCTACTCGGAATCCTCATCTGGGGCTTCTCCTTTTGTGTAGTGTGTTTGGGGAAACTGAATGTGGCCCAAAGGCCTTGAGGTGGCCCAAGGGCCTTAAAGGTGGCCTGAAAGCCCTACTGACCTGAATGCCTAGGTGGCCCGAAAGCCTTAAGGACTCCAAGCCTAAACCGGTGGCCCAAGGTGAATAGTTCCAACTACTACTGTACCGAACAGTACCTGCTATAGTAACTGCTACAGTTCCTGATACAGTACCTGCACAGTGTATAGTTCTACTACAGTACCTATACAGTGTACAGTTCTGCTAGAGTACCGCACAATGTACAGTACTGATGTAGTACTGCTACAGTACCCGGAAATATGCCTCTACCTGGTTTTGAACCTGGTTCATGTGGATGCACATATGGATACCTCACCAACTGGGTTGAGGCTCATGTGTTCATAACAGCACACTACATAACCAATCCCAGACATAGGGAGTGTTAGTACTAGAAAATTAATCAACATTCTATTTAGCTCAAAGAAAAAGTCTTCACACTGGTTTGACCACCAGAACTTCATGACATCCTTTTTAAGTGTTTTCATGGGTGCTGATAGTTGGGATAAGTCCTCGATAAACCATCAGTAATATCCTACTAAATTCATAAAGATCATAATCTCAAACACATTCTAAGGATGTGTCTAGGAAATGATTGACTCAATTGTCTCTAGTTTTATAGATATAACATTCTCAAGCACCAAATTTTCTAATAATTTTACCTCCCGAATCCAAAATTCACACATCGATAGATTGGCATAAATATTGTGTTCTCAAAGCATACTTCAACTGTCTCTATGTTCCTAACAAATTTATCTAGTGTTGGTGAGTAGATGAGGATATCATCAATGAACAATACAACTAATTTTTCTAAGTATGGATAAAATATATCATTCATGGGGGCTAAGAACACTATTGATATGTTCATTATCTTGAATGACATCACATTGTACTCATACAGTCCAAATCTACTCCAAAACGACATCTTCAAAATATCCTCCTCTTTAACATGTAATTTAGGATAGCCTAGTCAAATATAAATCTTATAGAACCATTGGTCTCCTCATAGTTGATTGTAAATATCATTTATCCTAGGAAACAAATATTGGTTCTTCAATATTTTTAGGTTCTTCTTCTAGAAATCAACATATATCCTAATACTACCATTCTACTTCTTGGAAAACAAAATAGGTTCACTTGGTGGTAAAGTACTAGGTCTGATAGATATCATCCTCTCCGATTCGTTCAGTTGTACCTTGAGCTCCTTCATCTTGGTTAGAGCCATATGATATGGGGGTATCAAAATAGGTTAAGATACTTTAAAGATATCAATATATTCTTAACTAGTAAATATTATAGTGTCACTGCTAGTTTAAATATTCCCAAAAATACTTCCACCCATTCTTCTACATCCTCAGGTCATTTGGTGCTCTAGAAGAATGAAGAATGATGGAATTGATGTAAGGGCATATTAGAACATATTTCTTAACATCTATTACAATGGTAGGAATGAAGGAAAATTATTCTGATTGAAGAAGCCCAACTACCTATACCATAGAGAAGGTATGGGATAAATATCAACTTCATTATCTTATACATTTTGTGGTAATACAGAAATTTTTTCCCTTGTGTATGTATTTCAGCATTATTCCCAAGTATTTCTATAAAATATTTCAAGGAGAAATATTTTTTAATGTGAAGTAAACACTTTATAAAATAGAGAAAGTAATTAGTATAAAACCTAATTAGCCTATGGGGTCCCACAAGGTTTCTCTTAATCATTCCATGGGATCCAATAAGGTTTTTCTAGGAGTATACCCTTAACCTAATCTATAACCCTCCTAGAACCAACCCTTGTCTCCATGTCGGCATGTTAGTCAAAGTCATAATATATATATATATATATATATATAATAACACAACAACATGATTTTTTCATCAAATTAATGCCAATCAAGATATATCACACAACATGGAAACGCATATATATCACACAAAGAGAAACTATCCAAAAAAGATAGCACAAATCAGTGCATTTAATTAATATACTAATATTCATCACAACAACATGTAAATATATGAGATGTGAACCAACGTGCCAAGTAATGATTCATGAACATGCCTAAAATTCCATAAATCATATTTCAACATAATTTGCATCACCCAAGGTGATTTTAATCAACATTAACAACAAAACATAAGTTCCCCACTTTATGGAAACTTGGAGGTACACTCTACAGTGTTGTCCAAGAATTTTTATAGTTTATCTGCATGAATCCCAACCATCATATCTTCTATATATCTTGTTTTATCCTAATACAAAAAGAAAAACTATTCAGTGAATCCTGATCCTCTAATACCATTTTGTAACATCCCGACTTGAACCACAGGATCTGAGCCAGAATGCCATAGGACCTCATGTGCACTTCCTCCTATGAAATAGGTTTCTAAATAGAAAATATGGTATATACCCTTAGTATAATTTTATGTTATTTATAATAAAAAATTAAAATATAATAAATGATTATATTAAACAAGACGAAAGTTAAATAGGGCATATATTTCATATAAATAGAGAATCTCCCAATGTGGAAAACATAAATAGTGTAAATAAAAATGACGATTAAATCATGATAAACTGTATTTCCCACTGGTTTATTTCCTATCCCACCTCAAGTTCCATGCTTTTCAACTAAATAATCCTCCATAAGGCTATTACCCTATGCCAAATCTCATATGAAATCTACATGAGCACTGAAATGCCAGAGTAGGGTGTGATAACAAGACTCAGTAGGACACAACTAGTGCATCCATAACCTGATGTTCCCAAATATAAAAGTGTATTTCATAATTATTATAAATTTGCAATAAGAATAAACAAATAAAACCAACACCAAGTGGTCATGTGCTAACCAAGCTTCCACAAACTCTCGGTCGTACCTAATTTGGCTCTATGATAGAAATGTATTGTCTGTCGATAAGTATCCAAATCTATCCACACGGCTATTGGTGAGTCACCCAGAATCCAAAAGGCATCAAGTGAAAATAACCTACCCATAATCCATAATGAATCATTTAATACTCAAAATCCATAAGTCATCGAGCATCTTTAACCTACCCAGAATCCACAGGGCATCGAGTAAAAATGGAAATCAACAAGGTATCAAGTTTTGACCATGTACTAAGAATCCACAAGGCATCGAGTAGATCTCAGGTTAAGATGTTATGATTCTGTGTTTTCGACATCGCCATACATCATATATTCACCCCACAATGAGTAACCATACCATGATGGCCACCTATCAAGTATACATATACCAATCCTCCAAAGAAAAACATGACAAGTCATAGCATGATAACAACCATAGAACCCATCATGAGAAATATATCATCATAAAATACATAAACATGTGAATCAAACCTCATCATGGAATCAATCTATTACATCAATCTCATGGAATCAAATCATACCATATCATGGGATACATGCACATAGAACATCATCATATGTAAGGTAGCACAATAATAAATGTGATCAACATCAAACATGTATAATAAGTGCTGACACTACTTTATAAAGTAACCAAAAAGATTATGAATAAGAACTCCATATATTTCAGATCACAAAGCAAGGTTCAATGATTACAAAGGAAAATCAACAATACTCCCAAAGAGATTCACGATGGAGTAGCTTCACACGCCTATGCGATGTATCTGTGCGGACTACCTACGTGGCCGACCTACGTGGCCGACCTATGCGGTAGCTCTCCACACCAGAAGATGTTTTTCCAACCTATGTGACCAACCTGTGCGGCGGAGCGGTGCGAAGAACCTCTGCGAGCAACATGTCTTCATCCAGGCCTCATCTGTGCATATAAATAGAGACCTTGGGCTCCCCATTTTTAAGCTGAAAAATGTTGAAAGACTCTCTGAATCTCCCATTGTGTAGATCTTCTCTTAGATCCCTCAAATTTCCTCAGGTAGCTCTCTAAACCACTAGAGAAGAGATAATTAAATGGGATAAGAATGTTTTGAAAGTATTTTTACAAATTTTACATAGGTTTGGTTCCCCTATGTAAAACATATTCTTTAGTCATTATTCAGATCTACAGGCATACTAGTGCATCAGATCTGCACCGCATACCTGCGTGGTCTACCTGTGTGGTACATCAACGCAGGGTACCTACACAGCAGACTTGCGTGAGGGACCTATGCGACCAACTCAAGTACCCTTTTTTTAAAGCCATTCATGGAAGGGTATATCCTTCGTTGGTTCACTTATCTAAAAGGGGTTAAGTTGAAGCCTCCATAAAAACCTCCTAACATGTCAAACATTTGGAAAAGTCACATCTGTGTGTCTCCTACTTGGGTTTGTATTTCCACAGTCATAGGTTTCCCACATTTTTTTCACAATGAGGTTAGGATTAATGGGGGGTTTTGGGTTTGTATATCCACATTTACATGTAAATTTCTCCCAGGAACAGTGTTGGGAAGTTCTTGGTTTGGAGGAGGGTTGGTTTCTAACCTCTCCCTTCACGAAGAGTTGACCCGGAACCTCATGTATTTGGTAGGGGAAGGTACAGTTCACACTTACTTTTTCGCACAAGAATAGGAGAAGTCTCGCTCCCCTACCAAGATCAATCAGAGGGCAGCCATCCTAGTATAATCCCCTCACCTTGACCCCTTCCTCCTTACATTGGACCTTTGTCCAATATAAATAGAACAGAGGGAAAAGCTCATCGCCTCGCCCTCTTCCACAGTCGATGCTTCCTCTTCCATCAGTGGAGGAGGAAAACTGTGAAGTGTTTTTGATGAATATTTCACATCCTCTTATTTCTCACACCGAGAATGACTCATGTGGGCTTAGAGATATGTGATGGATACAACATGTGCACAAACACTCACATAAGTAACTATGAGAACTCTGATTCCTATTCAAAATAGGATACATAGGAAGCCCTTTCAGGGCCCGATCTCACCAGATATCCTTCACAGGAATCCAACCCTAATTCTCCAAATTTGTGCTTCCTCCTTAGTAAATAATCCCCAAATTCAATCCTCAAATCATCAAGGAATCCTTTTTTAGAAATTAAGCCCAAACTCATTTCTCTCGGAGGACCATACTCTCTTATGAGAGTTATCGAACTACGTGGGCTTCGATTCACATCCATATGGGATACGTAGGAGGGCTCCTTGAGGTTCAAACCCTACACTTAAAATCAACCCTATTCTTCTTAGTCAATATTCCTAATAGGACCTGATCCTACATGGAAATCCATATCCTTTCCAAGTTCCTTGGGTCGTATCATCTTAATTCCCACACTAAGTTTCAACTAAGCATCTTCCGCTTAGAGGTCCTAATCACATGACCTTAAAATGTATGATGTTTCCCATTCAGTGGCACCGAACTATGAGGGTTCTGATTCATTTCATAATGATACGTAGGTATCCTATCTTATGGAAATGATCCCAAAATCAAACTAAAACTTTCGTCTTCCTAGATGACAATAAAATTCTGGAGTGCCCTGCTGAGTGGATTAAAAACCAGTATCATCACAATTATGATTAAAGGAATATTTGTGAAGTATATTAAAGGATACCATTGATGTAAAACCTCAAATACATACGGATATTTCCATTAATTAATAACCTTGAATTCATACTGATGATTCTAAAATTTTACACATGTTAATAAATGGTTATAAATTCCAAGGGATACTTATGATATTCATGGCGAATTTATAAGGATTCATTAAAATACTTTAATTTTAAAAATATAGTCCTTAAGTAGACAATAATTTCCCCCAAAATGGTGTGATGAGTCCGACCTCCCATCCTCTAGACCAATGAAAGTTCTTAAGTATCATAAAGTTTAAACCTTAACGAACACCTACCTTTGGAAAGAAGCTCCTCTTTTGGAAAAGAACTGTTGGAAGTTTCTAGTTCCATGAATAAATCCAATGTAAATCGCCTGGAAACAGTTATTCTTAAAACTAAAACACATGTTTCGAGGAACTACGAAACAAAAATGGTGATCCTGACGTGAATCTTTAACCAAGTTAATAATGTTACCCACTTGTTAGGCCCCTATCAATTGATAAAGGAAGGCCAAACAAGGGGATTAATCACGCATGTATCCATCTTAAATTATGTCACTTTAATAGATCTTGTTATTGTTCTCAGTTTTCCATATAATTCCAATCAATCAAAATAATGGATTTCTCCAAGACTACATCGGTGAAATTCTCGACCACTGCTCAAACTAGATCTTCATCCACGGGAAGGATGTCATCACCAACACAACAACTTTAAAATTGGATATCTAATGTGTTGGTAAAGGAATATCATCAGCACGGTACAATCCTGACTTTGGAGGCTGCTCGACAGGTCCTCCAGGTCAACAAAATTTTTTGATCATCTGGCCAAAGAAGACCAATGATCAAGAAGAAAATGGTGCCAACCACCATCTCCAACTGTTTTAGGTTTTTATCCCCAGAATTCAACAATCAATCCCTTCCATAATACAAGTAGGTGTATCAAGAGGTCACTCAAGGCCTCATTTCAATAATTATGGTGTCCTTCATGAAGACTCCCACCAGTAATCCCCGACAGAATCATGCGATAATGTACCCCCAACATGATGGGGGTGTTGCCTCTGGACGTTCGACCAGGTCTCTCAAACCTAGAAATGCAAGATGAACCACTAGGGACAATGTTCAGTTAATAGGAAGCAGATTCTCACCTCCACCTCCACTGAAAAATCCCATCAATTTAACATGATGAAAAACAACAAGGGGGTACATACAGCCATACGTCCAAATTTTTTTGATCAGCAGGCTCATCTAACAGCAACACTCCCATCCCACCAGATAAACCCAGTGGAGTACCGTGAACAGGCACATACAACTATTTACAAGTTATCATCCAGTCAGCAGGCTCGTCTGAATGCATGTAAAGAGTTCCTCCAATCTAATGTGGTGGCAACTGATAAACAGAACCATACACCTGTCTACAATCACAAATTCTGTCAGGAATCTCGTCTACCAGTATTGAAGGAAGTATATCAACCGTACTTGATGAGAAATAGCCAGTAGGAACCTACACCTGACAATGTTCATCAAGCCTTCCAACATCCTCATTCCGTATCACCCAAATACGTCAGTAGGAAAGTTCCAATGAAAAATTTGGAGTATACTCAACTCTCTCCCCCTATACATGAGTACTGTAAATACCCATATATAGGAAATGGAGGAAAAGAGCAGGCATATACACCTACTCCCGATATAGAATGGACGTATATTCCCATTCTGTATGTTGAAGTCACCAAACACATCTTATCAATGGTGAAAGGGAAGATGTAAATCCCTACCCATATTCTAGAAGCATGCTAGGATATTTTAACTACTTCAAAAGTGTCAAGGGACCAGATATATAAATATGTCCCCACACAGGGGATGACACATCCGAAAGCAATCACGGAGTAGATACACACCTTTGTTCCAGTCCAGGAGGTTCATGGGGAATACTCCCCCATATCATACGGACAAAAAGATCAAGAACATATACCCTTTCCAATTGGAGGTAATTGGTCTATTTTGGTAATTAATCCAAGGCAGGCCCATATAACTACCCATGATAATAACTTTTCCAAACAATTGGCCCCAACTATGTAAAAGAGAACATCCAAGAATAAATCTCTCCAAGAATTGTTAGAAATTCAAGATCTAAGTCATGATGTGGCTCCTCCTAGTGCTGGGGTTCTTGAGGCCCTCAGACATTTATCTATTGCTGCTCAAGATCTTATCCTCTCATTAACAAATTATGGGAGTGGTAGTTGTAATTCTGAAGTTCCTCATCAAACACTTCATCATGAAGTCTTGGTTCATGAAAATTCGATCAATGAAGAGTGCCTATCTCTGGATGAGATCCACGGAAACCCTACATGTGTCTAGAAGACCAAGGACCAAGAAGATTTTTCCCTTCCTACAATTCATCATGGTGATCCTCCCCATGATGTAATTCACTACGAAAGTCCTCTTTGCGTTAGTATTTCACATTGTTGAGACAATTCCATAATTGACAATATAGTAATGAGAAAGCCCTCCTATCTAGAGGCACATGAAAACACAAGTCCAGTCATGTTTGATTCCTTGTCATTTATGGGTGAAACACTTTCTCAACAAGAAAACATCTTAAGGAAATGGTCATTCTCTGAACCTCCATTAGTTCATTTGTCTTCTAATACAGAGCATCCACTTGGGTCCGACCAAGTGGAGAAACCTCTAGTGAAAGATGACAAAGATGTGTTAAACATTAGGAAACAATTGGCTAATGGAGAAATACCAATCATGTTCTGGACTTTGGAAAATTCTCAGTATGATATTCCAAAATTTATGATTGAAGATTTCATTCATGACATTCGTCTCAACATATGGAAAACTCTTTGTCATTTTTAAACTAAAATATTACTATATGATGAATAGAAAAAACATATAAAGGTAATATAAGGGTTGAAGCACCAAATTTACTTGGCATATTACTCAATTTCCCAATATCCAAAGGTTGAAAAACAACAGAGAACCCTTCAGTGCACATGTCTCAATGCTATAAAGAGACAACACCAATTAATTTCTAATTCCCCATCTAAATTTCGTATCAGAGGATGGGGTTCATATGGAGAATTGCATTTCACTGCACTCCAAAATTAGAAAATTCCCCCAAAAGTGGTCTCATGCAGTGTTATAGCCCATGGTTGTCCACAATTAATAGGTTTTGTATGTAATAAAATGTACGCTCAAGAACATGTCTCAACCAGTTTTCATCAGAATCAGGCCCAAAGAAATGAAGTTGTTGAGTTAATTTTACATAAAGACTCAGAGAATATTGAACAGACATCCCGCTTAGAGGATTTTAGGTGTCGAAGGATGAAAATGTCTGAAATATCACAACAATGTTCTGAAAAAAAATGTTTTCAGTGATTATCGGATGATGCATCCAGCTAATGTATGAACCAAAATCCAAAAAATCAGAAGCGCAGTTGCATGAATTTCAGCCGTAGCAGTTCAAGAATCACCCCAGCTTTCCAGGATGGGGGCTCATTTAATTCAACCTTAAAATTCATTAAAAATATTTCAAATATTTGAATAATAAGAACAGGATCAGCCCCACCCTGTAGAACCAGGGGCTTTTTCACATCTGCAATCCCCTCCTCAAGGAAAGTCAATTTTTTTCCTGATTAGTGAAGAAGCCACAAAGAAAGCATACAACTGAACTATCCAGTGATTCCGTTTATGTTACTATCCACCAAATAGTTCCAAGTAATTCTTTATATAGGATAAGGGAGTCTCGTGAAAAACACAAACGGAGATGATCTAGCAATAACACTGACAGAATGTCATCAATGAATTTTTCATCAGTAAATGTTATTAACACCATTGCAGAAGATCCTCGAGAAAATAAGTTCAGTTTGGGGGAATCAAATAATAAAGTTCATGTCTATAATATGTTACACACTAAGGAAAATGAAGAAGGTTTGTGTACCCAAAATCAGAGGCTTACCCATAATTTAGGTATGCCTTCAAATAACAAACTCCCCCTCTCTAAAAGGAATCTAATAAGGGGAAAGGAAAAAAGTCAGATTGCATCTAAATTTTATGCTGGATAAGGTCAATAACTTTCACATGAAGATAGATTTTCACAAAAATAAGGGGAAATGGATTAGTTTAAAAGACTCAATATAGAGTTACTTCGAAACAACATTTATGATAGATATACTTCACAGGAAATTCCTCAACATGCAAATCCTGTAGGACCTCCTCAGCAAAAGGGATTTTTTGAAATTATAGAGGTGGATAATTAATTCCCTTCATTGGGTACACAATAAATGTAGGACTATATACATCATGATAGACCTATTCCCATGGGTTATCCAATGAAGATATCAACACCACCTTCAGTGGTCTTACCAGTCATTGCACCAGATCAAACTCCAGTTGCAATACCTGCATAGAATCCAACTCATTCGGATATTCTACAAATTCTTATGAACACAACTGAGGAATTAACGACTCAGTTGGAAGCTATGGAGGAACGACATGCGCCAGTTCATCCAGAAAATAGAGAATAACCTGAATGGGTGGATGCAATTCCTCTCCCACCATTTTTTGTGAATACCACATTTCCAATTTTTAATTGTTCGGGAGGTCCGGAACAACACTTAACACATTTTTTTTCTCATTGTGATCCTATGATGGGAACTTCTCAACAACAAGAGGCAGTTAAGCTTAGGTGTTTTCTGAAGTCATTACAAGGAAAATCTTTGTCTGGTATACAAGTTTGTAATCTCAATCAATTACTAGATGGGAAGTTCTTCGTCAGAAATTTCTTCTTCAATTTAGCTCAATGTTACCAAAGATTAATGTTTTTGATATTAACAATTGTAAACAAAGGGATAATGAAAGAGTTTCATATTTTAGTGCACGATTGAATGGAGTAACATATTCCTTAAGTCTAGAACTCCATCAAGAAGAGTTGATGCCAATTTGTGTGGAAAATCTATGTGATGAATTATGCAGGCCATTGATCCCTGTGAAATACACTGGATTTTTTCGAGACCTTACATAAATTGCTCAGCAGATATAAGACTCTATTATAGAAAATAAGGCTATAACTTGTGTAATTACATCAGCTATGGGAAGTAGGAGAGGAAAATAAGAATCTACTATAGTTACCCTCAAATAGGCACCTATACCTACTTCTACATCAAAACCATCATCATACCGAAGGGCTTCGCTTCCTGAGCATCAACAGCAACGAATACCTCATCAAGATGATTAAAGAGATCAAAGGTGGAAATAGGTTGAGGAATTAAATAATAATGTTTATTATTTCAAGAATGAGCAAGTTCCTAGAAACTTAATCTTAGCCTTAGAAAACAATTTGGTTCAGTTGCTAAGGCTGAAGAAGAAAAATAAAAATGGAGAGGAAGATCATCCGAATTATTTTACCTTTCATAACATATTGGGACATCCCATTAAAGAGTGATTTTTTTCAAGGACCTTTTCAAAAAAATGGTAGACTCTGGACAAGTGAAATTGAAAAGTTCATCAGCTCAAGAAGCATGTTTTACTACTACCAATCCAGATGAAGAGTGAGAAAGGAAAGAGGTTTAAAGTAAAAAAATGTCAAAAAAATGTGATGATTAGATGATCAGGGAAATGATCAACTAGACTCATGCTATTTTACAAACACAGTTGAAACAACCAATTATGTCTTCTACAACTCCTGCCACAGCAAAACCATCTTCATCAAAAGGACATTCCTCAATGTAGAATAGTGATCGTAAGGACCAAGAGCAGTCAGAATAAGACGAGCTCGTGTCAAGGCCAAAGTTGTCCTTGAGCCTGGAAGATTTTATTCCATCTATTTCAAAAGCATGGGCACCGCCCCGCCAAATGGTGAAACCAGAATTAACCTTCCAAGAAGAATCTTTGTCAGATGAATAATTGATCTTGAGCTCTGTTAATGTTATCTATTTAATAGATCCTTATGCCAATGGTGATTCTAATTATAGTGATCTAGAATTCCTTGTACCTAATTGTGGAACAAGAGGAAGGGGCCAAGTTCGAGGATACAGGGGAATACGTGGTAATTCCAAAAACCACAATTTTAATTATACCCCTACTTGAACCATATATGCAGTAGAAACTCATGGAAGATCCCTTTAGCACGCTCCACAGGAACAAAGAGTTTCTTCCATGAAAGACAAGTTTGGTTTTGACACAATTATTTTGGAGGAACGATTAGAAGCCACACCATATTCTTCTCAGCAAATGAATGGACCTAGTCAGTCTAGTTTACAAGGGCCAACAGTATTTCCAGCTTCTAATCCGACATAGGGTACATCCCTAACAGAAGCATCAAATTCCAAAGCACCTGAAAACCCACATCTCCATGGTGGGAAATGTAGACCTTTGGATCAAAAGTATGATGTCTTGAAATAGTTGTCCCAAGTACCGGCTAAATTTTCAATTCGGGATGCTTTGAATCTATCAAAAGATCTTCGAGAGGCACTCATTGAGGCTTTGTCAAGTCCTCAAGAGTTTGAAACCAACATTCTTACTATTGAGATTTGTCGTATAGATAATGATCCTACAAGAATGCCATGCAGTAATATCTTTTAATGATGAAGATGAAGATGATGTTGTATATGGGCATATTAGACCATTGTATTTTTTTGGCAAGGTCAGTGACAAAGATATCTGACAAGCCTTCATTGATAATGGCTTCAGAGTCAACCTCATTCTTGTTCATACACTTCTTCTATTGGGCCTGACTGAATCTGACTTATCTCCTTCAACATTAATGTTGCAAGGATATGACAAGAATGAACAAGAACCTCTGGGTGAGATTACACTCAGAACTCAGTTTAGAGATCTTGTGTCTAATTCAGATTTCAAGGTTGTTCATCAGGATACAACCTTTAATATTCTTCTTGGAAGGCCTTGGTTGCATCAACATGCATCCATACCTTTATCATACCACTAATGCCTGAAATACTGTTTCAATGGTCAAATATAAACATTGTATGGTGACAAGTCTCCGTTTAAAACATATGAATCTCAATTCATCGAGGCATAGTTTTATCACACAAAAGGAACGAATCCCCTGACAAAGGAGATAACCATAGTTAATGCTCCAAATGGACAAGAAAAGATCCCAACCAATCCATTAATACATTTGAGTACATATTATGTGTTACCCATCAATCAATTTGGAAGGGTAAAACCAAATCCAAAGAATTTTCCAATAGTTTCCATAAGGTCAATTGTGGAAACTAAGCCTGAAAACATGGGAGAAATTATTGACACACAAAGAAATGATGAAAGCTTGAATGGTTATGTTTTAATCTCATCTGATGAACTAAAACAATCCTATACTTCATCAATCAGAGTATAAGAAATTGTAGAAATTCAAGGGGAAGACAAAGATGATGATTCGCAATCCATCAATCCCTCCTTATTACCATAGGAAGACCATTCGTCCTCAGTAAGGTCAAATATGGTGGCCTCTTCTTTGGGATGTTCAAATACTAACTTCTCTTCTAACTCTGGGATTTTTTTCTTCATCATTTACTATGAAAATGGAAATAGAGGAGTTAATACAAAATGAAGAAGAATAAGAAGATCTTATGGCTGATCCTCCAGAATTTGAAGAAGGTGTCACTACCACCATGGATAAACTCAGAGAAATAAATTTGGGTATAGAAGAAGATCCACGCCCCAATCTAATTAGTGTGTCCATGACCTCTGAAGATAAAAGGTTTTATACTTCCTTTATAAAGAAACATTGAGATATATTTTCTTGGAATTATATAGAAATTCTAGCTCTTAATACAAATGTAGCCACCCATCATTTGGTCTTGCCATAAGAACATCGTGAATTCAAGAAAGTAGCAAGCAGAACACACCAACTCATGCCTCTAAAATAGAAGCTGAAGTTTATAAAATTATAAAATCTAACTTTGTAAAAGAAGTTCATTATTCTAAATGGATGGCCAATATTGTCCCAGTGAAAAAGAAGAATGGGAAAATTAGGGTCTGCATTGATTTTAGAGATCTAAATCGGCATTGTCCTAAAAATTATTTTCCAATACCGATTACAGAACTTCTAATTGATGAAACAATTGTTTATGAAGCTCTATTCTTCATGGATGGATATTCTAGGTATAATCAAATCCTAATAGACCTAGAGGAAAAAGAATATATAGCCTTTAGAGCTCCTCAAGGTGTGTTTTGTTATCGGGTAATTCCCTTTATCTTAAAGATTGAAGGTGCAATGTACAAGAGTTCTATTCACCATATCTTCAAACCCTTCTTAGGGAAATTTGTTGAATTTTATGTGGATGATTTGGTAGTCACATACAGAAAATGTTCCAATCAATTGGCTGATTTGGAAACCATATTCAATAAACTCCGGCAACACAGTTTGAAGATGAACCCCTTAAAATGTGCTTTCGGGGTATCCTTAGGAAAATTACTTATATTTGTTGTATTCCATTATGGTATTAATGTTGATCCTGAGAAAAATAATCAATCCTTAGTATGTTACCTCCTAAAAATTTGAATGAATTAAAAGGACTCCAAGGACACCTGGCCTATATTCGGCGCTTCATCACCAATTTGGCAGGCAAGTGTATTCCCTTCACTAGATTAATGAAGAATAGAGTTACCTACCAATGGACTGAATATTTCCAAGAAGTATTTAATACCCTCAATAAATATCTATTGAGTATACCGGTATTAATGTCACATGTTGAAGGAATACCAATTATTCTCTATGTGACATCTTATGAGCGATCACTAGGTGCCTTCCTCGCCCAAAAAGAATGATTATGGGAATGAAAAGAGCCTTTAATATCTCATTCAAACTATGCTTGATGCGGAAATTAGGTATTCAAGTATTGAGAAGTGCTACCTGGCATTAACCTTTGCAGTTCATAAATTGAGTCACTACCTAAAACATCATTAGGTCCAATTGGTGTCTCATAATAATCCTCTCAAATTTATCCTCAGTCGTTCTATGCTTACAGGGTGTCTGGTACGGTGGGCGGTTATTTTGTAATAGTTTGATATCTAGTTTGTGCCTCAAAAGGCAATAAAAGGCCAAGATCTTGCTGATTCACTTAATGAGCATCCATCTGTGGAAGATACATCATTTAATTCCAAAATTCTTGATGAAGAGGTCTTCTCTATTCAAGATAATTCCCAAAAATGGGAAATGTATTTTGATGGTGATTCCGGAAGTCCAACAGGGAAGAGACTGGAAAACCCTAAACTCAACAACGTTGGATTAGGAATTTTCCCTATTTCCCTAGAAAAGGTGGTATTGCCTTATTATTTCCAATCATCGGAAGGTGGTACCAACAACGAAGCAGAATATCAAGCTCTCATCGCAGGTTTGGAATTCACCCTCCCAATGCAAATGGATCATTTAAAGGTAAAAGAATATTCTGAATTGGTAATCAAACAAATCAATGGGGAATATTCTATCAGAAAATAAGATTTAATCCCTTTGTGTGATTATGTTAGAGAGTTAATGGATGAATTTCCCTCAGATTTGACATTGTCATATGTCCCGTGATCAAAAAATGCCCAAGAAGATGCACTACCTAATGGAGCTACAACCTTGGTAGATCCAAATCGGGATGACACAATTATCAGCATAACCCATCATCGTGTTGTCTTGCCTTTTGTTCAAACTAGAATGGAGGAAATTGTTGAAATGTTTACTATTTATGAACTATACGGTCATACCACGGGATGGAGAACATATGTCATGGAATATCTTCAAAATTGAGTACTTCCACCAGATAGGGCTGAGAAAGAACAGATCTGGTGATGAGAAGCCAATTTTACTCTTGTTATGATAGTCCAGACCACCAAAATACCCTTTACAAGTGAGGCTTTGATGGAAGTCTCCTTATATGTATTAATGGAGAAGTGACTATAGCTGTCATGAAAAAAGTACATTCAGGAGCATGAGGTTCCCATTAATATGGGAATAGACTCTCTGATCAGATCTGAAGGCTTGGATACTTTTGGCCTTCAATGATGTAGGATTGAACAGATTTCACTAAAAATGTCGTCCCTGACAAGTACATGCCAACTTCATTCATTAAATCCCAGATTTTCTACATACAGCTAAATACTCTTAGCCATTTTCAACATGGGGAATGGATTTAGTGGGACTTTATCCTCCAGCCGCGGCTAAGTAGATTAAGTATATTCTCACTACTACTGACTTCTTCTCTAAATGGTTTAAGTTAATACCTCTCAATAAAGTCTGGTCTAAAATCATTTTTAGTTTTTTCAAAACTAATATTATCACCAGATTTAGTGTTCCTCATACTATTTTGATGGAAAATGGCACCAATTTTTGTTCTGCTGAAGTAAAAAAGTTGTATTAGGAACATAATATCTAGTCCAACCATTCATCTCACTATCATGTTGTGGCCAATGGAAAGATATAGGCCTTTAATAAGACCCTATCGAATATACTCCAGAAGATGGTGGATAAAGATAAGAAATCATGGCCTGATAATCTTTTTAATGCTTTGTGGTCTTATCATACAACTACCCATACTGCTACCCAAGAAACTCCTTATTCATTGGTATTTGGAACCAAAGTATTGTTTCCAATTGAAATACAATTTCATTCACTTAGAGTTGCAATCTATGATCAGTTGTCTACAGATGAAAGATATCAGTAACCGTTTGATGAGTTGGAAATGTTCGTCGAAAAAGGATTCCATACATTGTATCATTTAGATGTATATCAGAACATAATAAAGCGAGATTTTAAAAAGAAAGTTCGCCTTCATTCATTCCTTCAAGGAGAATTGGTATTGGTCCTTAGGACTCCAATGATACTAGGGAAGAAACCTCCAAAACGTGAAATGAATTGGGGAGGACCTTATTCCATATATAAGGTCTATTCAAATGGTGCTTATGCTTTAATCTCAATGGATCGAGAGCTCATTACAACTCCAACCAATGAGAGATTCTTAAAGAAATACTTTATGTAATTATATATCTTCATCCTCACTATAAGACATAAAACTGCAGAGCCCCAATGTCCTAGTTTCAAGACATTAAACTTTATAATAACCATAAGTGTCCTTGTTTCATGACATTAAACTGTGTAACATCTTCATCCTTGTTGCATGACATTAAACTACATGACATCATTTATACAACTAATGTTTTCTACATAAGATGTTAGAAGCTTCCATAAAAATATATCATTGACTTCATCACTACTCCTTAGTAGTACACGAGTCCCTCTATTTCATATATCATAGAAAGATCTGCATAGAGACCATGTTTAAAGAACTACATACAGATAGATTCTCATTTTCAATGAGATGCGTAAAGACGCCTAAAATCTCCAATTTTAGGCCCAGCCACAATCACAAAATCATCTTATTTTCTTTTCTCCTCCTGTATATGAATCAGATATATACATAGTGTTTCATTAAGATATATGATTTGGTCCATATACCATTTTATGTCTTAAGATTTATCATTCTCTTAGAACGTATTGAAATCCCCCATTCCTCGTGGAAAACTCCATTAGCGTGAGGAATGATTGTTTAAAGAACTATGTACAGCTTGATTATCATCTATTTTTAGATATGTAGAGATGCCTAGATCTCTAATATTTATCCTAGCCATGATAAAAAAAGCACTTTATTTTTTTTATAAGAATCAAATCTGTATAGGAAATGTTTTAAGAGTTATGTATGACTTGATCCTTTCCCCAGAAATACATAGAGTGAAACTTGGGTGTTTTCCCTTAACCTAGTTACAATATGTCTTTTCCTTTCACATCAGTTCATTTTTGTCCTTATCACATGAGGTTAAACTACATGGAAATATAACACCCCATTCTTCATCTGTGTCACATTTTTATTATAAAAGAGTCATTTACTACTTCTTCTTTCTCACACCGAGAAAATCTCAAGTGAGCTTAGGAATTGGGTAAATGTTTTCTTTATATAATTAAGGTGTCTTAATTCCTTATGAAGGTGAAAATGTCCTCACTACATGACATAAAACTGCATATCACTGTATTAATTTAATGGAAACAAAGAAAGTATCCATTTTACATATGAGTCAGATCTATGTGAAGGACATAAAATTCATAGCCAATATTGGTTCAAATATTCCTCATATGCATTGGGCATAACACCCTTCCATATTTCACACTCTTATTCTTGAATATTTTCAGATTTTCATAATATTTCTTACAGTTCTTGCGGACAAGGTTTCCAATATATGAGACCTCTTTTTCCTGACTATGCAGTACGTGACCTTAGGCAGCATTGCATAATTTGCCTACATAACAGGCATGTTAGTAAAAAGATGCCACTATTTGGATATGCAGCATATGCCCTAGTTAGCCATGTATAATTTATCCCCCATAACGGGTTTGTCAATTAATGGTAACTTCATTATTGGTTATAGTATCTTTGTCCCCTTTAATCTTTGATGACAATATAAAAGAATCTTTATTTTAATACAGTCATCCAACTATACTTGTCCCATTATCTTTCTCATAATCTAAAAGTCTTCAAGACCATGGTTTACACATTTCCCTCATGATGTGTTCGATGCACTATGAAATAACCTTGAAATCACTTGTCCACATTTTATATATTGTTTCCATTTCGGGTCCTAGTTGTATGACCTAAAACTACAAACACCATATATTTTACATTTGGTTCAGACCTTTGTAAAAGTAATATTCCTCCGATTCTTTGGATATATTGATTGGAAATACCCTTTACATATTCTGATACCATTCTCCACAAACCAAAGTATTTTCTTTGGAAAATATGAATCTCCATAAATTTTCTTCGACTTTTAGCAATAGAACGTCAAACTTCTGAGAGCTCTTTTGCCTGACTAGGCAGTATGTGCCTTTAGGAGTCCTTGAGTAAGTTTCCTACATCACAGGCCTCTCAGTAAAAAGATGACACTATTTTGAAATGCAGCATATTCCCCAGTTATCCCTGCATAATACATCCCCCATAACGGGTTTGTCAAGTAAAGGTAATTTCGTTCTTAGAAAAGACTTCCTCTAATGCTTTTATCTCTTTTACCATATCATTCCTCAGTTCCATAAATTCCTAAATCACAGTCTATAGTTTTCCCTTCCATACCTGAATATGATATTATGTTTCCAAAAAAATTATCAAGAAATTGGGAAAGATTTCTCATACCTTTGGTTAGATCTAAAGACCTTAAATTAAAGTCACCCAACGTCCTCACTGCATGAATTAAAACTGCATAGTACAATTTTCCTCACTACATGAATTAAAACTACATATTACCATTGTCCTTACTGTATGATTTAAGACTGCATAGTACGATCATTTTATGATAAATTTTTAGTAATTTATCAAACACCAAATGTTTATAGAAATGTTTATCTTATTCATGATATATGTCGGTATAAAATAGATCTTTCATTCTTAAAATTAATTTCCTTGGAAAAACCAGCCATTATGGTCTTTGGTCACCCAAATTTTATTTCCTATATCTATCAACATCAAAACGTTAAATTCCAAACGTGCTCTTTTTCCTGACTATGTAGTACATTCGCTTAGGCAGCCTTGCATAAGTTTCCTACATAACAGGCCTGTCAGTCAACAGATGCCACTATTTGTCTATACAGTATATGCCCTAGATGGCCCAGCATAATACAGCCCCCATAACTGGTTTGACAAATAATGGTAAATTTTTTCCTTGAAAAGACACCCATTATGTTGATACAGTATTTAAATTTGGTATCCATAAAAAATCATGGCCCAAGATTCCCCTTGGAAATGTTTAAAGAATATTAAAGAAATTCATAACCACAATTTTTTGTTTGGGATTTAATTCAATGTTTACGGTCAAAGCTATTTCGACCCTAAATATTAGCCCTTTATAATCCAACATGTATGAATATAAACTGCCAACAACAAGAGACATGGTACTCACTATATTGAGAACAGACAAAGGGGACTCCGAACAAAAGTTGATTCCCAACTCACAAAACGTACACTTTTGTATGATTTAGGTAATATTGAGCAATAAAAATTCAAAAGATACAAAATTTGTGGGGTTATCAATGTAACCCTAGAAATAATAAAATTATGCTCATTAGGTCCATCGGCTTAATGAGAAAATTTTGAGCACTTCATTTTTATTATTTTAATAATGATTGTTTAATATAAAGTAATCATTATCATCATTTACTTTTCATATTGTAATCATGAAAATCCAGAATGAAGATTTATATGATTGAAAAAAAAATTTATTTCATTCATATGAAAATTGAGGGCCATCCAAAAAATGGAGCCTCTCTATCATGTTTTATAATGAACTCTCAACATGACTGTTCACTTGTTGGACAACTTCATAAGCCCTGTTAGATGCTTGTTGAAGTTCAGACAGTAGAAAAAATCCAACCTCTTCTGCCTGACTGAGTGATTCCTTTGCATTTAAGATGGCATTTATCCCCTCTAATTAAGTTTCTACTAGTTTCTGATTCAACTAATCAAGCTTTTTATGAACAGAATCTAGTTTTTTTTTGAAGAGATAACAACTCCTTCATGGGTTCTTTGATTTGTTGGCTGTTCTCGAGTGATTTCTTGTTATGATTTGCCTCTTCCTCAACTACTGCAGATTGAAAGCCCTCCATATTTCTGAGTCATTTAGCCTCATCAAAATCTTGTCATAGCTTATGATCCTACTCCCATTGGTGAATAGTCTCTTTCATGGAATCATAGACTGGCTGATAATTAAATCAGCAAAATCCCAATATGCAGAATAATGCTGGGAGTTTTGAAAAAATGGATAACAATTTGTCTAAAGTATTTTCAGCAATTATTCTCTAGATATGTCACCATTTCTTCTTACGTGCCATACCAAGAGAATATTGCATCTCTAAGTATAAATATGAGTCACTACCATGAGGTACAATATATTATGGAAATAGGTCTCTTAAAGAGTTGTCTTGTTCTACTTCTCTTGGGATAGTAGAAGCTTAACCTTTTGATCTTGGAGCTAATAACCCTAAATGACAAATTAATGTCATTTTTAGTTTCCAAAGGAGGAAACAAATATGATTCAGACAGCTGATTATATTTACCCAATAATAAGTCATCCACTTGATTGGATTCATCTTCTGTATTCTCAACTTTGGTGTTCTGAGCGGATGTTTCTTGAGAAGGGGAATTTCCTTGAATTTTCTCAGCCATTAAATTTGAAGGCTCTGGAACATCTCTCAATGAAAGATCCTCTGTAGGTATTTCTCTAACTTTAGCAGAATGATAAAGTGTAATACCCCATTCTTGAAGAGACTTTGCAACATTTTTTGCAGATAAATCTACCTGAGGTGAACATTGATGTAAAGAATCATGTTAAAGAACAAATTATGTATGGAAAATGCAAGAATAGGGACTTACACTCTTGAAATTCCTCATGAAAATACTCAAACCCCTTAATGGAACCTGGAATATCAATATTTGGATTAAGGGTGTCCATCATTTTAGTGTATATAGCCTGAAATGTTACAGCATCCTCACCATTTAAGGTATCCAAAAAATGTTGGTTGATGCCCAAATTGGCTCCACTTCCATTTTGTTCCATTGTCTCTTCAATTGGTATGACATCATCTGGTATTTCTTGGTTTGGTTCAAAATCATCATTTGTCTTAGATTGCCCGGGATCTTCATTCAATTATTCTGAAGAAATAGGAATATCAGTTTTTATTATTTCATAATCCATTGAAAAATTAAACTGAGGAATTTATTAAATCTTACTATGTCTTTCCTCTCTCCCAACAGATCCAGGAGCAGGTATAGCTGAATATTTTGATGATTTATCTACTAAAATTGTAGATTCATCAACATGAACTTGGGTTTCCCCTGGGGTTTCTTTTTCTTGTCTTGAAGAATTAGCTCTTAATCCCTTGAGAGAGGAAAGAGACATAGATCCTAAAAAATGATAATACTTGGTTACTAGAGTGTATTGAGTGAGTTATATTCCCTAATAACAGTATAAATACTTACTCCTTCGGTGAACACTTCAGATCAATCACATTTCTCTTTTTCATTTCTGTTCAAAATCTTAGGGAGTGATTGAAACACTCCTCTTTTTAGGAGTGGTTGAGGATTATATGTCTCCATTACCATAATCATGATTCTTGCTCCTAGATAATGTTCTGGAAACCTGGGAGGATCATTTTTTTCATCAATAGTAGATCCAACAGGACCATACTCAGGTGATTTGAGAATTGGTCTGGAACTTCCTTCTCTACATTCAAGTTACACAAATACATTTTTATAAAGATTAATGATGATAAATGGTAAATCAAAGTTGAGACAAAATAAAAATGGAAATACATTCTTAGTATTAACATAAATACCCCAGTACTCCTTAGAGTCAATAATTACCCCTTCGAAGACTTCTAAGTCTAGCATGTGAGATACTCATTTAAAGGCTGGGATTTTTTCATCACTTGCATATATAAAAGCCTCCAGATCCGTAATATACTTCTGTACTTCAGCCAGGTTATTATCCGGATTGAAATTGGAAGTTTCCTTGATATCACCAATATCTGGTATTCAAATGCCATGCTGGAGAAATTCCCAGGCATCCCTAAGATCACAGGTTACACTCTCCCAATTATAAATGGATAAAGGTCACACATAATTCAATCTTGGTTTGGTTGACTATGGAGGATATTCAACACCTTCTGATTGGAGAACTTCTTCAGGCCTCCTTTCTTTAGAATGTTCAACAGATGGAATAGGAATATCTGTTTGATGGTTGTGACTGGATCACCTTGGCATTGGATGTATTGATTCTCTAGCCCTGGTCTTCTTGGTATACCTCCTGCGAAGATGTTTTGAGGGATCTGAAACCTCTGAAACTTCTGTATCATCTCTGGTCTTGGATTTCTTACCACGATTTCCACGTGCAACAGTTGTTGTAGTCACCTGTCAATATATTCCTTTTTTCAAAGTCCCTTGAGGATATGTAGAACCCCAAGCTTTGGCATACCCAGCTTCCAATATGATTGATGCATCTAATAGAGTTAATTTAATAGACAATTTGGATACCTCTAAAATTGTTAGAATCCATAATTTTCGTGCTACCATTAGGTGCTTCTCATGGCTGACATATGTGTGTGGAAAAGTGCTTGATTGTTGAAGACATCTGTACTAACGAGAAATCCTATAAGAGATGTAATCCTTGTAGATAATTTCACCATCAATCCAAGTTGATAATACTCTATACCTGAATTCCATCATATAAGATCTCATCTCATAATTCTTTTCTTTACCATCATTAATAAATGTTCCAGTTGGTGGATTACCAAATGGAAATAAGTTGAATTCTCCTGAGATAGTCAATGCCTTTAGCACCACGTCGGGTCTTAATTCTAGAGGCTGAATACCAGAAACTTTCTGTAAAAATGGATTGAATCAGCCATTGGGAACTCTAACTGAATTCAATACTGAGTATGAAGAAAAATGTGATGTAATCCATCCCCACCACACTTGGAATAGCCCTGAAATTCCAAATGGATCCTTACCATTGTACGAATATAGTATGAGATGGTAAATTCTTTCTAATACATGGGTTCATAGACAAATATATCTTCCCTTCTACTAATTTAGCTACAATGAAAAAATTCCATGATCTTACACCACCTCCAGATTCACATACTGGAAGCAAATAAACGCTTAGCCACATAGAAAGGAAGGCAACTAAGCGTACTTTTCCATCAATATCCGGTTTGACTTTATAACCCCAGTGCTTATAATTTCCTCTTTCCAGTGTAGGCCAATATGTGCCTGAACTGCCTCAGTTATCTGCAGAAGGACAAATAGTAGGACGTCCACAGGTTAGACCTTCCTCTTTTTTTGGTTCTAAAAAGTCTTCCATCCACACTCTAGCATGGATATTTTTCATGTCCTTGGGTAAATTCTTCACTATCTAAAATAATTCATGGGCCAACGGTGGTGTTCTAGTAACATCACCCCATGTTGTAGAAGGAAGGAATAATTCATCATACATTTTCCCAAGAATGGTAATTCCAGCTATTTGGTAAACATCCCAGAGACTAATACCAAATTCACCATCCATCAAATAAAAGGAATTCGTTTGTGGACTCCATCAGCTCAGTAATTCAAGAATGAAATCATTTTTTTATATAAACATAAGTATTCCCCATCCAGAAAGCTTCATAGATATGAACATATCATTACTCGTTTCGGACTTCTGCGCAAGTCTGAGGTACCCAGAATGCCTACATCCACTCGGGTTTTACACCTCCTCCATAACAAAGGTCCCAATATTCTTTCCAACCATTAGATTGATCTCTTTGAGAAGCCAGAAAATAGGAATCATAACAATGCGGTCTTGGCTCTACAACATGATCCTTCATATCGAGAGTGCAACCACTATGATGAAGAATGCAACTAATAGGGATTGTTCCTTCTTGTATTGGAACCCCCTTGAACTAATATTCATGCAGTTAAAGTTGGTGTATTGAAGAAACCAATTATTTGGAAAGTACTTCTTAACCGATGGAACATGGATATCTTTCAAAAGCCTATGCCCTAACAAGGGTTAGGTGAGGATTTTGTGGATAATCACGCTGGTATGGAATAAAACCTTCCCAAAACCCCAGAAGAGTACATTAAATACTTTCATAATAGTCTAGTCTGATGATCTTTATAATTTCATTTTGGTGAGCCTTATCTTCTTCATTATGGGTCATCAAATGAGTCATTCTTTCCTGCAAAGAAATTACCAAACTTCCAGGTCAGAATTTTAAAGAGGAAATAATTAAATTGGCAAAGGAAACTTTTTGTGTAGGTCCTTAGACAAGGCATGTTGTGTAGGTCCTTCGATGAGGTCCGTCGTGTAGGTCCTTCACCAAAAATCGTAGTTCATCTCCATCGGTGAAGTCCTTTGTCGTACCTCCATCGTGTCAATAATTTTACCTTGAAGAAATTTTAAAGAAATTACACAAGAGCACAATGCGATGAAGCTAAGTGAATGAGCTACGCAATGAGAGACGCAAAAAAATTATGAGAATGCACAGGTGAAGAAATCATGAAGGTTGAGACCTATTTATCGGCAACTAAAGACCTATGCGTTAGGACTTCGTGCAACTGCTCTGCACCGTACCTCTGTGAAGCACCTGCACAGAAAACCGGCGATGTTCAGCAATCCATCCATAATCTTTTTTCCTGAACTTTTCGCCTCAGGATTCAACCCTATATGGATATTTTGAATCCAATCATGAGGGGGGGTTTTGTTGACACTACTTGAGAAAGTGACCAAAAAGATGATGAATAAGAACTCTGGATATTTCAGATCCCAAAGCAGGGTTCAATGAGTACAAAAAAATCAAAAATACTCCCAAAGAGCTTCGCGAAGGAGTAGCCTCACAGGACTAAGTGACGTATCTGTGTGGCCTACCTACGCGGCCGACATTCAAGGCCAACCTACATGGAAGATATCTTCACCAAGAGATGTTTTCCAACCTACGTGGCCGACCTGCGCAACGGAGTTGCGCGAAGAACTTATGAGAGCAACATGTTTTTGTCCAGGCCTCATCTCTGCCTATAAATAGAGCCCATGGGCTCCCCATTTGCAGACTGAAATAATTTGAAAGACTCTTTGATGCTCCCATTGCATAGATCTTTCACTTAGAACCCTCAAATTGTCTCAGGTAGCTCACTAAACCATTAGAGATTAGATAATTAAATGGGATAAGCATGTTTTCAAAGCCTTTTTAAAAATTTTACACAAGTATGGTTCTCCTGTGTAAAACATATTCTTCAGTCATCATTCAAATCTGCATGGCATACCTGCGCATCAGATCTATGTGGCATACCAATGTGGTCTACCTATGTGGTACATTAATGCGGGGTACCTATGTGGTAGACTTGCACGAGGTACATATGCGACCAACTCAAGTACCCTTTTTTGAAGCCATTCATGGCAATGTATCTCTTTCCATATTTATTTTATATGAAAGGGACTAAGTTGAAGCCTACACCAAAACCTCCTGACTTTTCAAACCTTTTGAAAAGGCACATCAGCGTGTCTCATATTTGGGTTTGTATTTCCACAGTCAGAGGTTTCCTACATTTTTTTCACAGTGGGGTTAGGATTTATGGTATGTTTGTGGGATTGTATATTCCCAGTCACATGGACCTTTCCCCCAAGAGTAGGGTTGTTATGTTCCCAGTTTGGAGGAGGGTTGGGTTCTGACCTCTTCATTTGTGAAGAGATGGCCTGAAACCTCAGGTCTCTGGAAGGGGAAGGTACAGTTGACACTTACTTTTCTGCACAATCATAAGAGAAGTCTCCCACCATTACCAAGATCAATAAAAGGGAAATCATCCTGGTATAATACCCTCACCTTAACTCCTTTCTCCTTACATTGGAACTTTGTCTAATGTAAATAGTATAGAGGAAAAATCTTGTTTCCCTTCCCTCTTCCACAGTCAATGCGCCTTCTTCCATCAGTGGAGGAGGAAAAGTTTGAAGTGTCTTTGTTGAATCTTTCACATCCTCTTCTTTCTCACACCTAGAATGACTCACATGGGATTAGATACATGATGGTTACAACATATGCACAAACACTCACTGAAGTAACTATTAGATCTCTGATTCCTGTTCAAAACAGGATACATAGGAAGCCCTTTCAAGGCCCGAGCTCACTGGATATCCTCCACATGAATCCAACCCTAATTCCCCCAATTTTTTCATCCTCTTTAGGAAATAATCCTCGAATTAAATCCTCAATTCATCAAGGCATCATTTTCAGGATGTAATCCCAAACTCATTTCTCTCAGAGGACTATACTCTCCTATGAGACTTATCCAACTATATGAGCTTTTATTCCCATCAATATGGGATACGTAGGAAGCCTCCTTGAGGTTCAAACCCAACACTTGAAATCAACCATGTTCTCCTTGGGCCATATTCCCAATAGGGTTTAGTCCTACTTGGAAATACATATGCTTTCCAAGTTCCTTGGGTTGTATCAGCTTAATTCACAAACTAAGTTTCAACTAACCATCTTCTGATTATAGGTCCTTATCACATGAACTTAAAAGGAATGATGTGTCCCATTTAGTGGAACCAAACTATGAGGGTTCCAATTCCTTTCACAAGGATACATAGGTAGACTATCTTATGGGAATTATTCCAGAATCAAACTAAAATGTTTATCTCCCTTGATGAAAATAAAATTCTAGAGTGCCCCACTGAGTGGATTAAAATCCAGTATCATCACAATGATGATTAAAGTAATATCTAAGCAGTATATTAAAGGATACCATTGATGGAAATCTTCTAATACATATGGATATTTCAATTAATGAAGACCCTTGAATGCATACTAATGATTCTAAAATTTTACACATGTTAATAAGTGAATATAAATTCCATGGTATACTTATGATATACTTGTTGAATTAATAATTATTCATGGAAATGCTTTAATTTTACAAAGTGAGTCCTGGAGTACACAATAATTTCCCCCAAAAGGGTGTGATGAGTCTGACCTCCCATCCTCTCGGCCAATTCAAGTTCTTAAGTATTGTAAAGTTCAAAACTTAAAAAACCCCTACCTTTGGAAAGTAGGTCCTCTTTTGGATAAAGAAATATTAGAAGTTTCTAGTTCCATGAATAAATCCAATGGAAACTGCCTAGAAATAGTGATTCTTAAAACTAGAACACATGTTTCAAGGAACTACGAAATAATAAGTAACAAATTACTCATTGATATAAGTGTCATATATGGTTCTCATAGAAACACACTCAAACATGACATAATAATCTAGCACGATCATCAAATATGTCTACTCATAAATCATATTAAGTAAAAATTTGTAACAAATACCTAAAGGTAAGTAACTTCCTACCAAAAATTCTTCATCATTAGAGGCATGGATAAACCGCCATGTGTGGTTTGATACACCCCATAATGGCTTTATTATTGTAGTTTTTGACACATCAATGCTCAAATTTTACCAATAGTTCCTAGAACCAAAACCAATTACTTTATTTCCTAAAGAAATAAAATATATCATGAATTATCCTTGATAATAATTTTTTAAAAATAATATCCTTTCATAATTTCATTTAAATTGTCCATTTAAAATGTAAAAAAAATAAGATTGAAAATACCTCATTGCCTTAAAAATAAAAGATATTATATAGATTCTACTCATTAAGATGAACCTAATGGAAATGAAGACATATAAATCCAATCAATATTGGATAAATTATTGAAGATAGAAGTTTTAGAAATTAAAAAAAAGAATAAAATAAATAATTTTGAAGGGAAAAACCCCCACATTCAACCACACTCTAGGTGCACCAAAAAAAACTGGTCACATTGCTGATTCTAGAAATAGCCTAGATCAATCGAGAGGCTTCACCAATACATGTAAAAAGGTATCCTAGCATCTCTCAGACTCATTGGAATAATAAAAAAAGAATAAATGATTGATTCGAGTATTTTAAAAACTCAAAATTTTTAAAACACTATAAAAACCAAAATTACCAATTTGTTTTAACATTTCATTTGAATCTTGATGGAATAGTCATCAATCTCACACATTAAATGTGTTGATGATTTTTTCAGCTCAAAACACATTGAAATCCATGTTTTTGGGAAGATTATGACATTGAAAATGGTGGTACATGAGATTTTGGTAGAATATATACAGTGAAATCTGATTTTTAATAATTAAATTGATAATGTAATTATTTAAATCAAATTAAATAACTTAATTTAATGGGTGACCTGATCAAATACTCATTGCACTAAAAAGTTATGACCTGTCTACAGTAAACCTTGTGTTTTGGACCTAACGGTGGTCTAAAATTTCTCATATGATGCACTATTTGATAGATATTGATTATTCATTATTTAAAAAATGGAATAACAAGGAATTAAATATAAAAAGGTTTATATCACGTCTGATGTTTCCAAACATCCGACACCCATAAGATTTATACCCCACCTAGGGTAAACCATACATTTATGACATAACAGTGGTCTCATATTTCTTATACAATGAATTTTTTGAGAGATATTAAATCATTTTTTAAAAAAACATATAATAAAAATACCAACTAAATTATCCTTGTTAGTGACTGGACCAAACGTCTCATGCTCACAAATGTTACACCCCACCAAGGGTAAAAATCATGTCTTGGACCTAGCAGTGGTCTTATATTTCTCATACAATGCACCATTTGGGGCATATTCAAATTTTTTGGATAAATCATGTGCATGTAATATAATACATTTAATATTTTTATTTCATATTCAATGAGAATTTGCAGGACTAGGAATCTCTCACTAACTCAGCGCTTTAATCTAAAAATATTCGATGGAATATTCCAATGTGTTAATTTGTCTTTTACCCTCACACAACTCCTTTAAAAAATTTATTAAGTTAATTTTATTGAAAATTATATTTTCAAATAAAAACACTTTTAAATTATCAAAAAAATAGAGTTTTTATTATCTTTATAAATTCAAGATATTATAAGTGACATGTGAAAACTGTGGGAAACCCTTTTCCTTTTAAAAAATTATAAGTGTTCCACTCACCTCACTTATAATAGACCACACTCTCTTCAATACACTTAACACCTTAAAATACCTTTCTCATCCAATAATTATCCCAATTTATTACTTAATTCCCTCCCCAATATCTATATCCCCAAGTTTAATTAGAAAGGCATCTTAATAAGCCTTGTGGTACTTACCTAAGGAGGTTTCCCTAAGAAGAGGTATTGTGCTTAATCAAGCATATTTATTTTATTTCTTCTTCCACCTCCTTAAAATAATAAAAAAATTATTAATATATAGTAACACTAGTATCTAACATATACTAAGATTTTGTTTTTTAATGGTATAACCTAAATCCATATTGTGTTCTATCAAATGGGATAGGAAATCATAATTCGTGTGTATGATGAACTATCACCTCATGAATCGATGTCATTCATTTTCCATCATTTCCTCCCACATCATGATATAATTTTAGATTAAAAATATATATATGATAATTATTAAAATATTTATACTTATGGAGTTAATATATCACATATTCCATCTTTATTTTCATTATGTGGGGGATATGATAATGTCTCTCATGTGTGTGGCAGACTACCACCTCACGAAGTGATGTGATTCATTCTTTACTAACGCTTTACATAGATGGTAATAAGGAAACATTTAATGAGTATATGTGATATAAATGAAATAATAATGATATTAATGACATATTAATCATGATTAAAAGTGAATATATCAATTTCTTTCTTATATTGAAAAATAATAACGCCGTTTGTGTACTTGTGGACCATTGCCTTCACGAAGTGATGTGATTCTTTTCTTCCTCACCACATTATAAGAATGAAATATATAATTTTATTTAATGAAATATTATGGTATATATTATATAATTATAGTTATTTAAATATAAAATATTACTTACCTTCTTTCCATAATTATCGTTAGAAGTGGAAATGTCACTCAGGTGTATGTAAGGTCTACCATCTCCATGATCGTAACGTTTTTTATTTTTCATAAACATCATTCATGATTGGTTTTAAAATTATAATTTATGTACAAATATTAAAATTATTTCATGATTATTATTTTTTATATTTTGAAATAATGACCTCTTTTACCATAGTCCACTAGATAAAGTCATTGTTGACATATAAGACGAATACCATCAAAATATTAGAAGTAAACATAATTAATTAAGTAATTTTGTATAAAACGGTAATAAGTTAAAAAACAGAATAAGAAAACACAAAAAAATTTCTCAAGAAAGTAAATAATTAACATATGTTTATTATTTAGGAATATAAAGAATGTGGGGGATAATTCAAACTCATGGTAAGAGACTTCATCTCAATTTCTTTTCATTGAGGCATATTTTTATTTTTTGCACCTATATTTTTCTATGAGATGTATATATTTCCCCTTTGACATGATACATAATGAATTCGTTCATTCTCATCAAAGTTAATAGTTTTTTAATTTTATTTTTTCATGTGTCTTACAATTTAAGTATTTTTTATTTGGTAAGGAGCTTTTTTTTTAAGAAATCCTCATTAAAATTTTTCTTTTTAACTCTCTTTTTCTCCATTTTCCATGTTTTTTAAATGATTTTATTATGGCAAATATATTTTTATAATAGATTTTTTTGTATTTATTTCATTTTTAAGAACAAAATTAATCTTTTAAACAATTTTTTACTTTATTTACAATTTGTAAAAGGAATTTTCTAATTTAACATATATGGTGACAACGCATTTTCCCACCAACATTACCATTATTTTAAGTATGGATTACTTTAAAATAATTATTTTTTCTTAAAGAAAACCCATCTTATTTTTTGGGTATTTTATTATTAAAAATTGTTTTTTAAAGGAAATATGTATTTTGGTATTGAAAATGTGTTTTTAAAAGAAAATGGTTTTTCGATATCTGAAAGAGTTTTCATTTGGGTTCTAATTTGTTCTTAAAAATGTTTTATAACAAAAATATTCAAGAATAATTTTTTTATTAATGATATGGTATTTTAGAATTATATGAATAACAGGTGAACCTAATATAGCTGATACATTATTTTTTTAGACCCATTATATCTCAAGGGTTATCCTGATATAGCTTATATAATGGTTTGATCCCCAATATATCACTTCAAAAATGGGTGAGTTTGATATATCTTATATAAAGGGGAATTCCCATTATAGCTCTATAATGTATTGGTTAATGTTATTTATCTTAATAGGTAAGGAGGGAGTTACCAAAGGGTGTCTCCTTTGGATTTTACATCGATCTAGATTCTTCTAACATGTGATTAAAATGGGTTATGAATGTGATGATCTATGTTACCAAAAAGGGTTTTTAATTGATTGTTATGAGTTTTCAAGGCTTACTTTGAGAAAACAAGTGTGTGTGTTTATCATGTGAAATTTTATTATTCCATATGCTCAAAGAAATATAAATATAAAGGTAAAAATTTTATGATATTTCATGTTTTTACTAGAATAACAATTTTCTTTCTTTTTATGCCCCTTACTGAGAATTTTGTGTTCATCCCGCATTTTAAATTTTTCACAGGGTTTAAGGATGATTAAGGTAAAGGAAGGAATCAAGTGGAAATTTTTTAATATTTTCCATTAAAATAAATCTCTATTTATGTTAACAAATATATATTTTAAGAAAAATGGATACTAATCTAAAGAGACCACTTTTCATTATATGGTTTTGTAATGTTTGAGTTATGATTTATTTATCTAAAACTCTAAACGTAAAAAATCCTCAAAGTAAAATAATGTGAATTATTTACTAAAGATCAATATTATGTTTTGTTTCAGTCTGGGTCCTTATGTATATTTCAACATGATTACATATTCCTTCACATTTCAAAACAATAGCCATTTCTTTTGTATCTTATCATCGTGACTTGGATATATTCTGAAGTCCACACATCACCATCAAATCTAGTGTGATGGTACCTATTTTTGTATGAAACACAAAAATTAACACTTATATAGATTTATTTTTACACCTATTCAAGACCAATTGAGGTGTGGTGTCTTCCTTTATGGTGCATTCAATCATTTAGCAATCCATATTATTCTTACAAACTCTAATTCTGATCTTACACGTGACAAGTTATGCTGTGATCACCTTATTCATAGTGAAATACTATATTATTTAAAAATTCATTTTTCATCCATAAAAACCATTACGATGTAGAATATTATCTTATGTCATATAATATCTAAAAATAATCATATGTGGCATAATATTACTCTTACATGACATCCATTATGATGGGAGGTACATCATCATGGAAGGAAATTATTTTCCATCACCAAAATTATACTATCCTCATCCAAATAACTCCATTCATGCCCATACTTCATCTAATATTTTATTATTAAAAAATATATATAACTTGCCTCATGAAATATTCTTATAATCTAGGTTTAATAGTATTCATACTTTAAATTCCATGTCTTTGATATAGATAACTATCATGGTGGGTCTTTAATAAAAAACGTTTCTATATATCCATTAGATTTGTTTTAATGCTTATCCGTAAGATATTTCATGATCATCCTCATACTCTAATTCAATATATTTCCAATTTAATGAATCCATCACTAATTTTAATTCCCACTTATGGTAACTATATCCATATTTTTTAAATCATCTCCAAGATCCATGTCTTCTAACATCAACCTTTATTTACTATTAACAAATCCAACACTTATTATCAAAAACATTGAACAAAGAAAGTCTTAGATACAGTAGTGTATCTATATTGTAAAGTATGTTTTTTCAACACAAAGTATAAGTTATATGATTACATTGTTCTACTGGATGGTGTAAATTTCATTCCGGTGAAGTGGTTGTGTTATAATGGTATAAATGAATTAATATTTTACATGACACGATTTTAGATGTTCAAGTAGTGAATCTAAAATAAGAAGGGATTTCAATCATAACATTTTTATTCATTATATAGTGGTGTAAAATTTAGAAGAAACTATATTTTAGGTTTTTAGAAGGAGTACAATATTTCATGGAGTAATAATACATTACATTATAGAGTTGAGTCAAGAAAATATTAGATGTATATTATTATATTTTAGGGATTTTATGTGGTCTAAATTGAAGTATGTTTACATGGATTTGGAAGAAAATTTTGGATGGATTTTTTCATCATAATCAAAGAAAAAATAAGATAAAAACTAATGAGACTTGAATATTATTTTATGATGGAAGATATGTATTTATATATAAAAAGGGGAAGAAAATCAACGATCATGGTGAGGTGTAATTTCAAAGAATTGTTGGAAAAATATAGAAGGTTGTATTCCAAGTTATGTCTTGGAAGTTAATGGAGATTCATCACACTAATAAAATAGTATAATATTACTAAATCATCATTGTTCTAATCCATCATTCATGCTTTATGGAATATCAAGGCATCCCTTGGAGTGTAGTGAGATTTATTTGTAAGTGACAGCAGTGAGTGCTCAATATTGCAAGGATTGTAAACCAGGATGGATAGTTTGGATGATCTAAATCACAAAAAAGTAGTTCACTTTGTGAAATAGGAACACTGGTAAATAATAATTGTATTATCCTTTGATACAACCTAGTTTGGGTGAACCAAGTAAAATTATATGATATTTATTTACATAATTTATCACTATTATATTTTAATGAGAGAAAAAATTAAAAAATTATCATGAAATAAGATTTTTTGAAAGGTTATTATTAATTGAAATATATTTTTTAACATCCATGACTTCTTTTAAAGTCATTTTTTATTTGAATTCAATTATTTATTGGTTTTGGGGGTTTCCATGCATTTTGGTGTAAATGGTGGGTTTTCAAAATATGGACCAAACTTTGAGCTTATTTCCTGATTTAAAAATAAATGTTGTTTCATTTATAAAACCTTATTTTTTCAACATTTTTCACACATTCCACTTCCCAATTTTTATCCCCCATTATATTAATATCAGCATATTCATTTGGACCACATACGAATACATAATAATTGTGGATTTAGGTTTTTTATTAAGGTATTAGGCATGTCCGTAAGCCTATTTCCTACTTTAAATTATTTATTAATTTGTCAATATCTCATTCATTTTTTACTGTTTTTCAATTATTCCACATCCCATCCAAATCCAAACACCTGAGGCTAACCCCCATTATTAGGTTTGACTTTTTGGAGCTTAACCCCCCCCCCTCATATTAAGGTGATCGTTTTTAATATTTTTTTCAAATAAACAATATTTTAAGAGGTAAAATGTTTCTTTAATAACTCCTTCAATTTTTACTCTTTTTCCCCCATTTCAATCCCCACATGACCTAATACTACTCCTTTAATCCTCCCTACAATTTTTGGTTACATGGAGATTTAGATTTAGGTGTATTCGGGGAGAGATCTTCAATATTTTGTTCAATTAAGTGTTTATCTCTCCATTTCCTTCCTTCTCATTAGGGTTTCGTCCCTCTTTCATGAAGCTCTAAAATTTCTAGAAGTTAGGTTTCATACCTAGGGTTTTATTTGATGTCTTTTTGGTCAAATATTGTGGTCTAGGACTCAATTCTACTTCCTTGTGGTGCGGTGGTGGTGCGTTTTATGTTTCGCACCATGTTTGGAGGGTTTCGACGTTTTCGGTAGGTGATTCCATGTGTAATCATTTCTTGATTAGTTATAATTCTTGATTTAATTATTTCTAATGTTACTTATATTCTTTTAATTTTGAGAAAACTATTTTTGATGGAGTTTATTGACCGGTTAATTATATAGTTATATTTTTACATTAAATTGGGTTTTTTCATGTGTAACTGTTGTGGTAATGTTTGAGTTCATTTTATAACATGTTAAATTGATTTATTAAATATTTTTTGGGCTTCCAGTTATACTTTGGTATGGTCTTGGTGTGACTTTGGGTTTAAAATAGGGTTTTTGAATGGGTTTTAGATGCTAAACCTTTTCATGCTTCTTGAAAGTGTTCTATAAAAAATCTAAATGGTATAATAAGTTTCACAAAGTGTGAAAAGAATGTTTATGTATGGATAGAGATGGTGTGTGTTCCTAAAATGATTTTTTGAAAGACAAATTGATCAGTTATGATTTCAAACGTTTTGGGAATGTTTTTTTATTTTTTGAGGTGATTTATTAAATTGTGATGTGGGTGTGAAGCATGTTTTTGTGCTGTTTCATGTGAGTATGATCATAAAATGAATTTGAAGGTGAAAAGTGTATTATTTGGAATGTTTGTGTGGGATGTTATGTTATGCGTATCATATTTGAAATTTTTTTTAAAATTTTTTTAAATTATTTTTTGAAGTTCTAAAGAAATGTGAAAAGTGTTGTGGTCTATTTTGGTGTGAGTATGATTTCAAAATTAATTTTAATAAAAAGTGGGGTTATGTGACTTGTGTGATATATATGTGGGATGTTTGGTGAATTTTTGATTTTGATGTGGTATTTTCATGTCAAAATTATATTTCATGTCTTGTTGAACTTGTTTCATCGCAAGAGGGGAACCCAGGTATCTAGATGGGTGGATGGGTACTAGTATGCTAGCGATCCCGTGGGGTTTGGCCTTAGTTTCACGTAGAAAGTTTGATGCATACAACACTAACTAAACTATTATGATGATAATGATGGGAGACCACTAGGTTATGGTTATTCTCCCGAATAGTGGCTCATGTTCATGATAAAAGATATTGTGATGGTTACTTTCACCGAGATACGAGGTACTTGGGACCCACAGTTAGCTAGTGCCTAGGGATTATTTCTTGTTGCTTATGCTCATTGGATGATTTATGTTTACCATTGGAATATGGTATTTTGTGATGGAAAATTCATTATCTTTTCTATTTTATTTAGAAGTGTTTATTCTTTAAATTACCCCACTTGAATATTGTTTTTACTTAAAGCTTCATCTTTTAGAAATTATAACTAGCATTTCTTATTTACAAAACATAAAAGCTTTTCGTCATTGAATGTTTATCACATGGAATCTCTTAGTGGTAGTATCCTAATGTTCTTTGTCTCACACCCTACATACACCCTTTGGTGTAAGTAGAATTGGTTATTTTTGTCACAGGTTTGGGTATAGATTTTGTGCCAATGGTTCGGGTTTTTAGCGATGCTTTGTGATGTAGTGTTTTTGTGATAGCTTGAGGGAGGTGCCGCTTTCCATGTGGAGGTTCTTAGGATATCCTTTTTGTATTTATTCCTTTTTAATGGTCTTTAAACATTGTTTTAAATTATTTAACTCAGTTCTGAAATTTTTTTAAATATGGTTTTGTTTGAAAAATACAGATTTATTTTATTGGATTGGTTTGTCATTGTATGTTTATAAACTCGGGTAAATCATTAAAAATTATCATTATATTATACCTAGGCACTTTTTAAATCCCATGGGGATGGGGAACTCTTTTAGGGCCTTGTCGCGGTCTGGGTTTGATGCCAGTTTTGATGGGGAACTGATTAGGTTCGTGACAAAATTGTATCAAAGGAGGTTCAGGTTATGTTCACTCATTGGGTCATGTTATTTGGGGAGGATTCGGGATAGTCTGAATCTAGTAATGTTGGGACTTGAAATTCCAGTTATGGGTAGTGTTCCTGGAAATCACACCTCATGAAAGGATTCATGTTTCTAGGGAAGTCATGTTTTATTTGAGTCCTTTGGTTTTCTTGGATTAATGAGGATTAGGGGAAATGAAAAGATAGTTGGGTTAATGGTCTCAGTGAGCTCACAGGTCTTGGAAATCCATATAGATATGGGAATATATCCCTAGAACACTCTCTGTGACGGTGGTGTGATTTGAATATGGACAATAACCATATGTCTAATTCACCCACCGAAACTAGTTTCTCCTCACATTGTCTTGTGTCTTTTAGTTTCGAAATCATGGAAGTTCAGTTTTAAAGAAAAAATAACATGGTTTTAAGAAGCATATTTTTTTGTAAAAGGATTTTCTAATAAAAAGGGGATGCATTGATTTGTTAAATGGTGGAACTAAATTTTCAGAATTGTTTTGAAATGGAAAATGGTGTGTTTACACCTCTTTTGAAAGCATTTAATTATGTTAAAGTTGGTTTTGAAGAAGTGTTTCCAATAGAGTTCTCTAAACTATTGAAAGGTGTTTTAATGGGATGGAATATTTTGGACGTCATGTGTGGTGTTTTGAAATGTATTTTCATTTGGTAACTATATATCAATTGAAAAGTTAATTGAAATTTCGGAACCTTCTTTTAAATAAGAAGAGATGAGTTTTCTAAAGAATGGGGGTTGATGAAAGGTAGTTTTCATAAAACTGGGAGTGTTTTGAAATGGGCTAAGATATTTTGAAATTAATGTGTATTACTTGAAATTGAGTTAATATTTGAATTATTAGGTTTTTCTGAAAAGTTTTGTTAGATGTAAATTGGTATTTTGATCTCTTGGTTAGCGGTCTTGAGAAAAATGATGTATTGGTTGACTATCTTGGTTTTGAAAAGTGGAAATAATATTTGTTTTAACCTTTGGTATTTCCATGAGAGACCACATTATTGGGGTTATATGGGATGATGGATGGTTGATGGCATGGATGGATGAGTTCTTGGATAGATATGAGGAGGGTTCGTAGTGTTTCATGGAAACATGAATGTGTGAGGCCCATGGGGTACCATTGGTGGATAGGCTAACCATTGAACTATTTATTTTCAAAGAGATGATTTTAAAAGAAAACATGATGTATTGATGACTGGTTTGGGATGGAGTTTCTTATGTGTTGTTTTTGTAAATTTTGTTGTTGTGGGATTTTTTGAGTCCAAGAACCCCTCTTATTTTAATGATGTTTTGTGTTTGTGTTTGGTTGGTAAGTTGGGTTGAAGGTCCGGTTAGTGGTCTCTTCTAATAAATGTTCGGGAAGACTTTTTGGTCGTTCCCTTAATCTGTTTGGTTATAGTTTGTGGAATTTTTTGACCAATGGACCAGCTTTGTTGGGTACTTGGGTTATATCTTTGGATAATTAATGCCTCCAGTAATAGTTAATGCATGACTAAAGTGCATCCCAAATTGTTTTTCCATTGAGAAATCCTCCAGTAGATAAACATAAGGAATTTCTTCTCAAGTTTTGGAGATTGAATATACCCCCTTTAACTTTCAATGTTTTCGCGATCCTCTGGTGGTGGGTGAGTTCTGATGGAAGGTTGAAAGAGAACTTGGTTTCTTAAGTTACCTGATTCGTCAAAGGTGGAAGTAGTCTAGGGTTTCTTTGTGGATGGTGTCTAAGAGGTCCTTTCGATCCTTCATAGTCTCTTCAAATCAGGGGTTCATGTTATACCACTAGTGTAGTAAATCTAGTTATGAAAGGTTGTTTTGGAAAATTTTTGGAATTGTGTGTGGTTTGTGGACTTGGAATACTGTCCCTTTCTATGTATTGTTTCTATCAGTCGTAAGGTTCATGTTCGGTGACACCTTGTGATGTCATGTGCTCGTTTGACTGCAAAAGTAAAGGTTGTGAAATCTTCTGAGAGACTCTATTTTTTGGAAGTGTTCCTCCCTTCAGAAAATCTTGACAACCTCTGTTTAGAGGAATGTGATCGCATATGTCCTTTCCTCTTTCCATTTTTCATCCGAAGAAACGAAGTGTGATGTGTGTGCATCTTCTAAACCGTTGTTTTAGTGAAATGTCGGGTTAGGGTAAAGTGAGTTTGGAATGTGTTATGTCTTGGTGAACCCATCTAGGATTAGGGAATATTTTTCATGTCACTGAAAGGGGTAGTTCTATTTAGGGGGTTTATAAAGCTTAACTGTGAGGCCGAAGATTCTTCAATAATTTGAGCTCCAACTATAGGTTCTGGAGTAAATATGGCATGTAGTCAGGGGAAATCCCTGGGTTGTTCAAAACCTTGTACAAATTCCAATCCTCGGTATGAAAGATGGGGATATTTTAAACCTCTAGTGTCATGATCTTTCTTCTGTTGTTATCGTTCGATGGAAATATGTGGAGGGCCTCGTGCCTATGTTATCACCTAATGTCATTCCTTCCCTCATTGGTTTACATTGAGTTTTTTGGGAAAGTTTTGAATTTTGGAAAGACAGGTTGATCACATAGTTAGTAGTAACCATTTACAAGAAAACCATGCAGGTAGAAGGATACACATGGTTAGCGCATGGTCTTCCCAAACTGTGTGGACTAACCATGCGGTTGTCCCAACTCATTAAATTTTGGGCTCTTTCTATGCCAGTCATGCTAGTTGGTTAAGATGGTCGGTTCTTTTGGTAGGGAGAACCATTATGATTTTTATGTAAGTTCTTTCTGAAAGGTATAATGGAAGTCTACCCCTTTTACCCGGGAGTTCATTCAGGCTCCCCATTGTAAGTGTCCTGATTCTTTCTGGTAAATTTTAAGTTGTCTATTATGGTGGGGAACCCATTTGTGTCTCCACATACTAGTAACTTATATTTGTCCATGTTCTTGGATTAGAAGTTGGTAGAATCTTTTGGATATATCTAACTACCAAGTTATTCATGGGGTAAAAGTTAGGATTGGAGAGTGGTCAGCAGTTTTGTTAAAGCAAGGTAAGTGTAACCTTGTTCATTGGTGTTGTTCATTTGGGTAAATTTCTTGAGTCTTGTTCAGATAGTGTTTAAGGATTTTTCTTTTGGGATGGAGTATGAATGTTATTGATTGTTTCAGGAAATTGGTGTATGTTTTTGTGTGAGATTATTCTTTCCTTAATTGATCATTGGAGGTGTTTTGGCCTTTGGGGGCGAATCTTGGAAAAGGAGTCCATTTCGGCATTTCAGTTGGGTCTAGTTTTTTCTTTTTGCCTTGCTATGGATTTTCGAGTGTAGAATATTTTATGATGGGGATAATTTTCATATACATAACTTATTTTAAATGAATTTTTCATTTTATTTCCATTATTTCTTTGTTTTGGGGGTTTCCCATGCATTTTGGTGGAAATGGTGGGTTTTCAAAATTTGGACCAAACCGTGAGCCCATTTCCAGATTTAAAAATAATTTTTATTTCTTTTATAACTTCTTAATTTTTCAATTTTTTACACCCATTACACTTCCCAATTGGCATACCCTGTTATATTTAAATCACAATATCTATTTGGACCACATAAGAATCCATAATCATTGTGGATTTGTGTTTTTTATTAAGGTATTGAGACTGCCCGTAAGCACATTTCCTACTTTAAATTATTTTTTTAATTTGTCAATATCTCATTCATTTTTTACTTTTCTTTGGTAATTCTACCTCCAAATTGAATAAAAAGTACCTAATACTCACCCCCATTATAGATTTTTCCTCTTTGTAGCTCCTATACCCTGCAGATTAGGGATATCTTTCTTAATCGTTCTCAAATTGGCCAGATTTGAAGAGGTAAAATGTTTCTTTCATAACTCATTAAATTTTCAAAATTTTCCCCTCATTTATGTCATGAAATTACCTACTATTACTCCTTATAGGATCCCTATTAGTTTTGGTTACTTGGAAATTCATATTTTGGTTGATTTGGGGCAATTTCATCAAGATTTTTTTCAAGTAAGTGTTTCTCTCTACATTTCCTTCCTTCTCCATAGGTTTTCCTCCCTCTTTCATGAAGTTCTAAAATTTTTAGGAGTTAGGGTCCATACCTAGGGTTTTATTTGGTGTATTTTTGCTCAAATATTTAGGTCTAGGTCTCAATTTCACTTCCTTGTGGTGTGGTGGTGATGCAGTCGATGTTTTCCACCAATACTTCAGGGTTTCGACACTATCGTTAGGTGATTCCCTGTGTAAGAATTTCTTTATGATTTAACATTATTGATTTAATAATTTTTAATTTTACTTATATGATGTTCATTGTGTGAAAACCATTTTTTATGGAGTTTGTTAAGGGGTTAATTTTATAGTTCCATTTTTGCTTTAAATTGGGTGTTTTCCATGTGTAACTCTTGTGGTAATGTTTGGGTTCATTTTATAACATGTGAATGTGATTTTTTAAATGTTTTTTGGGCTTCCAATAAAACTTTGGTAGGTTATTGGAGTTATTTTGTGTTTAAAAGTGGGTTTTTGAATGGGTTTTAGGTGAAAAACATTGTCATGCTTCTTGAAAGTGTTCTATGAAAATTCTAAATGGTTTAATGAGTTACTCAAAGTGTGAAAAGGATGTTTATGTAAAGTTTTGGTGAGTGTATGTTCCTAAAATGAGTTTCTGAAAGATAAAGTGGTCTGTTGTGATGTAAAATTTTTTTATAATGTTTTTTAAATTTTCAAGGTGATTTATTAAATTGTGATGTGGGTGAGAAGCATGTTTGTGGGACGTTTAATGTGAGATTGATGATAAAATGAATTTGAAGGTAAAAAGGGTATTAATTGGAATGTGTGTGTGGGATATTATGTGATGTCTATCATTTGGGAAATATTTTATAATAAATATTTAAAGTATTTTTTGAAGTGTTAAAGAGATGTGAAAAGTATTGTGGGCTATTTTGGTGTGAGTATGATTTCAAAATGAATTTGAATGAAAAGGGGGATTATGTTACTTGTGTGATATACATGTGGGTTTTTTGGTGAATGTGTGATTTATAAGTGGTATTTTCATGTGAAAATTATATTTAATGGCTAGTTGAGCTTGTCTGGCCATAAGAGGGAACCCGGGTATCTAGGTGGATGGATGTGTACTAGTGTGATAGTTATCCCGTTGGGTTTGGCATCAGTTTCACATAGCAAGTTTGATGCTGACAACACTAACTAAAATATGATGATGATGATGGGGTACCACTATGTTATGGGTATTCTCCCTACTAGTTGATCTTATGCATTATAACAGATAATTTCATGGTTGCATTCACCGAGATATGAGGTACATGGGACTAACAGTGAGCTAGTGCCTAGGGGTTACTTCCCGTTTCTTATGCTCATTGATTGATTTATGTTTATCATCAGCATACGGTATATTGGGATGTAAAATTAAGTATATTTGGTATTTTATTTAAAAAAAATTATTCTTTAAATTATCCCACTTTAAAACTGTTTTAATCTAAAGTTTCATCTTTTAGAAATTGGAACGAACCTTTCTTGTTTACAAAACATGCAAGATTTTTGACTTTGAATGTTTATCACATGGAATATATTAGAGGTTGCATCCTACTGGGATTTGGATCACACACTACTTACACCTTTGTGTGTAATTATATTTGGTTATTTTTTGTCACAGGTTTGGGTACAACTTTTGTGCCAATGGTTTTGGTTTTTAGTGGTCCTTTGTGATACAGTGTTGTAAAGATGGATTAAGGGAGGCGTCTCTTTCCATGTGGAGGTTCTTGGGATGTCCTTTTGGTTATATTTATTTTTAATGGTCTTTAAAAATTGTTTTAAATTATTTAATTTAGTTCTGAAATTTTGTAAAATATGGTTTTGTTTGAGAAATCCATATATTTTTTTATTGGATTTGTTTGTCATTTTAAGTTTATAAACTCGGGTAAATCGTTCCCAATTATCATTTTATGATACCCCATAACTTTTTATAACCCTTGGGGATCATGAATTCTCTTAAATCCTTTTCACCTATTGGGTTTGGTGTTGGTTTTGATGGACACTAGATTCGGTTCATGACGCATTTATTCTCCTCCCCTCAGAGGTTATCTTTGTTGGGTGGGACTAACAATTGCTATCAGGGAAAAGGGTTAAATTTGAAAAAGTATTATCTATTGGAATCTAGGTAATTGGATCAAAAATTTATTTTGATCTTTTATATAAAAAAATTAACTAAAATATAATTATATATAAATAATTTTCATAGTATTTCCATATATGTCTACACAACATTAAATACATAGAATTTCAAACTACATTTTGAGTAGAGAATTACCTAAAGGATATTGAAATGATATAGATCCATATTAAAATGGAATAAATGCATTAATATATATATTTTTGAACACAGTATACATCCAATTGGTATCACATAAATTATAACATGTTTTCTGGGAAAAATTTTTCAACATCTATAAAGGTGTTCGAAGGTTTGTAAAACCAAATTATAGGTTCTTTTTAATAGTTATAAGGATGGGAGGAGGCACCCAAATAAACTCATTTAATAATTATATGATTGGATGCACATGATTATGGTGTAAATGTAGAAACATAGAGAAAACATGATGATATAAGAACCATAAATAGGATTCGAAGGATATTTACATCACGATTCATTGTGTAGGTATCAGTGCTTGAGTACAAAGATCCAAATGAAGTAACATTGAATAGTCTTCATAGAAATATCATTTCTTATCAGATTATGAACATTGAAAATGATTATATTTATATTAATAAATACAAGAATGTATAATTCAAGGTGTAAATGATTCTCTCAATGGAGGAATATCATGAATAAAATGAAGTTGATGATGTCATGCATTCCATTTCATTATATTTGAAAAGGTGAAATGACAATTTAAAAGGAGGGATTATACTCAATTTATTTCTATGTGGAAAGGATAGACACATCACTATAAATTATGTTAATAAAATCCAAGACATTGGTGCAGATAAAGTTTGAATGAATAAATATTTAGAAAATGTAAAATAAAATTTTAAAAAAATATCTAACTTTCTTCCAAAAGAGTAAATTTATTTCATAATAAAATTTTAACTAATAATAGATGGAGGTTAAAGAAAGTAAGTTTTTAAAAGGACAAAATGGTTAAATACTTATGGTTATCATGGTAGACTATAACCAGAGGATAGAAATGGTGAATACAATAAAGATGAAAAAAATATTACACTTTAGAGTGGAGTTAGAATCTATACTCAAATAAATTCGTGTTTAGAGGACCAAAAAAATGAACCTGAAGATACCAATAGAACATTGTATTTATTTTAAATACATAATTATTTTATCATAATTATGAATATATCAGTTTATATTGGAAATATGTTAAGATAATAGTAAATAATTGTAATCATAAATGCAAAACTAAATTTTGGTTGTTTCTTAGAGATATCAAATAAAGATATTAAGAACAAAATATTTTAAATATGATGATTGTGGATATGTTCATCAGGAAATACAAGAAAAGTGTTGATTATTGAGAAGTGAATTTTTAACTAATAGATTTGAATATGTTTTGAAAAAATCTTTCTGGTTGGGATATTGAACAATTTAATACTGATATTGAGAAAGAAAATATATCCTAAAAATTGAGAAACCATCCAAATGTACATATCGTACAAGGATATTTAATTATGTGATCATGAAATTTATATGATGTTTTGGGATAATATAATTTAAATGATAATTCCTCAATATGAATTGAATAAGTTCTAGGATTTATTGAATAATTATCAATTTCTATGTGTGAATCTCAAAAATGGAAAAGACCCTTAACTACTTGCACTTCATAAGGCTTTGGAGGGACAACATAAGTATATTTTAATGTTTTTAGGATTTTATATATATTTCATAATAGTAACACAAAAGTTTTAGGACTTTGTTTTATGGAAGACTAGAAAATGAAAAAGTACTCATGTTCATAAGTCTTCGTAAAGCATTGATCTCATACGACTTAGTCCTGAGTTCTTAAAATTTTATTGGTAACCTTTTTGGATTTATAAATATGTTATAATACCTTAGATTAACTTCATAATACTTATAAGGATACTCATAAGACATTTTAAAAGTTAGAAAAATGGAAATGTCATGGTTTAAAATGGAATTCGTATGACTTTCAATGTCATACAAAAATCACACTATATGGAAAATATAAGATTTCAAAAAGTGAGAATTCTATAATTATGTATTCTAAATAAATTATTATTAATTTGGAAAAATAAATTGTACTGGTCATAATAGATTCAAATATCACATTTTTTATAATAATTTTTTATTAATATTGAGGAGTGATTTGATGAGTACCATGCCATGAGATACTATTTTATGTTTCAATGCATGCTTCCATGAACACATGGAATAATACTATAAAATTAAAAATTGATTATTTTATATATATTTAAAATAAATATATACTAAGTCTCTTGGAAATTTAAATGGATATTTTTTCTTGTATTTAAATTATTTTGAATGATATAATAAAATTAAGAATTTTTTGACCAATTTAAAGAAAATAATTATTTCACTATCAAGAATTATGATGTATCGTCGTAATTCAAATCTTAAAAATAATATTAAAAATATTAAAATAATATTTTTTGAAATATAAAATTATATAATAAGGACGAATAATGGAGGAAGACCCTTTGACACTATTTTATTTAGAATAAACTCTTTCCAACCAAAGAATAAAAATTGGGAATAACTGAGAAACCAAAGATGGGTTATTTTTGGAAAGGAGGAGATATGCAGTGCCCAATAATTCAAGAAGATGAGGAAGAATTATAAAATTGATGATATAAATAGAGTGAGAAAGACTATAATAACCAATCATGATTTTCATCTATTTATATTCATATATAAGTGATCATACACAAAATGTCTTATCTAAGAGGCTTGAGGTGGAAAATATACTTTAAGTGGTGATAAAACAGCCAAGAAAAAATGAGATCTATTAATTTTTGAGTTGGAAATTTTTTTTGGAAATGGGAAGCTATGTTTTTCAGTAGGACATTGGAATATGTGTATAGTGGGACTCTTTGGTGACATGATCTAGAAGATCCCTGGTGTAACCATTTGGGTTTATAGTGGAGAGATAGTGATAGGGGAATCTAACCAATCTTGAAAAGGAGAGGGTTCTCATATTGTGGTTGAACCTTTTAAAAATATAATGTCTCTAGGTTTTTTATTTTCCAATTTAATTTGGGTGAGTTTAATAAAAAATAAATAGTGCCTCTTTACTTTGATCAGACCCAAATTTTAAATATAAAGGATGAATTATAAAAAGTGTATTATTGATTCAACCCCTACCTCATCTTAATGGTACCCAACTAACTACGGATCAAGAAGTGGTATTTTATATAATCTTGGTTCCCTATAAAATATTTTATAATTTACTAAGTATGGAGAATTGAAATTATATAAACATAAAACGTGTTCTATATTTCAATGGAAAAACTATCACATCTGAAATATTAGGATATTTCCCCACCTCCTATCAATTATCCTAAAATTAATATATGTAGAAAAAGTGATATTTACACCCATTGTTAATGGTTAACCTATTACACTTTCTAAAAATATAAATATAGTGGTTTTTGGAAATCCAAAAAAAAATCCATTTTTTATGTCAATTTCAATAAATTTACTTTTAAAAGTCATGGAGAATGAAACTACTAAATAAATATAGGGAAAATTAGAAATCAGTTATAAAGGTAATATTAATGTAAAGTAATCTAACTTACATATTTAGAGGAGAATATTGTTGGATATTAAAATGAATTACAATGAGGAAATATATGACTATTTTATAATATTCAATGATGTATTCATTAATATTTAGGGATTTGGTATTAATTTGGATGAATATAATATTATTATAAAGATATTGAAAAAAATTACAGATATATTTGATCATAGAATTTCATTCTTAGAAGATACATGATAACTTTCACTGGATAAGATATAAAATATTTTCATATCTTGTGAAATAAGAAAGATCCTAGTTTTTAAGAATAATATAAATGATGAGATGGCCTATAAGGGTAGAACAAATATTAAAATAATATATGATGAATAAGTATAATAAATTGATTCTGGTGATGAATAATATGATGAATACTTCTATATAATTTTTATTTTTCTATCAATGAAGTTAAAATAGTGAGAGAGGAATGAAAAATTAAATCAACTGATGGGGTGATACAATTTTAATGGAATTTGAAATTTTTTCATAATTTCCTAAATTATAAGGCTTCCAAATCTAAATCTGATAAATAGAAAAATAAAACTCATAAATTTAAATGGGGTAAAATTAAAAATAATCGCTCTAGGAATAAGAGAATAAATTTGATGAGTGGGATGGAAAATGTTTTCCCCTCACCACGCAGCTGGTCAAAAGTTGAAACTAATTTTATGACACATGTTGAAAAGGGTATTGATACCTCAAGTAGTAATAAAGGGGAAGGAAAACCAACTAATCTTGATACATATTGACGAATGATTTAGAATCTTTTCTTGACAAGAAATGATAACTCACGAAGGATAATAGAATGTCTATTGAATAATTACTAAATTTTCTTAGGGAAAAGAGGAGTACATCAAGAAAAAATAATATTATAACGATGATGCCAAGAAATAGAAACAGATAGTATATAATAAAGAGAAAATGGTGAGAGATCTTGAGGAATAACTGGTTTTATAAGAAGAATAGTTTTTTGAGATAAAATAAATGTTCCTTAATGCTTAAAATAATTTGAAAAAGGTAATAGAATATTTCAAAAAGTCATTAGAGGTTTAATTTGAGACTTCTCAAGACAGTGAGAAGAAGAGTCCCAATAGAAAATTTAAATAGGTTCCCAATAAATTTTAAAGAAAACATCTTATCTCTAATAATATCAGTTTCAAAAGAAAATATGAACAAGTTTGGACCAAGAAGTCAAGTGATAGACACGCTTCCATATCAATGTAAGATATGATTATCCCATTAATACCACTTAACCCTTGAAAATTTTACACATAATTTTCAATAGGATAGGAGGAACAATTTTATGTATGGATTTATCATTAATATGGGAGACCAATGTTTTAAGGTTACTGCTGGAGTTTTGGGGTTTTTATATATGACTCCATCACTTCTTGGTTCAATATATCATTACTAGGAAAGAGTCTTGAACAAGGGGTGCTATTTTGAAAAAATGAGAATGGATTTTAAAATAAAGTAATATATAGACACAATTTTATGTAATATACAAATAAAAATAGGTATTAATTCACAGAAAAAATATAAGATAGGTGTGATCAAAAGGGTCATAGAGTAAAGGAATGCATGACTAGCTAACCTATATTGATTACCTATGATATGAAAGTAAATGCATTATATAATATAAAATATTTAAAGTCATTTTTTGTTGAGGATATCAATAAACCATGTGAATAACCTAAGAAATATAAGCATGAAAACAAGGGATGGTTAACTATTTATTCATATTAATTAGAAATGGATAGAAAACTATAGAACGAAAAATAAAATGTTAGTGATAAAGAAAAAAAAGTTATCTCATATGATGAGGTCACATTTTATGAGATATTTTCTAAAATAGATGACCTAAAAACTCGAGATAAAATATGAGGAAGGTGTAATCAATTTATTCATGGTATAAAATAATTGTATGAATATCCTACCAGCTTTATAATAATTAATGAAAATGATTATTCAAGCAGCAGGTAATACATTTTATTTAATGGATGATATTAATGATATAAATCCGTATAAGAAAATATTTTATAGGAAGAATATGACCTTGGAACCTATGAAGACTCATGAAAAGAAAGTAATCATAAATAATTCACCCCATGTTGATAATGAAAATCTTGTTGGATCTTGGATGAGATGTAACTCTCTTATTTGAAATTTTAATTTAGGAGTTAAGAGGTTCCTCCCTATTAATTTATTTCATTTATTATAATAACATTTGGGGACTTGAACGACGTGAATTAAGGTTGTGCTAGTGAGGATCATATATATAGTCATAGTATGAAGAGGAATCTGTCTTGGAATAATTAAATTTCAATGATTATGTGATAGTGGATTTTAGTCCTTGAGGGTGAGAAAGAAATGATAATCTACTAGCGAAGTGTTTTTTTCAAAAATATAGAATATGGAACACATATAATACATGGAATAAGAGGTATTAAATATAAATTTTATTATGTTCTTGATTGAATCACAACTGAGGTATGATAAGAGAGTGTTCATTAAGATAAAAAGGATGAGTTATCTATATTTTGTTAGATTTCATGTCCTAGAACCAACTAATTTATACTTTTATTACCTATATATTCATGGTTTTGAATGATAGTAAATATAGTATTAAATGAGGATTATTTTTCTATATAACATTTAATGTCATAATGTATTTAGAGTATATGCTCCGTCAAAAGGTCATAATGGTTCCCTTATATTATGAGATCCTTTAAGTGATAATATGATATTATTAAATACTTATTCTATGGTCAAATATCGTCATCTAAATAGACACATATGATACATGTTTTCAATGGTAGGAGGATCATAATACATTGAGACTTCTTCTCATGAAGTTTAAACTTGGTAATCTCCTGGAGAGATGGTAATGAGAATAGAATCACACATATAAAGTACACATGATTTATATGAAATTAGATATTCCTATTTGAATATGGGTTTATTTTTTCGTAGACTTTAGATTATTATTAAAACATATCATGAGTTATATAATTTGATATATTGAAAAAAAACAATGATAGAATATAATCAAGGAAAGGTAGGATATGTTGTGTGCATCATGAGTGATATAATATTAATACACAATTATATAAAGGATTTTTCCATTATGGGTTAATGGATGTAGATAACTATGGATCTTTTATTGGAATAGAGCTACTAGATTATGTCCATGTCCATGATGGTTTTGTCAGTGATATTATTTCATGAAATTCAAAAGAGAATATATCAAGAATATTGGTTGATAGAAATTTTGATGCAACCTGCATGATGATATATTAATAATAAAGGGATTATATGACATAGTACACATTCATGGGAGGTTATTTTTTACCAAATGTCCCAAAGGCCTTCTTTTTATTTGATTATAGATAATCCCCATTTTAAGGGTTGAAGGGGAACCCGTACAAGACCCGTAGGCCCAAGGCACAAGGCCAGACATGACCCGAAGGCCGAGAGGCATACCTATGCCCATACATGACCCATAAGCCCATCCCACTAGAACTGCCCCTCCTCAGCTTCTCAATCATTGATCACCTTTATCTCCCCACCTGCATTGCTGATTGGCTAGCATTTCCCTGTAAAAATATAAATAGTTCCTGGTCCCGATGGTGGTTTCCATACCCTCTCATTCTTCCAATCCGATTATCTCTGCTTTTGGTGACTTTTATTGTCACTCTGATCCTCTTTTGGGGACTTCTCTGTGTGAACTCAGCTACTTCATGGTCTTTAATGTCCTGAAGCCCCTGTGACCCGAAGGCCTTTGATGGCCCGAAGGCCCTTGAGACCTATAGGCCCAAACCGGTGGCCCGAAGGCCCAAATAATTTGAATAGTTTTGGCTAAAACAGTACCGAATAATAACTACTACAATACTGCTACAGTACCCTATAAATTCACCTCCACCTAGTTTTGAACATGGGTCTCTTTGATGTCAAGTATGAGTTACATTAATAGTATTTCTCTTTGTGTTCTTAGAAAGGTTTCTAGACCCTAATATTAATCTTTAGTTGAGTTAGCCTAATTCTATTAAAAATGTGTTTTAGAGTGTTGAACACTAACTATATCTAGAACCTTGGTTAAATTATATTCTAATGTAATATTATAATAAATATTATTCCCATATTCTAAGGAATTAATTTTTTTTAGGTTGTTTTGATCGCATTAAAATTATATTTGAATGAATAATATAGTGATATTTATTTATTTAAATAAATAATTATTATTCAAGGTTTGATAAATTAGGAGGATAGAAGATGGTACCCATTAAGGGTCTACTGGGAATGATATATTTATTATCATTTAAATACGAATTATTTTTTTACGAATTAATATTTATATTATTTGTGATACATCCAGCAATTAAGGAGTTATTATTATTATTTTTGTAATTATTATTATTATTATTATTTAATGTGGGTTATCTAAGGATTAAGAGATTGGATAAGGGCCTATATGAAATTAAAAAATATATAACCTAGAAATATAAAAATAGTTATAACATTTATTGGGTTATAATTTGAAGAAGTTGTTGTGCGTGAAAAATCAATTCTGGATAATTATATTAAACATGGAGAGAAATTTTTATAGAATAATCTCAATAATAGAGATTTTGAATCCTCCTCTCTATCATGACCTAAGAGAACTAGAAGAATCCTCTAATCCTTCATGGAATTATTTTTTTCATCAATATCCACTGGCACAAATAGTGAGGATCATTTTTACTCACACTTATTATTTTTACGATGAAGTTTTGAGGGTTTTGGTGAACATGTGGATATTGATATAGGGATTATATACTTGAAACCTTCAATTAAATGATAATAAAACAAGAATAGGTCACCTGATTTGATAATGATGAAATAATTACAAATTGGGGTAATTTTTATTTATATACATTTATTTTAAATTATTTGTGTAAGATATGATGTCATGGATTATGAGGTTTCTATCCATATAGTTCTAAAGATAAATCAGAAGAATATGATGAAAATATTTTTTGGGCATGGGGTCGACTACTTCTATTTGCCTCAAAACCTTCAAGTGGTATCATAGTGGTCACATTTAATTTTATAATTATTTATTAGTCATTGATCTATTTACATATTTGATATTATTTTTAATTTCAAGTTTAATCCGTTTTTAATCTAAAATTACTAATAAATAGTTTTTTCACCTTCATATGAACTTTAACTGGACAAGAACAGATGAAGAATAACTATAAATACCATTAGGAGGTGTCAGAGATTTTGTCAAAGTAACATGGATACACAATGTGTAATGTAAACGTACACACCATGTACCCATGTTCAATATTCCATGACACACTCGCATAAATCACAGACCATTATATGTGAAAATAGTAAATGATAGCATTATATATTTTTTATTTTCTAGGCAATATGGAATGTGGTTTAGTGAGTTACATAGAATTTAATTAGTCTACAATCTTTCTAACACACCTATTTTCAGCCCATGGGAAACATGAATGTTGTGTGGGAATTTTATGTGGTATATATTATTGCAATCCATCTGTTGACTGCCATCTGAGCTACACGGTCTAGAAGATATTTCACTGCCAAAATCTGGTGTACATGTCATGTATCTCAAGAATATTCACAAGGTGTACACACATATTCCATATGCATGTATCATTTACGATTGGAAAATGGAATGCCTAACATGTAGTAGGTTGTGAAGGCTATGTAACTCATTCACATTCACAAATAGTACAACTATATCTAGGATGTACATTGGATAAACTAATTACAATGGATAGAAATTAATTGTTGTATTAAACTAATTTTTCATGTGATAGAGTTATAAAGAATATTAAATAGTCAAATAATTTCCTATTAATTTTGGTACTTCATATCATGTTTGGTCATCTTAAACACTATGTGATTCATAGAAATTAATAATTTTTTACTCCATTTATATTAACACTTTTCATGTGTCATAAATACTATAAAGACTACATGGATTTACTTACAAAACTAAATTTCACGTAATATCATGACATAACATGTATGTTACATTTCATGCATGTACATAATACATGATAAGGACCATATAAGATGCTAGGAAATTTATATTGGTGCATTTCATGCTTCATCCAGTACACATCATTTACTTAATTAATTTTAAATTAAATTGTATTATTTAATATGTTTAATATTTTGGAATATGGGTATCTATAAAAAAATTTGGATGGAAAATTAAGTTAATTAAATGTATTAATTTTAAAGGTAATTAATTTATTAACTCAATAAATTTATCTTAATAAAAAATGAATATAAATGAATGCTATATAGTTTTTCAAATGTGTATTAATTTCAATAATGGATGATCATGAACATGACTGAACTATGTATGTGTTGAATTTATTTTAATTTAATTATTATTTCATGGGTTTTGTGGCAATTATTATTGAATTAAAATGATTATATTCATATATTTCTTACCTATTTATTATATAAGGAATTGTGTTTCCACAGTTTCTTTTATGTAACACTATACCCCCGGTTCCCCGCGCCTATGTGTGAGAATGAATATATAATTGATGGATCTCATAGGTGAGTGGAGTTTTTTCAATTTATAATTGTAGTGAAACTAAATAACATATCAATTAGAGTGTAAGTGGAATGGTGTAACACGAGCCAATTCTTAGATCAATGAGTTATTACCCTATGGTCAAGGGATAGTTTATCACTTTATTGATAAAATTTCTATTAGTAAAGCTCGTAATCATACCAAATATATTTATTTTATTTATATCATTTGTATGGTTAAGTATTTATTTTTATTAAAACATTTATCATGACCACATAAATAAATTAATTAAAAAAATTCAAGATAGAATAAAAATAAAGGAATTATGCATAAAAAAATTATTAAGACATTGTTAATCACTTACATAAAAACCCACATAACATTAACAAGCATGTAAAAGAATAAAGTTAATAATATTTATGCATAAATATTAAAATCCATTAAATAAAATATTTTTTAGATAAATCATTCCATTAATTTAGTTAAGATGAAACCATATTTCAAAGTAATTGTATGACCTTTGTGAGGGTTTATTCGATTATCATGGAGTTTTAACAAAAATTTTGGGTTTAGTTAACCCAGTTCAAATCAAGGGTTTATCATCTTTGTGAGTTTAGTAAAACTAGTAAGAATTGTTTGAGGAAATATGAGTCAATGATTTCAGTAATGGGTAGTCTACTCAATTTTTGAATGAGTTATGAGTTGATACATTTGTAATAACCACCTAGATAAATAATTTTTAATAAATTTTTAGGACCCCATCTAGGTTATGATAAGGGAAATATGAAATTTTTCCACTAAAATATCAATATGAAAATTTATTTTAAGTCCAATGTAAAGGGATATTGGGACTTGATAAAATATTGGGAGAATAATTAATAAAATTATCTTGTAACAATTATTTTGTAATAAAAATAAATTACATAAACCTAATTTTATTTTATTACAAAAAATTTAAAGTAATTAAACCATGATATTATCATTATGATCAATTATAGAATTTTATAATATACTCACTGAAAATAACTTTATAGAGTGGTACATATTCTTATTTATCATAGTAATCCAGAAGTGCAAGCCTTAAAAACTATAGCCCCCAGTTCCTCATATGATTTCTAAGGAGGCTTGTGAGGAAGATCTATCTATCAGCCTAAACATCATAGATAATTTCTTAAATTTATAGTGCCTCATATTATCATCCTTGTCCACTGATATCTAAATGTTTCATAAGGAAATGGGTGTGTATAACATGTTATATCACCTCTAAGATCTCAATTATATGAAGGGTATATAGGAGTGGTATGATATTTCATAGGAACTTTCCTACTGAAATATTGGATAAGGTTCTATAGATATACCTCATATAGTTAAGATGAGTAGATAAATTTTAAATTTTACATCTAGTGATTTAGGAACCTGGATGATTTTTTCATTAACCTCATGATTACCTCACTACCTCATAACATCTCTAGTTTTATTATAAATTATAATATGAACAATATTGATAAGTTTCCCCATAAAATATTCATTTTGATTCACCATGAAAATAATGACATGAGGTGTAAATACCCAAGATCATGTATGGTTAATAAAAGAAAAAATAAAGGTAAATGGCCCCATACTCACTCCATATCAATGGCTTCAAATCAACATCTTTCCTATAAGAGGGAAATATAGATAAAGGATATGGAATAAGGTACATATTGTTTTACAAGTGGAAATAAGTCCCACTGAAAGATGAACTAAACCATAATGAGGATTCATGGGGAATATTTATGTTCATTTCTTTATCAAGTGTAATTTTTAATATCTACAAGTAGGGTATTAGATATAGCTTTTGTTACTCAATTTTGTATCCAAATACAAGAACTATGTTTATTTTGGAAGGATACATAAGGAGAGATGGATTTTTAACTTCTAACTAATCAAGAATGGATTCCTTGGCTATAGGATAATTATTTTTTACATTGTCAATAGGAATGGTTCTAGTTTTGAAGATTTGTTATTACATTCCTAGTGTTACCATAAAAATTATATTTTTGTCAAGTTGAGACATGGATGTTTTTATATTCATTTTTTTGAATAAAATATACTAGTTTTAAAGATATATGATTTTTTGTGGTATGGAACTTCTAAATAATGGACTTCATTTACTAGATTATAACAACCAATTATTGGAAAATGATAATGTATCAAGTTCACCTGACACATATCACACCCAGTTGTGAAATCACTAAATTTTTCATGTAAATGAGAATAAATTTATATATATGTGTCATTTTTATGGTATGTAACATATAAAAAATGGACTTTATGTACTATATTATGACAAAGAAATATTGGAAAAAGATAATGAATAAATTTTTCATGACTCATATCACACCCAGTTGTGGAATTGCCGACTTGATCATGTAAATGAGAAGCACTTGACAATGCTCTATTAAGATGGGTATTTAAATTCCTTAAAAATAAAACCACATGATAGATTTTTCAATTTTTATAATTAATAATGATTAAACCACCTTTTGGTGGAAAGGCGGAAAGGTATACAATTTTTCTTGAATTGTTATACACAAATGTGTTCAGGCCTTTTTTGGATGAATTGGTTCCCTTTCACACCGCGATTCGTGATTCTCCTCTCAATTCCCTAATATACCTTGAGTCAATGTAATTTTATCAATTCACTAATTAAATTTGAGTTTAGATATTTATATTGGTTCCGATATATGAGCCTTCTATTCTTTATAATCCACAACCCGATAAAACTACCACCAATGTGATGAGAATAGGACCCCAATATACTGACGAGCATAAGTATAACTACCCTTCTTGTGTGAAGATATAGGGATGATGCTGATAATGATCCGTAGATGATACATATTGTATCCTTTTCTGGTTTCCATCAAATAGGATAACCAAAAAGGGACTCTAAAGAGTGAATCTCACACCAAAAATTTCTAGAAATCATTCATAAGGTAGTCCATTCTGTATTAATTTTACATACTCTCAAACATTCTTGGACATATGACCTTACAAGGAACTTCACTATTTCATGGATACTTGAATTTTAAATTCACCAATAAATTTATTTCCAAATGAACTTAAAAGGTACAGTGTGTCCTATTATGTGGAACCAAACTACAAGGGTTTGTATTCCCTTGATTGGGATATGTAGGAAGCCCCTTTATGGGGAATAATCTCAACATCATAACATTTACCACCTTCTAGGATAGTGATAAATTATAGAGTTCCTAGTTGTGTGGAATTAAACAATAACATAACTACTTAACATGATAAATATATAGAAACTCTTATATATACTGATTTTCACATTAACACATGGATTTGATTCGATCATTGGCATAGAGGTAAATAGCTTCACAATAGGGTTTAGGAAGGATTCATGAAAATATCATAAATCAATAAGAGAGTCAAAGAGTAAGAAAGAGTACCCCAAAAAATATGATGAGCCTAACCTCCCTCCATATAAACCAATGCATATTATTAAGGGTTGTTTTCCAAAAAACCTAGTTATCACGTACCTTTAGAAAGAAGGTCTTCAACAACGTTCACATCGAACCATCATGGATGAGGTTGCGCATCCAGAGTCCTTATCATAAAAAATAGGACATTGTCCTTAAGAGGGAGTAAATATTTTAATGTGATAGTGGGATAATTATTAGCTTTGATGAATTTGATTCTCAATATAAATAAAATTTTGAATATGAACAGGTTTCATAAGACCCTATGGTAGAGGTTGTTCTAGAAACATAACTACTACATAGGAGCACCAAAGGTGTTAGAGAACTGGAGAGATATGTTTTTCTAGTAACCAAGTATAGTGAAACATTATTGGTTGAAAAATATTAACATATTTCCTAAAATAAGGAAGTATCTTAGAATTTTTCGGATTTTATGAACCCATGAATGCTAATATGGATTCCATTTACCATAACCAAGTTTAGGTTTAGGATGATTTACCCGTAGACATAAATCCTATTATATGAAAATAGTTATTTAAGAATAAACTGGAAATGGATTTTAAATTTATTATCTATAAGTCTAGGATAGCAGATCAAGGATTTAAGAAACATAAATTCATAGAATATGATGAAAAAATTTCGTTAGTTTCCAAGCTAATATACATCAAGATTCAGCTGTCCATTACATCTTATCGTGATTATGAGATTAGGTAGATGAATGTCAAAACATATTACCTTAATTAAAACCTTATGGAATATTCCTATATAACACAACAAGAAGGGTTTGTGACTCCACTATATTCCTATAAGGTATAAAAGTTATATAGATTCATTTATCGATGAAAAATATTCTAGATCATGGAAAATTAACTTTGATGAATCTATAATGGAATTTTTTTTCATAAAGAATGAATTTCAGACTTGTTTATATAAGAAATTTCATGGGTGTGTAGTAATTTTGATAATAGTATATAGTAATGACATACTACTTATTATAAATGGGATAGTATCCTTATAGTTAGCTACAGCATGGATGAACAAGTTATTCTACAAGAAATACTTTGACAAAGTTTCTTATACTCTTGGGATTGAGATAATTTTTTTATAGATCTAAGAGTCTTCCAGGATTATGTTAGGGTACATGAAATAACTAAATACTTAAGTAATTCAGTATGGAATAATCCAATAAGGTATCCATTCCAGTGTCACATGTTATGCATATATCCAATAAATTGTGTCCTCAGACACAATAGGAGTGAGAAGATGAGTGGAATCCCACATGGTTATATGAAAGAATCTATCATATATTTACTCTTATATACCAATCTGGATGTTTCCTATTCCTTATTTGTGATAGGATGACATTAAATAGATCTATGCAAATAAAAACGGACTTCTATGAAGTGTATCCTTAAGTATATGGGGAATACTAAGGATATGTTCATGGTTTATGGAGGAGAAAAAGAGTTAGTCATTAAATCATATTCATATTCTAGGCTCATAGTAGATCAAAATGAAATAAAATAATAGTTAGGGTATTTGTTCACCCTTAATAGTGGGGTAATGAGTTGTAAGATCTCAATGTAGTGGTATCCAATTCTATAAGAGAGCCCCAGTATATTGAAATTTCTGATGAAGCTAAATAAGTAGTTTGATTACACAAATTCTTTTAGAATATTTATGTGTTACATTATACTAAATACCCTATAACATTATATTATGTTAATACTTATGTGGTGCATCTTTCCAAGGATCCAAGTCCACATCAATGGGTAAAGCATATACTCCATAAGTATCAACTCTTTAACAATTTTTCTCAATGGTGCGAGGTCATAGTAAGAATAGTTTCTGATGAGGAAATCATGGTGTAACAACTGACTAAATCATTATCTTAGAAAAATAATGAATATCACGTGAGATATAGTATACTAAAATTTATTTAACAGATATATCTAGTCCAAGTGGGAGTCTATTGGAGCTGGTTTCCTAGAACCAATTACTTTGTACTTTTGATTTCATGTATATTCATGGTCTGTAATATTAATATATAACTTATCATATAAGTATTTTTATCCATCATAACATTAAATGTGACAATTCTTTTAGAGTATATGTCACACTGAAAAGTCATTGTAGTTAATCACTATGATGAGAATCATGAAGTGGTGGGATGAAATTCTTAAATAATTATTCTATAGCCAAATGACATTATTTTATTATACAAAAATGATATAGGTTATCAAGTTGTAAGATACCGACCTTTTTTTTAGATGTATTGAGATATTTGATAGGTAGAATTGTGCCTTGTATTTAGTAATTTTCGTTTTGATTTTACCTCGGTGTATGTTTGTGTGAAAATAGATAATTTTGGAAGGAAGTTCACAAGTTCACAGTTGTAGCATGATTTACCAAAACCATGAACCCTAGCATAGAGAACCATGTGAACCCAGAAAGAGGTTATTTTCACGACTAGTGAACAGTTTATCAAAATATACACTCAAAAATAATAAATTATGCACCCCCCCCCAGAAGAGGTGCACAGTTAAGGAACATACTTTCCAAATCATGAACCTTTTCCCAGCAAACTGTGTGTGTTTCTAATTAATCATAAATTTTGTTTTTAAAATTCCATAACCCCCTATATTAACCCCTAATTGTCCCTAGTTCAACCCTAGACTCTCTTTTATGATTTTGGAGCCTCTCTAACTGATTCTTATCCTTCATAATCTCTGGTATATGTGACTCAAAGTCTGGATATAAGATCTACACCCCACCCGATAAGATGAACTAATCCCATGTGGTTCCTTCTTCTCTCCTATATCTCCCTCATCTTTGAGAGGGAAGATATCCTAGGTCTTTTTTGGTATAGATCAATTATTTTTAGATCTAGATATATAACTAAGTAATATTCATTGTTCAATTTGGAATTAGGTTTTTCGATCCAGATCTCATTCTACACCGTTGTTCCACTCAAATTGGGGATTTCTTATTGGAGGGAGTTCTTTGTCAATTTTGAGTTGGGTGGTTAATAATTCAAATACAAAAGTCTATATTTCAATTACATGTATTCAATTTTATATTTTCTATTCTATGTTTAGTAACTGAGTTCTTGAAAAAAATAACTAAATTGGTAAATTAATTAATTAAGGGAATTTTAAAATTGGGAATATTGGGTTTGTAAATTCCAGATAATTTATTATTTAATTAATTATAAGGGAATTGGGATTGTTGAATTTTTTATTAGTCATTTAATTAATTATGAGTGGATTGGTATTGTTGAATTTGATAATTAATTATTGAATTAATTGTGTAGTTATTGAGATTTTTGAACATTATTAATTAATTATTGAATTAATTAATGAGAACAGTTGGGATCATGAAATTGTGATTTGGAATAATTAGTTTTTGAATTAATTATTTTTATATTAAAGTTTTTGAATTGGAATAATTAATTTTATAACTATTTATTGTAGATTTTTGGGATTATGAAACTGATTGACATGATTAATTAATCATTTAATTAATTAATGGAATTGATGTGATGAATTAATTATTGAATTAATAAATTATTGAATTAATTAATTTTTGAATTAATTTATGGGATGATATGATAATGAAATATTGGAATTTGATTAATTAATTGTTGAATTAACTAATGTGATAATCTTGTGTGGGACATGTTATGCTACATCAAAGTCCCATAGTGTGATAAGAAATGATGAATGGTAAAAATGACATTCCCATGTGATAATTGTGTGTGGGATAGGGACTAATGCATAAAAATCCCATAGTGTGAATTAAAATGATGAATGGTAACAGTGGAAATCATATGTGATAATCGTGTGTGGGACATGGTCTGCTGCATCAAAATACCATAGTGTGAAATTATATAATTAATGGTAATAATGGAATTTCATTATATGATATTCCTTGGGGATAGTTCAGAATCCGATATGGGATGAAGTTGGTTTTGAGTGTTCAAGATTCCTCAAGAACCTGGGGGATTGTGTGGTTAAATACAGATTAATTTAATACATGTAAATTTTTTACTTTATTGTTGGTATTTATTCTTTATATAATTTCATACACTATTTTTAATGGATATTGTTTTAGACACCATTTTTGGTGACCTAATATGGTTTACTCACACCCTACTCAGGTTTCCTGATCAGTACCCAAATAGATTTTATATTTGCAAGACAAGATAAGGGAAAAGGATCTATGTTAGATAACTGATTTGGGAAAGAGAATGGTTGAGGGAACCAGATGTGGTTTGGGACCCACTTGGTATTTTTCAGTGTCTTTAATTTTGGGATTTCATTTTGAAACTTGACATGTTTTTTCATGACATATCTACTATTCAGTTTTGATATTGTATTTTTTATTTTTGGTTAACATGGGATTCTAGCCTTATTCTCAATATAGATATATCATTTGGTTATTATTGTTTCTTAATTTACACTGTGGTTTTAATATAATAAAGAGTTTATAGTCTCCCTATGATTGATATTATACCCTCGTTGACAGTTGGAATCCTCTATCATACGGGGAGGCACACCTGAGGACATGTGGTAGACCATCACTAGGAATCAGCGTGTAGAAATTAGGCCAGGACATTACAAAGTGGTATCAAAGGTGGTTTATTTTCTTTTTATGTTTCCTTACCATTTGGGAAAGGTGGATAAGATACTAGAAAGAGTCGGTCCTTGGTCATGATCACATGCATGGGAGTTGAAAACCCATATGTGAGGGAAAAACCAAGTACCCAGGATTGGACTACAATTATTGATGTCTGTTGTAATAGTTGGATGTTATTTTACCTTGGGTGATGTAATTTTTGTGTGATGTGATAACCATTTCTAAGAATTAACTCATGGCCTGGTATGGCTCAAGAGTTGAGTTTTCATGAATCATTCTAGGCACTAAGTGTTTTTTTACATGCATAATTTTAGGAATGTACAAAAAAAATTAGGTAAGTTTTTGAACATGAACTATTTTCCCTTACTTGTGAAATTGTATTGAAAAAGATGCCTAATATGAAATTGAATGTGGTAAAATGAAGCATATTGTGAATAATTGGGTGACTAGAAGAGAAAATAGAATAATTAGAATGTTTTACCCTAGGTTTACCATGAACTAGATGTAGGATGGTTAAGGGTAGTGATAACGCCTCGGTTTTGACCATGTGGAGGGGTTGGGGAAAAAACATTTTTGTTCACTATTGTGTTTTTTCCTTTACGTAAACGTGATAAGTGGTGTTATGTGTCTTGACATATGTTCTTAGAAATATAGATATATTCCTCTATGATGATTTTTGTTAAGATGATGATAAGAGGACATGGCTAGAGATTCACCTTTATTAGTGTAACCTATGGCATCGATAGTACCAGGTGAGGAAGAACTGGATTAGTTCCAAGTGAACTTTTCTCACCTCATGTAGTTTATGGAAATAGACCCAGAGCAGGTTGTGAAGAGCATTTCTAGCTTTACATGGTAGTTTTAGTTGTAGAACCCTCTGACTTTTACTAGAGAGTGTGGAGCTAAGGGAGATGAGTTCTAGATTGAGTCCATCCAAGACTATACTTAACCATTTGGATACTCATATTGAGATGAGGGTCAATTTTTCTACTTAAATACTATAAGGATCAACAAAGTTCTGGTAGGAAGTTCAACCTCAGACTAGACAAGTAGATGGTATGTTATGGAAGTACTTCATGGAGAAGTTCTTAGAGAACTTCTATCCAAAGATTTTGAGGAAGGAGACATAAGCTGAGTTCATGAGGTTGAATCAGGCAATCATGTCTATGATTAACAATGTTGGTCATTTTACAAAAAAGAAAACTTTTTCTCCAACACTGTCAGGGAATGAGATAGCTATGGTTATATGTTTCCAGGATGTACTTAAATGTGAGATTAAGTCCCAAGTTAACATATTTCAGTGAAAGAAATTTGATTAGGTGGTGGACTTGGCTCTCATAGTTGAGAGAAACCTAAGGGAGGCTTCTAGTGCAGGACAAGTGGTTCTAGATGGATGATCTGGAGGTACGACTTCTGAGAGTAGGAAGCATCTCTATGATTATGTTTGATAGGGGAGTGGGAAGTAGAGTACCCATATAGATAGTACAGTTACTCTGTATCTTACTCGAGTGATATATCACCAATGTGTTTGGTCGGTACACTTCTAGAGATAGTACCCCCGACCACCGGTAGAGTAATGAGGCTAAAAAATATGGGACATCTATAAAGGTTCTACAAGAACCCACAATTGATGGGTAGTGATAGAGAAGCTAGATAGAGCCATAGTGTGGTAAAGGGATCTTCTACACTTTGTTAGTCGAGAAGTTGGAGTTTTATTGGTCGTGGTGGAAGAATTAGTAGACATAGACCTTATGGTAAAGAGTGCCCATATCATTAGGGTGGTGCAATTCATCAGACTGAGACTACATCACAGATGAGAGGGGTAGGATATTTAAATTCCATTCACCTTAAACATGTGGATAGTGAGGATGGAACATTGACAATGAGAGGTACTATTATTTTAGCTTATATTATATCTAATTCTTTATTTGATGTTGGTTCTACTCATTATTTTATTTCATCAAAACTTATGAATGGTTTGAGCCTAGAAGTAGATTTTATGAGTAGGATGTTGAAGATAGATACATTGTTGGGAGTACAATCTTGAGACATATTCATGTGAAAGGGGTGTTCTCTCAATATTGGGGAGTATAATTTTCTATGGGATCTTCAAATCCTTGACATGTTGGGATTCGACCTAGTTTTGGGTATGGATTGGTTAGTGGAATACTAAGCCAACATTGATTGCAATCATAGTAGAGTGGATTTTATGTCTCATGAGGGTGAAAACTACCTTCATCATGGAGAGTAGGATATCAAGGTGGGTCATGCAGGGCCAGTTTACCAGCAATAAGGGGATCTTACCACCTAGTTTTATAGATTTTTACTGGATGATGAAGGTGTAGAGAAGGATTTATTTCCATCTGTAGGGGATTATTCTTATAATATGTTTTCAGAATACTTCTTTGGGCTATCACCTAAGAGAGATGTGGATACTCATATTGATCTCATTTTGGAATTTGAGATACTTTCTACTACACCATACATAATGTAACTAGCAGAGATTCAAGATCTCAAGGCTTATCTATAAGAGTTTAAGGATGAGGGATTTATCCACCTAAGTACGTCGCCTTGGGGTTCACTAGTTCTTTTTCCAAAAGGATGATGTGATTTTGTGTAATATGTCGATTACTAAAATTTGAAATAAATTACTATGAAGTACCGGTATGCTATTTCATATATAGATGATCTCTGTAACAAGATGATGGGATCTTACATCTTCTAAAATATTGACTTAACAGTAGGGTGTCATCAGTTGGTAGTTTGACCTTCTGAAGTACCAAGGACTACTTTCAGAAGTAGGTATAGCCTATATGAGTTCGTATTAATTCTATTTGGGTTGAAGAACACAGTAGCAATGTATATGGACTTTATGAATATAATATTTCATTTGTACCTTGATCAGTTTGTGGTAGTGTTTGTGGGTGATATCTTGGTGTACTCCAAGACTCATGATGATCATTCCCATCATCTTGACATCAAATTGAGTACACTAAGAGAGAATCATCTATACTCAAATATATCTAAGTGTTAGTATTGGATTGACAAGGTACACTTCTCATGTCACATCATCTCAGGGGAAGGCATGTCGGTGGACCCATAGAAGGTTCAGGCAGTTGTTTCTTGGGAGTATCCCAAGAATCATTTTGATATCTATAGATTTTTGGGGATAGCTAGATATTATCAAATATTCATTCAGGACATTTCCCATTTAATAGATTCCCTTTCTGGATTTAAAAAAGGAGGAGAGATCATTGATGTCAAGAATCGGGTTGTTGTTCCTATAAGAATGCGGGGGGAGATGATTCATGAGTATCATGCCTCAAAGTGTCCGGTACATTAAGGTGTGACCAAAATGTACCATGAACTACATCGATAGTTTTGGTGGCTAGGAATGAATATGGAGATTTCATAGTTCATGACACACTGTTGCAGCTTTCAATAGGAGGAGTATGAGCATCAATGAATTGGTGGTTTTCTATAGTCATTGCCTATTCAAGAATGGAAGTGGGATAATGTGACCATGGACTTTGTGGTGGGACTCCTAAAGAATCCTCAAAATAGTGATTCTATTTTGGTTATTATGGACCATTTGAAAATTTTAGAGCATTTATTTCCTGCGTGAGAGGCCTTCTCTATGAATCAGTTGAGAGAACTATATGTTTAGGAGATATTCTTTCTACACAAGGTGTCATAGACTATAGTTTCAAACTATAACCCATGCTTTACTTCACATTTTTGGAAAGTCTTTCCAAAGGATCTTGGTATGTAGGTTTTTGGAGTATAGATTTCTACCCAAAAACAAATTGGTAGTAGGAGCATAGTATTAAAGTACTAGAGGATATGCTTTAAACTTGTGTCCTGTACTTCAATGGGACTTGGGAGAAGCATCTGGTAGTTTTGTAGTTTTCCTATAACAACAGTTATCAGGAAATCATACATATGGTAAAAAAATGAGGCACTTTATCGCAAGACATGCAGATCACCTCTATGCTAGATAGAGGCCGGTGAGTCAGAGTTGTTGGGACTAAGCCTCATGCGGGAGATGTCAGAGTAGGTTCTGTTAATTTAGAAAAATATGGCTATAGGTAAAAGTAGGTAGAAGTCATATGTTGATCTATTTTTATGACCCCTAGAGTTTAGAGAGGGTAATTGTGTATTCCTTATAAATTCTCTTTGGTAGGGTCACTGTAGGATATGTAAACAGGGAAAGATAGAGACCAGTTTCATTGGACTGTTTGAAGTTGTGGAGAGAATCGGGTTGGTGACGTACTAATTGGATCATCTGTATAGATTAAGTGATATGTATGATGTTTTCCATGTGTCACAAATTAGGAAGTATCACTTTGACCTTTCTCATATAATTGATGTGGATGAAGTTGATCTTGAGAATGATGTGTCCTTTGATGAGAATCTGATACATGTGATGGATCATAGTGGGAAAGTGTTTCGGGGAAAGTATCTAACAATGGTTCATGTATTGTGGAAACATGGGCATGTTTAGGAGAAAACCTAGGAGTGAGAATGAGATATCAGGGCTTAGTGTCCCGATCTTTTTGACTCGGAATCTTAGAGATGCTTCAGAGTACAACTAGGGAATGAGCTATTATAAGGTGGGGAGGTTGTAGGATCCTGGCCTTTTCATGAGATGTATTAGGGTTGTTTAAAGGTAATATTTTTCCTTATATTGATTACTTCTCATTTTTGTTTTACCTTGGGGTGAGTTAGGGTGAAAATTAAAAAAAATTTAAGGAAGTGGGAAAGGTCATGGTTGTTGCATAGTTTTCCCAAATCGTGCATCCTAGCCCAGTAAACCATGTGAACTTAGGAAGAGGGATTTCACACAAATGGAAAATGGTTTTTCAATCCATGTTCTCTAAAAGGACAAATTTTTCACCCCCTAGAAGTGGTGGTTGGTTCGGAAAACTGTGAGCCTCTTTCCAACAAACTGTTCATGTTGTTTTAATTAATCAAAAATATAGTTTTCAAAATTTATAAACCCCCCACATTAACCCATATTTTGAACCTAAGAACACTTTAACAATTTTGGAGTCTACCAGATAGATTACAAGCCTTCCCACCTCCAATCTTTGTGATTCAATGTTTGGATTAAAGATATATACACCACCCGGTAAGAGTATCTAATCATGTGTGGCTTCCTTCTTCTCTCTTGTCTCTCCCTCATCTTTTAGAGGGAAGATATCCTATTTATTTTTACAATATAGATCTAGGATTATCAGATATATATCTATAATTTAGTAATCCTTATTTTTTAATCTTGAATTATGTTTTCCAATCCAGATATCATTCTACGTCATTATTCTGCTCAAATTGGGGATTTTCATTGGCGAGTGTTCTTCATAAATTTTGAGGTGGGTGATCTATAACTAAAATCCCAAAGTATATATTTAAATTTCATGTATTTAATTTTATAATTTTTATTAGATTTTTAGTAATGGAGTTCTTTATTAAATTAATTAGTTTGGTGAATTAATAAATTGAGGGAATTATAAAATTGAGAATATTGGGATTGTAAATTTTAGACAGTTAATTGTTGAATTAATTATAATGGAACTAGGATTATGAAATTGGATATTTAATTTTTGAATTAATTATATGGGAATTGGGATTGTTTAATTGGATAATCAATTTTTAGTTAATTATGGAGTTATTGAGATTGTTGAAATTGATTATTTACTTATTGAATTAATTAATGAGAATTGTTGGGAATATGAAATTGAGATTCGGAATAATTAATTTTTGAATTATTTATTTTTTTACTGAAGTTTTTCAATTGGGATAATGAATTATAGAATTAATTATTGTATATTTTTCATTATGAAAAATATCGATGCGATTAATTAAAAATTGAACTGATTAATGGAATTGATGTGATTAATTAACTGTCAAATTAATTAATGGGATGATATGAGATTGAAATTGTGGAATTTGATTAATTAATTGGTGAATTGATTAATTTGATAATCGTGTGTGGGACATGGTCTGCTGCATCAAAATCCCATAGTGTGATAAGAAATAATGAATAGTAACAATGGCATTCACATGTGATAAATATGTGTGGTATTGGGTCTGCTATATCAAATTCCCATAGTGTGAATTGAAATGATGAATGGTAACAATGGAATTGATATGTGATATTCGTATGAGGGATATGTCCTCCTACATAAAAATCCCATAGTGTAAAATGAGATAATGAATGGTGACAATGGCATTCAGTTTTATGATATTCTGTGTGGACAGTTCAGACTCCGGGAAGGGTTGAAGTAAGTATTGAGAGTTCAGGTTTCCTTGGGAACCTAGGGGTTTGTGTGGTTAAATAAAGAGTAATTTAAAAAAATTAAAACTATTTACTTTATTATAGGTATTTATTATTTATAAAACTATATAAAATATTTTTACTGGATATTTTTTAGAGATTGTTTGTGGTGGCCTATTGAGTTGTGCAAATTCCCTACTCAGGCTGTCTGATCGGTACCTAAATATATTTCATGTTTTCATCAAATGATAAGGTAAAAATACTTTTGTTAGATGGATTATTTGGGATGGATCATGGTTGATGGACCCTAACATGGTTAGGGACCCTATTGGGAGTAGTTGGTGTCTTTAGTTTTGGGTTTTCATTTTGACACATAACACGTAACAGCATGACATATCGATTGTTCTTTTTTGATATTGTATTTTCTGTTTTGGTTATCTTGTGTTTCTAGAATTATTCTATTTATGGTTATATAATTTTTTTGTTATTTTTTCTTTATTTCTTATGTGGATTTACTATAATGAAGAGGGTACCATATTTCCATGATCGATCTTAAACTCACGCTGCTAGTCAGCAGCCTCAAACGTACGGGCAGGCATGCCTAAGGTCATGTGGTGGATCAACTCGGGGCTCCAACATGTGGAACCTTGGCCGGGATGTCACACAGATGTAGGAGGTTCATAATACCTTGATACTTCTTATTATGAATTTCACCCTTGGTAATCTCTATGATGGGAGTTTATGAGAACATACCCACCCATTATAATTAAATATGTTTGATGTGACATTTGATATTTCTGTATATGGATGTGTGTATTGGTCCTCAGAATTTATATTATTATTAATTTATATCATGATACAAGTGCTTTAATGTATTGATAGAAATCCTGAAAACATATCCTCATGGTGGAGCAGGATACATTAGATGTGTCCTGAATGATATGGAATTAATGAATAAGTCAACAAAGTATTTGCACCTTCTATGTTAATGGAGAATATATCTATGGCCCTATTATTGGAATAGAAATTCTTGATAAATTCCATGGTGATGGAGGTTTTATCGATGAGTTCATTTTAGTAAAGTCAAATAGAATATGTCAAGCATATTATTTGATGACACTTGCGACAAAACCTGCATAATGAGATATCAATACAAAAGGATTATATTACACAATACATTTTAATATGAGGTTATTTTTATTACAACAATTAGCTTCTTTATCTATGGGTTCCTAGATGTGTTGGTAGATGTTAATTTAAAAATTTAGGTGAGTTATCTTAATGCCAAAAAGAATGTGTCCAATAATTTTACACATTAATTATACCAGAACATCAATTAAATTATTGTTGAAATTAATATTTTAAAAATTATTACTCTCATATTTTAAGGGATAATAAAAATAATGTTTATATTTGTCGTATTTTTACTACTACTGAATAAATAATACATTGACATTTATTTATTTAAATAAATTTTTATTTTCCAAGGATCGATAAATGTAGAGGGGAAAAGAAGGACCAAGATAAGGTTCTTATGGGAGTTATTTATTAAATATTATTTAAGTAATTAAAAAAAATTATTTAAGAAATAATATTCATGTTATCTATGATACATTTTTGTGTTGAGTAAATTATTATTATTATTATTATTATTATTTGATGTATGGTTTTATAAGTTATAATATATTGTCTAAGGGAATATCTATAATTACCAATTCTCTAAACTAGTTATATATATCTAGTTATATAATTTCTAGTGTTATGAGTTAAAGTTGTTGTTATGAACCAAAAATACTCATTTTGGAATTCACTCATCCATAGAGAGAACATTCCATATAACTCTTTCAAGAATGGAGATCTTAAACTTTCCTCCTCCCTCTCAATCCCTATGAGAAGTAGAAAAAATACTTTGATCCTCAATTTATTTCTTATTACGATCATTTATGAATAACGCAAGTTGTGATAATCATTCATGCTAGAAATTGATGATTATATAGTAATTTTTTAAGGTTCCTACAACACTTCGGGATACCTCTAGGGGGATTATACACTTGAATACTTTAACACAATGATGGAAAGACAATAAGATGTCATCTTATTTGAAAAAATAATAATTACAATCTAAAGTAATTTTTTTATATGAATTGATTATAAATTATATATGAAATATCATGTTTCATTGATTCTGTTGTTTTTATTCATCTAGATATCCTGAGAAATTTGAATAATACAATGAAAACTCATTATTGCTTTAGATCCTGAATACTTCTGTTGTGCCCCGTAACCTTAATCTTACACTTAAAATTTCTAATGTATTTGGTGAAGACAAGTGTGGGTTGAAAATACAAGATAAGTCTTTTTGAAAACCCCCATTAAATGATAAAATTATAGATTTACCTCATGTTAAACAAATTAGGGTATAGATTTGAAGTCTAGGTTAATTAAATATTGTTTTCTTTGCTAGTTTATCCTAAGTATACTTAGAGTTGATAGTTGATGGATTATGGATATGAATCCTGTGGTGTCATTATTATCTCAATATTTTGGATTGGGATATAATCCTTAATATAAAGGGGGAATAAATTCATTTTAAAGATCATGTAATAAGAATAAATATGAGATTATAAGCCCTATTCTTATACTCCTTTTCATTTATTATCCATAATGGTGAGAGGAAAAGAGTTGAAGCACACATATTAACATGGAGGATTAATGGTATTTACAAAAAATTTAAAGGGATATATTGAAGATCTCAAGTAAATATTGTATTTTCATTCAATAAATAAGTCTACCATCATAACAAATAATCTATGAATATGTGTTTCAAACATGTGAAGATATTAGTTAGCTATTGTTATCATAAATGAAAAAAAAATAAGGCTGCTTATTAGAGATCTCATATGGATAGATTAAATATAGAAGAATTCAAATGAGATGATTGTTTAGCTATTCATCACGGAAACCAATACATGTACCTTTTAATAAGAATTGTTGTTGTTTTAATTAGTTTGGATGATGTTTTGGATGAATCCAATTGGTTATAATATTGAAGAGATAAGATATGCTATTATGGTAGAAAATATATCTTGAACAGTGAATAAACCATCTAAACATTTATAAGGAAAATTTCTATTGAATTTTGTGAGAAATTTATTTCAATGGTGCTTTGGAACAATCTTAAGTGATTTGGAATTCCATGATATTAATTGAAGATGTTTTGTTATTTATAGAATAATTTTGAATTTTTGGGTGGAAATTTTAAAAATGGTAGTTCAAGAGCTCCCTTCACTTTATAAGAATTTTCAGGGACTCATTAAGTAATTTTTTTATTTCACGATACTTTATATATAGTTACTAATACTTACATAGATTTGAAAATACTTTGGTGGTTGGACTGATAGAAAATGGAAAAGTACTTGAGTTCGTAAGATTTCTAAATGGCTTCATAATACTTTGACCTAAGATTGTAAGCCTTTATTGGTAAATTGTAAAACTTTTAGAAATGAATTAAGACCTAATGGGAACTTTATAATACTTATAATAAACCTTATAATATTATTATTAAGTTAAAAATTCGAAAATTCAGGGGTTATAGGGGAGTAAATAAGACTTATAAAGTCTTATAGAAACCACTGTGAGTGGAAAATATGAGATTTCCAAAACTGATAATTTCAAAACTATATATTTAAAAGAAATGAGAAATAATATATATTATTCTTGGTAATAACATTAATGGATTATAATATCACACTTATTATAATAAATTTTCACTCAAGATAAGGAGTGTTGACATCAATTCCACACTATGAGCTATTATGCCATGTCGAGACGCATGCTACCATGCACACATGGAAAAAATAAATATAATTAAAGAAAAAATAATTGTGATTAAATGTAAAAATATATCATGTATATTTTTAATATAAATATATATTTTTACTATTATTTCCATGAGCTTCAATGATAGAATATGACCAATAATCCTATTTAATAATTTAACAAAATGAAGTTTTCACTGCTAAGAGTTGTGGAAGATTTTCATATTACAAATATGTAAAAAATATTCCAAATATTATCATAATATTTTTTGAATCTAAAATTGTGAGATAAGTAAGAAGAATTATGTGATACCCTTCTACACTATTCTATTCAGAAGAAACTCTAACTAAATGTAGAATAAAAATTGAGAAGAATGAGTGACCCAATATGAGATATTTTGATAAAGAATGAGATATATAGTGTTTGATCATTCAAGGGGTCAAGGAAGAATAAAACTATTAAATTTGTGAATATATTTATGAATAATGGTAGACTAAAACATTATTATAAGTTGTTAATGTTCTTTAATAAGTGAGAAAAAAAATAATAGTTTATCTATGAGGCTTGAGGAAGAAGATCTAGTTCAACTGGTGAAAAAAATTAGAGAAAAATGATATCTTTATTATTTAAGAATAAAAATTTATAAGGGTAGTGGGAAGATGTAGTTTCTAGTGGGGATCTAAAATGAGAGCATAGTAGGAATATATGTTGATAGGACAGGAATACCCCTTTAGTAATAACTTTGGTTTATAATGTAGAATTCATGATTAGGTTTTTAAAAAAATCATTGCAAGGACTAGGTTATCATATTTTGGAACAAAATTCTAAAAATATTGTATTATTATATTCTTTATTTTCATGTTTTATTTAGTTGAGGTTGAGTAATAGATAAATATTGGATCTTGACTTTAATCAGCCACATAGGTTAATTCTAGAGAACGAATTATAAAAAGGGTATTTTTAATAAATCCCCACCCCTCAGTAGTACTAAACCAACCTCATCTCTATAGAACTAAAATATATTAGTTCTTGATTATAAAAATTATATAAAACAAAACATAAGGGGAAAATTATAATTTTATGGTAGAAATCGATACTATCAAATTTAGAAATCCAAAAAACTCAAAGAATGAAGTTTAGATTTTGATAACCTCTATTTATGGTATGCCCCTTTTAAGCTTCTGTAGATATTTTTGAATATGTTTTGAAATTATTTATGGTATCTATAGGTATTCAAGAGGAAAAAATAGAAAGGGTACAGAATGGTGGGCGTAATTTAATTTAATAAATTTACATTATCTCTATCAGCTAGTCGATAGGGTTTTTGGGTAGACATAATTCTTTCCAGAAACCATCATCCAGCCAATAGAGGCTACTGGCTCTCCATTGGCATCATTGAATTACAAATGTGAATGATGAGTTTTTGGGTGTTTTATAACCTTTTTTCCTCTCAAATTATCTAATCTTCTTAGGCCTCTCTTGAACCTACATACCCAAGGATAAATCTTTTTGTGATTTTGGGATCTCTCCCCCTTTCTATCTCCTCTCATTGATGCCTGAACAATGATCTGCTCTCGTGATTCCAAATAGATGAGTTATATCTTTATATAAATAAATCCCATCCTCTAAATCTTAATAAAAACCAATTATATCCATGATTTATTAATTATATATAAGGGTTTTGATATGGTATAACAAGATAATTGTTTATCATTGATAGAATCAGCACCTAGATTAAGGGAATTGGAATCTAGACATTATTTAGATCTTTACCATTGTTGAAAGAATATATTTTTAGATATTTGGATTTTTTTTTCATACCTTTTATATGATGTTTCTCAACAATATTATTCATAAAATTATAATAATGGTGGATCTTTAATGGTTCTATGATTAATTTGTGCAATTTGATTCAGACTTCAACCCTTGTAATTGAACATAATATCACTTAATGTAGCTGGTCCTTATCATTAGCGCATGTTTTTATAGGTTCTTGTCATTATTGTTTGGAATGTGTGTGTAACCCCATGATACCTTTGTTTTATTTTTATCATATTAGGTGTACATATGTATCCTGTGAAACTGATGTTTGATGTTTCCACACATATATATTTTTTATGGATGTGAATCTTACTTAGTATGATGTGATGTTGATTTATAATCCTATATCACTATATTTAAAGGTATGTTTACTATTCATTATATAGTTAAGAATGAATTTTTATCCATATATATTATCCGCTTGAGAGTGTTGTGTAAGATATTGATCGGCATGTACATGGGCTATCACGTCCAACAGGATGTGTCATTCGTGTTTAGTGTTCTATTCCATTCATGGGTGTGTGTTAGACATAGATGGTTGAATTTATTTCTAGTATGGTGTTGAAGTAGGTGTATAATATCTATAAGGACCTAGAACATATGTTATTCTTGTGTTATATACTATTTTCTTAACTATTCTCTATTTATTGTTTATAGAATTCACCAATATATCTTATGAACTTATGTTAAGAACCATTCGTAATATCCTACTAAGTCTTGTAGTCACACCCTAATCAGGAATCATGGTATGCTTTTAGATTTCATGACCATGTATTTCAAAAATGGAAAGGGTCCCCAAGTGGAAGTTTGTGCGGGTTTAGAAGGATGATGCAATCATTGTAGGATGGACTTCGGGTTGGATGTCTATTGTTAATTGTTTTAACTATTTTAACTCATACATTGATCCTCCATATGTGGGGACACTTTTTATATATTTTTATCTTCTTTAAAAAAATTCATACTATTATTGCATGGTTTGGTACTTTATGTGTATTCTACTACTCAGACGATTTATTCATTCTTTATTTTTTTTTTTTTGATTTTGTTGTTATCACTCCCATTATATACTATTATGTTTACCTAATAATGAGGGAATAGTCTCCAAATGAAATCCCTCGTGTACCTCACTACTAGTCAGAAACCACATTCATATGGGGAGGTTCACATGAGGTCATGTGGAACTTGACCAAGACTCGATGATTTAGGTTAGAGAGTTACAAAATGGTATTAGAGCACCCAGTCCATTAACTGTTTTTCCCTTTATTTGGGATAGGGTAGACAAGAGATAGGATGGTTGGGTCTTAGGTGGGGTAATTACATAAATGAATTGACAAAAAAATATAGTAGACCTTTGAGTGACCATGAAAGTTTGAATTTATGTTCTTATTGTGTGATATTACCTTCTTTTTAAATTCACCTTGAGTGATACACTTGATTTTTGTATACTAATTTGTGGGATTTGGTGTCCATTCATGCATCATACATTTGTACATAGAGATCGAATTCCATTTTTTCTTTACATCGGATAAATCATAAATAATTAAATGTCCATTGAAATGTGATACATTTTTTTACTTATTATTTCATGCATTATTTTATTTCAGCTTGATTATTCTATGATTATGTGTATATTTTTGTTTGGAACTAACATGTAGGCACCAATGGTTTGTCTTAGGTCATGCTTAGTGCTTATGGAGGTATGTCTTGTTCTTATAGGTGTCCGCTATGACGTCCTGTGTTTTTGAACGAGATGAAAAACTAAATAAATTTGAATTTTTTGTTTAATGGATGGGTTGTTTTACAAACCAATCGTCGGATATTAATTTCAAGAGTTGGAACATTGCAATATGTTTTATTTAAAGAAATTAAATTAATGAAATTAAAATTAAATGAAAATAAATGGGGAGTAAAAATAAATAAAATTTTTAAAAATAATAATATTAGTATTAGTATTAGTATTAGTATTATTATTATTAATCTTATTATTATATTTAGGTTAGTTTTATTTTTTTAGTGACCGAAGGGGTATACCCCTTTCCCCCTTCCTCCAGCACATGGTGAAACCCCCTTCCCCTCTAGGTTCACATGACTCCCTCTCCCGACTCCCTCTCCATTCACCATTTTCTCTTAGATCATTCACTATTTCCCTTCGAATCCTCTAGGTAAGGTCCTGTGCTCACATCTCCTTCTTTTCTTAGGTAGTTTTTTCCTCTTTCGGCACCCAATAAGGTGCGTCCAAAACCCTAGGGTTAGGGTTTGACTAGTTTTTTATTTTCATCTATTGATATGTTGTGAGAATGGCTTATCGGGACTCATTGGTTCATATTTTTGCAATTTCCACCAATGGAGAAGAGTTTTAGGTCATTTTTTTCGACCGTCAATGATTTAGGGTAAGGTTTTCCATTGTTCTTCACTGTTTCTAAATTTATAATTGGGTATTTTGTAATTTATGTGTTCCTGGTAATTTTCATTATGTGCATTGGCCTCACAATAGTGATTTTGAGTTTCCATCATCAATGTTTTCAAATTCCTAGTGTTAGTCTTGGTTCCTTATTGAAGTAGGGTCCCATTCCTTTTCCGTTCAATTTAATTATGCATTAATTACTTTCTTTTGTTCCTTTAATTAATTCTTTTCTTTGTATTCTAGTTTTCCTAAAATGATTTCTTTTGGTAAATTACATATGATGCTTAATTGAACATATGAATTATTTTATAAATAATTTCATTATTTAATAATAAAATTCCTCCAGCAGAGGTATGTTTTATTCAAGAAAAAAAATAAATTCCAGATACTATTGGTTTCTTTTCCTATTGCATTGGTGTTTCCTTATTATTGAGGTTATGTTTGGAATATGGCATGTTTTGGGTAGTACCATCTTTGATATTCATAAATAGATTTTTCCACCCTTGAGAATATGTTTAATAAGTCAAAGAAAATTTAGTGTTTGGCCTATCTTATAAACTCCATGGATTGATTTAAAAATGGGTATTACCAGTGTAGGTAATCGCCCTTTTCCAATGAAACTTCCATTTTGTATCGTTGATCCTTGTAAGTGAATTTGTCATGTTTTGGTATTTTTAATGAGTTATTTTAAAAGAAATGGTTGATGCATGATAGGTTTGCCTCTATTAAAATGAATCAAATATTATTAAATGGATTTACCCCAAGGGATGGTAAGTTCTGGACCATTTTTCTTACTCATAATAAATGCATATAATGAAATTTAATGACTTAATGGATTTGGCCTTGGCTAATGATATGTATGAGAGGCATTTTCCTCATGTATTAAATTATAAATATGAACATGTTTTTATACCCTATGCCACACTTTTGCTTTCTAATTCATTCCACAAGTGGGAATTATAAACTAAATCTTTTTTTATTTGATACATTTATTTATAGTAATTGCGATATTTGTGATCACACCTCCATGTCACGGGCTCAAAAAAATAAATTGGATAATCCCTATTAAATTATAATTGTTCATTTAAAAATTTCCCTTGGATCTATTTGGGTCTATAGTTGAGGATAATCAGTCCTAAAACCACTCAATTGGTGTGTCGGACTTAGACATTTTTAAGACATGGTCTGTTTAACATTAAAACCCTATAATAAATTTGATAAATAGTTGATTTTTGGTTTAGACCCTTAAATTGGAATAATGATAAATTGTGTGATTTATTATGGTAGAATCACTATTTATAATCTGGTTAATTAATATATTAATGAACTTGTGTTTGAATGATTAATTAAATAGGTTTGATATAATTATGATGATAATTAATAACTTGGATTAATGAAATGAATTCATTTGATAGATGATGATTTTTCTAAAAGGATTTATGTGTATTATGATGATAAATATGGTATGTTTGATAATATAATTTTGATTTTTATTGCTTAGATTTTTAGCTTATGTGATATCAATTTGATTGATACTTGAGGGTTTGATATTGTTTAGCATGCTGAGTTAGTCTGCATAATACTCATGTTTAATGTAATGCCCGAGGAATTGGTGCATGATATTCCATACCCCATTAGGGAAATGGAATCAGGTACTTGATGCCTGAGGGAATAATATATTCTTATGGTGGATTATTGAGGGCAGGATTAATAGTCACATGATGCATGAGGATGAGATTCTAGTTATGCCTGAGAGTGATATTCTAGTGATGGTTGAGGGATTGGTGCGTGTTTCTGTACTACCTAAGTGCTAGGAGAACTGGTACTAAATGACTTAGGGTAGATTATATGTTTTTCTCAGATGCCTAAGGGTTATATTAACATTTATATGATGTCTGAGGGTGAGTTTCTACTTATTCCTAAGGGATATATTTTGGTTACCCTAAGGGGAGAGGGAATACATTTATGGTATTTTATGAGTGATACATCCTCATCAAGAGAATATCCCATTAATTTTGATGATTCATCCTGATATAAGAGGATCAACCCACAGACATAGATCTTGATAAAGTTTCAATGTAGGTATAGCTACTAGTTGTACCTTAGAAACCAAGTTGGGTTGTAGTTAATTTATTCATCACTACTTGTTTATTTTTATTCTGATACCTCCTCACTAATTTACTTTATATATCAAGTAATGGATTGGGTTAGACAATGTGGGTACCGGCCAACTAATATTATTGCCTCACACCCAACTCGGGCACCGTTTTTCACCTGAGTAGATATTCTTTCTCATAGGGTTTTTTCAATTCATTGCTTGTGTTTTGTTCTATACATGGGAGATAGGAAGCACAATACCGGGCTCTTACTCAAGATTCTCGATGAGTTGATTATTCGTTTTTTCATTTCTTTTGTTATTTTGTACTTATTTTACCTTGTAGTAACACAAGAAATTACATACATCATCATATGAAATTTTTTGTTGCCATTTTATTTTTATTCATATATTATTTTATTATTCAAAAATTGGTTTTTATTATTAATGTCTCTATAAGTGTTTTTTGTTTTAATATTATTTTACCACTATGTGGCTCTAATCTAGAGGGTATATTCTCCCCACTGTACCATCAATATACCCTTGTTTCTAGACGGAATCCTTTTTCATACGGGGAGGCATGCTTGAGGCCATGTGACCCACCAGTCCGACCACTGACTTAGAGGTGAGCTGGGTCGAGATGTTACCAAGTTGTATCAGAGGTTTATTTTCCTTTTGTATTTATATTTCGGGCTGGTATATATTATACTTGGAATGTTTCTATTCATGGTAAATATACATGCTTGGGATTTATCAACCCACGTACGGAAGAATGACTAAGTATTCAGGGATGGGATTTTTGTTTGTAAAATTAGATGTTATAGTTGATATGATTTCACTTTGAGTGAATGGTGTACATTTCACCCTGTAATGATTTATGAATTTATGGAATTTTACCCTTATCCTAGTATAGTAAGGATGAAGAATCACATGTATCATATTAAACATATAGATAATTTTCATGCCATGAATATTTCATGACATGTAGTTGTATATGTAGGTTTCTTGTTGTTTTTATTGTGTTCCATGATTGTTATTCCATGATTGATTACATAACTTTTTTAGTTGTTTATATGCCATGTATCGTAATTTCTTATCATTCCTTACCTGTTTAGTATTCCATGGTTTTATGATTTTAGCATGTTTCTCTATGTTGGTTTCTTATAGAGGCATGCTTCACATTATTTTAAATATATAATTGATTGAATGAGATTAATGTAATTGGTTGTGATTCTAATGGGATCCAAATGAGAAACTACAAAGTGTATGGGTTATTTACGGATTGGTAGATGGCCACCCATATGATTGGACTATTGAACATGATAATATTGTATTATGAAATGGTTTAAAATGTAAATTTTGTTCAAATTCAATTTGAAATATACTGGTTAACCATCTAAATGCACAACTATACCCTAGTAGGTCAGTTGGGGAATGGTTCATATGAGATAACCCTTAATGGGTGTTTATAAATTTTAATGGTTAAGAAACTACTACTAGGTTGCATGATAATGAACTAGGTTGGCTTTTTGGGACCCTCATAGGATTCCTTATCTGTTAAAAGGAATTTATTTTGATAAATTGACTAATTATTACTAAATTTAAAAAAGTGTAAAATTTTTTAAAAAGGAAGCTTGATATAACTTTCCTATTTTTTCCATTAGGGTGTCGGTTAAAATAAAGTGATCAGTGTTTTTTTAAATGGTACTTGATGTCTTGAATTATATCTTTTAGATGTTTAAATATATACATGTGAATAAAAGTAATGGAATTAAATGGAACCCTAGGTGGTGTCCTTTGATTAAACCCTGGTGAAAGGGTATCTTGATCTTTTAAATTTGAGTTGTCTTAGAATGAACATGTCAGTGTTTTCTATAGGCCTTATTTCTTTTAGAATGGTCTTAGATGGTAGGATTTTAAGCCCAGTGACTTTTCTATTGGCATGACCTAGTGATTGGGTTGATTCTCATTCTTCATAAGGGGACAGCATGTGGTGGGTATCACCCTTATAATGTAAATTCCTTTCCAATGTAGTGAGTTTATCTTACATTGGGTGATGTTTAGGTGTCACTCTCTTCAGTAGGACTCTTGGTTTTTAAATGACAACATTGTTTGTTTTGGGGGTCATGTGTCCCTTGGCCTTTTTTATGGGCATGATCATTGAGTAATGCTTTATTTTAGTTGGTTATACATTCCTTGGGTATGTTCATCCATTTCACAAATTACTTGACCCTTCCCTATTTTTCTTGGGAGCTTAGGAGGTCTCCAATTGTTTCACAGTCATTTGGGTAGTAAGAATTTGAGATAAATCTATTCTATGGGTCATCAGATATTTTAATGAATTGGGTTGAAAATCATATTAATAGTATTCAGGATGTTTCATTTTCTTCTAAAACCTCGAGGTAGTATATGTTCACATGTGTGGTACCATAAAGTTTATAAATGTTGTAACAAAATGGTAAAATTTAGTGTAATCGTTGAGCCTTGTACTTTTGAGTATGGTCTCAGGTCATCTCTAGAGTAAAGTGACCCGGGCATAAATAAATCAATTTCCTCCTAATTCTTGGGATGAATTTCAGATACTCATGTTTTTTTATACGTCATACGGTTTGGTTTTGGTTTTCAAGACAATTTTTTAAACATTTTAATTTCTAGTGGTTATAACCTAGAGCACTTCTGAGCGGCTAGTCTATCTCTTCTTTTTGATAACTAGTACACTCCTAAGGTGGGGAACGTCATCTTGGTTCTAATAATTGGTTACTTCCAATTAGAAGTAACACAGGGAAATAGGACCATTGGAGAATGGTCGAGAATTCTTAAATGCTTGTGAGGCTTGAGAACTTTTAATCATGTCGGTGCTTGCATGGCAGCATGATGTTGGTGTGGTTATAAGTGTATGAAACCTTTGAGAAATTTCATTGTTCATGGGTTGACTTCAGTGTTTAATTTTGAAAAAAGAAATGATTCCTCAGGAGGTGAAGGATTAGTGATCAGTTAATGATGGTGCGTGAGCAGGTGAATCCAAGTTTCTTCTAAAGTATCAACCAATAGTCATTCAACCCTTTCCTTTTGGTTATCTTTAAAATCCTCTTACTGTACTCTTCCTTGAGATATGAGAATATTTCCTGTCTTTACATCTTCTTTGATACATTAAGATATCATTGATCATATTTCTTATTGCAGTTAAAAATTTGTTGTGTGGTTTAAGTGGTATCCCAATTTTGCATGCTGATCACGTGGTTCTTATCTAGGCTTGGTTAGTCTTGGGTGACCCTTTTATTCCTGAGTTTAAATTATTTGGATTAAACCTTGTACACCATATTTTTATTATAACTTGATCACTAAGCCGATGCCTCTCAGGGATAATTCAATGTTTTGATATGGTCATCTTGGATTTTTACCAACATCTCACTTCTAAACATGGAGTATGGACTACCTTTTGTTAATTACTTACACTCCGGTCATTCCAATTTGAGGTTATCCTAGACATTTTTTCATGATCAGTGATGCTTAAATCAAGGAACATCACCAGAATTCAGGTATAGACTTCGGTGGATGTGTTCATGGTGAATACAAGATAACTTAGAAGAATGCATCAGAGTCCAGTTTGAAAAATGTTGGATGTCTAAACTGGGCATCTTCTTGAATGGTCAGTCGGAGTGGCTTGACTAGTCATCTCTCTTGTTCAATGGGTCAATCAGTGAAGGACTATTTTTTGTAACATCATAAGGTGATACAAGTGTGGTTTGTGTCGGACAGGACATTTCATAAAGAGTTGGGTTGACTTATCTAAAAAAATTGATGGGGAATTGATTGTCTAACCATTTCCAAAATCATGTGAGAATATTCTCTAGAATGCTTAAGGGCATGTGTTGTAGGAAATTGTGATAGTGAGAAGTGTTGTGGCTCATAATTGGACCTATTTAATGTTAAATCTTAAGGTGGTAAGTACCATTGTCCATATATTTAACAAGATGATGATGTGATCATATCTCTAGCTAAACAAGGTCAGGTAAGAGTCGTCTCTATGTTTTTGTTAGAGAATGAGCATTGGATCGTGTTTTCACAGCTTAAGTTTTTGTGTACTTAAATGGTGCTCAGATGTGTGTTCAGTTTTTGGAAATGAAACACGACCATTTGAATGAATATAGTGTCCCTTGTAGGCTAGGTGGAATTTATGTTATTCTTGAATGCTTCTCACGAATTAGAAGTTCTAAGGTTGGAAGGTTGTAACATCCTGTGCTTTTGAACTGAATGAAAAACCCTAGAAATTTGAATTTTTCATTTACTAGATGGGTCATTTTAAAAACCATGCTTTGGATATTAATTTAAAGAGATGGAACACTATGATGTGTTTTGTTTAAAGTAATTAAATTAATTAAATAAAAATAAAATAAATGGAGAGTAGAAATAATGAAAATTAATAATAATAATATTATTATTATTATTATTATTATTATTATTATTATTATATTTTGGTTAGTTTAATTTTTTTAGATACCTAAGGGGTCTCCCCCTTTCCCCCTTCCTCCAGTGCATGGCGCAGCCCCCTTCCCCTCCAGGAGCCTGCGACCCCCACTCCCGGATCCCTATCCATTCATCATTTTCTCCTGGATCCTTCACAATTCCCCTTAAAATCCTCAAGGGAAGGTACTCTACTCACATATCCTACCTTCAATGGGTGGTTTCCCCACTTTTGGCACCCGATAAGGTAAGTTTGAAACCCTAGGGTTAGGGGTTTACCAATTCTCAGTTTTCTACAGTTGATAGGTTTTACGAAAGGCTTATCGGGGCTCCATGTTTGTATTCTAGAAACCGCCACTAAAGGTGAAGTGGTTCTGACCATTTCAGTCTATCATCATCGATTTGGGGTGAGGTTTTTTGTCATTCTTTTTTTTATTAATTTATAATTGGTGATTTTATAATTTATTTTTTCTTGTTAAAAATATTTAAGTGTGTTGGCCTCGCAATAGTGGTTTCGAGTTTTCATCATCAAAGTGTTTAAATGTTGAGTGTTTAGATTGGTTCCTTCGTGAGGTAGGGTCCCATTTTATTACCCTTAAATTTAATTGTGCGTTAATTAATAAAATTCAAACCATTAATTAATTATTTTTCATGTATTGTAGTTTTTCTAAAATTATTTCTTTTGGTAAGTTGGATAAGATTCCTAATTGAACAAATGAATTGTTTTATAAAAAATGTTGTGATGTTATAACAAACCCCCTCCACTGGAGGTGATATGTCTTCAAGATAAAAAGTAATGTTTATATATTATCTATTTTTTGGACTATTTCATTGTTTTATCCTTATTCTTGAGGTTTTGTTTGGAATATGGCATGTTTGGTGTACGACCACCTTTGATGTTCAAAAATGGAGTTTTCTACAATTTGGAGAATTTTTTATAAGCCAATGAACCTTTATTGTATAGAATATCTTATAAATTCAATGGGATTATTTATAAATGGGGATTAGAAGTGTAGGTAATTACCTTTTCCAATGACACTTCCCTTTGGACTCGTTGAGCCTTGTAAGTGAATTTTTCATTTTTTTGGTAATTTGAATGAATTGTTTTAAACGAAATGGCTAATACATAATAGGTTTACCTCTATTAAAATGAATCAAATTGTATTAAATGTATTGACCCTAAGGTTTGGTAAGTCCATGCCCTTTTTACTTTCCCATAAGTAAGTACTTATAATGAAATGTAATGCTATAATGAATTTGGTTTTGGCTAATGATATGCATGTGAGGCCTTTGCCTCGCATATTAAATTATGAATATAAACATGTGTCATATACCCTATGCCATACTTATTTATTTATTTTCAGGGCCACAAGTGGGTGGTATAAACTAAATCCATTTTTGTTTCATACAATTATTTATAGTAATTGTGATATGTGTGATCACTATGGAGTATCGTGGTCTCGAACAAATAAATGGGATAATCCTTATTAAATAATAACTATTCATTTCAAACCATCCCATATATCTATTCAAGTATATCGGTGGGGAGATTTAGACTTGTGGCCCCATGATTAGTGTGCCAACCTTGTGCATTATTAAGACTTGTTCTGTTCTACTTTAAAGCCCTATAATAAATTGGATAAATTTTTTATTGATGGATTAGACATTTAAATTGGCACAATGATAAATTTTAGGATTTATTATGGTATAATCCCCTCGGATAATCTACGTAATTAATATTTTAATGAACTTAGTGTTGAATGATTTATTAAAGCGGATTGATATAATTATGATGATAATTTGTAACCTATATTAATGAAATTAATTGGTTTAACATATGGTAATTTTTATAAATTTATTTTTGGGTATTATGATGATAAATCTATATGTTTAATACTATAATTTTGATCTTTCTTGATTATATTTTGATCTTATGTGATTTCAATGTGATTGATACCTAATGGTTGGTACTATTTGGAATTTCAAGTTTGTATGGATATGACTAATATTTAAGGCGACACATGATGACTTAGTGTAGATCTTCCATACCCCCTAAGGGTAAGTTTCTCAGGTACTTGATTCTTGAGGACATATTATATGTTTATGTTATATTCTTGAGGTCTAGATGCACAGTCACATGATGCCTAAAGGTGATATTATAGTTATTCCTAAGGGATAGATTCAAATTTTGCCTGAGGGATTAGTGTATATTTTCTTACTGATTGAGGACTTCGAGCACTAGTAATGAATGAGTGAGGGAAGGTTATATGTTTATGTTGGATGGATGAGGGATAGACGAATAGTTACACGATGTCTGATGGTGAGATTCTAGTTATTCCTGAGGGTGAGATTTTGGTTAGCATGAGGACATTGGTCATAAATTTATGGAAATTTATGAGTGATTCATCCTAGGAAGGAGAATACGCCTCTGATTTGGGTGATCCATCCCGATGCATGAGAATCAACCCAGAGACATTGATCTTGGAAGGGTTCCAAAGTAATTATAGCCACCAGGTGTCCCTTAGGAACCTGGTTGGGTTGTTGTTAATTTTTTCACCAATACTTGTTTTTTTTTCTACTTATACCTTCTCAATACATAAAATTATATATCAAGTAATGGATTTGGTTAGATAGCATTGGTGTTGGCCTACTGAGATTATTATATTACACCCTACTCAGGAACCATTTGGAACCTGCGTAGATCTTCTTGCTCGTAAGTTTATTTGGGATTCATCACTTTTTTGTGTTATGTACATGGGAGATAGGGAGCATAGGACTGGGATCTTACCCAAGATTCTCAAGGATTTGACCATTGGTTTTTTCTTTTATTTTGTTTTTTTAATGATTTTACCATGTAGTAACACTTTACATTACATACATAATTATACGGAATTAGTGTTGTCCATTTTATTTTTATTTAGATATTATATTATTCATCCGATGTTTGTCTTTATTATTATTGATTTTGCTTCTATTTTTTTAATATTATTATACAATAGTGTGACTCTGTTCAAGAGGGTATATTCTACCCACTATACCATCAATAGACCATCTATACTAGTTAAAAGCCTCTAGTGTATGGGGAGGTGTGCTTGAGTCAATGGGACCCACCGGTCTGACCATCGTCTTAGAGGTGAGTCGGGTAAGGATGTTACAACCTAATAGGTTTAACCTTGTTGTAAACCCTTGTTTGTTCCTGTGACCTATAAAAATTATTCTTGTTTTAACTGTTGGCTTCCTCTAAGGTTGGATCTAGAATTTCGGGAAAATTTTGCCTCATAGATGTCTTGCATAGTCAGTTAGGGAAGTCCCAGTTTCCCCACTTTTTATGAGGAAGGATGAAACTTATCATGATACCTTACTAATTACATTAGGTCAAGCTATATAACTGATCCAACACCAACTATTTCGACTAAAACTTGTTTAGGGTTGAGGATCCCATTGGAGTGGGCTGATGAAATTTGATTATGATTGTGACTTTCAACTCTAGCATCCCTCATCCTTCTAGGGAAATTGAGGTCCCCAAGAGGGAGGACATGATATAATCCCAAAAGAGAATTTTTGACCTAGTGGAAACCCTAGAGGATCGAGCAGTAAATCTTGTTACCTTTATGATTCAAGGAACTATTGGTAGGTGGTGGGAGATTATGCTTTAGGATAGTAGATGTGAACGGCTAACATGGGTGACCTTTAAGGAACTCTTCTTAGATGAATTATTCTCTGATACACTAAAGTTAGGTAATTTTTGGGAATTCATGGATCTCTAATAGTAAATGATGTCCATGTATTCATATTCATCGTGATTCACTGTGTTGATATTATTTTCTCCTGTTTTTTTCATTAATTATGCACATAAATCAATAAAGTTCAATATCGGGCTTTGTTTATAGCCGAAATTCGATGTCAGAAAATTTGATCAGATTACCTACATCGTAGTGATTCATAAGGCTATGCTAATACATAAGTTCATTCAGGAAGATAGAGTTTCATGCCTTCTCCAACACAGTTCTAGTTTCTTATTATAGGAATAATAGGAGGAGGTTATTGGATAGATGTCAGAGTGGTGGTTGAAAATTAGATAATAGTAGAGGTTCCTTGAATCCCATAATGGGAAATGAATCTGTTGGGTGCTATAAATATGGGTGGATGAAACACTTTCTCAAGGACTATAATGTTTCTCTAAATAATATTTACCAGTGTGAAATGATTTTTCATCTAAGATAGTTATATCACAAGGATTCATGGATGAATGTAGAAATGTAAGACTATATTATGGGTGTAGGATCTCATATGGAGGTGCATACCCCACAAGGGTTAGTGAAACAGGGGACTGATGAGACACTCTAGTATCATGAAGTAGTCTCTATTAAAGTTTATATGGTTGATTATGCTCTATATTATGGTCTATTGGGATCCTCAATGATTCTAGGTGTGGTCAAAATATTATCTACTCTATATATTGATTTGTTTGATATAGGTACATCCCATTCGTTCATTTCTACCCAAGTGATTTTTGGGTTAGTATTACTAGTCAATTTCTCTTATGATATTTTTTCCATTAGTAGACCATTGGGGAATAAAGTGGATCTTATTTATATCTGTATAGAATTTCTATTGGTGATTGTTGGAATTGTTCATGTGTGGAGCTTCACAATTCTATAGATTTCAGGTTTTTATGTGATCCTTTACATGGGATCATTGACCAGCTACAATGCGCACATTGATTGTTATCGAATATGAGTTAAAATTACATAACTAAAAGAGGAGAAGTGTGTGTTGACCGGTGAATGCTATGTTGAGGTAGGTAGAGTAGGACTATATTCTCTTTAGATATCAGTATTTTTAGAAAAAGTGGATAGTGTTATCCTTATAGTATACCAGATAGTGAGTCCCTCATTCTTCCTACCTAGAGTGGGTCTGTTTCGAGATATTTTCTAGATGACTCCTTAATATTACCTCTACATATGGGAATTGAGTTTGATATTGATCTTGTGGCTGGTGTGAGACTTATATAGATTTCACTATACCGTATGGAACCATCCGAGTTGAAAGTGATCAACATATATCTTGGTGATCTTTTAGATAAAGTCCCCATTAGAATGATCACTTCCCCTTAGGGTTATCCATTGTTGTTTGCTAAGAATTTGGATGATAGTCTTCAAATTTTTATAGACTATAGTAAGTTTAAATAGATCACTATGAAGAATAGGTACATGTTGGAAAGAATTGGAAAATTTTTTGATCAATTAAGGTGATCCCAACATTTTTGGAAAAATGGTCTATATTTTAGATAAAATCAACTTCAGCTAAGAGAGGAAGACATACCGAAAAAAAAATTAGGATGAGTTATGGGTTGTAAGATTATATCGTTATGCCTTGTTGACAGATGACTGCTCTGGTAGTGTTCATTGATCTCATGAATAAGATATTTCACCCATAATTCAATTCCTTCATCGTTGTGTTCATTGATGATATCCTGATATATACCAAGATGTCAAAACCACATGCTAGAAACATGGATATTGAATTGAGTACACTTATCACACATCAAATTTATGCTAAGTATTTGAAGTTTTACTTTTGGATATAAGAGGTTTACTTTATTAGTGATGGATATTCTCAATTAGTAATATTAGTTGATCTTGATAAGGCAGATGAAGTTATTTCATTGGCATGTCCAAGGAATGTGTTCAAGATTTGGCATTTCCTCGGGTTGGTTAGGCACTATAGGAGGTTCATTCATGACATTTATCACCTAGAATTTCTTATTACTATAATTATAAAGAGGGGAGTAAAGTTTTATTAGAATAACCAGTGTGAAGGGGCCTTTTAGAGTTGAATAGGAGGTTGACGTCGACTCCAATTATGATTATTCTATATCTAGGAGTTTATAATGTAGTATTTTGTAATGAATTTATAATTGTATTTGGAGATGATCTAATGCAGGATGAAAAGGTAATTTTTTGTGGGTCTCATTATTTTTGAACCCGTGAGAGGAACTATGGTACTCGGGACATGGAGTTGGATTCTATGGTTCATTTGCTGAAATTTTAGAGACACTACCTATTTAGAGAGAAATTTTTTATATAAATTGGCCACAATAGTCGATAATATATTTTATCCCAATAGGATCTGAATCTTAATCATAGGAGTTGGGTAGAATAATTTCAAACATTTGAATTTTAGATGGAATATTATCTTAGAAAAGGGAACGTACTTTTAGATTCACTTAACAAGAAGACATAGGAAGTAGGAGAGTGGACATAAGAAGAACGGTGGAATCTCATGGAAGATCATGCTCTGGGAGTCTGGTCCAAGGGTGCTTCATTCAAGGACGTTCTCTATGGTGTGGTGCATCCGTAGGTGGTTTCTGGTGGAGGTGGACCTCTGTAGGCTGGAAGGGGATCTCTTGAGATCCTAGAGATCGTGGTGGAGCCTCATAACTCTGGGTTGGTAGAGGGGTGTCCTTCGGTGGTTCTGTCTAAGAAAGGTTTTTAAAAGGATACCTCTTTCCACGACCTTTCCCCAGTGGTTCGTTTTGGGCACAACAAGCCTTCCCTGGAAAAGTTCAAGAGCTTCGTGGGCTTGTGGGGTCTCTCAACTCTGGAGGCGGTGTCTGAGATTTCTAGGGTTGCTTTTTTCATTCACATGTTCTCCTCGGAAGACGTCGCCACTGCTTGGGATTGAGAGGATAGGATGTGTGGCTCTTGGAGGTAATCCATTTCTCGTTTGTTCTGAGATTTCTATTTAGGTAGGGTTTTTCCTCTGTATACTATCTGGTTAAGACTCCCTTGCCTTAATTTTCCACTCTCAAACCCAGTGATCTAGATGGTGATTAGATACTCTTTAGGTTCCTTCTTTTTCTCTGATGCTACTTCCATGAGCCCCCAAGCTGCTGACAACCCTCATCTCTACGTGGTGATGGACCTTTCGGTGGACCGGCCTACTCAAGTGTTGTTAAGGGATGATAGTGGCTTCAGTTGGTGGCAGCAGATCTTTTACAAATCTTTTTTGTGGTTCTGTGTCTTATGTGGTCTTCATGGTCATATGGTAAATGTATACAGGAGGAATAGATCAGAGGCTAGTTCTTCGAGGGCGGGTGAACAGGAGGGTTTTTCCAAGGATAGGTATGATTCAGGTTTTCTCTCCTTTTTAGAGGTGTGGGTGCCTGGTCCTCGTATACAAGGTGGCCCAGTTAGGGCGGTGGTTCTGGTGTCGACGTCGTTTTCAGCGTCGTCGGCGGGGGTGGCTGATGTTCCCATTGGGGGGATGTCTACTTTTTCAAATTCAGATGGTGGTCCCCATGCAACCATTTTGGAAACTGCCCCTGCCATGGAAGACGTACTTTTTTCAGGCTCTTCTAGGTATATTGCAGACCTGATTTTTTTGGCCATCAGTCATCCACAACGATCCTTGGGAGGTGGAGGATTTGGTTTACCCTCTTAGGGATATGGTTTCCTTCAGAGAATTTCGGGAGAGGGGTTTTCTATTGGGTTTAGGGTGAAAATAATTACGGATATGGGTTTGTTGAGCACCACTTCATGTGGCGCTCAACACTTTGGGTGGCTAGTGCCACTTCAAGTGGCGCTTTTCCACCCCTTTTTTCTTTTTATTTTCTGGTTTTTTTTCTTTTCTTTTTTTCACCCCTCTTTTTTTTGTTTTGTTTTTTTTGCACCCCATCCCTTTTTTAATAAATAATAACAAAATAAATAATTAAAATTTTAAAATAAACATATAAATATGTATTTAAAAATGTTAAATTATTTATAATTATATTTATAAATATATTTATAATTATATAATTATAAAATTATATTTATATAGTTATAAACCTTATTTAATTATATAATAAAATGATCAAATAAACCTTATATATAATTATTTATATAAATTTATAAATTTATATATAATTTTGTAAATAAAAAATATGTATTAAATTAAAAATATATGGTTTATTTATATTTATATAGTTATATTATATAAAATTTAAGGGTTTTTTCCATATTTGTGTGTTATATTTATATATTTACATATAAATATTATAATTATTATAATTATAAATAGTTATATATATATATGTTTATAAATATAATTATGTATATATATAATTAAAAATTAATATTTATAAATATACATCTATTTATATATATTTTTTAAATAAAAAATATATTTGTAATTATATAACTATAAACTAATATTTATAAATAAATATTTATAATTATATTAATATGAATATATTTATAAATATATCATTATGAAAATATTGTTACATATATATTTAAAATTTATTTATAAATATATTTAGTATTCAAATATAAATATATATATATATATATATAATTATATTTATAATTATATTGTAATTATAGTTATACTTATATATTTATAATTATATATTTGTACATATATATATATAATTTTAAATCTATAATTACTAATCTATGTTTACATAGTTATAAGTAATTCTTTATAAATAAATTTGAAATATTGTTAAACATATAGTCTTTCAATACCACCTACTTGAAACTTAAAAATGTTTCATGTGACTTTGAAAGCCTATAAAATATAATCTATATGACCAATATGAATGAAACTTAAAACATGTATTAAAAATATACTAAATAGATGAAAATAAAAAAATTACGTAAACAATGTCGATAGAAAATATTTTATAGGCTTTTAAAACCACCTAGTTGTAACTTAAAAATGTTTCAACTATGTGACTTCAAACGCCAATAAAATTTAATCTATATGAACAATATTAATGAAACATAAAACATGGATTAAAAATATACTAAATAGATGAAAATAAAAAAATTACGTAAGAAATGTCGATAAAAAATATTTTATTGGCTTTCAAAATCACCTAGTTGAAACTTAAAAATGTTTCAAATATGCGACTTTGAATTCCTATAAAATATAATCTATATTATCAATATGAATGCTACTTAAAACATGGATTAAAAATATAGTAAATAGATGAAAATAAAAAAATTACATAAAAAATGTCGATAGAAAATATTTTATAGGCTTTCAAAACCACCTAGTTGAAACATAAAAATGTTTCAAGTATGTGACTTCGAAATCCTATAAAATATAATATATATGAACAATATGAATGAAACTTAAAACATAGATTAAAAATATACTAAATAGATGAAAATGAAAAAATTACGTAAAAAATGTCGATAAAAAATATTTTATAGTCTTTCAAAACCAACTACTTGAAACATTAAAATGTTTCAACTATGTGACTTTGGAAGACTATAAAATATTATTATTTAATATACAATAAATAATTAGTTAGTAATATAATTATTAATTATTATTCATCATTATAATTATTAATTATTAATGGTTAATTATTAATTAATTAATTACAAATTAGTAATTTACATTTATAAATATATTTATTATTATATAATTATAAATGTAATGTTTTTAAATATTTAAGTAGTCATGTAAAATATATTTTTTTACTATATGTATGATTTTCTTTTCATTTTTCAAGAAATTATCAGATGTTTAGTCTGTGTGACAAATTTTGTTTATATTGTACTTGTAATTTATAATTTAATAGTTAATTTAAATTAGTTTGTATTTACTATATTTTTTATTTTCTTGTTATTTTTCTGAAATAACAATTACTTATCATAGTGAATAAGTTTTTTAATATATACAACATGACATCCAAAAACATCAACGACGATGCCCCCTGGTACCACAACATGGCGTCTGAATCTCACGTCCTCTCCGCGTCCGACGTCTGTGTCGCTCCGATGTCCTCTCTGCGGGTTCCTCATCTTCTGGTCCTTCTAGTGCCTCCCCATGGTTCTGTGTAGGGGACTGACCAAAACCATGTGAGGAGGACGCCCCAAAATCATATGGGGTGCCATATGGCTCCAAAGCTCCTATAAATGGTAGAAATGGGGTATTGAAAAAGGCCTCATCGAGAGGAGAGGGTGCCGCCATAAGCTGTGTGACTGCACCCAGATCAAAGTCCATAGTAGTCTGCGGAGACTCCATATATCGTATATAAGTGTCTCCTTGCTATGAAAAATTATCATTCGGCTGGGCCGGATCGTCTCTCTGTGGTGCGGCGACATCTGCAGGAGCCGCTCTCATATGTCGATGTCGTCTCCTTTTCCCCTCCAGATGTGCTCGTCTCTATGGTCCAGCTGGCGGTGGGGGTGGCGGTTCGTCCTCCTTAGTAGGCATAGCAGGGACATCGTCATCCTTAGGTGCTTCAACCTGAAGATATAGATCAGGATATATCTGTGGCTCCTCATCAAAAACAATTTTCATGTATCAACCAGAGATGATCGAATCGAGCCACCACATCTTGATGAACTACATCCCGTAGAATATATGCATGCTCCTGAGGCTGTGTGGAATGTGCAAGATGACCAATGGCGTCTTCTTGAAAATGAAATAACAATCAAATTAATATCAAAAATGAGTTAAACAAAAATTATAAATCTTAGTAAACATACTAATCGCTGAATGTCAATCCCTTGACGTGTAAGGTGCATGATGGTGTGACGTCGATACCAGTGTTCATAATCCCCCTGATCAGATAAATGAGAGTGTGATGTGGTATATCCATGTGGAAAGATACTGAATTGGGAACGCCTGTCCCAAAGCTCGATATAAGATGCATGATGATGCCGCCAGTCTATCATCTGTCTACCTATATGCACAATCGATCGTAACTTGGTAGACTATCGTGGTGCCAAGGGGATATGCTGTATAAAACCGAAATGGTGTATGACCCGGTCTGGCTGGTGCCACTCAATGATGTGGAAGTGAATGAGTTGCACCACTGTAGCACGATCTCCAGCCATAGTTGTGCAGTATAGTGGAAGTGATCAGTAGACATAGCCTGAATAAGGAGTCCATGAAACCTGAAATGTAAACTCAAAAAATAATTCAAATGGCAGCATGACAATGTTACTGAGATTACATTGAAATAACTTACAATAGTGATAACAAAACAAATTTTCCTACAAAAAAATTACTATTTAACTTACATTAGCTGGAACTATGGCGTCGAATATCTATCGGAAGCTATGCATGTAATGGCTCGGGTTCTTGGTGGTCCATTACTTAGTGAAAAATCTGATGTTGGGAAGTCTTGGAAAGTTATCAAGGCTTCTCGGTGAAGTTTTGACCCCTAATGGTAGGCCTACCGGTAGCCTTAGCCTTCTGGTAGCAGGCCTACTGGTAGCTCAGTCTACCGGTAGGTGCAGCCTACTGGTAGCTCCGCCTACCGGTAGCTCAGTCTACCGGTAGCTACAGCCTACTGGTAGCTCTGCCTACTGGTAGCTTGGCTTATCGGTAGCTCTGTCTACCCGTAGCTCGGTCTACCGGTAGCTGCAGCCTATAGGTAGCTGCAGCCTACCGGTAGCTCGGTCTACCGGTAGCAGCAGGCTACCGGTAGCTCAGTCTACCTGTAGCTCGAGTAACCGGTGGACCTAGCCCCCACGGTTTTTTTATACTGGCTCTAGTTTGACCCTTTTAAGCTTGTTTTAAAGCCCAATAATGCCCATAAATGCCGTTTAATTTAATGTTTAATGAATTAACCTGGTGTGTGCATCAGTTTAAACCACCCCAAAGGGCGGGGACCCTTTAATGATGTGTGGGGCTGCGTGGTCAACCCACGACCCTGCTCCTTACGTGGTTTCGCATTTTTATCTCAACTGTTCCCTTATAAAACTACTTGTATATCTGTGGGTTTCTTTTTCTCAATCAACCACTGATCAAATCTTTAGCTCATCCTTGAGTTCCCGAGGCCCCGCCCCTGCAGTTTCCCATCCGTTGTTCGTAGCGCATGAGGATAAACATCGATCGTTGATCAATCAAGTAGGGTTTCACCTTCATCTCTACTTTCTGTGTATCATGCAGGGTGGGTATGCTTTTGTTTCTGTAGAATTGGATGAACCAAACTTTAATTAAGATAATAAATGGATTCTAAAGAATGAATGGGGAGGGGTGTGATCGATGATGCTGGTTGTTTTATGCTATGTCATGATTTATGATTTATGATTTGTGTGGGCCTACTCCCACGGAAAATCATGGTCGTTGGTGGTCTTTCTCTGTGAACTAATAAACCCTTACATCTTGTGTTGATCATGTGAAGGAAGCTAGTTAATTACATATATGCGGTTAAATAAATTGAAAGCACTAGGATCAACCCTTTTCTGTGACAATCCCGGTTAAAATACAGCGGAATTGAAATCATGGAGTGTCTTAAATCTTTTAAATATGAAAATACCATCATTGTCCTGCTTTGTGTTGGTGGTAGTGGTTTGGTTACTTCCTTTCATGGGCCGTTTGCTGGGTGATGTGGCTGGGGATGGGTTCCCCTATTGTTATGGTTTCGCTGGTTGTGAAATTGAGGTCGTGTGGTTACTTTTTCTATATCATGAATTGGGGTGGGATCCTCTGTTGTTGAGAAACTGTCGGCTCCTAGAATTTGGGGAACACGGGTAGTGTCTTGGGGTTTCCTTGGTTCCGGTAATTTGAGGGACCCCTTATCCCTTTGGTTGTTGTTACTTTACAAGAGAACTGGGTGTGAACGTTTGAGTTGACGTTTGACTATACTCTACCCTTCGCTTCTGTTTATGCCTGCTGGTTGCCCAAGTAGGTGCAGAAACTTATTTAAACAATATTACCAAACATGAAAATAGTAATGGGACAAATAGTTTTGGTTTGTTATGAGTTATGACTTGGGCATGGGTGTTGATTTTGTTCTGTAGGCTGTGTGAAGAAAAACCTAGATTGGGTGAGTGATTGTTACCTATTGGTTTTTGTGTTTCTTATTCACTCCCCACCCAAGTTGAGCACTTATTTCCAAACACCCCCATTTCATGGGGGAGGGTGTTTTTTCCAACACTTCCACTAGTGGCTATTTATTAGCTCCTTTCTTCTCCCTTTCCCGGATATCCCAAGTACCTTTGGGCAAGATGTGATGGCCTAAAGTCCATTATTATCCCAAGAACCTTCGGGCGGGGTAGTGTAGTGGTTATGGCCCAGGGGTGTGAGGGAAGGTGGTTTCCCATGTGTCTTCGGGATGAGGCCCAGGTGTCTTCTGGCGTGACATTGGATCTTCTATCCCATGTGTATTTGAGCGTGACGGTGGTTGTTCTGTCTTAGGTGTTTACAGGCGTGGTTACATGTGACAGTTGTGGATCAGGTGTGTGCGGGTGGGGTTTGGCAGTGGGACTGCATGAGGATATGGCCCAGGAGTGTGCGGGTGGGTGTGATAGTGGGACTGCAGTGAGAATGGCGGGATTGGTTCGATGCATAGGATGAGTTCAATAACCAGTGGGAAAGTGGAACGGGGTACCCAAACATCGATGTGATTTATTATACATTACTTTGATTGCTTTATTTGGTGAGTTTGGTCGGTGAGTGGGATGGATGAACTCCTTGATAGTGTTGGTTGTCTGCTTCTCACGGGACTTTAGCACGTTCCCCCACTTGTGCATGAGAGTCTTTGGTTTTTCCCTTCTGAGAATACTTGTATGCTCACCCTATGTATATAAAACTTCTTTCAGGTTTCCAGGAGGACTTCGGGGATCACACGGTACCATACTAGTGCGGACATTTGGGACAGCTGTAGTTGTTGTTTTTCTTTTCTTGGTATTCTTTTTATCCTTGGGGTTTTGTGACTTGTATCTTTTACCTTTGAACATGCATATGGGAATGGTTTATGTTTAGTCATTTTTGCACTTTCAGTTTGGTGTTGTGGGATTTACCATCTTATCTCCTGATCCTATTAAAAGAAAAAGGGTAATTCATTTCATTTAGTGTGTAATTGTATACCCTTGGTGATAGTCTCCACTCCGGGACCTATTGAAGGCGGGTTTCGGGGGTCATTATCTCTCCTTCAACTTAATGAATAAAGGGCCTGGCAATCTGTTGACCCTTCCCTCCTTTTGGTGAAGGAGGGTCGTGACAGAATGGTATCAGAGGCTGATGGTTGAGAGATAGGATGAAGTCTGGATTTAGGCACAGTAAGGACTACATGGGATGGTAGGGAAAAAAGTGTTGGGTGACCTTAGTGCATGAATTAGGCCAGAGAAGACCGGCTATGACACGGGATTTTAGGGCCCCCCGTGATCCGATGCAAGGACTGTAGACCTACCGAACGAACAAGTGAGGCAACACTGATTACAGGGTAGATACCCTAGGAAAGGTACATGCATCATAATGACTTGTGTTCTCATGTTTCATGGGTGTTTTGGGAATTTAAATCAATAAAAAAAAATTAAGAAATTTTAAGAACAATATTCGACACTACTTGGGCTTAGGAATTCCTTGTTTACCTTGCAACTATGGAACCTAGGAGGCGACCATGTGTGGGGCGGGCGATTGAGGCCCCGGAGACTACCTTGGCTGATCGGCAGAGAGCTGATTGAGAGGATGAGGACAACTAGTGGCAGAAGACACTTCGGGTCATCCAACAACAGACCCTCGAGAAGTATGAGGGAAACACCTCTGACATGAAGACAGAGAGCTGGATAGAGTAGCTGGTGATAGCCTTCAGCCTGATTCGGGCCCCGATCGATTACTGGGTCCCTCTGGCTATCATCCAGATATGGGGAGCAGCGCGTCAGTGGTGGACACTTTACCTGGGGGAGAGGAGAGAGGCTGAGGTGGCTTGGGATGATTTTGAGAAGGAGTTCCGGGCGGAATTCCTCTCTTCTATGATGAAGGCGGAGAAGAGGCAGGAGATACTCTCCCTCCAGCAGGGGAGTATCTCGGTCAGGGAACTGGGAATCAAGTTCAAGGATCTCTTGCGCTTTTCCCCGGATCACTTTCTTGATGAGGAGTCTCGAGAGAGGTGGTTGGAGGAGGCACTCCATCCCACTCTTCAGTACACCGCCACTCATTTCGTCCTTCCGACATACTTAGAGGTACAAAAGAAGGCCAAAGTGGTAGAGAGGATGCACGAACTAGGGGGTGTGTCATGAGAGGGGATCCAGCAGGGGTCGTCGAAGGGGAAGGCCGTTATCACCAGACCTCTAGCATCGGGACCCTCTAGGTTCCGACCAGTAGGGAGTAGACCGCAGCAGTTCCAGTTTCGGTCCCCCGGTCCTCGCCCTTTTCCTTTGGGCCCAGGGCTGAGGTGCTTCATCTGCGGCAGCCATGGACATCTCTGGAATTAGTGCCCGGACCGAGTACAGTACGGCGGTGGCGGACAGGCCCAGCACCCGCCCCATCAGCAGCTTCCAGCTAGGCCTTTCCAGCACCAGTAACAGGGGAAGTGGGCTCCCGCTCCTCCGAGGGCAGACGTTGTAGGAGGAGGCCGACCTTAGGGCCCTCCTCAGGGACCTTGACTGGGGTGTGGCTGAGGAGGTGGCCGATAGCCGAGGGTCAGAGGACCTGGGCATGGACAGTTGCACACCGCGGAGGCAGCAGTTCCAGCAGGTCCGGAGGTCGTCCAAGGTATGATCAGTTTGTGTAGAACCCTTTCTTATGCCTTATTCGATATCGGAGCTTTGCACTCCTTTGTTTCACCCAGTCTAGCCTGTTCCTTGGGTCCAGATTCGGAGAAACTTCCAGTTCCCCGGGTGCTGAGAACACCATTCTGAGGTCAGACCGACTTGTTATATGTTTGTCGAGAATGCAGACTGATGATAGGGCCACATCAGTCGGTCAGGGATCTACTACTGCTACAGATACAACCATACGATGTCATCCTATGCATCGACTGGTTGTTCTCTGTATGTGTCGTCATCGACTGCTTCCGAGGAAGGGTTGTGTTCTTAGATGTGGGCGGCCGGCATGTTACTTTCACCTGTGAGTGGAGCGGTCAGAAGGGCAGCAGGCGAGAGGAACCCCTCCTCTCATTGTTAGATGAGCTGTCAGCAGAGTTAGTAGATACTGAGATGGTAGAGGTGCCAGGAATCGTCAGTAATTTTATGGACATCTTTCCTGAGGAGGTAACGACTCTACCCCCTCGACGTGATATCTAGTTTGGGATAGACTTTCATCCTGGTGCTCGTCCAATTTCAATGGCCCCTACCGGATGGAACCTTCGGAGCTGCGGGAGTTGCGGATTCAGATTGACGATATGATGAAGAGCGGTTATGTTCGACCGAGTTTGTCACCGTGGGGTGCTCTAGTCTTGTTCGCGAAGAAGGCAGATGGTGGTCCCAGGTTTTGCATAGACTATAGGAGGCTGAATCAGGTGACAATCAAGAATCGGTACCCTCTTCCAAGGATAGACGATCTTTTCAACCAGCTGAAAGGCGCAGGATGGTTCTCGAAGATCGACCTGCGGTCTAGGTATCACTAGTTGAGAGTGAAAGAGGGCGACATCCCAAAGACGGTGTTCAGGTGCAGATATGGACACTTCGAGTTCGTAGTCATGCTTTTTGGTGTTACGAACTCCCCAGTTGTGTTCATGGGGCTTATGAACTCCATCTTCCGGGAGTACTTGGACCGGTTCGTAGTTGTGTTCATCGACGATATCCTGATCTATTCAAGATCATAAGAGGACCACGCGAAGAACCTGAGGACGGTATTGGAGGTCCTTCGACAGCACCAGCTCTATTGGAAGTTGTCGAAATGGAAGTTCTGGATGCAAGAAGTATGCTTTATTGGGCACGTAGTGTCCGAATGGGGGGTAGTGGTGGACCCATTAAAGGTGGAAGTGGTTGTTTCTTGGGAAACACCCAAGAATGTGGCAGAGGTTCATAGTTTCCTCAGGTTGGCAGGTTACTATAGGAGGTTCATACCCAACTTCTCTTGATTTTCAGCCCCTTTGACAACCTTGACCAAGAAGGACCGGGCCTTCATGTGGGGCGACCAGTGCCAGGCAGATTTTGGCTACCTTAAGGAGAAACTGGTTAGTGCTCCAGTGCTCAGACTGCTAGAGGAAGGGGTGATGTTTGAAATGTTATGTGATGCTTCTGGCCTTGGTTTGGGATGTGTGCTGATGCAGCAGCGAGGAGTGATCTCTTATGGATCTAGGTAGTTGCATCCTCATGAATGTAACTATACCACCCACGATCTAGATCTTGCATCCGTAGTGTTTTCATTGAAGTTGTGGAAGCATTACCTAATCAGAGAATGCTTCGTGGTCTTCTCATATCACAATATCTTGTGTTATGTCTTTTCCCAGCGAGATCTGAACTTGCGGCAGCGGAGATGGGTTGAGTTCCTCCAAGATTACGACTTCGATATCTTTTATACTAAGGGCAAGGGCAATGTTTTGGCTGATGCCTTGAGCAGGAAATTGCAGAAAGAAGTAGTTCGGGAATCTACAGATGCTTGGAGAGCAATGGAAGAGCTAGGAGCCTTGAATTTGGATGCAAGGGTGGAGGGTGGAAGAGGTTGTCTATTTCAGATGACTGTAGTTCCCTCCTTGGTGGTATAGGTGGAAGAGTCTCAGAGGGGGGACTCAGAGGTAGAAGTGATGCGGGATCGTGTTTATCAGGAAAATGCTCCTGAGGGGTGGTCTGAAGATGGTCAGCATCAGATGCTTTTTCAAGGAAAGTTGTTTGTTCCGAGGGCGATGCGCGGAAAGGTTCTCAGTGAGTTCCACAACTCACCCCTAGCGGTGCACCCGGGAGTTTCCAAGATGTACCAGGGTCTGAAGAGATAGTTCTAGTGGCCCGGAGTAATGCGAGCAGTGGCAGAGTTTGTGGCTAAGTGTTTGGTGTGTCAGCAGGTGAAGGCTGAACACCGTTTACCTGGAGGGTTGTTGCAGCCTTTAGATGTTCCCGAGTGGAAGTGGGATGACATCTCGATGGATTTCGTCACAGGACTACCCATGGTTCAAGGGGGATACGATGCCATCTGGGTAGTGGCTGACCGATTGACGAAATCGTCACACTTTCTGGTGATTAAGGATTTGAGTGCAGTGGATGATTTAGCACGAATGTACATGGATGAGGTGGTGCGGTTGCATGGGGTTCCGAGGTCCATAGTCTCGGATAGGGATGCACGGTTTACCTCACGAGTCTGGAGAGGATTGCAGAGTGACTTTGGCACCCAGCTACGTCTTAGCACTACTTTTCACCCTCAGACAGATGGGAAGATAGAACAAACGATCCAGACATTGGAAGACATGCTGCGGGAATGTTTTCTGGATTTTGGGGGATCATGGGTCACCATTTTCCTCTAGTGGAGTTTGCTTATAACAATAGCTTCCACTCCACTATCGGCATGGAACCATTCGAAGCCTTGTAAGGGAGGCCATGCCACTCACCTGTGTGTTGGACCGAGGTCGGAGAGGTCGACATCCTTGTCCCGAAGGTGGTGCAGAGCACGACGGAGAAGGTTAAGCTTATACGGGAAAGGATGAAGGTGGCCCAAGACTGAAAGAAGTCATATGATGATACCAGGAGAAGGCCCTTGGATTTTGAGGTTGGAGACCACGTGTTCTTGAAGGTCTCCCCTTGGTGTGGACAACAGAGGTTCGGCAAGGGAAGTAAGCTTTCTCCCAGGTTCATCGGACCCTTCGATGTGTTGCAGCGGGTCAGTGAAGTGTCTTATCAGCTAGCGTTTCCACCGCCACTACTGAGGATACATGACGTATTCCATGTGTCCTAGCTCTGTTGGTATCTGCACGAAGATTCACACATCCTCAACTGGGGAGAGCTAGAAATCGAGGACGACGTGACCTTTGTGGAAAGACCAGTGATGATCAAGGATCGTGAGGAGAAGGTGCTTCATGGGAGAACCATTCACTTGGTACGTATGTTATGGAGACATGGTGGGCTTGAGGAGAGTACGTGGGAGAGGTAAGCACAGATGCGTGCCCAGTACCCAGAGTTGTTTTGAGCTTTGTGCTATTCTGTTTATACTTGTTGTGGTGGAGCGTTTTACCTTGTTGGCTATGAAATATGTGGTTTTCTTTCCTCTGAATGTGTGTGGAAAGTCCTGGCTATGAGGATGGGAGGACCCGACCCCTAATCAAGACGCATTAAGGTGGATGCGATTAAACCTGTGTGGGCGAGCCAGTGTCGCCCAAAGCGGATAGTATATTGACATGGGGGAAGAGACTCCCCAACCCACTTGAATGGGCAGTTTGACATGGTATGTCACTTGGTTCTTGGAGGGAGGTGTTTTTAGTTAATAATGAGGTTCACTCCTGAGAGGTATCTTTCGAGGTGGTTGTTCGGACCCTCTCTTTCCTTATGAGTTATTTTGATTCTCAAGGGCAAGAATAGATTGAGAGGTATATAATGTAATGGCTCGGCTTCTTGGATGTCCATTACTTAGTGAAAAATCTGATGTTGGGTAGTCTTGGAAAGTTATCAAGGCTTCTCGGTGAAGTTTTTACCCCTAACGGTAGGCCTACCAGTAGCCTTAGCCTACCAGTAGTAGGCCTACCAGTAGCTCGGTCCACCAGTAGGTACTGTCTACCGGTAGCTCGGTCTACCGGAAGGTGCAGCCTACTGGTAACTCCGCCTACCGGTAGCTCTGCCTACCGGTAGCTTGTCTTACCAGTAGCTTTGTCTATCGGTAGCTCGGTCTACTGGTAGTGGCATCCTACCGGTAGCTCGGTCTACCGGTAGCCTAGCTCAGTCTACCAGTAGCTCGGGTAACCGGTGGACCTAGCCCCCACGAGTTTTCCATACCGGCTCCTATTTGACCCTTTAAAGCTTGTTTTAAAGCCTAATAACGCCCATAAATGGTGTTTAATTTATTTTTTAATGAATTAACCTGGTGTGTGAATCGTTTTAAACCGCCCCAAAGGGCGGGGACCCTTTAATGATGTGTGGGGCTGCGTGTTCAACCCACGACCCCGCTCCTTACGTGGTTTCGCGTTCTTATCTCAACCGTTCCCTTATAAAACTACTGGGATATCCCTGGGTTTCTTTTTCTCGATCAACCTCCGATCAAATCGTCAGCTCGTCCTTGAGTTCCCGAGGCCTCGCCCCTGCAGTTGCGCATCCGTTGTTCGTAGCGCATGAGGATAAACTTCGATCGTTGATCAATCAAGTAGTGTTTCACCTTCGTCTCTACTTTCTGTGTATCATGCGGGGTGGTTATGCTTTTGTTTCTATAGAATTGGAAGAAAAAAACTTTAATGAAGATAATAAAAGGATTTTAAAGAATGAATGGGGAGGGGTGTGATCGATGATGCTGGTTTTTTTTATAATCTGTCATGATTTATGATTTATGATTTGTGTGGGCTTACTCACACTGGAAATCATAGCCGTTGGCGGTCTTTCTCTGTGAACTAATAAACCCTTACTTCTTGTGTTGATCGTGTGAAGGAAACTGGTTAATTACATATATACGGCTAAATAAATTTAAAGAACCAGGATCAACCCTTTTCTGTGACAATCCCCATTAAAATATAAAAGAATTGAAATCATGGAGTGTGTTAAATATTTTAAATATGAAAATACCGGCATGGGCCTGCTTTGTGTTGGTGGTAGTGGTTTGGTTATTTCCTTTCACGGTCCATTTCCTGGGTGATGTGGGTGGGTATGGGGTCCCCTGTTGTTATGGTTTTGCTGGTTGTGAAATTAAGGTTGTGTGGTTACTTTGTCTATATCACGAATTGGGGTGGGATCCTCTATTGTTGAGAAACCGTTGGCTCCTAGAATTTGGGGAACACGGGAAGTGTCATGGGGTTTCCTTGGTTCCAGTACTTTGAGAGACCCCTTATCCCTTTGGTTGTTGTGACTTTATAATAGAACCACATGCGAACGTTTGAGTTGACGTTTGACTATACTCTTCCCTTAGCTTTTGCTTATGCCTGCTGTTTTCCCAAATAGGTTCAGAAACTTATTTAAACACTATTACCGAACATGAAAACAAGAATGGGACAAATGGTTTTGGTTTGGTATGAGTTGTGACTTGGGAAAGGGTGTTGATTGTGTTATGTAGGCTGTCTGAAGAAAAACCTAGATTGGGTGAGTTCTTGTTACCTATACATATACTTTTAGTTTTTGTGTTTCTTATTCGCGCCCCACCCAAGTTGAGAACTTAGTGTCGAACACCCCCATTTCATGGGGGAGGGTGTTTTTTCCAATACTTCCACTAGTGGCTGGTTATTATCTCCTTTCTACTCCCTTTCCCGGATAGCCCAAGTACCTTCGGGCAGGTTGTGATGGCCTGAAGTCCATTATTAGCCCAAGAACTTTCGGGCGGGGTAGTGTAGTGGTTATGGCCAAGGTGTGTGCGGGCAGGTGGTTTCCCAAGTGTCTTTGGGATGAGGCCCAAGTGTCTTCGGGCGTGACAGTGGATCTTCTAGCCCATGTGTCTTCGGGCATGACGGTGGTTGTTCTGGCCTAGGTGTTTGCAGGCATGGTTACGTGTGACAGTTGTGGCCCAGGTGTGAGTGGGCGGGGTTTGGCAGTGGGACTGCGTGAGGATATGGCCCAGGAGTGTGCGGGTGGGTGTGGCAGTGGGACTGCGGTGAGAATAGAGGGATTGGTTCGATGCATAGGATGACTTCAATGACCAGTGGGAAAGTGGCGTGGGGTACCCAAACATCGATGTTCTTTATTAAACATTACCTTTCTTGCGTTATTTGGTGAGTGTGGCTGGTGAGTGGGATGGATGAACTCTTTGATAGTGTTGGTTTTCTACTTCTCACGAGACTTCAGCATGTTCCCCCACTTGTCCACGAGAGTCTTTGGTTTTTCCCTACTGAGTATACTTGTATGCTCACCCTACGTATATAAAACTGCTTTCAGGTTTCCAGGAGGACTTCGGGGATCGCGCGGGACCATACTAGCGCGGACCTTTGGGACAGCTGCTGTTGTTACTTTTCTTTTCTTGGTATTCTTTTTATCCTTTGGGTTTTGTGACTTGTATCTTTTACCTTTGAACATGCATATGGGAATGGTTTATCTTTAGTCGTTTTTGCACTTTCAGTTTGGTGTTGTGGGATTTACCATCTTATCTCTCGATCCTATTAAAAGAAAAAGGGTAATGCCTTCCATTTAGTGTGTAATGGAATACCCTTGGTGCTAGTCGCCACTTCGGGGCCTATTGAAGGTGGGTTTCAGGGGTCATTATCTCTCCTTCAACTTAAAGAAGGGTCTGTCAATCTGCTGACCCTTCCCTCCTTTTGGTGAATGTGGGTCGTGACAGTGCACACTATGTCTCGGAGTATGTGCAAACTTCTGAGACTGACTCCACCTAGTGAAAAAATGGTAATCTACGGAGTATTATTAATTAATTACCTAATTTAAATTAATTAATTACCTAATTAGAATTAATTAATTACCTAATTACAATTAATTAATCACCTAATTAGAGTTACTTAATTACCTAATTAGAATTAATTAATTACCTAATTGTAATTAATTAATTACTTAATTTGAATTAATTAGTTTCTTAATTAGAATTAATTAATTACCTAATTTGAATTAAATAATTAACAAATTAGAATTAACTATTATCCTAATTAGAATTAATTATTAACCTAATTAGACTTAATTAATAAACTAATTATAATTAATTAATAACCTAATTAGAATTAATTAATAACCTAATTAGAATTAATTAGTAACCTAATTAGAATTAATTAATTACCTAATTAGAATTAATTAATTACCTAATTAGATTTACTTATTAACCTAATTAGAATTAATTATTAACCTAATTATAATTAATTAATAACCTAATTATTATTAATTAGTAACCTAATTATTATTAATTAATAACCTAATTATAATTAATTAATAACCTATTTATAATTAATTAATAACATAATTATAATTAATTAATAAACTAATTAAAATTAATTAATTACCTAATTAAAATTAGTTAATTACCTAATTATAATTAATTAATTAATTAACTAACTATAATCATTTCATTACCTAATTACATTAAAAAACTATACTATTTATATAATACAAATATTATATACTAATTCTATAAATTAAACAACTAAATTATTAAATCAATATATTAAATAAATTTAAAGAAATATTTACCTCAAATTGTGGAGACGTAGCTACACACATAGAGCAACCGGAGAGGCAAAGTTCCGAGCAACCAGAGATTTTTAGAGAGATAATAACTTTGAGAGAGAGAGAGGAGGGGAAGTGAGGAGTTGAGATATGGGGAGGGTGAGGGACCTTATTTATAGGTAGGGGATGTTTCGACGCCACTTGAAGTGGTGCCGAATGGAGAGGGAGTAAAGGAGCAGCGCCACTTGAAGTGGCGTTGCCCGTTTTGAATTTATTCCTTCAACACCACTTCAAGTGGCGCTAAAGCGTTGCTCGGACGAAATGGCTGAGCACCACTTGAAGTGGCACTCAAAGGCCCCATTTTCCTAAATTTTTGCACCCTAAACCCATTAAAAAAACCTATCACGCCAAATTATCTATTTCCTTCCGCATTGAGAACAGTTGCTCTCCAGAAAACTCGATGCGCCTCTAAAAGGCCATGCCATAGTCTCCACCTTCGTATTGCTTTTCTTCTCAGTTATCTTTGAATCTTCTACAGTGGCCTCTAGTGAGCAGTCTAGTATCCTGTAATGTTATTGTGCGGAAGAAATCAGTGTTGGGGCGCCTCCTCATCTGGCCCCGATAAATTTTTTTTTATATATCCGATATCTTTAAAAAAAAGATATTTTGATATCTTTGAAAAGATATATCTGATATCTTTGACAAGATATATTTGATATCTTTGAGAAGATATATTTTATATCTTTGATGAGATATATTTAATATCTTTAATCAAATATGAGATATCTTTTAGGAGATATATGAGATTTCATCTTCTATTTATATGAGGTGCGCGGCTCCTCTCTCGGCAGTGGTTAGAGGCAGTGCAGTTGCGTCTTTGAAGGAGCAGTTTTCAGATCTGCAACCGGTGGAACTACTCTAATTTGATCGGCTTTCATCTGCGGTGGTTTTTGATCCGATCCCGGTGTTTTTCATCTGCACTTTTGTTCGGACATCAATCTTCTGCTTTCACGGTCAGATCTATTTGGGTTTCTTTAGCAGGCTGCTTTCTTCTTTTCAGGCTTCATCAAGACTGCATCTATTCTCCGACTTTGATCCACTATTTTTCTAAGTATTGCTTTTGAGATCCCTTTTAATTTTGGGGAGTCTCTACCGTGTACTTATCTATTTTATTGGATCCCTTTTTCTGGACTAGGTCCCGTGGTTTTTCCCTTTTTGGGTTTTCCACGTAAAAATTCTGGTGTCAATTTTATTTTCTGCACCTGTTTTTTTTGTCGCTTCGCATCCACTGTTTGAGGGAAAGATTTCTCCGCTGCGCGTTCGTGTTTTTGTTGTTTGCGCGTTCATCGCTTTCCATCTTTCCCAACATCTGGTATCAGAGGGTTTGGTTTTTATTTCATATTCATTATGGAAGCTAATTACAGTCGGATGATTTTATTTAATGGTGCCAATTATCATATGTGGCGACTTAAAATGAAGGATCTGCTTTTTGTCAAGCGAATGCATCTTCCAGTGTTTAGTACCCAGAAGCCAGAAAGGATGTCAGATGAAGAATGGGCGTTCGAGCATGAGATGGTTTGTGGCTTCATTCGCCAATGGGTCGAAGACAACGTGATGAACCACATTGTCAACATCTCTCACGCCAGAACATTGTGGGAGAAGCTCGAGACTACCTATGCTTCTAAGACTGGAAACAATAAATTGTTTCTTCTCAAACAAATGATGAATTTGAGGTACAGAGAAGGTACGTCTATTTCTGATTATTTAAGTGAATATCAGGGATGTTTTGATCAGTTGTCTGGCATGGGTATTAATTTTGAAGATGAGGTTTTGGCACTTTTATTGCTTAACACGTTACCTGATTCTTGGGAGAATTTACGTGTTACTCTAACCGGTTCTGCTCCTAATGGTGCTGTGACATTCAGTTTTGTTAAGTCTGCTATTTTGAATGAAGAAGTCAGGAGACGTACTCAAGAGAAATCTTCAGAGCTTTTAGTCACAGAAAACAGGGGGAGAAGCCAGGAAAAGAATCAGGGACAGAGCAGTCGAGGAAAGAGTAAAAACAGAAGCAAATCTAGATCAAAACAGAGAGATTTTGAATGTCATCATTGTGGGAAGAAGGGGCATGTTAAGAAGTTTTGTTATCAGCTGAAAAGAGAAAACAGAATGAAGGAAAATCAGCCAAAGAAGAATATCGATGGAGATGATCATGTCGCTGCCGCTACAGGGGGTGATCTTGTTATTGTTTATGATTCCATTAATATTGCTTCTGATCATTCTTGCTGGGTTGTTGACAGTGGTGCCTGTTTTCACGTGACATCAAAGAAGGAGTTCTTTACATCTTACAACCCAGGTAATTTTGGGATTTTGAAGATGGGTAATGATGGTCATGTTGATGTCGTAGGTATCGGGACTGTTTGTTTAGAGACCAGTACTGGAAGTAAGCTGATTTTGAAGAATGTTCGACATGCACCAGAGGTTCGCTTGAATCTTATTTCTACCAGCATTCTTGATGATGAAGGGTTTATCAACACATTTGGTGATTGCCAATGGAAGCTTTCCAAGGGCTCTTTGATTGTGGCTCGAGGGAAGAAGCAATCAGGTTTGTACTGGACTAGAGCATCTATTTCATGTGATACTGCTTGTGTTGTTGAGTGCAGTGTTTCGTCCAAGTTGTGGCATAAGAGGCTCAGTCACATCAGTGAGAAAGGTCTTGGTTGTTTGGCCAAGAGAAATCTTCTTCCAGATTTGAAGTGTGTCAAATTGGACACATGTGATCATTGCATGGCTGGGAAACAGAGCAGAGTGAGTTTCAATAGTCATCCTCCACACAGGAAGTCGCAGGTACTTGAATTAGTACATTCAGACGTTTGTGGTCCTTTGAAATCTAAGACCTTTAGTGGCGGTCTTTATTTTGTGACTTTTATTGATGACTACTCACGAAAGCTCTGGGTTTATGTTTTGAATGCCAAAAGTCAGGTGCTCAGTGTTTTTAAGCAATTTCATGTTTCTGTTGAGAGGGAATCAGGAAAGAAATTGAAATGTATTCGCACTGACAATGGGGGAGAGTATTGTGGTCCATTTGATCAATATTGCAGGCAGGAAGGTATTCGGCATCAGAAGACACCTCCCAAGACACCTCAGCTAAATGGTGTAGCTGAGCGGATGAACAGGACTTTGTTGGAAAGAGTTCGTTGTTTGCTTTCGGAAGCAAAGTTGCCTGGACATTTTTGGGGTGAGGCTTTACTTACTGCTGCTTATATTATCAATTTATCACCTTCAGTTGCTTTGCAGACAGACACTCCCGATAAGTTTTGGTATGGAAAAAGGATCAGGTACGATCACTTGAAAGTTTTTGGTTGCAAGGCTTTTGTTCATGTGCCTAGAGATGAGAGATCCAAATTGGATGATAAGTCACGACAGTGTATTTTTATTGGGTATGGACATGATGAGTTTGGGTACAGGTTTTATGATCCTGCTTTAAAGAAACTTGTCAGAAGCCGAGATGCAGTGTTTAAAGAGGACCAGACTATTGCAGATATTGATAAGGGAGAAAAGTCCACTTCTCCAACTTCTGATGGTTTTGTTAGTCTTGAGCCAGGTTCTGATTCACATTTACCTCATGTTGTTGATTCAGATGATCACATTGATGTGCAGAATGATGCTCAGGGTGAACAGGTTGGAGTTGATATTTCTGATGCACCTTTTGTTTCTGATGATCCGGTTCCTGGGGTTATCAATGAACCCGCAGTTCCACTCCGGAGGTCATCTCGGCATCGTACCATTTCTACTCGGTATTCACCTGATCAGTATGTGCTCCTCGCTGAAGGGGGAGAACCAGAATCTTTTGATGAGGCGATGGAAAGTGAACAGAAGGAAAAATGGGTTGCAGCAATGGATGAAGAGATGACATCATTGCACGACAACCACACTTTTGAGCTGGTGAAGTTACCGACAGGTAAGAGAGCTTTGCAAAATCGGTGGATTTATCGGATTAAGAATGAAGAATCCAGTTCTGTTCCCCGATACAAGGAAAGGTTAGTTGTTAAAGGCTTCCGTCAGAAGAAAGGTATTGATTTTGATGAGATTTTTTCACCTGTTGTCAAAATGTCTTCTATTCGGGTTGTTCTTGGTTTGGCTGCTAGTTTGGATCTGCAGATTGAGAAGATGGATGTGAAGACAGCTTTCCTCCATGGAGATTTAGAGGAGGAGATTTATATGGAGCAACCAGAGGGTTTTGTTGAAACAGGTAAAGAGAATCATGTCTGCAGATTGAAGAAGAGTTTGTATGGTTTGAAGCAAGCTCCGAGACAGTGGTATAAAAAGTTTGAATCTGTCATTTCTCATCAGGGTTTCAGGAAGACATCTTCTGATCATTGTGTGTTTGTTCAGAGATTTACTGATGATGATTTTATTATACTGCTGCTTTATGTTGATGATATGCTCATTGTTGGCCATGATGCTTCTAGAATTGACAGATTGAAGAAGGATCTTTGTCAGTCTTTTGCGATGAAAGACTTGGGGCCAGCACGGCAGATTCTTGGCATGACGATCTCCCGTGACAGGAAGGCCAAGAAATTGTGGTTATCTCAGGAGAGATACATTGAGAAGGTTCTTCAAAGATTTTCTATGGATAGAGCTAAAGTGGTTAGTACTCCTCTTGCTTTACATTTTAAGCTCAACACCAGTCAATCACCTTCTACTGATGAAGAGAGAGAGGAGATGCAACACATACCTTATTCATCTGCCGTTGGTTGTTTGATGTATGCTATGGTATGTACTAGACCTGATATAGCTCATGCAGTTGGTGTGGTCAGTCGTTTTCTATCGAATCCAGGCAGAGAGCATTGGAGGGCAGTGAAGTACATTTTTCGTTATCTTCGTGGTACTTCTGATCTGAGATTGTGTTTTGGCAAAGGGGAACCTATGCTTTGTGCCTTTACAGATTCAGATATGGCAGGAGATATCGATTCGAGGAAGTCTACTTCAGGCTATTTGATCACTTTTGCAGGGGGAGCTGTATCTTGGCAGTCTAGGTTGCAGAGATGTGTTGCTTTATCTACCACAGAGTCAGAGTTTATTGCAGCTACAGAGGCATGCAAAGAATTGTTGTGGATGAAAAATTTTATTCGAGAGCTCAATTTTAATCAAGACAGATATGTTTTATTTTGTGATAGTCAGAGTGCTATTTGTTTGGGAAAGAATCCCACTTTTCATGGCAGGTCGAAACATATCGATGTTCGGTATTATTGGATCCGCAATGTCCTTGATTCGAGACAGTTAGAGCTTGAGAAGATCCACACTGATGACAATGGGTCAGACATGTTGACCAAGAGTTTACCCAGAGGAAAATTTGAGACTTGCCGACTGATTGCAGGGTTGGCGATGATCCCCAGTTGAGTCGGAGGGGGAGTTTGTTGGGGCGCCTCCTCATCTGGCCCCGATAAATTTTTTTTTATATATCCGATATCTTTAAAAAAAAGATATTTTGATATCTTTGAAAAGATATATCTGATATCTTTGACAAGATATATTTGATATCTTTGAGAAGATATATTTTATATCTTTGATGAGATATATTTAATATCTTTAATCAGATATGAGATATCTTTTAGGAGATATATGAGATTTCATCTTCTATTTATATGAGGTGCGCGGCTCCTCTCTCGGCAGTGGTTAGAGGCAGTGCAGTTGCGTCTTTGAAGGAGCAGTTTTCAGATCTGCAACCGGTGGAACTACTCTAATTTGATCGGCTTTCATCTGCGGTGGTTTTTGATCCGATCCCGGTGTTTTTCATCTGCACTTTTGTTCGGACATCAATCTTCTGCTTTCACGGTCAGATCTATTTGGGTTTCTTTAGCAGGCTGCTTTCTTCTTTTCAGGCTTCATCAAGACTGCATCTATTCTCCGACTTTGATCCACTATTTTTCTAAGTATTGCTTTTGAGATCCTTTTTAATTTTGGGGAGTCTCTACCGTGTACTTATCTATTTTAGTGGATCCCTTTTTCTGGACTAGGTCCCGTGGTTTTTCCCTTTTTGGGTTTTCCACGTAAAAATTCTGGTGTCAATTTTATTTTCTGCACCTGTTTTTTTTGTCGCTTCGCATCCACTGTTTGAGGGAAAGATTTCTCCGCTGCGCGTTCGTGTTTTTGTTGTTTGCGCGTTCATCGCTTTCCATCTTTCCCAACAATCAGTCCCTACGGGTGTGGAAAGGTGATCCATTCTTCCCAGGAATCTCAGAATACATTGCTTCTGATCTCTTTGTGGGAAGGTGGTGATGAGGAAAGGCTGTTTCAAAGCCCATCAGCTAACAGTTTGGTGTTCCCAGAAGATCTTGATGGGATAACAAAGAATAATATTCTCTCTCCCATCAGGTGTCTTCCCTCTGTCACCCCTTTTAGACCATTCACCAGCTCAAGATCCTAAGAAAATGTTGTCTCCCCTTGTTTATCACTTCCCAAAGCCTATGGCCATAAAACTCGGAGGAATATGTGATTATGTTTTCCATCCTGCCCAGGAATGCTCGTGGATTCAGGGAAAAAGAAAAAAGATCCTTTGGTACCTCTGAAGCTAGGAAGCATCAGGCCTCTATTTTGGTTATCATCGAACCAAAACAAGAGCCACATAAACTTCAATTTGTTACCAGAAGAATGGGTTACCCGTTTTCTCTGCATGGTCACCCTAGAAACAAACATATTTGGGTTTTTTGGAAGAATAACATGTCAGTATAGTTGGTTAATCTCACGTCGTAGTGTATTAACATTAGAGCTTATTTTGATTGGTTAGTTGTCTTCCTGTTTTTGGTTTATGCTAGCACTGACCAGGTCGACCGTCAGAATATGTGGCGGCACCTAGAAGCATTGCAAACAGCTCTTCTCCCATGGTTCGTGGGGGGATACTTCAACATGATCACAGATCCCTCGTATAAAAAAGTAAGATCAAACATGAGCAGCGATGACATGCAGGATTTCAAAGACTAAATTTCTTCTGTTGGTCTGTTCGATTTAGGGTTCACTAGCCCCAAGTTTACATGGTGCAATAATAGGAGGGGTTCCAGTCGAATATGGATTTGTCTGGATAGGTGGCTTACGAATATTCAAGGGCTGGACTCCTTTTCTAAAACATTGGTCACTCATCTTCCACAGCTGTTATCCGACCATGCGACTCTCATCATGAATCTCCAAAGAGGGTCTCCACAGAGACGCACGTTCCATTACCTGAACTCATGGCATAATGATGAGAGCTTCATGATCATGCTGAAGGAGTCATGGGACCACAAGGTTGATGGAAGGGCCTGGAACAGCCTAGTCAATTGTTTGAACCAACTCAAAGTAGATATCTAGTGTTGGATCGAGTGATAGCTATGGGATTATTACAGGGTAGAAAGAATACAAGCAGATATTAACAACCTAGAAGAGAGTCTCTAGGAGTCCTAGGATGAAGACGTCTTTGTGATCCTATGTGACAAACGCATTATCCATGTAGAGGGGCTACTGGAGGTGGAAAGGACTTAGGGTGAGGTTGTTATATGGATGGGGACTGTAATAGTGCCTTCTTCCATGCATACGTGAAGGAAAGGCTGCTCGAAGATCAACATCAGTCTGGGGAATGGGGTCCTCACTTCAAACGTGGAGGTGGCTGGACAGATGGTGTTGGAGAACTTTAAGGGGCTACTTGCGGGGGAGATATCGTCTCGTTATGAAGACTCTCAATGCGTGACTTCAGAGGAGAGATTTTTGGCTAACATTCCACAGCTGGTGAATGAGTAGGTTAATTTCTCTCTTTCTTCGGTCCCTTCGGTGGAGGATATCAAGGTTGAAACATTCAGGTTGCATCACGACAGCGCTCCCGGGCCTGATGGGTTCACCTGTACTTTCTATGTGGATGCTTGGGAGTAGTTGGGGCCTCAGGTGGTGGAAGCGATTGAAGACTACATTGGTGGTGGTTCCTAGACAAGAAATGTTTGTGTATCCAGAATTGTTCTCATAGAAAAGATTAAGGATCGCTCCAACATAGGTCATTACCAGCCTATCTATCTCTACAACGTCTCTTATAAAATCCTAGCCTCCCTCATATCAAATAGGCTGGGCAGAATCATTCCGGGGTTGATCTTGAGGTAACAACATGGCTTTATCAAAGTACAGAGCATGCAGGGGGTCATGGGAATAGTGAGTGAACTGTTCAATGATATCAACACCAGGTCTGTTGGATCAAATGTGATTTTCCAGGTGGATATGGTTAAAGCATATGAGAAACTAGAGTGGAGCTTCATCATCAAGTTAATTTGATGGTTCAGGTTCCAAGAGTGGTTCTGTGACATTTGTTTCAGGTTCTTATCTTCACCATGGATGTTTTTTTCTCTTATGGAAAGGTGCTTCGGTTTCTTCAAATCAGTTCGTGGGGTTCACCAAGGATATCCCTTGTCACCATTCCTCTTCATTTTGGCACAAGACTCTTTATCCATGAACCTCAACCAAAGTGGAGGCTGGAAGTTTATCCTCTTTGAGGAGCAGTTGAGGCTTTGATCTTATTTCACATATCATGTTTGTGGATGAAATACTGTTCTTCATTATTGGAAGGTGTAGACCCCTTATCAACATCATAGAAATCATGTCCGCCTACGAGCACTTGAGTTGGTAGGTTTTCAATAAGGGGAAGATCCAAGTTTTCATTTCTAGAAGATGTTCGGGAAGACATAGCAGGGGCATACAAGACATTCTAGGCTGCCATCGGAAGCAGATGCCTATGGTCTAATTTGGAGTACCTATTTCTCATGGGTACATTAGGAATCAAAACTTTGAAGACATTAAGAATCTAATTCTAGGAAGAATCCTCAACCGAAAAAACAACCACATATCTTTTTGTGGGAGGGTGACTCTCATTAACAGTGTCTTATCTTTGTTGCCCATACATGTTTTCTCATTGATTAAGCCCCACGAAGGGACTGTTGATCGAATGGAGAAAATTCTTTTAGCTTTCATCTGGGACTGCAGAAAACAGATCCGCTGTCACTGGGCATCATGGGCTCGTATGGGCAGGCCGATTGAGGAAGGTGGAGTGGGTCTCCAGGATATTTGGGAAACCATCCAAGGCCTGCAAGGTCGGTTGGTGTGGGATATTACCAGGTGGTATCTCTGTGGGATGCATTCTTCAAGTGGAGTTATGGTGATAATCAGGCGATGGATGTGGGGAGAGGCCCTAGACACTCTTACCATGCCCGCTGCATGTACTCGCATCTCAAGACTCTCAAAGGTTCAACTCGGTGGATCGTTGGGCATGGGGAGGTCCGCTTCTAGAAGGACAACTAGTCGGCCGGAACGCTGGACTTTCCTGGATACCCCCATCTGGATATCTTGTTTAAGGAGGCTAACGAAATCCCCGGCATCATACTATCAAACCTTACTCCTCGTAAGGCTAAGGAATTTGAAAAGGTGGTCATGGAAGATGTTCTGGATGCCTTCTGTTTCACTGGATCATCTTCGGGAAGATATTTCATCAGGGACTACAAGAGAATCCTTCCAGCGGAGGGCCACCGTGATATTTGGGTTACCAAACTTTGGTGCAAGAAGATTCCTACAAAGATGAAATTCCTCACCTGGAAAATCAGGAATAATGCTCTCCCTACGGATGACAACATACGGAGGAAAGGGATCACACTGGTCTCTCGTTTTCTCTGCTGAAATTATCCTAAGATGGAGTCGGCGATTCAACTTTTTTTTTCAGAGCGACTGGGCATAGTTTTTATAGTCCTGGTTTTCTCCCGGTCCAAGTTTGGTCGAGGATAAAATTTCACTACAGGGTCATTTGGAAACATGGTTCTATGGTCCGGAGGGTAGGGTGATGGAAAGCAAGGTCTGAGCCATTATTCTTTACTCTATTTTATGGACACTCTGGGAAGCACAGAACAAGGTTTGGTGGGGATCCCAGGTCTATTTTCTGTTCCTTAAAATGATACTGACGTCACTCATTATGGACAAGGGTCCACTTCAGAATGGCTAAAATCATCGGCAATAGTGTGAAGGTTGCCCAATGACAACAACATGCCTAGAATGGCGGGGGGACATCGGACCAGATGGTCACCACCCCTCGGAGGCCTGAAGTTGAATGTGGACGGATCCCTTAGACAAGGGCTAATGAGAGGTGGAGGGGTCCCCCATGACTCACAAGGCTTGGTGCTTCTGGGGTTCAGTGCCTTCTATGGCATGAGCTCTTCCTTAGGTGCAGAGGTGAAGGCACTCTTTTCCGGTTTGGCATTGTGTAGAAGTCACGGTTTCTGGTAGAGGCTGAATCGGATTCTGTGGTTTTGGTGATGTTCATATAGGTTCGTCAGGATGTTCCATGGGACATGGTTTACCAAATCCATAGATGTAGGAGGGAGATTTACATGGGCCAAAAACTTCACCATTTTTGGAGGGAGGAAAACATTGGCGCCGATGTGCTCGCTCAGGAGGGAAATCCAGTGGAAGACATTAAAATTTATGATAGTCTGGGTTCTGTGCCTTTGGATTGTAGGGCCATTATACAAGGGGATTCCTTGGGATTTCACCACTTCTGGGCCCCTTGAGAGTCCATTTGTACTATTATTTGGGCACCAAGTATAATAAAAAACAATTTTCAGTCGTGACCATATCCTCATTGGAGGAAGGAGTAGAGTCTATACAAGATCTTAATCCATATGGTGTCATTAAAGGATGGATCTTAGATAAATATGGTGTGCATATGTTTTATGGAAGGGTGACAGTTCCTTCTTTTATGATCAAAGAGATGATAAAATCCCCCCAAGATTTGTAGTGTTCAGTCCACCTAGTATCGACCAAAATGTATAATGATTTCAAATGGAAATTCTGGTGGACTGACATGAAAATTTCCATTGTGAGTTGTGTATCTCATTGTCTAATATATTTGAAGATCAAGGCTAGGTATCAGAGGGAAGAAGGTTTTCTCTAGACACTTCCAGTTCAAATCGGGAAGTGGGATGAGTTGACTATGGACTTTGTGACATGATCTCCTATGACCCTGAGAAGACAATATACCCTTTAGGTTGTAGTGAATCTGTTGAACAAGGTATCTCACTTCTTTCTAATTAGAGAGACTAACTTATTAGATGATCTTGTCAAGATATATGTTTAAGAAATTTTGTAGCTACACTAACTTTTATAGAGAATGGTTTTTTAAATAGATGTCTGATTCATGTACTAGTTTTGGTAGGTCTTGTAGAAGGAAATGGTGACTTAGTTGAACTTACCTATGTATTTTTATCCTTAGTCTAATGGTAAATTAGATAGAACAATCCAAAATTTAGGGGATATGATTAGGGAATGTGGTATGGATTTTGGATGATATTGGGATGATCACTTGGATTTAATAGAGTTTTCCTACAATAATAGTATCAAGTTTTCAATTCAGGTGGATTCATTTGATGCTCTCAATGGACATTCATGTCTTTCACCACTATAATGGCATGAGGTAGGTTAATCTTCATTTGTTGGGTTGAGTATGGTAAAGGATACCTTGAAGTGGTTCTATTTGATTAAAAAATTTCTAGTCAAATCTCAGAATAGGTAATGATATTATATTGACTAGAAGAGATGAACCTTGGAGTTTTCTATGGGAGAAAAAGTTATCTTATTGGTGTCCCCTCAGTTGGGGCATAAGAATTTGAGGAAGCTAGGGAATTTTGAACCACTGTATTTCAGGTCACATGATATCATCAAATTCATCGAGGTGGGGGCCAATTGATTGGATATTCCTTTATAGTATAAAGGTAATCATAATGTGCTCCATGTGTCAACTTTTTGGAGATATGAGCTTGATCTTGCACATGTGATTGATTGAGAGGGTGTTGAACTATAATCAGATTCATATTTTTGGGATGATACCATTCAGATTTTTATAGAAGTTAGAAGTTTATGTGAGGTATGATCATTCCCCTTGTTCATGTTCAATGGTAGCACTGGATTTTTTAGGTCTTATATTGGAGAAGGATATATAAATTTGGGTGTGGCCTTATTTGATGGAGAAAACCTATGGGGATACATATCTAGGTTGAGAAGTAATAATAGGGGGATAATTATAACTGCATCTATTTAAGATATACATATTTTCATCTTTTTCATAGATTTTTTAATATGATTTGAAGTGATTTGAGGTGGATAGAGGTGTTCAGGAGGCTAGAAATGAAAAGAGGATAGGTTGGTGAGCATGGTGTAGATTCAAAAAGATACAGTTGATCCATCAATATCTAGTGGAGTCTGTAGAATGTATATCCTGAATGTAGACCCCACCAAACAATAGATGGGAATCCACCAGCTCGTCAAAATACACTAACCGGTGGAGGCCACTAGCAAGCTGGTAGTGTCATTGAAGGCCTAGTTGGCATGATGTATTTTATAGAATTTATTTTAACCTAATACCCTCTCTAATTATATCACTATCTCAAGCCTCTCTCAACCCCCAACACCCTAGGAGCTCTCTTACTATGATTTTGGGCTCTCTCCATCCCTTCTATCTCCCCTCTTCGGCCCCAGGACAACAGTTTAATCCCATTATTCCAAACTGGTGAGTTCTATCTTGATCTATATTAATATTCACCACTTGTACATGATCAAACAAAAATATCCTTGATTTTTTATCATATATAATGGTTTTGACATGGTATAATAAGGTAATTGTTTATCATTGATATAATTGGCACCTAGATTCATGGAATTGGAATCTACGCATAATTTGGATATAGTGTATTGTCTGCAGTGGATCTTTTTAGGTAAGCGTGATCATGTCCTGCCTTATAGGTGTGGCTTATCCTAAATCTTGATCCTATAATTCTAATCATGGTGGATTAGGAATGGATTTGGGATGAAGTTGTGCAATTGTATTCAGACATTTAACCTTGTCATCAAATGTCATTACACCTAAGGTTGGTGGTCCTTATCATTAGCTCATGTTTATATGGGTTCTTGGAAAGATTATTTGGAATGTGAGTGTAGCCTATTGAGACCTACATTTGACGTTGATCACATGAGATGTGTGTGTGTGTACCATGAAAACTATCTTTGATGTTTTCCCACATATGTTTTTGTTATCATTATAACTCTTTCTTAATATGATGTGATGTTGATCTATTATCATGTATCAATGTATTTATTGTGTTGTTTCCTCTTCCAAGTGTAGTTGAGAATACAGGTTGAGCCATACTTATTATCCCACTAAGGGGGATTTGTAATATATTGATTGGAATGTACATAGGATATTCATTCTTATGGGATATAGAAAACATGTTTTTTGGACTATACCTTCAAGGGGGAATGTGCCAGACATGGATGGTGTATGTTCTTTCCAGCATGGTGCTGAAGTAGGTAAAGCTATTCCCTAAAGACCTTGCACACATGTCATGCTACTGTGATATACTTATTGATTATCTAAACTCTATTAATTGTTTTTGGCATGAACCGATATATATTATGAACTTATATTTTGTTCCATTGGTCATATCCTAATGGGTCATATAATCAAAAACGACTCTAGAATCTTAATGAACTTGTAGATTTAATGTCCATGGATCCAGTGGAGGGAAAAGGTCATGTGATGGATGGTTGAGCGGGATTTTCTAGAGAATGAGTGTGGAATAGGCTAGACTTCAGGATTAATATCTACGGCTACTTATTTTTAGTTTTCACCTCGTACTTTGATCCATATCTATAGGGATATTTTTTCTCTATTTTGATCCACATGACTAACATACCTAACTATTTTTGTTTTGGTTATTAATTTATGTGTATGTTTCTACTTTGGTGATTATTTTATTTTTCATTTGTTGGTTCAATTTTTATCACTTACATTATATACTCTGATGTTTACCTGATAGAGAAGACATATTCTCTCCTTGATGTCCCTCTTGGACCTCACTATTAGTTGGAAACCTCTTATGTATAGGGAGGAATGCGTGAGTTCATGTGGCACTTCATCCTGGGCCCAGTTATTTGGGTCAGGGAGTTATAGAGATCAATATCAATATTGAATAATAGACTCATATTATCAATATTTTAACAAGACCAATGAAATATCAATTCAAAGGTATAAATGACCTTAAAGGTGATATCATAGGTCTACTATGAAAGGTTGAAGACCAAGAGAGAATATAACATCCTAGGATGTCCTCAAGAAGTGTGATTTTTTATGTTAGGGAAAAAGTGAAAGAAAAACATGGAGATATTAAAGATAAATTATAAGTTTTCCTATATAAATCGTAGTAAAAAATGAAGTTAAAACTAGTGTAGATATTGAATATAAGTAAAAGGCATAGATTATCCATGTTAATACATAAACACCCACTCTATAAAAGAATGTTTATTTGGGTGTAACTTAAAACCAAAACAAAAAAAAAGGGCTACAAGGCTAATAGACTATAAATTAATTAACACAAAAATACACTATAAGTCTGGTGTTAGTATAGTGGAAACATAGGGTATAAATAAAATGCTTGTTCCATATCAAAAGGTAACTTTAAATCCTAAGAGAAAAATATACATATGAGTAAAAAAATAATATACCTTGTATGTTTTTTAATGGATATTTATTTTGGCGTAAAGGATACAAACACAAAAGCATGGACTTCTCATCAATAATATAAATAAAAATTTAAAAGGAGATCTGATGATAATATCTGGTATAACTAAAAGAATTATAGAGTGGGATAAAAATAAATAATAAACTTTTATACTTCAAAGGTGAGATTAATCCAACTGATTCAAAGGTGGAACATGTATTCCAAATATGGATGGTTCAAGAGGGGTGTGTTGAAGATTTTATAACACTACAAAATATTTAACTATTTAAGAAGTTATATTTTGGAACAAACAATTGTAAATTCATCATAAAATATTAAACTAAATATAGTCAGTATAATAGAAGTAAAGTAAAAAATTTAAAAGATGGAAAATTCTACATTAATTAATGTATATACATAACCAATATAAAATATTAAACAACAAATTACAGGATGAAACAATGAAATAGGGATACAAATTACAATATATAAATACATTAAACAATTGTTTTTATAGAAATTCAACTTCCCATACCCAAAACCTCTACACATTAAACCTAATCTGGTGTTATAAATACACTAAAAAGGGTTATCATATTATATAATATCCCTTGAATTGTAGTTAGTGATATAATGGCCCAAAATTTTAGACACTTTAAATAAATATTTTCTTCAATGACTTGTATTACACGCAACACTGAACAAACTAAACACCCAAATAAAATGAATGGAGACATATTAAAATTAGATAAATAATATAATCATTAGTAAATAAAAATATAAAAATCTATAAAAATAATTACATATTATTTATTGGATTAACATTTTAAAAAGGATGGCTTTAAAAGAACCATTAAAAAGATGTTTTATTTTACCTTAATAAAATAAATTAATCACATTTAAGGTTTATTAAAATTGGTAATATATAGATTTATAAACTAATAGTTAGAATTAAATTATTTATAAATTTATATGAAATAAGATTAAAAACACTTCAAGTTTAAAATGATCATTTTTCTAATTAAAAGTAGTTTTCATTATATATTGAATTTTAATATAAAAGTTAATTTATAAATTTTTGAATTTTAATTTGAAAAAATTAAATTTATTTTCTTATTGTACTTTTCAATATTAACTTAGTATGAATTATTTATATTTTTCTAAAATAATTGATTTCTAGGTGAATAGTGAAAGATATACCGATTTTTCTAATACCATCATTTTTATGACTTTAATGCTTTTGAAACTTTTTTATATAAAAATATTATTTTACAAAGAAAAAATAGATCATTTAAAAATAAAAAATTAAATTTATAAAACGCATGTTTAATGTTTTAGAAACTTGTGTAATTTTTTAATCTAAAAACTATTCTTCTTCACTTATAGTAAAAATTGTTTTCATCACTTGTAGAAATTAAATATAGAAAATGGATTTAATATTTTAGATAAAAAAATTCATATTATTTAATAAGTTCAATATAATTTTTATACATAAAATTATGATTTCTAAGATTAAAATTAACTACCACGATAAGGATAAAATTGTTATTTTTAAATATTTTTTTTATTAACATTGAAATTTTTATCTAATAAAATAAATTATTATATTCCCAAAAAATGGATCTAATATATTTTTTGAACCTATATGTAAAAACATTAACACTCACTCAATTTATATTCAATACTAAATGAGATTAAGAACACCTAATAGTAAAACACTATTTTTTCTACAAAACTGTTTACCTATGTATTATATTTTTTAATTTTAAAATTAATTTTATATTATCTTTAAGTTTAATTCGAATATATGTATACAAAATTAAGGTTTATAAAATAAAAATTTTGTTATTTGGGTTACCTTATGTTTTTTTAATAAAAATACAAACTACTGGGGTAAAAACTAGTTTCCAAGGTAAAAAAGAAAAATGGTAAAACATAAAAAAATGGTAAAAGGATTGAAACATATTCCAAAAATGTTATAAAATGGGTGGTATAGGATTTATCAACCATATTTCACCATCCAGAACATAGTGCCGATTTTTTTTGGATATTTCCAATGTGGAAGAGTGTGGCCACTTCTATAAAATAATGAGGGGAGAGGGGGTGCCATGCTAAGATCCCACCTACTCCCAACCCCATGGGGGTGATCCACGACATTATTACTAGGCTATTCTATGGTGGGTCCTATTAAAGACACTCCATTCTAGAAGACTACTACTATTCAATGGGGTGTACAAATGAGGATAAATGGGTGATGTAAGTGGTTAAAATATAATGATGTAAAGATTTTCATTTTTGTTCCACACTCCATTATTTCTCACTTTTGGATATTTTTAACAATTGAGAATTTCATCCCATTATTGGAAAATAATGGGTGTTCACAAAAGATCTATTTTCTTCTCTTATAGAAGGAGAAAACTTCCACCACTTAATGTCACACTCATACCTTATAATTTAATCTTGAAAATCAATAATTTTCCCCCTATAATCCTCCCTAAATTTCATAATCATTTTTTCTAAATTAGATATCCTAAGGCCTCAATTTTCAAATAAATTTACTAGAAAAATCTCAAATTCTCAATGTATGTAATTTTTATTCCTTAGTATTTTCTTATTAATATTCCTCTTATAAACTTATTATAGAAACACTAATAAAATTAAACTAGTATTATTAATATACTATAATGTTTTTATATTAATATATCATCCATTATTCCATCCTTTCCATCCACTAATAAAAAAACGAAGTCGATCATGTGTACATACAGACAACCGCCACCACAAAACAATATGCTTCATTATTCACCACCACCTTTCATAGTTGGTAATAAGGATGTATTAGATGGATGAATATTTTGTATATTTCAGAATTATAATTCGTAAATTATAATTTATCATATACCTTCATTTTGTCACATTCATTGAGAAATAGAATCCTTAACAATGTGTACGAAAGACTGCCACCCGTACAAATAATAAATTTCATTTATCCTTTCCACCATTCATGTATGGTTATAATAATAAATTTAATTAAAATATGTGATATTTATAAAAATTTAAAGATTATGTAAAATTTCTATTATCATTATATAAAAACATATCCTTACTCGTGAAATCATTATAACACACCCTCACTTGGGATAGTTTTGACCACCTACACAAACGATGATATAATGTTTAAACCATGAATGATTACAGAATTATATATAATCATAATATCATTTAATAATAATTTATTTAATGTGTTTTAATTATTATTGAATGTTTTTATTAATATTTAATATATTTATTAATATATTACCTTTTGGTTGTTAAACACACCAGAACTAGTTCATCATAATTACCTTTTTCACGAACCACATCCATGTATTTCACCTAATGAAATATAAATAAAGGAATAATTGAAAATAAATGATTTTTATATATTTAATCATCCATTAATGATCAAATTTTGTATAATAATGAATAATAACTTCTCTGTTATAGAATCAATTCAAAATGATCAAGATCTCTCACACCAAATCATGAAATAGATAATAAATAACTAATATACATGTGGAGAATAATTATAAATTAATTTTTAAAAGTTTTTAGTGATGAATAATAATTTTAAATAGGTGAATAATATGGTTATTTTTATTATATGGGAGGTTAGAGTGTGTTCCAGTAAGCGGGAATACAAGGTAAGATTTTTTTGTCTCCAATTTTCACCGCATGAGACATATTTCTGATTATACATCATGTTTTATTTGTAATGGTGTATATACTTCCCCTTTTATATGTTGTATCATGATTATATAATAATTCATGGTATTCAATTTTTCATTTGAAATCACATCCTTCAAGTGGTTTTGAATCGTATTCTTTTAGGGTTTTTAGGGTTTCTTTGTCTCATTTTTAAATCCATTATACATGTTTGATATTTATTACCCTAATTACTTTTATATGGGGTGATTACTTACTAATTGATATATTTTACCGTATTTATGTAATTGATGTTGTTTTAAGAGCCATATTGTGATATTTATTTAAATTTATTTTGATTCAAATGATATCAAAGTTGAAATGGGTTTTATTAACTCAACTACCTTTGTAGGGTTATAATTCTTATTCTTGAACTTATTTTTTCCATGATTAGTTTCTTCCAACCTCAAATTTTATTTCATGGTACTTTATTTTACTCTTTGGGTAAAAGAAAACTTTTGATTCAAATCTTCCCCCTCCCTGAATTTCTTCCCCATAAAAAGTATATTAATATTATGAATAATTCATATACTCTTTAATGATTTTTTTCTTCCTTATCTATATTTTTCACCCCAACAATGTTCTCCTATATATTTGGAAACTAAATTATGTATCAACTAATGTAACCTTCATATTTATTTTCCCCTATTTCAAATGGATGTTTTTTATCTCTTTTTATGATGTGGTTTTTAAAAAAGATATTTGAAAATATAAAAAAAGATTTTCCATCCTTTAAAAATAAAATGTTTTATCTTCTACTCCACATTTCATTTTGATAACTTTTAAGTATTTTCATGGATATATTATTTAATTTTATTTTTAAAAATAAATTTACGACAAATTTTTCACTTCCCCTTTTTGAAATTGACTTTTTAATATAACATGTAACTTCTTCTTTTATGAAAATGTTAAAAACATTTTCAAAAAAACTATTTTATGTTTTCACTTAAATTTTAAATTTTATCTCAAAAATATTTATTTCCTTAGAAATTTCTTTTCATGAAATTCCCTATAAATTCTGTTATACAATTTTGTGGGATTAAACTCCTTGAAATCCAATAATTCATTTTTCTTGTCTACTCATTAAATTTTTTCATTTTTATTCCAATGACTTTCCCCTATTAACAATATATATTTCCTTAATTTGATTGAAGAGTGTTCACTTAGATTTAATATGTTGATAAATTAGGTAAATTATTAAATAATTCGTACAACCTTTATTTATATAGTGTAAATACTGTATTTTATATTATCTTGATTTAAGGGTATTTACCAAGAAAGTTACTACATATCATTGGATACACGTTTATTTTCCCGAGGTAAATCATGTTATTATTATTGACGGAATTATGATTTTTTTACATACATTATTCCATTTGAAAAGGATATGAGACCCATATTATTTACATTGGTTATTTATAATATGATGAATGAATTTTGTTGAAGTGTCACTCATATGTATGGATAATGCCAGGTGGGATCCTATAGCACCCTCCAATGCATTGGTTAATGTTTTTTTATCTCATGACATAATGTAGAACTAACCTTATTAGATATTCTCATACACTAAATCATTTTCCTTCCTATATATTCTAACAAACTAAATAGTGATAATTTTTAGATATTTTTACAAACTAAACAACATGCCATCTTAGATATTCTCACAAACTAAACGGTTATCCATTTTAGATATACTCACAAACTGAAGTACGGGCCTTCTAGGATATGATCACAATATGATGATACCCTCTTCTTATGTTTATGACATGGTATTATTCTTATTCTTTTTATTATTTTATTCTCTCATGGATCATGTTTTTTGAATCATCTTTCGATGCTCTATTGATTCATTTCTTATTTTATTACTTTCTATATTCGGTCACTCATGTTTTATGATATATACTTTGTTGTCTATGATTTTATTATATATATTGGTTATACCCATATTATCATATCATTATCACCTGTTATATTTGATTTTTATCAATTATATTTATCATTGCTGGGCATTTGAGCTCACCCCTTTCTTATGTTTCCATTTATCCAGGTTATAAAGAAAATTCATAATTATTATGTTCCAAGGAGATTATCTTGTGTGAATAATTTGTGATATATGTTAAAGACATCAAATGGGTAATGTAGTTACCTATATAGTGGAAAATATTCATTTAGTTGAAGAATAAATTGATTTTTTAGTTAATTATTTTTCTAATTCTTTAAAATTATAAACCCAAATGGTCTTGGGAATATATGTAATGAAATATTTTCTTTATTTCATATAATTGAGATGGTCATGTGACCTTCTCGTCATTGAAAAAAGTAAATATTTAAAAATTTTAGGTTTTACTACTACTACTATAAAGTTGATTATAGGTTTGAACCCACAAGGAAGGATAAACAACCAAATTTCTTTTCAAAAAACAACCCACTGGTGTCAACAATGGGTGAAATTTTTTATTTTTATTTTTATTTTTTTAATATTTTGAGTTTTTTTATAATCATAAATGATTTAATTTTTTTTAATAGAAAAAATTGAATCGATAATGGAGAAGATGCAGTGAAAGTAGTGATGCTGAGAGATGATCAAATAAGAAGACTACTTGGAGAAAAACAAATCTACTTGTTCTAAAGGATGAATTTTTTATTTAAATTGAAAAATGAATTCACTAATTTAAAAATGAATGGTTAAACCTTCCTTACTAGAATATTTAACACAATGTATTTATGTTCTAGAGGTTTGACACTTCAAGATTTAAATATGGCAAAGAAATTTGTAAAAAGTCAAAAGAAATGAACTCACTAAAAGTTTCTAAACTTTTGAATTTAAAGCTTGATAAATTATATCCATGACCGATCTCGCCAAAAGATCATAGAGTTTGTAAATTAAATTGTGAGAGGAGTACAATCAATTTTTTATTCTCAAGGATCAAAACCAACCTTTCCAGTCAGAAATGATTCTTGTAAAAATAAATCAAATGAAAAATGAAAAATTATTAAACCAGTAGGAATCGATTCCCTGAGCACAAAAAGATTTAACCCATGATCACATTGAGCAAGAGAATTTAAATAGCTTGATTACATAGCAATGAAATTGAAAAATAACAAAGAATAAATCCCCCTCTCTGAACTTGAATTGCTACTTTTTTCTTGGTCTGTAAGTCTCTAGAAGTTCTCATGATCTTCGAGCCTCTAATGAATGAGAATTTTTTAATGGTAAGTGATGGATTGAGTGAATGACGAATGATAAGTGTTTTATTGTTGATCTGAATTTAAATCAATTGTCATCCACTGGAAGTCACCCACGATCTCCACCGACATAGGTATGTCTTTCACGAAGTCACCACAAATGTGTGCTTTTTCACTACAACACACATCATTTTAAGTTTTCCCTTATAATTGAATTCTCAGAGGTTAGAATCATGAATCTGGACACACATTAGTTACCTATATATATCTATAAAAGAGAACAATTAGAACAGTTAAAAATAAAAGATTAAAAACAACTTATTTCTTTACTTAATTATTATTATTTAAATTAATGTTATAAAACTATTTAATATTTATTTATAAATTAAATAATAAATACTGAAATTTTTTATTTAATTTTTATAATTTTGTATAGAACTTTTATTAGTAATTCTAGTTATTTAATTAAAATTTTTAAAATAAATATTTTAATAAGAAAATTTAAGACTTAAAGTAATTATACTGATAATTTAATTTTTTATTTTATTAAATTTTATTTTAGTTAATGAATTTAATAAGTTAATTATAATAATTATTATTAAATTAATGTATTTATTTTAAATTTAATTAATTATATAAGTTATATTAATTATCTTTATAACTTATTATTAATTATTTTAGATTTAATAAATTTTATTAATTAGTTAGTTTTATATTTTTGTTTTATTTTTATTATTTTTATTAAATTATTATTTATTATAATTTTTATTTATTTTTATTTATTTTTTTATTTATTTTTTTATTTTTTTTATTTTTTTATTTTTTGACTCTCCACCCCCTATCTCCTTCACTACATCGAAGGGGGGGTTCGTTTCTTCTCCATGAAGGAGGTAGCACCGGCGCATCCTCTGTCGGGTGGTCTATGGAAGCACAAATCCTCCTTCATCCGCAGTGTGTTCCAACTACATGCAGTCGCTAAACTCGGCCTCTCCTCAGTGGCTCGGCCTCACAGCAGTGGCATGCTCCGTCTCCAATTCTCCAAGGTGGTGAAGGGTCCCCCCCGAATAGCAGCGGTGTGGCGATGGCTTCCTCTGATCTCCTCCAGCAGTGCGACTTCGACCACTTCAGCATCAGATCAGCCAGTAGTAGTTCGAACTTAGGGGCTTGTGGCTATCTACCTAGTTCGGCTCCGCCGGTAACAACAACCTAATATTATAATACATTAGATGAAAATTTAAATAGAACACAAAAGGAACCTGAAAACTAAGAAAGTTATAAATGATAAATCTAAAGACTAATGGTTAAGAAACATCAAGGTTGTTAATTATTCTATTATTGGATTAATAAATCAACTTAAGACATTAAATTAAAATGAATTAATAAATGAAAAAAATTTATTACTTAAATTTATAATTAATCATAATTTTTATTAAAGATACAAATTTTAAAAAGATAAATTAAATTAAATGTTAAGAAGATTAAATATTTGACCAATTCTCAATTAATTAAGACTTGGTAAAATTAAAAAATTTAAGCATAAATAAAACTTCAAAAAGTAAAAAGGTAATTAAATAAGTAAACCATAAATAAAGATATTAGGGTATTAAAATATAAAATGAATTATAAAAATTAATTAATTAATTAATTTAATTTTGAAAATAAAAAAGTGAAATTAATTAGTGAAAAGCGAAAATTTATTTAATTAAATCATTAAAAACATAATAAAAATATGTGTCAAATTAATAAATTTTAAGGCCTCCTCAAATTCCCCCACACATAAACATTGTTTGTCCTCTAACAATTTCTTGTTTTATTAACTTGAAAAATAGAAATGTGTTTCTATTAGTCAACCCAAAAGGCAACATGCAAAATAGTTCAAAAATAGAGGAAAACAAAATTGAGTAATATGATTTTTACATGAAATTATAAAAAGAAGTATTGCCGAAAACAAACTCTTACTGGTAATCAAGAAAGAATCTAATCATCTACCATTAAGGATGTCCTTCCTCATATATGAATCTACTTAATGAAAAACTACAATTCAAATCCAAGTTCTATGTTCAAGATGATAAAAGGTTAAAGGTTTTTGGAATTAAGAACTTAACAAAAATAACATTGTACTTTGACTTTCACCTAACTTTCCAAAATAAATATATATATTTTGAATCAATTTATTGATACAACTTAAATGGTTCCATACAAATCTAATGTCTCATTCATCATTTGGCGTTCATTATTTCCCTCACCTTAATGAAATAATTTTTGACCCTAGAAAATCTATTATCATTTTTTCCAAGACTTGTATCCTATGTTGAGAAATATGAATATGCACTTATTCAATATTGTACAAAGGGATTTAGTTAATAGAAATGCACCCAATGCCTTGGGTCTCAGAGATTCACTATGGGTTCCCAAATGCCCATTTTACTCCAGTTTCAAAATATTCATATGAAAACCATTTAAACTAGCTCAATAAGGTGATTATTTTTAGTATTTAAAAGTTGGTTAGTCCCCTAAGATCAAGTTCAAACTTTTAGTTCCCAATGTTATGATCCAAATTCCATAAACAAGTATCCTGTATTACTCTCAAAATTAGTCCCTAAACCAAATTTTCATAAAATCGTTAATCATATTCACTCAGTAATCATTCATCCTCATAATTCTTTGATTTAGGTTAATTTTTAAATACTAATAACGTAATTTTCCTTTGGGAAGAAACATTTAAATATATTTCAAATCCTATAGTATTTAAATTGTGAAAAAATTGATTTTTTTTTTAAAAATTGACCATTTTTTAACAAAATGTTTTAAGATCAGTGGGAGTTGATGGGATTCCAATAAGGCACAGTTAAGATCTAGGTAAATTGACCCCCTCCACAACACTTAAAACCCAGCTTTTTTCCCAATGTTGAATACAAATGTATGGAATACAAAAATAGACTTTTAAGTTTCAAAATTGATTTTCAATAAAGAATATTAATGACATAAGGGTATCATTAAAGTTCAAAAGTGTATTTTATAAAGAAAAAATACTAAAAAGAAGGTTTACATGAATTATCATTTAAGTCAGTAATATAGATTTTCAATACAGTACAGACGGTCACATGTGTAACATGTTGGTGCACAGTGAATTGGTTGTAGCATGATTGAAAAATTACTTCAATTAGAATTTCAATAGAGCCTTAAAATTAATTCTAAATACCCAACAACTTAAATAATATTCAATTAAACACAGTATACAACATAAAATTACCCCCCCCCCCCACACACACACATAGGCACACACACACACACTTAATTTCTAACATTGTGTGGTTTAAATATCAATGAACTTTAATATTTAGCAAGTAAGCATAAGAACCAGAATTTCCAACAAATAAGAGAGGCAATAGATTTTTTCCACCAGAAGCACAAGAAGAAAAAAAATTTCCCCAATATCCTAGAAACTAATGAATCACCATTCGAAACATATCAGTGAGTCGCTGTGGAGATGACTCATCAATAGTAGTGTAATGGTGACTCAAATTCAATGGTAAATCAAAGAAATTAGTGAATTTTAAAGTAATAAGGATCAAAAACTAAATTTTGATATTAAATTAAGGAACTTCCCTTTTTTATATCTTGGACATACATGACCCATCATGGTAATTACACTCCTTTATTGACACCAACAACATCATACACTAAAAACAAATACCTAGAAGATCAAGTACAAGACTCCAGAAGAGATAGAGAGTACACAGAATAGTAGTAGTATCACTTTATTCAAAGTAAAACAAGAAAAAGAATAAAAGTAAAAAAAAACCATTGGTTGCCTCACATGCAGTGTTAGGTTTAAAGTCTCTAGCCAGACATTATTCCCCTATATATTTCAATCCATGATCATTAAATGGGTATGAGTTACTGGTGGTGTGGACTACACAATTGTCTAAGGAATTAAAACTAGTATCACTCGAGAAATTTTCATTTTTAGCACCAAGAAAAGTATTTCGAAACTCATCCAGCTCAATAAGAGGGAACATGTTGTCCAACTCATCTTGGTTTCTAAAACCAACTTTATAAACTCTTAAAAAATCCAATAGCTTCCTAATAAAATAACATAACTGATCAAAAATTATTCCATGGATTCCCCCACACATATAGGTTAACTCAAGCCCAAAAACAAAAGAAAACACAACATCAAACTCCTAGCATTTCATAAAATATATTTTAACTCAGACAACTCCAAATAATCCCAAGTGAAGGAATAAAATTCAGATTCCAACGGATTTTTATCTATGTCTACAGAGGACTCAAATTATGTGAATCTTTCAATTTCAGGTTGAAAATAATCACACACAGCAACAGACTAAGCAGTAAAGAATTTTTTGAGAAAAAGAACAGTTTCATAATAGGCACAATCAAGTTTCTCCATAGGACTCGGCCCATAACACTCTCCATCTTTAGGAAACATAAGATAGTCAACTTCATAATGGAAACTTTCATAAACATGTTGAGATAGTTCAGAAGAAGAATGTGACTCACACCCTAAATTGGGTTCCAAGGAAATAATCTTCTCATCAACAAGAATGAGTGGGAAAGTAATGGAAACCTGAAAAAAATTCAATAGGCTAGAGAATCCTAATCTCAGTGACCTCAAGAGGGAAAGAACCATACTCAGCTTGGAACTCTATTTTAAAACATTGATTCTCGACAATATCTATTACATCACAACTAACCTCATGTTGAGGTTTTTCAAACACCAAATACTCTTCCACATCATCAACAGCTTAGATAGTGATTTTTCCTTTGGACACATCAATGACCGAACAACCAGTAGCAAGTAAAGGTATTCCTAGGATAATTGGAACTTTTTTATCACATTCCATATCAATTATATGTAAGTATTTTGGAAATGTGATCTTTCCTACATTCACTAATAGGTCATCCACCCTTCTAGAAGGGTGTGTGAGTGACCTATCAGTAAGTTGAAGAGAAACAGAAGTTGGTTGCCTATCCCTAAGACCTAGCTTCTTAAAAAATGATTAAGGCATAATATTTATACTCTCTCTTAATTCACAAAGACAATTGAGTTTCCAAATTTCTTCTATTTGGCACTGAATGATAAACTCTTTGGGTCCTTCAATTTTGGAAGCATGTTCTTTAATAAAATTTCACTATACTCCTCATTGAGATTAAATTTATCCAAATTATTCCAATATTGTTTTTAGAAAACTTTTGGAGAATTCAACATATAATGGGATTTTATCCAAATATTCTAAAAAGGAATGTTAATGTTGATGTTACGAATCATTTTTAGGAACCTCAGGTAGTCAGGTCCATCACTATTTTTTACTCTTTTATTGAAGGGAATGGGAGGGGAATAATGTTTTAGAACATATTGATTGTTCACATTCTCCTCAAACCTATTTTTTTCTTATTTAACCAAATACCACTTAATTGTAATTGGTTCTTTAGATTTTCCAGGTGTTGGTTCAATTTTTTTTAGGTTAGGCTAAGATCTCTAGATTTACAGATTCTGTATCAAGTAGATTTTTCTTTCTAGAATCACACTGTTTTATAGTTTGGGAATTTTTAGATTCCTTTTCAGATAAAGTTTGAGTTTCAAGACTAATTATAATTACAAAAGCCATGAAATTCTATCTAGTTTTTAGTTCAGTTGTACTAGGAATCTTCCTTTATCCCTAGATGTAAAATCTATAGTTAGTTGGCCAAATTGAGTTTCCATGTTATGTATTCTAGCATTATTTTTAATTTCTTAAAATTCATATTGGGTTTTTTGTTTATTCATTTGATTCAAGAATCTTTACTCTTGAGAATCCATTCTATTAAAAATTTAATCCAGTTTATAAGTAACTTGGCCATCGTTATTTCTTTATGAATTAATAGATTCGACCCCCTATTGGTTTTGAAAATTTTGACTTGGTTGGTTTTGGTAGGCCGAGGCAGTATAAAGATTAATAATTTCTTGGTCCTTCCATGACAAGTTAGGGTTATTTTGATAAGCATAAGTTTACTAATTGGAAAAGGGAGTTTTGAAACCCTAGTTTCTAGTCCTAAAATCATAAAATATGGCATTTTCCAAAAATTGGTCAGGGAGTTAAGAATTGAGACAATATGTTTCAATGTGACTGAACATCACATAATAAAAATATTTCTCCCTTCGAATTCTATCATAAATAACAGTATCTTGGGGGCTTGTTTCACCCCTATGGATGAGTCTCTTAACAGTGTAATTGTGCCTTTATTTCTATGACAGTTTTTCATACAAGTGTTTCAGCTCATCAATAGTGGAGTTAGAGAAGTTATCCCTATAAGATTGGTTAACTAGATTCTGTTTTTAAGGGGTGAAAGCATTATAAAAGTTCTCTATGATTAGATAGGTAGAAAACTAGTGATTGGGAATTTTCCTAAAGAGATTTTTAAATCTATCCCATGCCTCGTGAAATAACTACCCCTCATCCTAGAAAAACCCAATGATTTTGTGCCTAGCCTCAGTGGTGGTATTCCTAGGGTAAATTTTTGTTACAAAGGCAGTTAATACATCATCCCAAGTCTCAAATATTTACTCATCTATGTTTTAGAACCAAGTAATAGCCTTCTACTTTAGGCAAAATGGGAACATTTTCAATCTCATCTCCTCCTCACACAGATCTCTCAGAGGTAATTGTTGGACATAACTATAAAACTCTCTAATAAACTCAAGTGAATCCTCTACAGGGAGTCCATTGAAAGAAGGATGTTGAGAGAGGTAATACTACTTAATTTCATAGCACTTAGACCCAGGGGACAACCTAATAAAAGATGGGTTTCTTGACACAATTGGAATTTTAAATGTCCTTTGTCTGGGTATATGAGGAAATGGAACTATAGGTTGTGGAATATTTATGTTTTGATTATCAATTATGTTATCATGATTATCCATTGTAATTTTCTTTTTTTAGAGCAGTTAAATTTTTATCTATTTCTGGGTAAAAGGCCTTTACTCTATCAAAAAATGATTTAGTGCTCAAGTAATGGGTAAAGATAGATGAATTTCTTCACTAAATGCATCAAGGTACTAATAGTAGTAAAAGTATAGAACAATATAAAAAAAGGCAGTAAAATACAGTAGGTGAAAATAGACATTAAATCAAAGAACAATATTTTTGTAGCACATTTTTTATAAATAAATTGTTTTTTTATATTATTTTTTATGAATTTTTTTAGAAAAGAATGATCTCTTGAAGTGTTCCCCAATAATGATGCAAAAAACATGACCCACCCATCATTGAAAATGAGTCATTGTTTATTATTTTTATGCTTACCTACTACTATTGTAAAGTAGCTAGCAGGTTCGAACCCACATGGAAGGATGAACAACCAAATTTCTTTTAAAAAACAACCCACTAGTTTCAACAGTGGGTGAAATTTTCTATTTTTTATAGACTTTTTACTTTTTTAATATTTTATTTTTTTTATAAGTAGAAATGATATAATATTTTTTAATAGAACTAATTGAATTAGTAATTGAGAATATGCAGTGAAAGCTGTAATGCTAAGAGATAATCAAATAAGAAGACTGCTCTGGAAAAAACAACTCTACTGGTTTTAAAGTACGAATTTTTCATTTAAAATTAAAATTGAATTCACTCCTAGAAAAATGAATAGTTAAACGTTTCTCACCCAAAGATTTAACACACTGTATTTAAGTTCTAGATTTTCCCAACTTCAATAATTAAATACAACAAAGAAATTTTTAAAAAGTCAATAGAAACAACCTCATTCGAAGTTTCTAGAGTTTTGAACTTAAAGCTTGATGAATTAGATCCCTGATCGATCTTGAAGAAAGATCATGGAGTTTGAAAATTAAATTATGAGAGGAGCAGAATGTTTTCAAATATCGAGGATCAAAACCAACCTCACCAGTCAGAACTAATTCTTGTAAAAATAAATCAAATGAAATATGAAAAATTATTAATCCAGCAGGAATAAATTCCCAAAGAATAGAAAGATTTATCCTATGATCATATTGAACATGTAAAATAAAATATTTTGATTATAGAGTAAGGAAATTGAAAAAGAAAACAGAATAAATCTCCCTATCTGAACCTGAGTTGATACTTTGTTACTGCTCCGCAAGTCTCTAGAAGTGCTCCTCATCTATGAGTCTCCAACGAATGAGAAGTGTTAAATGGTAAGAGATGGATTGAATGAATGATGAATGAGATACATTTTATTGCATCCCTAAATTTAAATCAATGATCATATGTGGCAAGTCAGCCACGATCTCAACTGATATATGTAGGTCTTTCAAGAACTCACCACACACGTGCGTTTTTTCACTATAACACATGTCATTTTAACTTTTCCCCAGTAACTGAATTCTCAGTGGTTAGAATCATGAATCTGGACGAACTTTCGGAACCATCATGTATCTGTAAAATAGAATAGTTAGAACAATTAAAAATAAATTATTAAAAACAAATTACTTTAATTAATTATTATTACTATTTAAATTAATGTTATATAACTAGTTAATATTTATTAATTAATTAATATTTTAATTTATATTTTAATTTATTTAATTTTATATAAAATTTTATTAATTATTATGGTTATTTAATTAACAGTATTAAAATAAATATTTCAATAAAATATTTTAATAGTAAAAGTTATTATATTGTTAAGTAAACTATGTATTTATTAAAGTTTATTTTGGTTAATGAATTTAATAAGTTAATTATAATTATTATTTTAGATTAATGTATTTATTTTAAATTAAATTTGTTATATAAGTTACTTTAATTATATTTATAAGTTATTATTAATTAATTTAATTTTAATAAATTTTATTAATTTGTTACTTTTATATTTTTATTTTATTATAATTTATTTATTTATTTTTATAAATTATTGTTTATTATTGTTTATTATTATTATTTAATTTAATTTAATTTAATTTAATTTATTATATTTTATTATTTTTTCACTCTCCAACCCCCTATTACCTTCACTATGTCAAAGGGGGGGTTCGTTTCTTCTCCAGGAAGGAGGCAGCGCCAGCGCACTATGTCGGGTGGTCCATGGTGGTGTAGATCCTCCTTCATCGATAGCGTGTTCTGAAAATAGGTGGGAACTAAACCCAGCCTCTCCTCAGTGGCCCAGCCTCAGAGCGGCAGCGTGCTCCTTCTCCAATTCTCCAAGGCGGTGATAGGTTCCTCCTTGATTAGAAGTGGCACGAAGGAAGCTTCCTTCAATCTCCTCTAGCGGTGCGTCTTTGACCTCTTAGGCATCAGATCAGCCAGTAGCAGTTTGAACTTAGGGGCTTGTGGTTGTATAGCTAGTTCAGAACCTCTAGTGACTTCAGCTTTGAAAGAATAGCGGCGAAGGGTGGATGCTTCACGAACAGTGAATCTGGGCAGTGGCTTCAGTGGCTAGGTTCATATCAATAGATCTGAAACACGGTCTGGCTTCATCTTCAGTGGTATGAGGCACAACTTCATATCCATATCTGAAAATTTTTGGTGGGATTTCAATTTATTACTGATGTTTCTGGGTTGATAAAAACAAACTAATTTGGGTGTGATTGAGTCTGAATCTAAATTCGCGACGGTGAGTGGTAGGAGGAAATAGTGATGCGTTGATGAGAATAATAGGCATAGGTATCTAAAATTAGTGAGGGTGTTGGTGTCATTAACACAGTTCTACAGCATCAGTGGCTCAACAGTTTTGGTAGCAACATGATAGATTGACGGGGTATGGGTGCGTCGATATGTCGTGAATGGGGAACAATGATTGGTTTGGGTCATTGAGTCAGTAAACGAATGAGGCACCGACATTGTATTTTCCATGTTGGTAAGTGAAAAATGGTACACAGGTTGTATCCCATGCATGAAGCAGGTACATGGGTGATTATCCCTTGCCTAACTTATTACGAAGGTCTTGGTATGTATCCTTGAAACAATATTTTCTATGATTATGTGTTTTCCAAAAATTATATGTCTTATTCCAATGTTATTATCTCATGGATTATGCTATTGATTCGCTTATGATTCATGTCTTATGAACTGCAAATATATTTATGTGTCTCATGTATATGGTCTTTGATATGCAGAGTTTGATCTTAAAATTTTATTCTCATATTCTCATACCCTTATGTTGATGATTATACTTACATATCTCAATTTTTACCCTTATTTATCATCTGAGATCACCAATTTCTTATGTTTCTTTTCCCCAGGTTATGAAGAAAGGTTTTATGTATGATTACTAAATGGTAAGATCTTTATGAGTGATGTTTAATATCTTTCAAAAAATTATAAGAATATGTTCTTAATTTCCAAAGACACTAAATAATTACAATCCTTGGTAATGTACTTTTGTAACATGCGGAATATTCATCAAAATTATGTAATATCCAATTATGTTAATACTGGGTCTCTATAGTTAGTATCAAAGGAAAGTCTTAGTTAACCTTTGAAAACTAGGATGACAGAACTTTAGTGATATCCCAAGGGATATTTCTATGGATATGTTTAGGGATGTCTCTAAGGATAAGACTAAGGTGTCATAGATTGAAAATAAGGGGTCATTATTTAGGCATCCTATAAGAATTTTTTCAGGATTATGTGGTTTTATACTATGATAAGTGTTTCTCACTCTATGCTTTCTAGTCTTAGCCAATAGCAGAAACAAGAAAGAACTGGGTTAACATTGAATGTTTCAGATTTGGTAAGTATGGTCATTATGAAAATCAATTTCCTAAGTGGAAGTCTCTTGAAGAGAATTAGGAAGGTGGAACGAGTATTGGTTATATTGATGGAGAAAAATATTTTGTGAATGACATATAAAAGTTATAGGATGTTCTAACAATATTTTTTACATTAAATTTAATAAGTAGGATTAAATTGACATTGAGGAGCCATAAGACATAATTTATATTTCATATTCTAGGAAATGGGTATTAATAAATAAGATTATGAATCCTAAGTAATGGTTTAATAATAAATGTGGATGATTTATATGTGTATGTATAAGAATTCAAGAATTATTTTATATGAATAATGACGTATATGGATTCCATTAATAATTCAAAAAATATATTGAATGGTAAAGATGACTTATAAATTTTTTCTAATGGAAATATGATATTTTTATTTAGGGAATGTAACCCTTAATGTGAACCTAATGTTGAGAAAATTTTGTTTCCCATGTATAAAGAGATGATTGATTTGGATAAAGTAAATTGGATATTGATTACCATGGAACTCAATATTGATTAGTTTAAAGTGGTCTATGTTATCATAGATGAAGTTTAAAACTCTTTGTATTTATGGAATATATCCAATAATATTTTGAATAAGGAAGAATTCATGTTTTCCAAAAGTATTTATGGTGATTTGGGTTATTACCATGTTTCAAGAGAACATATGATGAAGGTATTCACTTGTTTGGAACGTGAAAACCAAGAGATACTTTATGATATAAGGGGAAACAATGTAGGACTAATTTTGAGAAATTTAGTGTCTATTTTTATAATGTTTTTTATTTTTAGATTTTATAAGGATTTCAAGGTTAACCATTTATGGAAAGTTTAAGTTATACTTTAGATGAAGTTTTAGATATTAATATATTATCTCACCATATGAGGATTTATGAATATTGGATAGCCTATGATAACCATTTTTCTATGATTTAACTAAATATATATTGAATGACTTGTCATTCTATGTATGGATCTCATGATCTATTAGTACTTCAGGAATGAAAAATTCACCTTCATTCCTTGGAGTAAGAGATAAAGTGGAAATAAAGCAAGGCACAACCAAAAATGTGATTTTGTGCATATAAAAAGGAATGAAATAAAGTAAGTACATTTTCTTATGTTATTGGATAGTAAAAGAATTCCTCAACTATAAGAAATTGATATTGAAAGTGATTTATCTTAATAATTCTGTTTCTATTGAACTAGTCATCTTATAAATCATCAATGGTTTATAGTTTTGTGGCCCATAACTTTTAATTGATCATTCACTTGTTTGTGATTAATGAACAAAATCATTCTCTAGGATTATTTATGATTTTATTTCATGTCTATGTTTTCACTCCCCACTTATTTTATCATATATGGGAAACTATGTATGAGTTACTTTGGGTAACTATTTTGTTTCCAAATTCCCTTTTTTAAAGAATGTTTTATTATTCATTTTTATGATGTGGGTTTCTATGAAAGTAACTTTCAAGTATTAAACCTTTGATGACCTAGAAAAATTTTGAGAGATAAATTCATTTTAAGGTGGGTATAATTTCACACCCCGAGATTATGTGAATTATTATTTTTTAAAATTATTTAATCTTTTTGATATATTTCATTTCATGAAACACTAAATATATATCTTGTTATATGAAAACACAAAGTTTGGATTGCATTATATGAAACACCAATTTAAAATTACACTACACAAAACACTTAGATTATCTTTTGATACATGAAACACTATTTTTATCTTGTGTTGCACACAATATTGAGTCCCTATAATATCTTGTGTACATGCAATACTGATATTTACCGAACTACAAAATACTATCAATATTGTTTTTAAAATAATATTAGAGTTACCATCTTGATATTGGAAGGGAACTTATGAATAATATTAAATTAACTATTAAGATATGATTTAAACATGTATATAAAATTAATTCTTTAGTTATTAATTAATTTTAAATGAAAATAAAAACCAATTTAATATAAAGGATGTGTTTTTATAAAAAAAACTATTTGTATTCCCACAAGAGAGTTTTATCATAATAAATTAAATTAATAGATAATAGTGAGATATATTAATGAAATTTATATATTATCAATTTTACAAAATGGTTTGACATTAATTCAATATGTTTTATAGGTATAATTTAAGAATAGATCCAATTTAATGAATAAAAAGATGAATTTTCTAAAAAGTAATTTTACCGCCTTTTAATGACGCACCTAATTTAAATATAATTTTGTATGCTTTTATAATTTTATTTTAAAAAATAAACTTATTTTTTGAAATTTTATTATCAAAATTTATATTGTGTGAATTTTTGGTATTTTTCTGAGATGTTTCATGTTTTGATGAATAGTGAAAACACTGAATTTTAATGGAAAACTATTTTTTCATCTAACTTATTTATATAGTTAAATTGTATTTTAAATTTTTTTTAAAGTATATTCAGATCAATTATACATATATTAATAAAATTTATGTTATTTTAATCAATTTCACATTGAAATTGGATATAAAAACAATTCAAACTTTTGAACATTTTTACTTTAAAACTAGTTGTTTTGTCCCGTCTGTATGATTATTTTTAAATTAAATTATTAAAATTATGTGTTTGGAATTTTTAAATATGGATTAGATATTTTTATTCATTATAATTTATAATTTATAATATCTTAAACTTAATTCTTTACTAATAACATTAGAGAAATTAATTTAAATTAATTACAGTTATTAAGGTAAAAATGAGTTTACTTAGGGGTTACACAATAACTTAATGGAAAAAAATAACCTATAGGCATATCCAAAAGACATTTTATGAACATATTTAAACTATAAAATCAATTGGATCTAAAATTTACCATTAATGGATACAAATTATGTAAGTTATACCTCCCAATAGTGTTTACCTTTTTATATTTACAAGAATATCACTTCTCCTCCACTATAAAAAGGGGACTCACCCCTCACTTATTCACATATATCAAGCCCTTTGGATCATAAAAACCATGAAAAAATAAGCTCCCAAATTTCCTTTTTTGATAATATAAGCATCACTTTGGTAATAAAATAAACCAAGTTATTCCTTTGGTGAAAACCAAAAATATTTACCCAAAGAATAGGTAACATCCTTCAACAAGAACTTTTGTTTTATTTTTTCTCCACCCCATAAATTATTTTTATTTAATTATTATATTAAAAACTATGTATCCAAAATATACTTAGATTTTTTATGATAATATTTCTATCTAAACCTACACACACATCCATCTAATGGGATACACAATCATCGTTCGTTTGTACGGAGGACTACCGTCTCAAGAACTGATGTTGTTCTTTCTTCCATTTACACCTTTAATGTTTTAGAATAATGATTTAATTAATTATTTTATATGATTTATATGATATTTATCATTTATTTATTCATAGTTAATTATTTTATAACACGTAATTTCATGATTTCAATTTTGTGGGAATATGATAACCACATTTGTGGATGTGTGAACTACCGCCTCCTCAAAGCGATGTGATTCAATCAAGCATTACATGTAATATGTTAAGGATGGTTTTATTAAATATATATTATATATATGACATAATAATGATACATTAATGATAATATATATGTGTCATTTACTTCCTTTTTTTTAATATGACAAGAAAATTGAAATAATGTTCATGCATACGTAAGACCTACCGTCTCCATGAATAGTGTATTTCATTTCATATTTATATAAATTATAGATTATTATATATACATATATACTGATTATATATGATATTTATATCATGTTTTACATTCATTATGTAAGTAAATCATGATCTATGTAATAAAATCAAGAATAAAATGTCAAAACATATACGAAAAAAAGCGATTATTACCTGAAACTTAACTTTAACATGATATTGTTAATAAAAATGTAATATAAAGTAATAATATGTAATAAAATAATATTTGGTATTATATATAATAATATGGTTCTTTTGTATATTTATAATAAAATTATATTAATTATACAATAGGTTTGAACATGTATAAAGAAAGTCTGAACTTAAGTTAAGGTTTTTCAAGTCTCATTTTTATTTCTATGATTATTATGCCATATTCATCATTAATTTATTTTAAATGGTGTATATAATTAATATTAATGTATTATATTGTTATTATACTTAAATTAATGGCTATTTACATATCCATTTTATTATCTATCTTTTATGGGATTTATAGTTCAAATGTTACCATATCGATAAAGTAATTTTGTCTTAATTTTCCTTCTTTGCGACACATGTTATGTCATGCACTTATATTCATTTATGAGGTGTATATACTGACCTTTGACATGTTATATCATGAATATAATTCTTTTCATTATATTTTAAACTTCATTTAATGTTATTATATCACGAGGATAATGATTCAAAGTTACCAACGTGGTAAGAGTTTATTTACTTCAATCTCATCATTTATCGCGATTATTTACGATTATGCTTCCATATATCAAATATTATGAGACATATATCAAGTAAACTCATGGATTTAATTTTCCTCTGGTTATTAATGATATATTCTTGTAATGGTACCATTTCTCTGCTCTTTAGTACTTAATATAGTTAAAAAAGTGTTTTTAAGAAAATACAACTGAATCTATATCTTCGGTCAGAAATATGTGTTATTTCAAAACCATGTTTTCTAAAAAAAATCCAAAAGTATTATATTGTTCTCTTATGATATTTAAAAATAAATTTTTATCCATGTTTTACATTTATAAATAACGGTTTTTAAAAATTAATCTTCTTGTCGTTTTCTAATTGAGGAACTCTTCTAAACTTATTAGGAAACAAAATAAATGTACAACATGTACATATCTATCCTCCATCATGACCTTAATTTCCTTCAAGCCTCCTTTTAAAGTTTAAAAGATAATTTTTTTAAGAATTATTTTTCCTATTATTCTGAAAATTAATTTTTTTAATGTCTTTTCAAAGGAAAAGTTTTTCAATAATTTTTTAAGTTCAAGAAGTGTATTAAATTATTTTCAAAGATTAATTTATAAGTCTTCAAGGTTATTTACAAAGTAAAAGGTTTTCAAAAAAATTTATGTTTGAAAAGGTTTTTTTCAAATTGGAAATTATATTATCCTCAATAAATGATTTAAATGGTTTTTATACCTTATTTTATAATTTTTCAAAGTATTTTTCAAAGAAAATGATTTTGAATATGTTTTACGCCTTAAAAGATATTTTCAAAGAAAGATTATTTTACTTAATAAAATCTTCAAGTTATCTTTCAAAATACTTCTCCATATAATTTTACATCCATTATTATATTTTATGATTTACGAATGATTTTATCTAAGTAAACCATTCTCATTCTTTCTCTAAATGGTTTATGTTTAAGATGTCAAGTTATTTATGAAACCCATTTTTCTTTCATGGGTTATACCATGAAAAAATGATTTTGAAACATGCTTCCTTTCATGGGTTATTCTATGATGAAATTATTATGAAACCTATTTATTTTACATAGGTTATGATTTTATAAAATTTTTTATGATAACCATTTTATTTCATGTGTTATGATATGATGTTTATGAAACTCGTCTCTTTTTATGGGTCATGATATGATGAATGTTTTATTATATTGTGGCACACATATGTATGATTTCATTATCTGATCAGTGGGACCAATATATCCCTATAATGTATTAGGTAATTATATAAGGTATATGAGATCAAATGGTATATGGGTTTTAACCCAATACTAAAAAGAAGAGGGTACATGGGTTGTAGCCCATACTCTAAGACAAGAGGGTACACAGGTTGTATCCCATAAACAAAAAAAGAGGGTACATAGGTTGTATCACAAGAAAAAAGTAGGTATATGGTTGATTATCACTTGTATAACATGTTTTGAAAGACTTGGTAGGTATCCTTGACATAATATTTTCTATTTTTATGTGTATTCCACAAATTATATCTCTTATTCCTATTTTATTCTCTCATTGATTGTGTTATCAATTCCTTTATTATTCATGTATTATGAAATTATAATCTTTATGAAGTGTCTCATGTATGTAATCTTTGATATATATGGTATGATATTAAAATATTATTCTCATGTTCTTGTACCCTTATGTTCATGATTATGCTTACATATATCCTTATTTACCCTTATTGATTATCTGATCTCACCTATTTCTTATGTTTTATTTCCTTGTGTTATGAAGAAAGGTTTCAAGTAGGAGTAATAAATGGGAATATCTTTACAGGAGATGTTCAATATCAATCACAAAATTAGAATAATGTGTTCCGAGTTTCCAAATACACTAAACTATTACAGTACTTGGGCATGTACTTTTGTAATGTGAAGAATATTCATAAAAAATGTTATAATATCCATGTATTAAAATTTTGGGTTGCTATATAAGTGCTATAAGAGCAATTTTTATGAATAAATAAACATGTTCTTTTACTATTTTTATTAATATTTTTTGTATCATAATTTTCTTGAGACCATATCATAGAGTATGATATGTCATGGGTGAATTTCATCCACTTGATCACTCTTCTTAGATTTATTATATTGTATATTGTAAAAATATGTTTTATTAGTCATAGGGTATGACATGATTGTATTTTAGTGTATGATATATTAAAATACCAAGGTTTTATTCTGTGTTGTAAACTACGATATATGATATCAAAGGCTAAGACTAAAATCTACATTGTTAAAAAAATAGAGCTTTGAGTACTAGTTAAGATATAGAATATATCGTTAATGCTGATTTTCTGTGTGTAAGAATCTACAGGTTGAATATTTAAGAAATATGATTTTTTTTGTAGAAATAAAACATAAGGATTAGTCTTTTAGGTATGGGTTATTTGATATAGAAGGATCTGCCTTTTCTTGATAAATTTTTATACATGGTTTATTCTCTTATGCATGGGTTACTCCATGTATAAGGGTAACATCCTTTATTATAGAATTTAATCTTGATATGATAGAGTTATTATTTTATGATAGTGATTATCATAAGTGTTTATTGAGTCATATATTATTATTGTTAATGCCTCTATCAATTATAAAATACAATTCAAGAAAAAAATGAAGAAATTTAACACTTTTCCCTCAATTATTATTATTTATTTATTTTTTATAAATGATCGGTGTTTGGAATTGTCAATGGTATATTTCCATGGATAAATTAATTATGAAATGTTCATATTTATATCTCTTATTTGAAAAATAAATAAAATTTTTATTTATTTTATTATTAATTTTAAATATTTATATATATAAATTGTTTTTATAATTTTTATATTTTGTATGGATTGATTTTATAGTGTGCTTCTCAGTTACCTTTCTATCAGGTATGTTCTAATATTTTTTTTGTTTTCTCTTTTTCATTAGGTGAGTATTTTCAACCCTGAATTGGGAGAATACCTATAATGGTGAAGTCAAGGATATGTGGGATTTTTACCTTTTGCCTCAACATTTTTTATATTTTTTTGGTCTATTACATGATGTGTAATAGTGTTTCATAATGTGTAATTCCATAAGGACTCATCCAATGAGTTGAAATCGCAACATGAGAATTTACATGTTGTGTAAGTGTTAAACGTCATGTAATGTGAAAATCTAGTTTTTAATTAAAAATGAGACATGTTTTTTTTCATAACTTAAAATAAAAGGTATTCATGATGTGTAAGATATTACATGTAATGTAATTCTATGAGCTATAATTTTTATGGTTTTGTGCGAGTGTTTGAGGCTTCATTTCATTTTTTAGCCTTCCCCTCTCATCTGGAGCTCTTACCTTAGAGATATTAGGTGTATTCCTTCCATCTAGATTCATATGTTTAGTGATTGATCTGTAAGGTTAGGTGTTTCATCTCTCTGGGTAATCAATTTTCTCTATTTCTCTTCCATTTTTGATTGTGGCGATATTTTTTATAGGGATTGGTCATTTGATGGTGTTTTTTATCAAACCTTTTTAGTCTCTAGTCATACCATGTATTTCTAACGTTGTTATTGTGGTTTAAAACCCATATTTTCAAAGGAAGTTAGGTATTATACTCTCTTGAGGTTGGTGGATTTGTTCAATTATTATCATATCATGAATTCATTTTTGTTCGTATTGATTTCTTGAGATTTGAAATGGTATTGCATGTTATGAAATTGAAAAGGGCATGGGTTAATTTTTGAAAAAGGGGGTTTTCATTGAAAATTTAAATACCTTGATTTGAAATGAAAAATGTATTTTCAAACACTGAATCAAATTTTATTTTCATTGATTTTTTTTATAAAAATGTGAGCATGGTTTTTAAAATATAAATTGACAAAAATTTCACAGCGGGAACCTTAGGTGTGTTGAGAAAGATACATGGGTAGACTTAGTGTGTGTGACACCACTAATAGTTAACCTATTATGTGTAAATGGTATATTTAATGCCTATATGATAGTTGGATCCAAACACATGACTTATTAGGCTTGTGAGTGTTTAGTACATATTTTCTAATAGGATAAAGCATTATTATTAGGTGCATTGTTGTTTCTAGTTGTTTATTACATGATAGTTTATTTCATAGATGTTGGATCACATGTATATTTATATTTAGGTATCTTTACCTTATTGTTCCTATATTTTTCATGTAATTTGTGAAAACTCAAGGATTATTTTAAAAAGTATTTCAAATTGTTTATTTATAAATTTTCTTGTAAAACTATTTTGTTTTAAAGTTTGAACTTGTGAATTCATGTTATTAGAACATGTATAGATTATTTTGTGTTATCCTACTAGGATATGTTAATCATGCCCTACATATTATTGTGGGAGGTTTTAGACCTTTTTTTAAGGATTAGGGTAAAGGGAAGAGCATTTTGTATCTTACAAGCTTCTCTTTATATTGTTGTTTCATTTTGGGATAGTCTGGAGGTGACATTGGTCACATGGATACATGTTGTCTATACTTTTCTTTCTTTCTAGTTTATCATGTTTGGCTCAGTTTTATCTCTCTTTGTTTCTATTTTTCACTCTGGTTGTATGTATTTTTTTCCTTATATATGAGTTGAGTTTTGTTAACTTTGTTTTACCCCATCCCGTGATGGGCAGCTGACTTGGGTGACTGTTCTGGTTTACCTGGGTTGGTCTATTACATATATATAACTTAATATATACATATTTTTAAACATGCATAGAGGAATAAAACATGAGAGCATAAATATTTTATGGGATTATATAGTTATGTATTTAATATTCATATGATTTATATTAAATTGGTGGAGCTTATATGGAATGACTAATAGTTTAGATATAATGTGTTTATATAGAAATTATACGTATGGTTTATAAAGTGTTTAAAAATTAATGATTACAAAAAATATATATATAAAGAGTTTATATTGAAAACTATTAATTGTTCATAATTATTAATTTTAATTCCTCAAATTAAAGGTCTTCTTTTAAAAAAAATTAAACCACGTCAAAATGAGTTTTTATGATTTATTTGATCAAGGTTTAAATAATAATAAATATATTATATTTTTATTATATAAATATTTTACACAATAGTAATTAAAATATAAAATGTTTATATTCCATGGAATAAGATATATGTAAATAAATTATATATAATGAATAATATGAAAGACTATATGTTAGGAAATGAATAAAAAGTGTTTATATTAAAAAATATAGAATGTTTATAAGGTTAGATGAATTATAAAATGTTTTCTTTTATCTTTATTTATAAATTGTTCATAAATTTTTATCTTATGTTTAAATATATGAATTTTTTATTTATTTAAAATTCATTAACTATTTATTCATAGATAAAATTTTTATAATATGAATGGTTAATAATGCTTTAATTTAAGTTGTTAAACATATTCTAAGTTATTATAAAAGCATCTAAGTAGTTACATGCTGGGTATAATAATTGATTTATATTTATTCTACCTTGAATTTATCTAATTTTGGGTTATGATCTTGAATTAAGTAGTTGATTATGATTTATACATATTAGGTGTTATAATTATGAAAGAATTGAAATATCCCTTTAGTAAAGTGTCCCTCAGTTGGGGGACTTTGGATTGGAATTAACATTGTCCTGGAGGCTTATACATTATTCTAAAAAGGTAGGGGTTTACTTTCTATAGTTCTGGGATCACTCATATGGAAATTATTGATTTCATATAATTCTATGATTTTACATGTAAGGGATTTATATACCTTATTGTATTTTAATTTTTGTTAGTAGCATAAGTTATAATATTTATAAAGAGTTTCACATCAATATAGTTTGAAAATATAGGTTTTTTGTAAGGAATATGATTCCAAACAAAATTTCTAGCACAATATATTCATGTAAAGATAATAACATGTGATAATTTAGTGAGTATTGAAAACCCATTAAAAATACTAACTATAAAATTCCTTCCAAATCAGAAATTTTCAAGACCTCGTCCATCGAACCATTTAGGTCATTAAAAAGTTTGGTACTCCTAGATTGTCTTGTATATGAAAAAATAATGGGAGAATATAATTGGATAAGGTTCCCTTTATCAGTATTTACTTTGGGATACACTTGCTAGGAGACCCTAATAGGATAAGGTTAGAAAAGGAATAAATTTTGGTTTATTTATATGATGGATTATAAAATGTATTATCCAAAAAACTATCCAATAGTCATAAATAATATGATTGGGATGATTAACTACCCAAATATCCATGTAATGGTTGAATTTATAAAGTAACCAAAATATTAGAGAAATATGGATCTTGGACCACTAATAGATATGAAGAAATTTAAAATGGTTTATCATTTTAGTGGGATAACCTTTAATAAAAGTCTATTAAATGTTTATAAAACATGATACTCATATGATGAAAATCTTATATTTTATAAGAATAAAATTATCATAAATAAAATTTTATTTGAGGTCAATCCTTGATAAGGAAAATATTATTGTAAGAAACTTCAAATATTGGTAACATAAGAAAAGTTGTTAAGTAAGAGATATTTTATATATTATAAAATTACCTTCATGGATAAATAATCTTGTAATGTCTCTATTTTTTTCATTTAAAGATTTTTAATATATCTAATCATATTTTTGGAGGCATACACTGAGATGACATGAGATTCTGAGGCTCGGTGATCCTGAAAATGATTTAATGAAAATATTAAATATATTAATATCACATGAACATGGTTTTACTAAAATAGTGGAATAACTCCAAATCAGTAACTTAGATGAAAAATCTGAGATCATTGTAGAGTTTGGAATGTGGGTTTTAACTTAGGTACAACAAAACCAATGTCATCATTGGGTGTTTTGTAAAAATGTTATCATGGGTGAAAGTAATGAAATAAATAAATAAATTTATTATTTTTAGAATAGTGACATAACCCTATCGTTATTTAAACACACTTATAAAAAATTCAAAATGTCAGCTAAATAATCCTGAGGATTGAGAGAGAGAATTGGAGTAAGGCTTGGTGAATGATGATGATTGGTATACCACAAGGACCATAAATGACAATAAAGTCAACAGATCTCTCCAATGACAACAATACAAATTTTCTCTTTATCAGTGACCGATCCAACCTAAGGTAAGGAATTTTTTTCCAAAGTTTATTTCACCATTGTTTATCCCATGATTAACACAAATAAATTCTTCCCATTGTTTGATCTATGGGTTGGTCATTCTTGCAGTTTTAGGTTTATTTCTTCCCTTAATTTAGCGGAATTCATTTATTGATCATTATTACTATTCCTTCAATATTCTAACAGTAACAAATCAAGTACATCCTAAACATGGTTGGGGTTCTCTCCTCAATTTTAATTTATTAAATTATCCCCCTTTTCTTCACATAATTAATTTTTGGTATTTCCTTGGATAGTAGTTCTATGAAATGCATGGTATTTGATCATTTTGTGACCATTCCTCAGCACAATGAATCGATACTGTGGGTGCAGTTTTTGATAAAGGGTGTGACTGAGGTGCATCAACAATGGTGGGTGATCAAAGGAGGATCAAGACTGATTTAGTTATTCTTGTTTATTTTTTGGCCATCCGACAATGATAAGGTGGGATGAAAAATGTTTTCTTGGGAGAATCAGTGGATGAAATCTAGTCACCGTTGACGATAGAGCTCGGTTGACCGAGATCTATAATCCATTGGAATGATTTTCAGTGGATCAAGTGACATTGGTTCAATGAATTGATGGTATATGAATAACGAAAAAATTCTTGAAAATATCATGTTACACAAAATTTATCTAAAGAAAACACATCGTGTGGGGTGCCTGGTTACAATGCTAAGGTTTCACATAAAATAAAATATCACATGTTGTGTGGTCCATACCACACGTCATGTAACTTGGTTTTGATAGCTTAGTGTTTATCCTGGAGGATACATGGTAATTGACATGTCTAGGAACATGGGCATTAGTAGAGTACATGGGTGTGTCCCGGTACTCAGACACAACCTATTACACGGGCACGACCATAGTACATGGGCACAACCCAGAGTACACAAGCATGACCAGATGTACATGGTCACAGGATGGCATCACACTAAGTGTTTTTTCAACCTCTAACACCATATAACCATCAATTACATGTCTTTTGTATGTAGTTTTACATTTTTGTGAGATCAGGAGACATTGGTAGACCTTTAAGAAGGTGAGACACACCGTGTACCCCTAGTACACATTGTTTAATTTTTCTATAGTAGTTTTAATCCCTTCGTATATTTAGTATATACAAGGTTATATTGAGTGTAATTAATTTCTCTATCCCTATGTGGGTATATTGTGGGATTAAATCCTTGTTGTAGGATTTTGATCCCCTCTAAGTGTTTTTTTCAATTGAGTTCATGGAATCCCTCCATGAGGCCTTGGGTTAGATTCTCTATCATATCTTTCATAGGTGGGGTCTGTAGTATCGGTGTGGCCACCATACATCGGGCATTGATCCCCTATCTAGAATATTGATCCCGTATGGTTGATGGGATCCCTCAACAGTCCTAGGTGTCATCCCCTATCTAGGAAACATGGTATTTGTAGATTTGGTGAGTATATATTGGCAAGGCTAGATGAGAATGACCACTTGGATGAGTGTCATTAGTGGTAGAATGGATCGAAGAGAGATCCCTCCCAGATGATAATTACCTTTAATCTTCAAGTATAATCCTATGGATGTTTATATTGTCTAATACCTCTTAAGACCGGTTTTCTAATATGAGTATATCTGAATTTTCTCAGTTTAACATTATGTCTCATATCTTGATTGACATACTTGCATTCTAATGAGCTAAATACTCTTGATGATTTATGTTTGGTTATTTCGGACTATATTATTGGGTGTTGTTATAATCACCCTTAAATGGGATCCTCCCACACATGTTGTGCCTTTTAAATATGGTAGGCCATTTGGTGGTGTCCTAAGAGGACCAGGAGCAGGTGGAGAATAGTATTTGAGCTAGAAAATCCATGGTTCTTTTCAGGGTTTCTTTTAACAGTAGTCCCCTCCTTCTGATCATGTTGGACTCTATTTCTAGTTTTGGGTTGGCTTGTATATATCCCCCTTTATCACTTTAAATAATTCTTTCATACTCTGGTCAGTAGATTGTATATGTATACATGTATTCATATCATTTGAAATTTATTTTCAATATTGTAAGAGTTAAGATATGTGTGTGTTTGTGTGTTTGAATGTACTTAGGATATTTCCTCCCATGTGTGGTATTTCCTACTCGATGTTAGTAACCAGCCCCAAGTCTATTAGAGGTGATCTTGGGGTGGTCACACTCATCTTACCACTATCCATGTGGGACGTACTGGGTTGGGTTGTCACAAAGCGGTTTCAAAGTAGTGGTTATACATTATGAATGGATTTTGGGGTTTTGTACTTGTTGCAAGGTTTGTTTTTGATTCATGGAAATAGTGTTAAAGTGTTTCGAGATTTTATTTAACCCCAAGGACTCTAGTATAGGTGTGTAAGATGATGTACTCATTCACTAGGACTCTGATAACCATCTTATTAAATTGGTACATGTAGACACCAGTTTTAGGGGAAAACATTGGTATATGCATCATATAGGAATGGGTTGTAGTTTCATGTCCTTCTTCAGTCATTTTCTCAGATATGCTCATTAACTGTGGTGAATCTTGTTTATTTTTAGATTCCTCTACAAAAATAGCCATCTAGGATTCCACTGTGAGATCAGAAGGAGATAAGTGATGAGGGTTTAGTATAGGGTCCCATAAATGGGATAGTACCTCTAGGTGATTTTCTAGTTATTCCAACACCCCTTGAGCAGAAGATTGTTCTGATATGGCTGAGGATTTGTGTAGGTTGAGAACACTGTATGAGTTTCATAGGCAGGAACCACCTAGGTTTTGAGGTGATATGGACCCCCATATAGCTGAAGAGTGGATAGAGGCGGTGACATTCGTTTTCAACTTTATGATAACACATACAGATCAGATGTTGGTTCTAGCAGTGAGTCTTGTTCGGCACTCCTTTGGGCACTGGTGGAGTCTGGTGACTCAGTCACATGAAAATACAGCTCTATCTTAGTCATATTTTGAGCATCACTTTGTGGAGGAGTTATATCCAGTCACATTTCTATCAGTGCACATCTAGGATCTTCAACAATTAATGTAGGGAATTTTGACCATGGTAGAGAATTCATTGAGGTTTACTGGACATTTTTTATACTGTTTGGATATGGTTTGTGATCCTTTCTTTATATAATATAATTTTGAGTATGTCTTATACTGAAATATTAGGGTAGGAGTTATATATCTATGAATTCTCACATATGCTAGAGTACTTGAGTGAGATTTAGTTGTGGATATCATCCTGTCAGAGTAGACACTGACAATGAGTGATGGTATTGGGAACACAAGGATGATACATCAACAACTGGTATCCACTAGTAGTCCTAGTGATCTTAGTTTGTGATATTTTTCAAGATATGATCCTAGGATATAAGATTATAGGATCAGGGATTTTTGGATTTTTGGATTCATCCCATAGAGAAGTGGTTCTTCTCTTGGAATGGGAGGGTATATATTTCTTGAGATTTTCTTACCTGCCTATAAGATGATAGATATATGGTCAATGGAAAGCCTATATAGAGAAAATGGTAGTAGTATGGTGTTTTTTATGGAAATAGACATAAAATATTAGTAGGTTTAGTGGTAGGATGTAGCTACCGGTTTGACCTATTTCCACCGCCACCCCTCTGTGGTCCACACCAGGCTTAGGGAGATGGTTGTTAGGGGAGGGGAAAATTGTAGGGAGTATAGTCAAAATACCTTGAGTCTCCTAGGATTATGAAATGTATGATCTATATATTCTCTACTTTATCATCATTAATGATAGACATATGTGTTATCCACTCTTTTATTTCCACTTATCTGGTTTGAGACTTCGAGATTCTAGTTGATCCCTTGGATCAACCCTTATGCTTGGACACTCCTATCATAGGTGACTTAGTTATTAAAAACATATGTTGATGGTGTGACCTAACTCTTGTATACAATAGATTCTTAAATGATCTCTTTGTATCATATATAAGTCTTTATGATGTTGTCTTATTATGGACTAGCTATCTATATTTTATACCCAGATTGACTATTTCAAGTGAAGGATGTAGTGCATCTTCATTGATGGGATGATATTTTCCTTAGTGCATGAGAAGGAAACACCAGGCATAGTATGATGGGATCATATTTATTGTTATATAGTAGATTACTCATAATTTTAAGAGTATTACCATTGGATTAGTGGATTTCTATTGGTTTCTAGATTCCTACAATGGCTAAAGAGTATGGGGATGTCTTTTCTGACGACATATTGGGCTTACCTCCCCAATGAGAGATAGAATTATGAATTTACTTACACCCATGGAATGATCCAATATATAAACCATCATATAAGATGGATCCCTAGAGCTTCTTGAGATGAGGGTGCAGTTATATGACTTTCCAACGAAGGGATTTATCAGAACCAGTGTTTCCCCCTAAGCATCCCCAGTGTTGTTCAACAAAAATGTGGATGAGAGAATGTAGTTTTATGTGGATTATTGGATCCTAAACCAATATACCATGAAGAATAAGTATCTACTACTAATTATCAAGGACCTCTTCTATCAGTTGATAGGGGTGAGATGGTTCTCTAAGAAAGACCTTGGATCTGGTTTTCACCATATCCATGTACAAGATATGGATATATCAAAGATGGAATTTTGATGTTTCTATGGTATTTATGAATGATTTATCTTGACTTCTAGTGAAAATAATGACCCAATAGTTTTTATCAAACTCATGAACTAGATATTTCATCCTTTATTAGACTATTCTATGGTCGTCTTCATAGATTACATCTTAGTGTACTCACCATTCAAGGAGGATCACGCAATAAACATGAGGATGGTCCTAGATATACTTTGAGAGAACCAAATTTATGGAAATATCTTGAAGTGTTAGTTATTTATTAAAGAGTTCCACATTCTGGGATACATCATCTAAGCAGAGGGTGTAGCAGGGGACCCAATGAAGGTTGTGGTAGTGATAGATTGGGAGCCACCCAAGAGCATGAAAGAGGTGAAGAGATTCCTTGTGTTGGCAGGATATTATAGGAGATTCATACCTATTTTCTATAGTACATAAGTTTCTTTTACTTCCTTTACCTAGAAGGGGAATCCTTTTTTGAATAGATAGGTTCCAATAATATTTTCAAGAGTTGCGATAGAGATTGACGAGCACCCCCATATTGAGATTATCAGAGGAGGGTGTTGAGTATGTATTGTTCTACGATTCCTTTGGGACTATAATTGGATGTGTTTTGTCGTAGAGTCATAAAATTATTTACTATGGTCCTAATAGTTGAGACCACATGATAATAACTACATGACCAATTATCTAGAGTTAGTAGCGGTAATTATTTCCCTAAAGATGTGGTGGCACTGCCTCACGGGTGATTGGTTTATTATATATTATGACTATAAGAGTATCAAGTATATATTCTATAAAAAGGATGTTAACTTGAGATAGAGGTGATGGATATAGTTCCTTTAGGATTATGATTTCATAATATTCTATACTCTCAATAAGGGGAACATGGTAGTATATGCTCTCAATAGGATATCTTATTCACTATTTTTTATTAAGGTTTCAAAGAAGTTATCCTCATTGTAGTTTTTATTAGTAGCTAAGGAAGGTGAATCATATCTATAGTAAATTTTCATTAAACCACTACTTCTATATTTTGTTATGGAGGCTCAGTGTATTGATATTTAATGTGAGACCTTCCATACTTTGATATCCACTGGATGTGCTCTTGATGGATTTTATGAAGCTGAAGAGCATATTTTCCTTTTCAGAGGAAGGATGATAGTACAAGTGGAATTACTTGAGAATGTGTTGAATGATTATAATGCATACCCTTTGGTTTTATATCCAGGTGTAGAAAATATGTTCTAGGACCTACTGCATCAATTTTTGTATCTAGACATGAAGAGGTTTATAGAAGAGTTTTTTTCTCGATGCATCAATTTTCAGAAGGTGAAGGTTGATCACAAAGTTCCAATGGGTTTAGATCAACCCCTTGAGGATCTATAGTAGAAGTGGTACATATATCTAATGATTTCATGATGGGGTTACCATGAATTTATTGAGTATATGATTCCATATGGGTGATCATATACCAACTCACCAAATTGGCACCCACTTCCAACCTATCTGAGAGATGAGTTTAGTAGAGATATTAGGGTGCCTTTATATGAAGGAGATAGTCTGGATCCATGAACATACCTCGAATATTATCACGACCTGTCCTTGGGGCCCGTGCCATGACTACCCCAAGCCCGCCTTCCATAGTCCAGGGGCTGGCGACTAGCACCAAAGGCGTAAATCCCGATAACTGGGAAGACATTGCCTTTATAAAAGTAAACAAAACACCACAGAGTACAAGCGGAAGTAAAACACTAAGTACAAAGAGAAGTGTGAAAGGTAAATGGGCCAGAATACAAACCCAAAAGAAAGTACAAATACAACTAAACAAAGTACAACAGAAAAAGACAAGAGCTGGAAGAATGGAAGCGTCTCCTGGGTCGTCCTCCTCAGATCCTACCTGAAGGGTAGGTACAGATGGCGCAGCTCCTGGATCATCCACCACGGGTCCTAACTGAAGGGTAGGTACCGAAATCCTCCACAACGCTCTCTCCCGTCAACCTCCTCCAAGTGTCGTCTCGCCGTGAAGTCTACCACCAGGTACTGTCCAGTCCTCGAACACTCGGCCTCCGTCAGCACTGCCCGTCATCTGCAACCAACACAACGAGGTGCGGGCATAGCCCGTGCAGGGGTGAGTATAACGATACTCAGTAGGGACCCCGAGACCCTAAAGGTCTCACTAAAACCAACAAGGATAACCACAAAGAAGATCTCAACAGATAACCTCTACTTAGGTATATTCCCACACATATACCTAAGTTATCAAGTAACCCATCTCAATCATGAGGAAACACAAAGGTCATAGACTCAGCTCAAACCAGGATTTTCATTATCGAAACCGTAACTGCTGAAGAGCTCCGTCTCTGGAGTGTACAGTGGTCCTGTCATGACTTCGAGGTACTGCTCACTAAACTAAGACTGCTGAGGTACTCCTCCTGTCGAGTACCGTGGGTCAGCCACCCAAACACAGTAGTGCTTCCCACCGGGGTATTCCACCGAAACACAGTAGTGCACACCCCCTAGTAGCCTGCAGAGGTACTCTCCGAATGAGTACCATGGGTCTACACTATCACACAGGTAGTGCTCCGTCCTCCATGGGTCTGCACCTCACAATGTAGTGCTCCATCCTCTGGGCTGGTCGACTCACTCCAAGTCGAGTCGGTCAAGCAGTCGTCAGGTCTCAGTCGGCTACACGGTCTCCGTACTCCGCACGCTCGTCTCTGAGAGGGTCCGCTCCACGAGCTACAGGTTGATACTCCAAGTATCTCAAAGTCCCATGAAGAAGTATCTCAAAGGACCACCTCATCATAGGGGTCTCAACACAACAGACGGTGCGTCAATCGGATGCCCGGTCTGTGGGTTATTAGCTTTTTTGTTCCAGGGACCCGGTTGGTTTCGTGAGCGAACCAACCCGACCGCACTCTGACAACATCCAAACCTTGAGCGGAGTTAACCAAAAGATCCGTCTCACTTATAGGAATCCATCAAAGTATACGGCACGTCAATCGGACGTCCGGAGCTCAAGATATAAGCATTTCTGCTCTGAGGGCCCGGTTGGTTTCGTATCCGAACCAAACTGGCCGAACCCAAAGTTCTCCGAAACCTTGAGTATAATATACCCAAACGACCGTCTCGATCCAAGGGTTGCATCGCTGCTGATGGTACATTGATCGGAGGTCTACAGCTCAAGATATAAGCGAAAAAACTAAAAAAGGTTCGAAAGCGGGGGGTCTGGGCTCGGACCGACCCGGACCAACCCCCCCTGGGTCGGGCCGAACTGGGTCGGACCGACCCGGGTCCGGGACTGACCCGGCTGGGCACGACCCGGCCCGGCCTGGGCGGCCCGGCCCATCGCGGCCGGTCCGACCCGAGGCGGCTCGGCTCTGGACGAGCGGTCCGGCTCGGCGCTGGCCGAGCGGCCGCGCAAAAAGGGGGCGCTACCCACTTGGATGAAACCACCCCCCCGCATGGGGGCCACTCCCTGCCAACGGACGCGGTGTGATGCCACGTTCTGCTGGTCCCGCGCGGCCGCAGGACCAGCCGCGGCGGCCCCTTCCCGGCGGTGCACCGGCGCCGCCGCCTCCTGGCAGCCGGCCGGTGCCGGCCGCCGCCTCCTGGTAGCCGGCCGGTGCAGGCCGCCGCCTCCGGCCGCCGGCACCGCTGTGCCGGCTTGGCACGCCGGCGGAGTCTTCCGCGGACCACCGGAGTTGCGCTGGTGGTCCTCCCTGGAGCCGAAGATCACTGCAACGGATTCAAAACGCCATTGCAGCCCACCTCATCATTGTCCATCGATCCGCACATCTACAAAAAACAGTGGGGTCTTTAAATCGCCTCCTTGGCCCTGACTCTGCCCACGGTTTCGTTCGGCCCCAACGGCGCGGCGCGACGGCGCCGCGCTTCTTCGCCGCGTTCTTTCTTCTCGTTTCTGCGCAGTGCAACGGCACCGCGCTGCCTTTCACATGCCCCAACAAACTCAAACAACAAGGGGGGAAGGAGGGTCGACCGTGTTCATGAGGTCCAACCTTGCCCCGTTAGTATGATAACAGGCGGCCCAAAATGAAACCAAGAAAGGCGACAAATGAGATCACGATCAACAATAAAAATAAGCCCTCACAACTTCCTGCAACAAAATTTCCCAACCCGCAAGGAAAACGTGTGTGGATCAACTAGATAACAAGTTGATCCATGTTTCCTTGTTTTCTTTAGAAGGAATGAAATGAGGGAATAAATTCATTCTCAAAATTAATTCCCTACCTCAAGCGTTGTCGTCGAACGCGAGTTCGTCGCAGAATTAACCGTCGCGGAAGAAGAGGATTGTCGCAGAAGAGAAGGATCGTCACGGAAGAAACGTCGCGGAAGGAGCGTCGTGGAAGAATTGTCATTGACGTCACGGTACACGGTGTCGCGTCATCGATCTCCGAGGGTTTGGCGTTCTTCGTCGGAGGTCGGAGCGTTCTTCGCGTTCTTCGCGTTCTTCGCCGAAGAAGAACGCTTTCCTCCAAATTCTCTCCACACCACAAGTTCCAACAGAAATAAAATAAGAGTTATCTTATTTTATTAATGCACATGACACGTTTGAATTTCAAAAGAAAAGAAACGAACAATTAATTAAATGAATTAATTGTAATGATTTAATTGCCCAATTAATGAGGCGTTTTTTAACCAGAAAAACGCACGGTTGACTTTCATTAAAGAGGGGGGTTGTGGGTGCATTACTTAGAGGAAAAGAAACGGTGGGGCTCATGTGGGCCCCACCTCACAAATATCCTACCAAGTCGGTAGGATATTTTGGGTTCCACCCTATCCGCTTAACTTAGCTTAAGTGGATTTTAAGTGGCTTTAAGTGAAATAAAATAAAGTTGTCGCACCACTTTATTTTATTTCTTAACTTAACCCCAAAAATTAAAAACCACACCTGAGTAAATGCAACTCCGGAAAAGGAATTTCTAAGAAAATACCGGCACTGCGATTTCATCGGTGCCCTTGGATTTCAATTCCGAGCACCGGTTTAGAAGTTAGAAAAACCCGCTCGTTCGTTCACTGAACGTACCCGAGCTAAACTTCAGAAAATGATTTCGGGCACACCGGGCCTCGGAATCAGGCTCCGTCAAAAACTGCGTTCTTGTAAAATCCCAAAGAAAATTTAGAAAAAATTTCCCTTGAATTTTACGGGTCTTTAAATTACTCCCACCTCAGGGCTTTACGTCCTCATAAAGTTTAAACACAAACTAGGAATACAAAAGCGGTACTGAGCACGAATCTGAGCCTCCCGCTCTCATGCGCTCACCTGGAGGTTCCCGTACTTCCAGTGAAAGTGCACCCGAGGAATAGACTGTCCTCATAGGATCCGCCCTTGTCAATCCTCGATCCCCACTGTAACCTCTATGAAAGACACCCCACTGCCAAAGTCCAGCTCCCCCTGGTCGATGATATGTGAAGGATCACGCACGTATCTCCTCAGTTGAGATACGTGGAAGCCGTCGTGCACCTGGTGCAACTAAGGTGGATGGGTCAAGCGGTAAACCACCCTGCCTACCCATCTGAGGACCTAAGAAGGTCCGCTGAATCTCGGAGATAACTTGCCGCCTTGGCCACATCTCCGTAAACCTCGTCGAGGTGAGACCCATATAAGGACGTGATCGTCATCCTCGAACTCCAGAGGTCTCCAATTCCTGTTAGAACTCGAACTCAAACGACTGCTGCCACGAGGGTAAGGTTGACCGACTCAAGAATGATTGGTCTCACCCTCCTGTGCAAGAGTTTAACCTGCGCTTCCTGGGGTTTCCTTTTCTCCGCCCAAGGAAAACCCATCCCGACGTCGTAGTTAAACCACAACCTTTTTTTGCCTAATACCGTCAATTTGTGTATGAACTGTGATTGCCTAGTCCATACTCAAACCAACGTCATAAGGCCTCGACGCTGCCACCAAGAGATTCCAACCGAAACTCTCGCCTCGAGGGTCTGACCACACTATCGGCGTAAGTGTGATTATCGAGTCTCCTCCAAAGGTATCTCCAGACGTGAGGGTCAAGTCCACGGCTTACCGGAAACTCTAGCTCTAGAACAAGATTTTTGAAAGTAAGGAATGATTCATATCAATGTCTGTTACTAAAACAGCTAGTAGTGGACCCAGACTGTCCCTTGAATCATTTTTTTAGAGGCATTGGGTCACACTCCTTGACTGCATACAGCCGCACTCTTCCTCTACCCTCCAGCTCCCTGAGCCTGGCGGGGATAACTAAGGCGAGTGGTTGCATCATGTTAAAATGTACACCAACTCATGCGGCTCTCCTAGATCTGCCTCCACGTCTGCTGCTTCACAGACTCATCTCTCCTTAAAGCTTCCTCTTCTTGAAACATTTAACACACTCGAGTCTCTAAGACTGGCACCAGTTTCCTGTTTCTTACTGCACTATGCAGTCTTCATCCGCTCCTGGATGATCTGCACCTTCTTTGCCTACGATCTGAAAGAGCTGCTAAAAATTTCTCCTTTTCCAAAAAGAGAAACTCGGTCTCATCCCCTGGATGAACCACGCCCATTTCCTAATACTATCAATCCTGACATGAATGACGCATTCATTCCATGGATGGCGTCATAAGGCCTCGACGTAACTACCAAGAGATCCAACTATCACTCTCGCCTCCAAGGGTCGAGTCACATCGTCAGCATCAGTGTGAGGTCACTGGGTCTCCTCCAGTAGAAATATCGAAAGTGAGGGTCAAGTGAACAGTCTTAACCAGGACCACTCAGTATCAACCAAACAAAAAGGACAGGAAAGCAAACATCACAAAGATAAGTGTCTTTTTATTATTGCATCTCATAGTACAAAGACACGAATACAACAGCAACATGGAACTAGAAGTACAAGGGACCTATCCACTAGTTCCTCTCCTGTACAACTGCTCCCGGAGCTCTACTGCCTTGTCCACTACTCGGCTGTTGCTCAAGAACCCACCGCTGCTTCTGCCTCGGTGGCTCCTCCAAAGCCTGCGGATGAACTGTACAAGGAGTCGGATAGTCACGTGCCAGGTGACCCTTTCCACCGCATTCATAACACTTCCTGCTCCTCGTATGGCTGGCTCTGGCCCTCTTGGACCTCTGCATCATCTTTCTACTGCCCACAGATGACTCGACTACTGATCAAAAAAAAAGCAGCAAAGGCAGCATCTCTTGAACATGCTCGGGGTGTAGAGCTACTGGCACAAACTCCACCCTGAAGAAGGTCTCGAAGTCTTCCCATGTGATGGTCATCCTGTCGCAAAACTGGAACAAGTGGCTCCACCACCTGCCTGCTGCTGCCTGAAGAAGGTTGGCAGCAAAGATCACCATGAAGTCTGCAGGCGTCCCCACTAGCCTGAAGACTTTCACCACTGCCCCCAGCCAATCCTCAACAGCCTTCGGGTCCATCTCTCCCTGGAACCTAGGTGGCCTCTGGCACCGGAACTCGTGCAGCGCACTAAAGTGGCGTGCATCGCCAACTGCTGGGGCTGGTGGCATCGGTGGCCCAACGTATGGTAGTACCGCTGGTGCCTCCGCTAGTGCCTCAACTGCAAGAGGTCCCTGTATCAAAGCCCAGTCGCTCAACAGGATGTCAGTACGCACATCCCTCTAGTCTCTAGCTGGTCGTCTGAGAAAAGGCATCCTGAAAGAAACAACATGACACGATCAAACGATTATACCTGGTGAGCTGACCTGGTTTAAGATGACATTTAAAAACTTCTGGAAACACACACACAATCAGTGTTTTCGTGCACAAAGTTGAAAATCAGTTGTCAGGGTCCTGGTGTATGGATACGTCGGCCGCCTCCACCAACACTGGACTCCCTGAACTGAAAACCACACTCAGTATTCTTAACACTATTGCTTCACAGAAAGAAAATATCAGAGTTATAAGTTCTGCGGTAGAACCGATTCCTCTGATACCAATTTGTCATGACCCGTCCTCAGGGCCCGTGCCGTGACTACCCCAAGCCCGCCTTCCATAGGCCAGGGGCTGGCGACTAGCACCAAAGGCGTAAATCTCGATAACTGGGAAGACATTGCCTTTATAAAAGTAAACAAAACACCACAGAGTACAAGCGGAAGTAAAACACTAAGTACAAAGAGAAGTGCTGAAAGGTAAATGGGCCAGAATACAAACCCAAAAGAAAGTACAACTAAAACTGAACAAAGTACAACAGAAAAAGAAAACAGCTGGAAGAACGGAAGTGGCTCCTGGGTCATCCTCCTTGGATCCTACCCGAAGGGTAGGTACAGATGGCACATCTCCTAGATTGTCCACCACGGGTCCTACCTGAAGGGTAGGTACAGATAGCCTCCACAATGCTCTCGCCTGTCAACCTCCTCTGAGTGTCGTCTCTCCGTGAAGTCCACCACTGGGTACCGTCCAGTCCTCGAACACTCGGCCTCCATCAGCACTTCCCGTCATCTGCAACCAACACAACGAGGTGCGGGCATAGCCCGTGTAGGGGTGAGTATAACGATACTCAGTAGGGACCCCGAGACCCTCAAGGTCTCACTAAGACCAACAAGGATAACTACAAAGAAGATCTCAACAGATAATCTCTACTTAGGTATATGCCCATACATATACCTAAGTTATCAAGTAACCCATCTCAATCATGAGGAAACACAAAGGTCATAGACTCAGCTCAAACCAGGATTTTCATTATCGAAACCGTAACTGCTGAAGATCTCCATCTCTGGAGTGTACAGTGGTCCTGTCACGACTCCGAGGTACTGCTCACTAACCTAAGACTGCTGAGTTACTTCTCCTGTCAAGTACCGCGGGTCAGCCACCCAAACACAGTAGTGCTTCCCGCCGGGGTATGCCACCCAAACACAGTAGTGCACCCCCCTAGTAGCCTGCATAGGTACTCTCCGGACGAGTACCACGAGTCTGCACTGTCACACAGGTAGTGCTCCGTTCGCCATGGGTCTGCACCTCAAAAAGTAGTTCTCCGTCCACTGGGCTAGTCGACTCACTCCAAGTCGATTCGGTCAAGCAGTCGTCAGGTCTCAGTCGGCTACACGGTCTCCGTACTCCGCACGCTCCTCTCTAGGAGGGTCTTCTCCACGAGCTACAGGTCGATACTCCAAGTATCTAAAAGTCTCATGAAGAAGTATCTCAAAGTACCACCTCGTCATAGGGGTCTCGACGCAACAGACGGCGCGTCAATCGGACGCCCGGTCTGTGAGTTATTAGTCTTTTCGTCCCCGGGGCCCGGTTGGTTTCGTGTGCGAACCAATCCGGACATATCTCAAATGTACCCCGAACTCTCATAGGGTATACCCATAGGGACTGTTTCTCAACGAGATCACCAACTCCGCTGAAAGTTTGTCAAACGGACTTCCGGTCTGAAAGATATCAGCATTTCTGCTCTGAGGGCTCGGTTGGTTTCGTATCCGAACCAACCCGGCCGAACCCAAAGTTCTCTAAAACCTTGAGTATAATATACCAAAACTACCGCCTCGATCCAAGGGTCACATCGCCACTGATGGTGCGTCGATTGGAGATCTATAGTTCAAGATATAAGCGAAAAACCAAAAAAGGTCTGAAAGTGGGGTGTCTGGGCCCGGACCGACCCGGCCCAACCCCCCCTGTGTCGGCCCGAACCGGGTCGACCCGACCCGGGTCCGGGTCCAACCCAGCTGGGCACGACCCGGCCTAGCCTGGGCGGCCCGGGGCAGCTCGGCTCTGGCCGAGCGGTTCGGCTCGGCGCCGGCCGAGCGTCCGCGCAAAAAGGGGGCGCTACCCCCTTGGACGAAACCGTGGCCCCCCCGCGCGGGGGACGCTCCCTGCCAACGGACAAGGCATGATGTCGCGTCCTGCTGGTCCCACGTGGTGGCCCCTTCTCGGCGGCGCACCGACGCCGCCACCTCATGGAGGCCGGCCGGTGCCGGCCGCCGGCGCCACCGTGCCGGCGTGGCGCGCCGGCGGAGTCTTCCGCAAACCACCAGAGTTGCTCCGGTGGTCCAATTCCAATTCCGTCTGCGCCGGTGGTCCTCCCGGGAGCTGAAGATCACTGCAAAGGATTCAAAACTCCATTGTGGCCCACCTCATCATCGTCCGTCGATCTTCATGTCTACAAAAAATAGCGGGGTCTTCAAATCGCCTCCTCGGCCCCGACTGTGCTCGCGGTTTCGTTCGGCCCCAACGACACGGCGCGACGACGCCACGCTTCTTCACCGCGTTATTTCTTCTCGTTTCGGCGCGGTGCAACGGCACCGCGCTGCCTTTCACGTGCCGCAACAAACTCAAACAACAAGGGGGGAAGGAGGGTCAGCTATGTTCGTGCGGTCTGACCTTCCCCCGTTAGTATGATAATAGGCGGCCCAAAATGAAACCAAGAAAGGCGGAAGATGAGATCACGATCAACAATAAAAATAAGCCCTCACAACTTTCCGCATCAAAATTTCCCAACCCGCAATGAAAACATGCGCGGATCAACTAGATAACAAGTTGATCCATGTTTCCTTGTTTTCTTTAGAAGGAATGAAACGAGGGAATAAATTCATTCTCAAAATTAATTCCCTACCTCAAGCATTGTCGTCGAATGCGAGTTCGTCGCCGAATTAACCGTCGCGGAAGAAGAGGATCATCGCAGAAGAGAAGGATCGTCGCGGAAGAAACGTCACGGAAGGAGCATCGCAGAAGAAGTGTCATTGACTTCGCGGTACATGGCGTCGCGTCGTCGATCTCCGTGGGTTTGGCGTTCTTCGTCGGAGGTCGGAGCGTTCTTCGTGTTCTTCGCGTTTTTTGAGTTCTTTGCCGAAGAAGAATGCTTTCCTCTAAATTCTCTCCACGCCACAAGTTCCAACAGAAATAAAATAAGAGTTATCTTATTTTATTAACGCACATGACACGTTTGAATTTCAAAAGAAAAGAAACAAACAATTAATTCAATGAATTAATTGTAACGATTTGACTGCCCAATTAATGAGGTGTTTCTTAACCAGAAAAACGCACGGTTGACTCTCATTAAAGAGAGGGGTTGCGGGTGCGTTACATAGAGGAAAAGAAACGGTGGGGCTCGTGTGGGCCCCACCTCACAAATATCCTACCAAGTGGGTAGGATATTTTGCGTTGCACCCTATCCTCTTAACTTAGCTTAAGTGGCTTTTAAGTGCCTTTAAGTGAAATAAAATAAAGTTGTCACACCACTTTATTTTATGTCTTAACTTAACCCCAAAAATTAAAAACCACACCCGAGAAAACGCAACTCCAGAAAAGGCATTTCTAAGCAAATACCAGCGATGTGATTCATCAGTGCCCTCAGATTTCAATTCCGAGCACCGGTTCAGAAGTTAGAAAAACCCGCTCGTTCGTTCACTGAACGTACCCGAGCTAAACTTAGGAAAATGATTCCGGGCACACCGGGCCTCGGAATCAGGCGCCTTTAGAAACTGCGTTCTTGTAAAATCCCAAAGAAAATTTAGAAAGAAATTTCCTTGAATTTTACGGGTATTTACGAATATCATTTCATACCATGGTGCTCACTTCATTTCATGATTATGGATAGGAATGTAAGAGGCATTTGGGACTCAGTTTCCTTTGAGTACGATGTTCCACCCCTAGAATAACAGCTAAACTGAGAAAACCATTCAGTTTCTAAAGTATAAGAATCAAGAACACATGTTATAATATTTCCATAGTTGGGAGGATCACCTACCCTTGTTGGAGTTTTCACAAAACTACCACTACCATTTCACCATTGGTATGTCCCCATTGAAGTCATTATATGGGAGGCCCTACAGGTTTTCACAATGTTGGACTAATCCAGGTGAGTCAGCACTCATGACCATAGAGTTAGTGTGAGCTATTATATAGGAGGTATAGATCATCCAAGAGTGCGTTAAGATGACACATATCTATCAAAAGTTTTATATTTACCAACAATGGATGGCTCTAGAATTCGAGGAGGGTGACCATATGTTCTTGACGGTCACACATCAATGTGGATTATAGAGATTTGGATGGGGCATAAATCTATCTTCTGGACTAATTTTCCCTTTCTAGATTCTATGTTGGGTTGATGATGTGTCAGAACACTTTACCCTACCACTGTTGTTAGACCAATTACATGATTTCTTCCATGTGTCACTATTGAGAAGGTATATGCCTGACCTATCACTAGTTATTCACAAGGTTGAGATAGATATTGAGGATTTAGATACCTTTATAAAGTAACCAGTGTTTATCAAGGATCGATAGGATAATATCCTCTATGGGTGAGGGGATTCCATCATTTCAAGTCTAGTGTCGGTATGAGGATATTTAGAAGAGAACCAAGGAGCGGTAGACCAAGATATAAGCTCTATAAACACATATTTTTTAGTAGTCTTTTTCACTTTTGGGGATGAAAATCCATAATGCGGGGAGAATGTAACATCTCTCTTTTATCGATGTAAAAATTTGGAATATATATAATAATATTTTCAAAGATAGGTGCAGATACAATGAGTGATTCATTATCCCGATGAGCCTAAAAATTATTTAATAAAAATATTAAATATATTAATATCATACATGCACAACTTTCCTAAAATAGTGGAACAAATCCTGAATGGGCACTCAGACTTGAAATTGTAGACCTTTGTTGAGTATGGAATATGGTTTTTACCCTATTCACGACATCACCTAGGTCGACATTAGGAATTTTGTGAAAATGGTATCGTGGTGGAAAATAATAAAATAAATTTATTTATTTATTTATTTATTTAATATTTTTTTCATAGTGACCAAACCCTATCGTTATTTAAACATTATTGTGGCCAATCATTAGTTTTATCCACATAAACTTGAGTATTTATAGATAGTATTTAAGTAAGTATTGATGAACGATAATGATCAGTATACCATAAGAATTTCCAACAATAAATAAGTTAGTGGATCTCACTAACAATGACTGTGAAAATTCATTGTTTTTCAACGATCAATCCAACCCTAGGTAGATAATTTTTTTATATGGTTTATTTCCCAATTTTTTATTTAATTATCAATTCAAATCAATTATTCCAATAGTTGTATTCACGGGTCAATTGTGCTTGCAGTTTCTGGTTTATTTTTTCCTAGGATTTAAGGGAATTGATTTGCTGATTATTACTACTCTTCATTTTTCATTATAATGAAAATTATTCGAGAATAACATAAACATGGATGAGTTTTGTTACTATTTTTTTGGTTTATGAATTTTTCTACCATTCCAATGAGTCATTCATTGGTAGTATTTCCTTGGTTGTTTGTTAGATGAAATACTTGGTATTTGATCATTATGTGATCATTATTCAATACAATAGATCAATTATGTAGGTTCATTTCATGATCGAGGTCATGATCGAGGTGTGATGATAAAAGTGGTAGGTTATAGGGGGATATATATTGGTCTAGTGATTCTTGATTGTGCTTTGTACATGTGACAACAGCGAGGTGTGATGGAGAACATTTTCTTGAGAAAATCGGTGGCTGGAATCTGGACACCAGTGGCAGTCAAGATCAGTTGACCCAAATCTATGATCCATGGGAAGGATTTTTAGTGAATCTAGTGGTAGTGGAAGCATATATGGATTATGGGTGAAGAACAAACAGATTCTTAAAAATTACATGTTACATGATGTGTATCCCAAAACACCTTTTTTTTTGTATCCCTAGTTATGGTGCTAGGATAATGTGTGAATTAAAATATCAGACATCATGTGGTCCTTACCACACACCGTGTGACCTAATGCTAGCAGCTTAGTGTATATCTAAAAGGATATGTGGGAACATACACGACTGGGTATATGGTCATGGGTAGAGTACACTGGAATAGCCTAGCACATAGACCTATCATAGTACACGGTCATGGCCATAGTACATGGGTATAGATAGATGTACATGGTCAAAAGATGATAGCATGCCAAGTGATGGATCGACCTCTCCATTTCATGTAACTCTCAATGAAAAACTATGTATATAGAGTTTTATATGTCGTATGAGATGGTCAGATATGGGTAAAACCCTCAGTATGTGAGACATGTCGTATACTCCTTAGACACACCGTGTACTTTTTATAGGGTAGTGTGTGCCTCTATGTGTATTTAGTATAGACCAGGTTTAATTGAGTGTGATTCCTTGTTCTATTCATATAAGGTTACATTTTGGAATTATGTTCATGGTATAAGATTGTGATCCCATCTATGGGTTTTGTCTTAGATAGAGTTTTTGGTATCCCTCTATGAGACCTAGGGTGGGATCCTCTATCATATCTTTCCTAGTTAGTGTTTTGGGTATCTATGTGAAAACCATGAACCATGTGTTCTTCCTCTATCTAGAAGATTGATCCTGTATTTTTGGTGGTGTCCTCTAGTGGTCCTAGATGTGTTCCCCTGTCTAGGAAGTGTGATCTTCAGAGATCAAAAAAGTACATCTAAGAAGTTCCAGATGGGAATTACCTATCATATGAGTGTCGTCAGTGATAGCATGGATCATGGAATGAACCCTTCCGAAAAAGTGTTACCTTGAAACCTATAGTAGAATTCTATATCTAGTAGTATTGGTTGATACCTATTGATATTATTCATCTGTTATGAGTATATCTAGGTTTTCTCTATTTAATTTTATATCTCATATATTTATTGACATACCTATGTTCTAATTATATGACTACTCTTGATTATTCATGTTTGATTATTTCGGGGTTCCCTATTAGTTATTCTTATACTCAACCCTTCATGAGATCTTCCTTCAAATGTCATGTCTAATGTAGATGTAAGGATATTTGACGATGTTCTAGGAACATCAAGAGTAAGCAGAACATATTATTTGGGCTACAAATTCCATGGTTCTTACCAAGGTTGTATATAATAATAGTTTTATCCTTATAATCAAGTTGTAATATCTCTATAGTTTCGGATGGTCATGTATTTGGACCCCTTTATCATTTTCAGTATTTTTATCATACTCTAGTTGTGGGATTACATATGTATACAAGAATTGGTATTAGTTTCACTTTATTTTCAGCATTGTATGAGCTTAGAGATGTTTTATTCTGTGTATGTACTTACGCTAATGCCTACCATTAGTGATATTTGTCTTCATAGTGCTTTTCACCAACACATATACAATTGGAGGTGGGCTTAGGGTGGTTACACTCAGCTTACAGCTAGCCAGGTGGACCCCAATGGGTTGGGTCATGATAAAACAATTTAAGTTGTTGAACTAATGAATCTAGAAGCTTATAAAAATCATGGAATTATGTACCTTTGGTTTAAAATTAATTAGATACAAAATTACCTAAGGAAATTTTGACTTCACTCATATAATCAATATTATTGAGTATATAAATAAATTGGTGAGACTAAATGTATCCATTAAGGCTAGTTCTGTTTGTGAAATTCATTTACTTGGAAATTTTTTGACAATGTGAGTGAGTTCAGAAAATATTTACCCCATTTTCATAAATTTTTTGAGGAAATATGATTTAATGACCCGTAAAACTCAAGGTAAATTTTTTCTTAATTTTCTTTGGAATTTTACAAGAGCGCGGTTTCTGACGGCACCTGATTCCGAGGCCCGGTGTGCTCGGAATCAATTTCTGATGTTTGGCTCGGGTACGTTCAGTGAACAAACGAGCGGGTTTTACTATCTTTTGAACCGGTGCTAGGAATTGAAATCCAATGGCATCGATGAACTCGCAACGCCGGTAATCGCTTAAGAGAACCTTTACCGTAGTTGCATTTGTGTGGGAGAATAAGTTAATTAATGGGGTTTAATTAAAAAAGTAAATAAAATTGTTAAATCAATTTTATTTCTTTTTCAAGTGGTTAGTTTCTCCCATGGGAAGTTGGTGGTGGATCCCACATCCACCCAACTTCCCATGTGTGGATAATTAAAAGGGTGGGGCCCACACGAACCCCCCACCTTTTCAATTTTCCCAAACTCCCTAACCCCTCTTAACCCCTCACATTCCTAACTCCCCATTAACTCCACTCTAATTAATTTGACAACTTGTTGTAATTAATTTGGTGAGTTACATGTATGTTTTTGAAATTCAAACAATTGAATTTCAAACGCTTTGTTGTGTTAATAAAATAAGTTTAGAACTTATTTTATTAGGGGTTGGTGTTGGGTTGTTTGAGAGCTTTTTGGAGAAAAAGATAAGGAACACCTTCTTCCTTGACGAAGAACACGAAGAACACCGTTCTTCAACGAAGAACTTCTCTGCCAAAGAACACGGTTCTTCCACGATGCCGTATCCGCGACGCGACGTTCGTCTTCCGCGTCATCTCTTCCGCAACGGTTTTCTGCGACGAAATTGCCGTCAACGACTTCGAATCCTCACTTTGCGACGTCGACGTTCTTTCCCCGCAATGCCCGACCTCCGCGACGCTCATCTTCCGTGGGTCGTTGACGAACACCGTTCCTGAACCGAGGTAGAGGTTTTATTTTAATTAATTCTGTTCATGATTCTAGTTTGTCAATCTTCATGGTTTTCGACTAATTGTTATCGAATAACGCGCGGGGGACGGTCCGCACAAACACAGCCGAACCTCCTCCTTAATTCATGAATAATTTTCTTTGTGGTTGGTACGAGGAAGTGTGGTGCCGTCGCACCACGCGGTTTCATTCGGAAGATATGTGCAGCGCCGTCGCGCCGTGCTATGGAAAGAATTCAAGGACGCGACGCCGTCGCGCCGCGTCGAAGAAAACCGAAGACGTCGTGGCCAGAGCGGGGCCGCGGCGGAGGGGCGCGGTGCCATCACACCGCGCCGGACGACAAGGGTCGCGGCTGGTTCCGGACCGCGGCAGATCAGGGTGACCGGCGACCGGCATTGGGCCGCCGGCGTCGGTGCTGGAAAGGGACCGGCCGTCGCCAGTCCCGTGGTGCAGGAACCGGCTGGCCATGGCAGGCCGACCGGACATAGAGAACCGGGGGAATCAAATTCCCCCGGCCGGCAGCAGCAAGCGGCCCCATTAAGGGGCCGCGGTTTCGAACGAACCGAGGGGGCAGTGCCCCCCCCCCCTCGTGCGTGAGCTGCCAAAATGGCTCAGCCGTTTTGGCCGGGCAGCCGGCCAGCGCGCCCAGCGCGCGGGTCGTCGGGCCGGGTCGACCTGGTTCGGGCCGACTCAGGGAGTCTCGGGCCGGGTCGGTCTGGGCCCGAAACCCCCAAATTCGGACCGTCTTCGGTCTTTTGCCCATAAATCAGGCTACGGACCTCCAAACGATGTGACGTCAGCGGAAACACGATCCTTAGAACTAGACGGTTGTTTCCACATATCGCACTCAAGGTTTCAGAATACTTTGTGTTCGGCCGGGTTGGTTCGTACACAAAACCAATAGGTCCCTCGGAGCGGAAACACTCATATCTTGAGCTACGGACGTCCGAATGATGTTCCATAAACTTTGTTGAGTTCCTCTTAGTGAGACGGATCTTTTGGCATACTCCGCCCGAGGTTTGGATGCAGGTGGAGTACGGTCGGGTTGGTTTTGCCTTAAAAACCAACAGGGCCCCTGGAACGAAAAAGCCAATAACTCTCAGACCAGGCGTCCGATTGACGCGTCGTCTGTTGCGTTGAGTTCTTGTTGATGATACAGAACTTTTGGATACATCAACTCTGGACTATGTGACAGTTGATGTATCATCCTCTTGGCTCGTGGAGCGGACCCTCCCGAACGAGCTTGCTGTGTGCGGGAACCCTAGTGACGGCTGCGACTGCTACTGTGACTTTGATGACGACTGTGCAGAGATCCTCAGTGGATTCGACGACGACGACTACAACACTCAACGATCCTATGTCGATCAGTGCTACCGATCCTGTGTGGGTCTGATCCTGTGTGGGTCAGCGCTCAGCGGTTCTGTGTGAGCCAGCGCCTACAGATCCTGTGTGGGTCCGATACTGTGTGGGTCTTTGCGGGGGTCAGTTTCCTACCGATCCTATGTGGGTCATTGCGGGGGTTAGTACCTATCGATCCTTTGTGGGTCCGACGACTTAGATGGATCAGTTATCATCTCTATCGTCTTTCGAAGAAGTATACCTGTGTGAGCTGAATCCTATTTACTTTCCTGTGTGGATTGTGTTGTGCTATCCTGTGTGGATTACGTTTTTCTTTCCTATGTGGAATACGTATACTTTCTTGTGTGGACTGAGTTGTACTTGGGCTCGGAGGTTGGACCTTATTCGAATTGATGACTTAGGTATATGTATGGGAATATACCTAAGCAGTGTCGGTTGTTACTTCGTGTTTGTATCTTTCCTTTGTGGTTTATCCTTTGTGGATTTTGGGAGACCTTCGGGGGTCTTGGGGTCCCTACTGAGTAGCTTATACTCACCCCTACACGGGCTATGACCGCACTACGTTGTGTTGGTTGCAAATGACGGACAACGTTGATCGTGGTTGAGGCTTGCAGAGTAGGACGGTACCTGGAGATGGACCACTGGGCGGACGTGCTCAGAGCGGATGGCGGGACCCAAGGAGCAGTGGATCTATCTGTACCCACCCTTCAGGTGGGATTTCAAGTGGACAGCTCGGTGTAGCGGCTTTTACTTTTCAGTTGCTGTTTTCCCTTTCGAGTTATACTTTACTTTCAGATTGGGTTTGTATACTAGCCCATTTACTTTTCCGCACTTACAGTTGTACTCTTTTTTTACTTAGTGTTTACTTTTCCCCTTGCTTACTCTGTGGTGCATGTTTACTTTACAAATGAAATGCCTTCCCTTTTTACCGGGATTTACGCCTTGGTGCTAGTCGCCATCCCCTGGCCTATGGAAGGCGGGCTGGGGGTAGTCACAACACAGGCCCCGAGGACGGGTCGTGACAAATTGGTATCAGAGGAGTTCGGTTCTACCACGAAATCTGATCATTTCTACGTGAAGCAATAGTGGTTAGCGTATTGAGTGTGGTTATCAGTCCAGGGAGTCCAGTTTTGGTGTGGCGGTCGACGTATCCGTACACCAGGACCCTGACTTCTGATTTCCGACTTAATGCATGAAAACATTGATTGCCTGTGTGTTTCAAGTTTTATTTGTGATTACTTTGTATCAGCTCACCAGGTATACTGTTCTGACAGTGGCGCACCTGTTTCGTTTTCAGGATGGCCCCACGACGGCAGCCAGCTAGGGTTCTGAGAGTCGAGCGTGACGACAGCCCACCGAGCGACGAGGCCTCGGTGCAGGGCCCTTTGTCAGCAGTGGCACCGGCGGTAGCTCTACCCGTCGAGCCCCCGATGCTTCCAGCACCAGCCGTTGACGATGCACGTCGCCTCAGCGCACTGCATGAGTTTCAGCGCCAACGACCACCCAGGTTTTGTGGGGAGACAGACCCCCAGGCAGGTGAGGACTGGCTGGAGGCAGTCGTATGAGTTTTCAGGCTAGTGAGGACACCAGCAGACCTCATGGTGATCCTCGCTGCGAGCCTACTGTACGCAGTAGTGGGCCGAGGGTGGAGCTTGATGCTCCAGGTGCACGATGAGGCATATCTACTCTGGATAGACTTTGAGAGCCTCTTCCTCTCAGAGTTTGTCCCAGCCACCCTCCGTGCGGTGCGCATTCAGGAGCTTCTTCAGCTGCAGCAGATCAACATGACGGTTGCCCAGTACTCGGTGAGATTTACCAATCTCTCGCTCTACTCGAACGACATGGTACGTGACCCCTTCTTCTGGGCCCAAACCTTTGAGCAGAGTTTGAGACACGAGATCAGGGCATCTCTGATCTCCCTCAGCATTCCGACTCAGACAGGAGTACTGGAGCGGGCCCTTTTGATAGAGAGTTTTCTTACTGAGTCTACACTAGCACCGAGACCCACCGCAGGGCAGCACGTAGCAGAGTCTTCTACAGCAGACAATCGACAGATGACTCATGGGTCCAGGAAGACCAAACCCTCAGGCAGACGACCTCAGGACACTAGCTCAGCAGTGCGGGGCACACAGCACGGATCCAGTCTTTCAAGAGGCAGGCAGTGCTACTCATGCGGCGGACAGGGCCACATGGCTCGTGACTGCCAGACCCGCCATGCAGAGGAGCAGTAGACGGTTGAGGAACCACCTAGGCAGAGGTAGAGGTTCGACCGTGGTGGTCCGCAGGGAGTAGGCGGATGAGGCAGAGGAGATGGCCGAGCAGCAGGTGGTGGATGACGTTTTGAGGCTCTACCACCACCACCACCAGGAGGTCCACCCCGACCTCAGGGGAGAGCACAGCTTCAGGCAACTGAAGCTTATGATCATGGAGCTCCGGAAGCGGGTGGAATAGTGTGGGACTAGCTCCAGGCATAGAGTCCTTTGCCCATAATTCCTCTAGCTTCGTAGTTTGTGATGCCATGTGTCCTTGTAATTTGAGTTGAAGTAATAAAAGACACTTGCATTTGTGACATTTGATTACTTGTCTTTTGTTTGTTTTTACTAAGAGGTGCTGGTTAAAAACTGTTGACTTGACGCTCACTTGCGAGATTCTTACTGGAGGAGACCCAGTGACCACAAACTGATGCCGACAGTGTGACTCAACCCTTGGAGACGAGAGTAACGATTGGATCTCTTGGTAGCAGCGTCGAGGCCTTACGACGTCATCCATGCCATGAATTAACTAATCATGACGGGATTGACTGTATTAGGAAAGGAACGTGGTTCATCCAGGTGATGAGACCAGATTTCACTTTTCGGCAAAGGAGAAATCTTTGCGGCTTTACAGAACGTTATGGAGGAAGGGGAAACCCTTCGTGTGGTCAGTCAGATGTCAGCAGAGCTTCCAGGAGCTGAGATATAGATTGACCAGCGCACCTATCTTGAGGTTGCCTGAGGAGAGAGTAGGGTACGTAGTATACTGCGATGCATCAAGGACCAGACTCGGTTGTGTCCTAATGCAGGAGCGGGCAGTGATCGCCTATAGATCACGTCAGTTGAGGCCGCATGAGCAGAACTACGCTACCCATGACTTGGAGTTAGCAGCAGTGGTATTTGCTCTAAAGACATGGCGACACTACCTGATGGGCGAGCGCTTTACAGTCTTTTCTGACCATCAGAGTCTCAGGTACATCTTCTCTCATAAGGACCTGAACCTAAGAAAGCGGCAATGGCTCGAGTTCCTCCAGGACTATGACTTTGAGATAGTCTATACTCCTGGGAAGGGGAACGTAGTAGCCGATGCCCTCAGTAGGAGGACGGGCATTCAGCTACTTGAGGAGGCGATGGAGTAGCTAGCCTCTTTGCAGATATCCTTCATGGATAGATATGGAGCAGCCTTCCTTCAGTCTCTCACAGTCACTCCTTCTCTTCTATAGCGGGTCAGAGAGGCACAGTGTGGGGACGCTGACTGTGAGACGCAGCGTGCACAGATATCCTCAGGACAGGAACATGATGGTTTCTCCTTTGGAGCAGAGCACGACATCCTTTTTAGAGGACGTACCATGGTATCGGTCGCTTTACGGGAGGAGGTACTGAGAGAGTTTCACACTTCTCCTTTGGTGGTACATCCCGGAGTGGCAAATATGTACCAGGATCTCAGACGACAGCACTGGTGGCCGGGCATGAAGAAGGTTGTGGCAGAGTTCGTTTCCCAATGCCTCACTTACCAGCAGGTGAAGGCTGAGCACCAGGTACCAGCAGGCTTGGTACAGCCCTTGGAGGTTCCGGAGTGGAAGTGGGATGGCATATCTATGGACTTCGTGACTGGACTTCCACACACTTCTAGAGGTCACGACTCCATCTGGGTGATTGTTGACCGACTCACCAAGTCGGATCACTTCTTACCCATCAGAGAGCAGGGATCAGTGGAGAGCTTGGGACGACTTTACGTTCAGGAGATTGTTCGGCTTCACGGTGTGCCATCATCTATCCTCTCCGATTGAGATGCTCGCTTTACTTTCCGGCTTTGGAAGGGGTTGTAGGAGGCGTTCGGGATGCAGCTACGTTTGAGCACAACCTTTCATCCTCATACGTATGGTCAGACAGAGAGGACCATTCAGACTCTCGAGGAAATGCTCCGCGCATGTGTCCTCGACTTTGGTCGTTGCTGGGAGGACCACCTATCCTTGGTGGAGTTTTCTTACAACAACAGCTACCACTCCACCATTGGGATGTCACCGTACGAGGCGTTTTACGGCCGACCTTTCCGATCACCGCTGTGCTGGACAGACCCTGGGGAGTCAGCACTTGTGGGACCGGAGATGGTCCAGGACACAATAGAGAAGGTCCAGGTCATCCAGGAGCGGATGAGGACAGCTCAGAGCCGGTAGAAGTCTTATTCTAACAGGAGGCGGAGGCCACTGGAGTTTGAGGATGGCGACCACGTCTTCTTGCGTGTCTCACCTCAACGTGGTATATGGAGATTTGGCCGAGGCGGCAAGTTGTCTCCATGCTTCATCGGACCATTCCAGGTCCTCAGCAGGATAGGAGAGGTGTCTTTTCACCTGGCTCTACCACCTCAGTTGCACCGGGTGCATTACTTCTTCCACATATCTCAGCTGAGGAGATACTTGCACGACCCGATGAACATCATTGACCATGGGGAGCTTGACATTGATGATGGGGCGACTTTTACGGAGGTCCCAGTGGAGATCGAGGATCGACAGGAGCAGGTCCAACGAGGATGGTCGATTCCTCTAGTGCGCATCAGATGGCAGCACGGGAACCTCCAAGAGAGCACTTGAGAGCAGGAGGCTCAGATGCGTGTTCAGTACCCTCATTTGTTTCCCTAGTTTTGATGTATCTTTACGAGGACGTAAAGCCCTGAGGTGGGAGTAATGTAAAGACTCGTAAAATTCAAGGGAATTTTTTTCTTAATTTTCTTTGGAATTTTACAAGAGCACGGTTTCTGACGGCACCTGATTCCGAGGCCCGATGTTCCCGGAATCAATTTCCGAAGTTTGGCTCGGGTACGTTCAGTGAACGAACAAGCGGGTTTTCCTATCTTTTGAACCGGTGCTCAGAATTGAAATCTGATGGCACCGATGAACTCACAACGCCAGTAATCGCTTAAGGGAACCTTTACCGTAGTTTCATTTGTGCGGGAGAAGAAGTTAATTAATGGGGATTAATTAAAAAAGTAAATAAAATTGTTAAATCAATTTTATTTCTTTTTCAAGTGGTTAGTTTCTCCCATGGGAAGTTGGTGGTGGATCCCACATCCACCCAACTTCCCATGTGTGGATAATTAAAATGGTGGGGCCCACACGAACCCCCCACCTTTTCAATTTTCCCTAACTATCTAACCCCTCACATTCCTAACTCCCCATTAACTCCACTCTAATTAATTTGACAACTTGTTGTAATTAATTTGGTGAGTTACATGTAAGTTTTTGAAATTCAAACAATTGAATTTCAAATTCTTTGTTGTGTTAATAAAATAAGTTTAGAAATTATTTTATTAGGGGTTGGTGTTGGGTTGTTTGAGATCTTTTTGGAGAAAAATCTAAGGAACACCTTCTTCCTCGACGAAGAACGTGAAGAACACCGTTCTTCAACGAAGAACTTCTCTGTCGAAGAACACAGTTCTTCCGTGACGCCGTATCTACGACGCGACGTTCTTCTTCCACGTCGTCTCTTCCACGACGGTTTTCCGCGATGAAATCTCCTTCAATGACTTAGAATCCTCGCTTCGCGACGTCGACGTTCTTTCCCCGTGACGCCCAACCTCCGCGACGCTCGTCTTCCGCAGGTCGTTGATGAACACCGTTCCTGAACAGAGGTAGGGGTTTTATTTTAATTAATTCCGTTCATGATTCTAGTTTGTCAATCTTCGTGGTTTTCGACTAATTGTTACCGAATAACGCGAGGGGGCCGGTCCGCACAAACACGGCCGACCCTCCTCCTTATTTCATGAATAATTTTCTTTGTGGTTGGTACGAGGAAGCGTGGTGCCGTCGCACCACACGGTTTCATGCAGAAGATATGCGCGGCGCCGTCGCGCCGCGCTGTGGAAAGAATTCAAGGATGCGACGCCGTCGCACCGCGTCGAAGAAAACCGAAGACGCCGCGGCCGCAGCGGGGCCGTGGCAGAGGGGCGCGGTGCCATCGCACCGTGCCGTACGACAAGGGCCACGACCGGTTCCGGACCGCGGCGGAGCAGGGTGACCGGTGGCCGGCATCGGGCCGCCGGCGTCGGTGCTGGAAAGGGACCGGCTGTCGCTGGTCCCGTGGTGCCGGAACCGGCTGGCCATGGAGGGTCGGCCGGACATGGAGAACCGGGGGAATTAAATTCCCCTGGCCGGCAGCAGCAAGCGGCCCCATTAAGGGGCCGCAGTTTCGAACGAACCGAGGGGGCAGTTCCCCCCCGTGCGCGAGTCGCCAAAACGGCTCAGCCGTTTTGGCCGGGCCGCCGGCCAGCGCGCCTAGCGCGTGGGTCGCCGGGCTGCAGGGTCGGGTCGACCCGGTTCGGGGTCGGGTCGACCCGGTTTGGGGTTGGGTCGACCCGGTTCGGTCCGACCCAGGGGGTCTTGGGCCGGGTCAGTCCGGGCCCGAAACCCCCGAATTCGTACCGTCTTTGGTCTTTTGCCCATAACTCGGGTTACAGACCTCCAAACGATGCACCGTCAGCGGAAACACGATTCTTAGAACGAGACGGTCGTTTTGACATATCGTACTCAATGTTTCAGAATACTTTGAGTTCGGCCGGGTTGGTTCGTACACGAAACCAACCGGGCCCTCGGAGCGGAAACACTCATATCTTGAGCTACGGACGTCCGAATGACGTGCCGTCAACTTTGTTGAGTTCCCCTTAGTGAGATGGATCTTTTGGCATACTCCGCCCAAGGTTTGGACGTAGGTGGAGTACATTCGTGTTGGTTTTGACTTAAAAACCAACCGGGCCCCTGGAACGAAAAAGCCAATAACTCTCAGACCAGGCGTCCGATTGACGCGCCGTCTGTTGCGTTGAGTTCCTGTTGACGATACGGAACTTTTGGATACATCAACTCTGGACTATGTGACAATTGATGTATCAGCCTCTCGGCTCGTGGAGCGGACCCTCCCGAACGAGCTTGCTGTTTGCGAGAACCCTAGTGCTAGCTGTGACTGCTACTGTGACTGCGACGACGACTGTGCAGATATCCTCAGTGGATTCGACGACGACGACTACAGCACTCAGCGATCCTATGTGGATCAGTGCTACCGATCCTGTGTGGGTCTGATCCTGTGTGGGTTAGCGCTCAGCGGTTCTGTGTGAGCCAGCGCCTACAGATCTTGTGTGGGTCCGATCCTGTGTGCGTCTTTGCGGGGGTTAGTTTCCTACCGATCCTGTGTGGGTCATTGCAGGGGTTAGTGCCTATCGATCATTTGTGGGTCTGACGACTTAGATGGATCAGTGATCATCTCTATCATCTTTTGAAGAAGTATACCAGTGCGAGCTGAATCCTGTTTACTTTCCTGTGTGGATTGTGTTGTGCTATCCGGTGTGGATTACGTTTTGCTTTCCTGTGTGGAATACGTATACTTTCCTGTGTGGAATGAGTTGTACTTGGGATCAGAGGTTGGAGCGTATTGGAATTGATGACTTAGGTATATGTATGGGCATATACCTAAGAAGTGTCGGTTGTTACTTCGTGTTTGTATCTTTCCTTTGTGGTTTATCCTTTGTGGATTTTGGGAGACCTTAGGGGGTCTCGGGGTCCCTACTGAGTAGCTTATACTCACCCCTGCACGAGCTATACCCGCACTACGTTGTGTTGGTTGCAGACGACGGACATCGTTGATCGTGGTTGAGTCTTGCAGAGCAGGACGGTACCTGGAGGTGGACCACTGGGCGGACGTGCTCGGAGCGGACGGCAGGACCCGAGGAGCAGTGGAGCTATCTGTACCCACCCTTCAGGTGTGATTTCCAGTGGAAAGCTCGGTGTAGCGGCTTTTACTTTTCAGTTGCTGTTTTCCCTTTCGAGTTGTACTTTACTTTCGGATTGGGTTTGTATACTGGCCCATTTACTTTTTCGTATTTACAGTTGTACTCTGTTTTTACTTAGTGTTTACTTTTCCGCTTTCTTACTCTGTGGTGCTTGTTTACTTTACAAAGGCAATGCCTTCCCTTTTTACCAGGATTTACGCCTTGGTGCTAGTCGCCAGCCCCTGACCTATGGACGGCGGGCTTGGGGTAGTCACGGCACGGGCCCCGAGGACGGGTCGTGACAGATGAACTTACCATATTATGTTTAGTTTCTGGTGTTTTTTGGATAATAAAAGTGGGAAAAAGTTCAAATCAAAAGAAGAAAAGTTAGTTAAGAAGTATAACAATATTAATTATAGTAAGCTAGTTAATGATATTAAAACCTAAAGGTATATCCCAAAAATGAGGGTTATGATTCCATATGATGGATTTATAAAATACCTGAAGGATTTTGAGAATCCTGATGGAATTTCCATGTCCAATATTTCTGTTATGGAAAACTATTAATTTATTTTAAAGGGTATATGATAAAAAATTAATACTTTACAAGTTTTTTAAATATATATGAGTTCAAAATTAAGGTAATAATTAATATATCTACCAGTTTGAATTCGAGTAATAGAGAAATTAGTTTTTACCTTAAATATTTTAATGTAATGGAATATATCTAGCTGAAATGGATTTTTCATAAAATATGTGTATAGTTATCTTATTTTACTTATATAATAAGATAATGATTTTATGAAAATAAGTTTCTACAAATAAAATGATATGATATGCATGGTTTTTTATTAATATAAATATATAAAATGTTTTCAAAAAGGGACCAGGATAAAAATGTTTTATCGAAGATAAAACTATCTATACATATGTTTTTGTAAATATGAGTGAAGGTTTTTCCACTACCCATTAGGGGAATATTTTGAAGAATAATGTTTTTAATTGGAAGAAAATGTTCTAAATACATAGAATACCATATATGATATTGTAAAAATGGTTTATTTGTTAAATATTTATACTAAAAGGAAATGGGAGTTATTTATTAAACACAAAGAAGTTTGTGTATCTTAGAATGATATTATCGAGAGAATATAGTATCTAAGAGGATATGTTTGGACTAATAGAAGTTAAAATTTTATAATTAAGATATTATTTGAGGAAAAATTCAATGTTAATGTCACTTTATATCATAAAAGGTTTTGGGTATATTAGTACACAATTAATGCACAGAGTTACATTATTTACTAAAAATATTCCAGTTAAACATTTGATGTAAAGGGTTACAAAAATGAATATGATGAACTTAGAAAGAGTTTTAAGTAGAAAATAGATGTTATTAACATCATAAAATTTTATATTGTGAATTTAAGGAGTTTGAATATGTTCTAAGATTTGAATATTATAAATAATATTCAAAAATCTCACTATTATTCAAACTATCTTACATTAAGGATGATACTCATTAGATCAATAAGTGGGAGGGTTTTTATTAGGTGGTAAAATTGAGATGTGGCAGAAATTATATAGAAATGAAATGATTTTAATAAACCCCATGAAAGTTCAAAAAACACCAGGATATTTCAGTAGTCTTTCATATATGATATGTTAGAATGGTTCTTATGTATAGTATTTTTTAAGTATTCTTAAATGAGTTTAATATTATTAAATGTATCATGCTTTACAAAAGGTAATTTTCACTTAATCAAATTTCATGTTGGGTATATATTTTTTGTGTAGTGAAATAATAATTATCCCCATAAACTATAAATTTATGTTGTACTTAATCAATGATCATCATGGAGTGTTATGGGTTGTGAAAATATGTTAATATTATCATGAGTAGAATCATGTAGTTGATAAAAACGTTTTATACAATATAAAAATGATAGAATAATTAGGTAAAAATTTGATACTTATTATATAAACTTCCCCACCGATGTATATCTCGTGGAATGTTTTACGATCATTGATATACTAGGGGGTGTATGATTATTATAAATCCCCATTAACTAAGGTTAGTGAGATACCTAGAATGAGAAAATTTATACTTTGATACCATTCTTATACAATAATTTAGGCTTAGATAATCAGGGGGTGATTGGGTATGTTGTCAAATCTTTTTTTTCAGTTATAGCTCAACCAAGATTGGATTTTTCTGCTCTTCTGATAAGAAAATACATTTATAGCCATGATTGAATTAGATTAAAGAAATTCATGGTTATTCTTATTTTAGTGACATGTGATGTGATCAACTACTTGGAAAATTTCCATGTGATTTGATCCTCTATTAGATGAATGAAATGTGATGTATTGATCGATTTGGTTACTCGATTTGGGAGAATAATGAATGTATGAGTTAACCCATACTATATTAACATGTTCCATGTAAATTTGTAACTTGATGACATGGAAAAAGGTATTATATATTTATATATATAATTTATATGAAACATTTTATGGTCGATATATTCATATTGAGATATGAGTATGTTTTATCGATATCACACTAGACCCCTTTGTAGCTTGAGTAGCATTGATGTGTTACTAGTGTCTAATCTTTGATTTAATATATAAATTGGGATTTTATTTTTTTCAATTCTAAAATGTCCCACAGGTTCACACTATTATGAATTAGAATAAATATTAATTTTTTTTCAATATGTTTCTACCAAAATAAATATAGTTTGATAAACCATATCAAAAAGATTTTTAATGGATTCACAAGGAGTTGTGTTGTTTTTCAAAAATTCCTTAATGGATGCTAATTAATGTGAGAGATTTTTGTAAATGATCTAAAAAGGGATTTCAAATTATATGATATCCCATAAATATAATCTAGTGATATGGCATGAAAGTTCCTCTATCAAGTAATATAGTTACCATATATCATAGTGTATGATAAGTAATCGATATGGGATATCAATTTCATGGACACTTCCATGTATTTCACATGTTATGTCCTTTATTATAAATAAAAAAGTTATTTATTTTATGGATATACATATATAATATAATCAATGAAATGTTCAATGATTATTAAAACCCAATTAGAATATGTTATCAAAACATATTTCAGATGTCATGCGATAGAAGCCACTATTTAACTCCCTTAATTAAATAAAGGGAGAATAAATAAATGTTATGATACTCCTATTATAATGTGTGGGTATATATAGTTGATTTATAAAATCCAAATCCAAACCCCTCTTTATCCCAGTTCTCTATTTATCATCAAGGTGAAACTTTTTTAACGCCTTTAATGTTTACGGTTCATGTCATTATGAATGAGTATTCTAGTGGATTGTGTATTACCTATGGCGGTGAGAGTCTTTAGGTTGTCTCTTGGTGATCTCTATCAGTCATACTACATTAATCATGATATATATAGTGCACACTACTATGAGGTATGTCTACTAATATATATTTTATTCATTCAACATGTTGGCTCGTTGATGATAAGTCATGCACTTTATTATAGGTTTCTTTAACTACATTGATTATAAGATGATCCAAAAATAATATAAAAGGTTTGGAAGTAAAACACATAATCTATATGTAATAGTTTTATAAATGAAACCTATTTTATAAGAAATCCTAGAACCATCCTATCCTTACCCCAGGTCTTCTTTGATTAGAATACTGACAACACAAGTTCATATCCCAGAACCCTGTAACTTCTTTGATCATAGAAGATCATGAGTACAAAATATATAATAAAAAAATAATGAAATAAATGTGACTTGATATAGAAAGATAGTTTATAAGTAGTGTTTCCAAATATAATACAATTAAAATTTAAGGAATTATTTTTTCTTTGTTGAATCTAATATTCATTTCTTAAGTTATTATTCTCTTTTTCTAGCTCCTCATACTTTTTCATCAACTCTTAAAATTCATTTTCTAAAAATCAACACCAATATTTCAAGGTATAATTCCATTATTCAAACATAAAACACTAATTTTTTACAATATATAGCCTATATCCATAATTCTACACAAACTTAATTTTCTCTTTTAGAAACTAGAACTCATGATAATAATCTTATAATGAATTCTAAACATCTTATCTTATAAAAAAATGTTCCTCATAGATTTCATTATGATTATTAGTAACTTATTTTCATTTTAAATTCAATGTATTTTTAGATGATAGCCATTTCTATCTTTAAATCCATAATAATTGATTCTTATATTTAAATTATATTAAACATCTTTAAACAAATAAATTTAATTTCATCCCATATAATCCATCTTGGAAAATATGTTAGTCTCTAAAAACTCTTCTATATTTTCATATTAATCTATTGGAACCCTTATTATCATTATATTAAGTCTTTCATTGAATTTATGATTATCTTTAGTTTATGTAATTGATTCATCTAAAATATCTTCTTTTAGTTTTTCATTTTTCTTCCTTTATAGAGAATCACAAATAACATCAAGTATTTCAACGTTTTTATCAACATTAGCTTTATCATCAGAATTTTCCTTATTACCAACATATTTAATTTGATTCTACAAAGACTCTATAAAATATTTTTAATGCTATACTCTTACCCACCATATCTATTTTTTCCAATTTAATTTCATCAATAAGAGCATATTCAAAAACATATTTCTTTTCTTCTAATGAATAATATTCAAAAAATGATGATGATAATGTTAATGATGATTAAAGGTTCGAAAATGTAAATTTTCTTGAATTAAACTCTTGTCCTTCTTCCAAATTTTTAGCATGATCACATTTTTTCATAGGAAATGGAGAAACATATTTGGAAGATGATTGAGCATTACATTCCTTAGAAACACCTTTGTAATTATCAGAATGAGAAGGGGAAATGAAATATTTTTTATTGGGATCTCTTCATCACTATTTTTATTATGTATATCAACTGGTAGTTGGATGTGTCATGGTTTATTGGTTTTCAGTGACTTCAATTTCTACTTCCAGTTTTCAAAACCTTTAACAAATCAGATCATTATCCTATCCTCTTCATTCCTTTCACTATCATTTTCTCATACTCACCTTCTATATATTATCAAACTCAGATTTTTTAATATTTAATTGAACCTTAATTTCTATAAACTATTATATGTAACTCCCCCTTATTTCCTTCACCATGTATATGTTTTATTAAAGTGGATGGTGCCTTGGCCAGAAAAACAAGGCACAATTACTATAATAATAGAAAGAGGTTACAAGATTCGAAAAGATAGAAACATATTACAATAATTATTATGAAAGGGGAGTAAATCAGTAATAATATCATCAAGCCATGTAATATCATGATAGAATCCCTTATTAGCTAGGCCATCGACATCTATGTTTGCTTCACGATATATGTGAGTGATGATGTAATCAATGTTGAGAAGAGAGCGAGTGCAGTCCATCGAGTGGGTGGTGATCGACCACAGATGATGTGTCACACCATTCCATATCATTTTCACAATGGTGGTCGAGTATCCCTCAATCCAAAGGTTTTTTAACCTTGTTTCTTGGAAAAGGAGATGGCATGTATCATACTCATCATTTCAAACTCCAGCGAAGAAGTAATGCCACATCTACCATAAAAGCAATCGAGGATCAGAGCAAGATGGTTATTGAAGATGAAACCACATCCCTCGGGGTCTGTATTTCCTTTCTAGGAACTATACACATTATCCTTAATCCATACAAGGAAAGGAGAACTCTAAAAAAAATTCAAAAGTGTAGCGGGGTTGGCAGAAGTTTCCATCGATATGAAGATGTTGCAAGATTCCAAGGTCATTCATAGTGTGGTTTCATTGGCACTTTTGTATCATAGTAGCTTCACGTATGGAAATAAGGATCCACATTCGACCTTCATTATGGAAAAATGAGAACTTGTTGTGAATAATATCACTTCTATCATACCAGATCATGTGGTGAAGCACATCGACAATAGTAAGAAAAAGGATCTTAATTTGCTGAGAACTATCCATATCTGTACATCACTTTAGTTGAGATTTGATAGTGTCATGAGTCAACCATCTGTAGTCAAATATGTCAAAAATATTGTTCTAAAGAGTAGAAGTGATGTAACAATAAAGAAAGAGATGATTGGAATATTCTCAGTGTTGATTACAGAGTCTTCATTTAGAACATAGTTGAATAACATACGATTGTAGAAGTCCATCAGTTGGGATCCTATTGTAAGAAAGATTCCAAAGAAGAGTGAATCTTGAAGTTTTTATCCAAGGTTTGTCAAAATATTTTATCCAACCAAAATTACTTTCACAGTTACAAAAAAGATTGATTGTAAAAAAATTGAATTAAACATACCATTTTGTGCGGGCTCCCAAATTAAGAAATCAATAGTGATATAGAAATGATAGTTTTCAATGACATTCATAATGGTTTCATAGAGATGATCGTTTTGTGATTTTATAACCTATTTGATATAAAGGTTGGTATTCTCAGGACTTTGGATAGGAGAAACCATGTAAATTAAGGGGGTTCTGGTCTAGTTGTCCAACTAGAAGTTCATGTAATAGTCTCTAGAGACAATCCACCTAGAGTTGTTCACAATGGATGAAAATGATTTTTTATGGATGGACAGATCTAGGAATTAAGAAAATTAGAGTTTCCTTTCTTAAGTTTTTCAAGAAATCTATTTCTTAAAAAAGAAATGGAGTCAGATTTATTATAGAGAAGATTCCAAGTGAGTCTGGCTTGAATATCCTCATTAAATTATTTAATATTTTTTATGCCAATACCACCTTTATCAATGGGTTTTCAACAAGTCAACCAGGGTACAGTCACAAGTTTCTTTTTGACAGTGATACTTGTCTAAATGAAAATTTTGATTGAGATATTTATTTTTTTAATTATACCAGCAAGACATTTATATATCATCATAGAGTAAAACATTTTAGAAACAATATTATATTTGAAAAGGGATATTATGCCTGCCATAGAGAAGGATTTTCCTTTCCAAGAAGATATCTGTTTAGGTTTTGGTAGATTAAGGTGCACTAGCCTAAAAAATTTTGGAATTGGTTTTGATATTTTATAGGAGGATTTTGAATGATTAAAAGAGGCTCCGACATAAATTTAGTGAAGTCTATATTTTATTTATAAAGCTAGAATTTCACAAACTCGTAGATGTAGAGTTCCTACATCGAGTTCCTATATAGAGTTCTTATGTAGAGTTCTGATGTAGAGTTCATCTAAAGGAGAAATTTGGAAATAGAACTGATGTAAAGTTCCTATATATAGTTCCTATATATATTTCATGATAATGATGTAGTGTTTCCAAGGATGATATAGAATTATGATGTAGATTTCCCTATTATTAATGTAGAGTTTTCAATGGAAATGTAGAGTTCCTATTGAGAGTTCATATATCTATGGAGAGTTGAAGAATGAAGAAAAATAGTAAATTCGTGATAATAGGGATCATTAATTATGAAACTTATAGTTTCTTTCAAATATATATAGTATATATAACCCAATGTAGAGTTTACAACACTTAGTGAAAATTTGCGAGAACTTCTTCTGTAATGATGAGATTTTCATAATCATGAATTATGAATAAATTAATATTAATTTGGATAATTATTTCAATCTAATATTCATAGACCAACAATCATGATCACATATAGATCATGATTCAAGAAGATGTAAAGGAAAAATAGCTAATAGAGAAGATGATATTTCTAGGATGAGATCTATGTCTCAAATCGCAGGTCCACGTGTGTAACTAAGGATAATTCTAACCATATATAGGTTTTTCAAATAATTAAAAGTAGTATATTTCATGGATAATAATATATAATATTTTAAATCTCATGAAGATACATACAAGCCTATATTTTCTATAGAATTAAAAATAAATAATTATTGGGAATCAAAATGTATTTTAATAAAGATATTACATTAATAACTTGTTGGCCAATGTAAATGAGAAGGTTTATTACATTATAAGATCAATGAGTTTCTAAATTTTAAATATGGAAGAAAATATTAATGATATTATTTTTTGAATAAAAATAATTATGTATTTAAGAAAACGTTTGTGTAGGGAATAATTGAGAATGATCGCAAAAAAATTGTGAGGATTGTGTGAACTAAGAACACGATACACATCTGTAATAAAGGAGGGAGATTGATTTTTAAGTAGGGTGATATTTTAATGTATAATAATATTGGTTTCCTGGGTATTTATAATGAATTTAAATATCTATATTGATTAATATCTATTGTAGGTTTCGAGGCCATTATGGTTGATCATCATTGTTCCTTAATGGTGTTCTTGAAGATTCTATAGATAGAAGAACTAGATCGTGTACTCTAGGGGAAGAAGAAAATAACAATTGTTACAAAATAAACCTAGAGTGTGAAGGAATTTTTTCTAATTATTGGTCCAAAATGTTGTTGTGGTTGGTGTGTAAAACCAATCACATGAAGGGTAAAGTGTGACTTGGGTGTATAACTTGTTACATAGATAAGGGAAAAAATAGGACTCTATGTTGAGCGGACTATAGTTTTTCTTATTGTAACCGCTTGAGTCTATAGTGGTTAAGATATGGTTGGGGTGTTTAACGAGTCACGAGAATGATTAGGCCTATAAGGTTGAACCGTGTAAATCATGTGTGATTCCCTCTTTAATATTAATTCTACACATGAGGTGAGGCTATGAAAAATCATGGAATAGATTGTGAAACATAACAAGTTCAATTAGTTTAATTAATAATTTACAAAAGAATACCACTATCCCCTCCCCCTCAGTGTCCAATCAACCATATGAAATCACAAGTGGTATTAAATCTAATTTAGGTTCTCTCTTCAAGATCCAAGAATTTATTGAGTATGGATAATCAAAACTCTCTGAAAAAATGAGGTTTTACTATATTTAATGGAAAAAACTTACATAGATATAGGAATAGTATGTTTTCCTACATATTTTCTATTGACAGTTAATTTTTTTTATATTAGAGAGCCAAAACACTTTTGAGGGAAAAGTGAGAAACCCCAAACCAAGTAACATGTTCAAGAAACCAAAAACCAAAACCAAACAAGAAGAACCACTCCCCCTAGTCAATGAAGAATGACCAAAACCCTTACTCGTACCTGACCATTCCGCAAGCTGTCCCGTGTACGAATACACGGGCCCGGACCCGATGGCGTGGTCATACCCTCTCAAGCTTCACAATGGTATGCACAGGTGAAGGTTGTGCTCCGACCCCCATCTGGAGTGGCCCCTCAAGAATGCTAGGAACATCGCCAAGCCACCTGCAAAACCATAATACTCTCCAAAATTTACACATGCCAGAACAACATGCTTCCCAATCACTTAATAGGTTCCATACCTTCCATCAGAATCGTTGAAGTAAAATTTGATCTTACCTATAACCAAATCCCTAGACAAATTCTAATAAATAGAGGATACTTGGGTGCTTGGGACAGATAACAATAGTTTTTCAAGATCACAATCCAGCTAGTCCCAGGTCTGTAAGTACTCCTCAAGACTGATCTTCCCTTTGTTGAAGCCTTCGACAAGAATTAAATCCTGTTTAACAACCCATGCATATTGTTCCTCATTGAAGGAGATATTATGAAACTTTTTTATAAGATAAATATAGATAATGATGTAATATAAAAAAATTATAACTTAATTTATATTTTGTAAAAATTGTACATAAGGGTTATGGGGATTTAAACTGCAAGGATATTTGGGAAAAAAATTAGAAGCAACTATGATGGTATATCAAAGTCAAAGAAGCCAAATTGTAAGTCTCTTGGATCATATTTAAAGATGTTAATATGGTTGATGAGGTGAACAATGAAGACTATTTTAAAAGAGTTAATGAGATTCTGAGTAATATTCATGGGTTTGGTGAGAATATTGAGGACTCCACTATTGTCAATAATCATAAGAGAAATTTTCCTGAAATATTTGATACCATAGTTTCGACCATAGAATATTGGGAAGTCTAGTCAATGGATGATATTTAAAAACATTATCATGAATTATGAATTAATAAAGGAACAAACATTAAAGAAGAAAGTTAAAGATTATATGGCCTTTAATTCCATGAGAAAAATAAAAGTAAATTAATATGAAGTCACGAGAAAAATTGACTCATTAGATGATGTGGGTGATGAATACATTACCTAAATTTTTTATTTTATATCAAAAATATTCATGGATGAGAAATGGAAAGTAATAGGTAATCAATTATTAATATGTTAAAATTATTATGATATTTTTCATTTTCAAAAATATTACATGATAAATTAGGTTGAATAATCTAAATCATATGAGGGGGTTGAGAAGGAAAAAAAAAGAAAAAAACATAAGAATAAGAAAATGCATTCTAGTATAAAAATAATAATTCTTATAAACAAGAAATAGAAAGATGACTCATCTAAAAAATTTGATGGTGAAATTAACTTTATTACTTTGGTTGAGATAGGCTTTGATAGATCTAGATATTATGATGAATAATAAAGGAATGAACATGAGTGGTATCTAAAAGTAGAATTTGAAAAATTTATTGGTAAGATTAAGTATCCCAATAAAGAAACGATAAAAATTATCAAATATAAGAAAAGGACCAGGAAAAAAATGAATAATTGGTTAGAAATGAGGGAACATATATCTATGAGATCAAGGATTAAAATATATATATAATTGAACAGAGTAATTTTGTGATTCATATTGATGTGAGTATGGTTCTAAGGGAAGAATAACTAGATGAGTCAAAACAAATAGTTATTTTTTTTTAAAATGAGATGAAAAAAATTATAGAATTCTTTAATAATCCATTTTATATTACAAGTTAATATTATCAAGATAGCGAGAAGAAGATTTCCAAAAATAAAGGTAAATATGTCTCTGATATGTCTCAAAATAGATCTGTTATTTCTAATAGTATAGGTATTTGTTGGTCAGAGTGGACACTCAAGAGGGGGGTGAATTGAGTTCCAATTAAAAAATTCTGTTAAAAATATTTCTCTTAAAGTCCCCTAATTTAAAACCGAATTTAAAATGTAGTGAATTTATACAGATTGAAAATGTTAAATTGGATTCTTAATGATTGATTAGATCTCAGTCAATTTAATCATAGGATTAAATTGGCTTTTGAAGCTAACCTACTGGTTTTCAACAAGCATAAACACTTTCTAATTTAACTATAAAAGCAACTTTAAAATAGTTTTGTATTTAAATGTAACAGTAGCGGAATAAAAGATACATGTAGTATACTTTAACTTGTACTGAAAAGAAAAACACAGCAGATATAACCAAGAGGTTTAGTCTCAAGAAGAGACTTAGTCCTCTCAAATTTATATATAAATTTGATCCACACCCTGGATCAGGGTTAACGATAGTTTAATACTGTCCAGGTCCTAAGAACTCTACCACAGTTCTTCGTGGGAAAACAAAGACAACAACACACAGACTGTCAAGGTCACACTTGACCTCTACCACTATCCTTAGTGGGACACAGTATGATGTATGGATCTTGGAATGAGGATTTAGTATCCTCCAGTTCAGCATAAGAGACAGTGTGTGTGTAAAAGATATACAGAGTTCACACACTGCTGAACAGTAAAAAACAATTCACTTAGAGAGAGTATATTAATGTTTAGAAAGCTCTAGTGATTGGCTGTGCAGATCTGGACTCGTTGGATTTAGAAGAGAATCTTCTGATTCCTTCTATGGGTTTTTTGTTGAAAAATAGAGTATTGTGTTTCAGCTTGATGTCCTTCACTAGTGAGTGTGTTTTCTTATTTCTAGTGTTCTTCGTGTGTTCTTCAGGAGTGCTGGATTGCATATATGAGAGCTCTTTTAAGATCTTGCAATGTCTGCTCAGCGTTCCTTGTGTATTCACCCTTTTTGTATGTATATTCATGAAAGAATTATCTCTCAATGACTTTTCACACCCACCGATTTTATTGCCGCTCGATATTCCTTTTATTCCACACACTCCGGGAATGGGAATGATTACCTTTTTCATAGGTATGAGGTACGGTCTCCTAACATGCCAACAACTAACATTAAATATCATTAATTTCATTAAAAACATCAAATATGACCATTGGAATTAAATAAGCATTTATAGAAATTCAAACAGTTTTCCTGACTATCGGTGAGTCATTTTGAATCTGAATCGGTTTTGGTAGCATCAACATCAGTGTCTCATTAATCATCGGTAGCCATCAGTGCGACCATTGTCATTAGTGCGACCGTTAATCATCGGTGTGACTGTTCATCATCGGTGTGACCGTTCGTCATCGGTGCGACCGTTCATCATCGGTGCAACCGTTCATCATCGGTTAGACCATTCATCACCAGTGCGACCGTTCATCATCAGTGCGACCATTCATCATCGATGCGACCGTTCTTCATCAATGCGACCGTTCATCATCAGTGTGACCGTTCATCATCGGTGCCTTGGAAAATAACTAATGGTGAGTCAAGACATGGAATTTTTACAAAGTGTCTGTTCAATACAGAATACTTCCAGGTCAATCGTAAAACCTAAATTAACATATATAAACACATGTAGACATGATTTGTACATATTTAAAACAATTTTAACAAGAGACTAAATCTAAATAAATAAAACCAAGATTTGTGATTATTAATATAACCATTTTATAGAGAGTTCAACAATCTCCCCCTTTTTGATAATCACAAATCAATGGCATAAAGGAAGAGAAAATATAGTATGTAATTCAGGATGCTCCCCCTATAAAAAAGAATATATGCCAAAAGATAAAACATGGTTAGAATAGCAAACAACACTTATATAACTGAGTCATTCACACCATATAATACAAGTCATAAATATCCAGCATGGGCTCAGATGCACATTTAGTTCACCCATTCATATGCATGATCTCCCTGATGTCTCGTATGCATGATTTCCCTGATTTCTCGTATGCATGATACAAGTCATAAATAGCTAGCATGGGCTCAAATGCACATTTAGTTCACCCATTCATATGCATGATCTCCCTGATGTCTCATATGCATGATCTCCCTGATGTCTCATATGCATGATTTCCCTAATTTCTCATATGCATGATCTCCCTGATTTTTCTCCCCCTTTGGGATTATCTAAAATAAGAGAGAAGGAAGATAAGAAAGAAGATTACATATCAACAATGAGTACAAAAAAACACAGACATTAGTGAAAAGTATAGGAAATATACACCCTATCAAAAATTGATAGATACAACTATTTCTCGGGGTGCAAGGGATCTTTTCCTTTAGCAGTGGGAGGAATGGATGGTCCAGAAGGTGGTTGTGTGGAAGGTTGAACTGGCCGGATGGAGAAGGGAGGTAGGAAGACTCGAGTTGGGCAAATTGTGGGTTCTAAGGTCACCTGCTATGGAGAAGATCTTTCTGAAAGAGGTTGTTGAAAGACTGGTTGAATACTGGAAAGAGCTTGAGAAACAGACTGCTGACCGGGAGCAACATCTGATGATTGAAGATACTCACCAAAGGAAAAACAATGGCCTTAATTTTCACATGAAGTTAAGGTTTGAGAAAATTGATGAAGTCATGAATTACTTCTCCATCGTAATTCATAGCCTTTTTCAAAATCATCTTCATTCTGCATGAAATTTTCTAAAGTATGAGTAAAATCCTTCAACTGCTGAACTTGAGCATTAAAACCATAAGTAACAGGAGGGAGTCTCAAATTGTCAGCCAGAACATTGAAATGAAGATTCAACTCATGCTTGTTGTAAATCTTAGAGAAATAATGATCCACTTTCTCCTTAACCTATTTTTGAGCCTTGGTAGCATCGGTTGAATACAACTGCACCATCTTATGAATATGATCACTATGCTCTTTCATCTTTTTCAAAGAATCTAAATCCAAAATCTTCCCAAGAGATGTCGGTTCTACTCTAACAACATCCTTTAAAGTATTAATCTCATAACCAGTAATCTTGGTTACTTTAGAAGAACTAGCTTGAGCAACAACTTGCATGATCTCAGCTTTAAACTTCCTCAAATCTGCCTTCTTCAAATGCTCTATCAGATTTCTTAAAACTTCCATCATACCAGAGATGGCTGTTCTGAGCTCTCGAAATAGAGAAACAAGATTGCTTCCGAAATCCGTGAGTGTTTGATTCAAATAGGTAATATGACTTCCAATCGACTCACTATAATTTCACAGGTCTGGTTTGATAATACTTACCACTCTTTGAGCCAAATCATCCATAGCAGCTTCATATAGAGTCATAGAAGCAGGAGAATGAATATGAGATAACTCATCTTTCACAGTTTCCCTAACATCTTGAATCAATTCAACCTTAAATCTATCAAAGTCAAATTTAGCAACTGCAGGATCAGGTCTATCTTGTAACACTGAAGGACCAGGTTTGACATCTGTTCTTTGAAAAAACTCTGCAACTAATTGAGCCTCAACTGAAACATCTACGCCTGTAAGATCCACTTCTACACCTTCCTCTTCCTATGGGTAATATAATCCTAAAACAGAAAGACCTGGATGTTATTCCCATGCGGCTTTTCATGAAGGATACATAGGTTTCACAAACTGAGCTAGTTCATAATTTTTAGGAAGGACTTCCCCATCCTCATCACTCTCCAACCGTTCTGTCCTCTCAGCCTCAAGGACAATCTCTTGCTCCATTTCTTGGGTTTGAGGATCATCTTGGATCACATTATGACCTTCTATAGGTCAAGCATCAGCATCATCCTCATCATCACTATCACTACCACCACTACCACCATTACCATCAGCATCATCACCATCATTGCCTTCATCATCATCATCATTATCATCATTAACTGATCTCTCACTTGAACTGTCTGTACTTCTGGATTCATACTCCTCATAGGTTGATTCATCAGTATCATCTTCTTCTTCATCATCTAAAAGTGGTTCAATCTCTGGTAATTTGGGAAGAGGGCTTGCCGAACCAAATTCCATCCTTCCCTTTTTCGGGCTAACAGTATCAGGATCACTCCTCTCATCAGGAGATGATTCATCATCCTCTTCAGCATTCAGATTATCACCAGCTTCTTCTTCTTCTGTTCTCTTCTTACTGGATTCACCAGTTTCCTTAGGAACTACTGATTCCTCTTCTTCATCTGAATAAACCACTTCCTCACCAAGTTTTAAACTAGGATATATTATCCCCTTTGGTCTCCATGGATGATCAGTTGGATTGAAAGACTCATATAACTTTTCTTCATCAGCAAACCAGGATTTCTTCCATGGGTTCCAATTGATTTTCATCCTCTTACAAATAACTTTTTTGAAATAGAAGCTAATTGATGAGATACACTCATCTCCATCATCCACACAGCCCAAAAATTTCAGCATGGTAGAAATTTTTTTAGAATAAAACTGAGCAGTAGCTTTCTTTGATGGTTTTATCATCTCAACAATATGCTCAGAAAAATATCTACACAGATTGATCTTTTCATTATTCAACAAGAGGAATAACATAAACACATCCCGATACTTTACTGAAGAAAATTCACCTTTTCTAGGACAAATTTGATGTCGACTAAATTTAAATAGAATTCTATTCTCACCATCCAACTCACCAGCAGTTATCCTCCGCGATTCAGACTTCCCAGTCAATAACTCCATGGCTAGATCATAAGAAAAGTAATCAGTTGTGGGAGTAATATTACCAAAATAGTCCTCGTATATTCCATTGTGAGGTACTCCTAGACATTCAGTCCACTCCTTTGATGAAAAAGTAATCTTTTTCCTTTTTACTATAGAAGACAATCTTGCAGCCTCTACTCCATCCAAAACTACATCCAGGTTCAAATAGAACTCATGAACCAACTTCGGGTAAAAGACCCTATCATTATCGCAGAACCAATTCTTCCAACCATTCATTTCCAATACATTCAAGAGAACAAACTTTCTAAATAAACCCATTTTGAACATTTTTATTTTTCATCTATAACATACCGTTCTTCCAGCTTTGGGTTCACAGACCTCTACGTCGTACTGCTCGACTCACCCCGAGCACATTTGAAAGGTGAAGTTCCTTCAGATTCCTTGCCCTGCCTCTTTTTCTTGGCCATTTTGAGGTTTGAGACAATCGAGAGGCTTGGAATGATTCAAAAGGCTCAGGTTACAGAAAATAGAAGAGAGAGTTCAGCGGGAAATGGAAGGTCAACAGTTTTTAGAGAATGAAATAGCCGCGTGTCATTATTTGTATCATTTAGGGTTACAAACAATAAAATATAGATTAAGTAAAACATAGCCATTTTAAACAGACTATAATGATTTTAAAAATAGTACAACCCAACCGGCAGCACTAATCGACTTGAGAGATTGGTTTGACAGATCGGTTTCACAGATCAGTTTGACAGATCAGTTTCACAGATCGGTTTCAAAAATCAGTTTCACAGATCAGTTTCACAGATCGGTTTCCTAGATCAGTTTGACATATTGATTTCACAGATCGGTTTCACAGATCGGTTTTACAGATCGGTTTCACAGATCAGTTTGACATATCGATTTCATAGATCGGTTTCAAAGATCGGTTTCACAGATTTATCATACCCAACTCTTGTTTAATCAAGTCTATCCTTTCAGAATTTAAGGGCTTGGTGAAAATGACAGTTAATTGATGTTCAGTACCTATAAACTCAAGAGTAATATAACCTTTTTTGTAGTGAACTCTGAAAAAGTGATGTCTGACATCAATGTGTTTGGTTCTAGAGTGAGACACATGGTTCTTTGAAATGTTAATTTCACTAGTGTTGTCACAGTTGATTGAAACATGCTTAAAATCATATCCATAGTCCAAGAGACTGTGTTTCATCCACATAATTTGTGCACAGTAACTACCAGTAGCAATATACTTTGCTACGGCAGTGGACAAGGCTAAAAAATTCAGCTTCTTACTACACCATCATACTATGGATTTTCCCAATAAATGACATGATCCATATGTACTTTTTCTATCCAACTTGCAACCAGAAAAGTCAGCATCTGAATAACTCATTAACTCAAAGGATTGTCCTTTTGGGTAAAACAAACCTATGTTTACAGTGTGCTTAAGATACTTAAAAATTCATTTAACAGAAAGTAAAAGAGATTCTTTTGGATTATCTTGAAATCTTGCACACATACAAACAATAAACATAATATCTGGTCTACTAGTAGTAAGGTAAAGTAAGCTTCCAATCATACATCTGTAATTTGTTTAATCCACTAGTTTCTCAGTTTCATCTGCATCCAATTTATAGACTGCACTCATAGGAGTATCACTTTCTTTAATACTATCCAAACCAAAACGTTTTAAAATATCCTTTGTATATTTACTTTGATTCAAAATAATAACATTTTCATTTTGTAAAACATAAAATACAAGAAAATAATTGAGTTCTCCCATTAAACTCATTTCAAATTCATTTTGCATACTCTTTGAAAAATCAGTACATAAAGAATGTTTAGAAGATCCAAAAATAATATCATCTACATAAATTTTTACAACTAAAACATCTTTAGAAATTCATTTTATAAAAAGGGTAGGATCAGGTATACCTTTTGTAAAACCTTTAGAAATTAGAAAAGTACTGAATCTGTCATACCAAGATCTTGGAGCTTGTTTTAAACCATATAAAGCTTTAGAAAGTTTAAAACTTGATTTGGAAAATGAGGATTAGTAAATCCAGGTGGTTGTTCAACAAAAACATCTTCAATAATAAAACTATTTAGAAAAGAACTTTTGACATCCATTTGATATAACTTGAAATTCAGATGAGCAGCATAGGCAAGTAGAATTCTAATAGCTTCTATTCTAGCTATAGGTGCAAAGGTTTCCTCATAATCTATACCTTCTTCTTGACTATATCCTTGTGCAACTATCCTAGCTTTGTTTCTAAATATATTTCCGGATTCATCTACTTTATTTCTAAACACCCATTTAGTGGTTATGGTGAAAGTGTCCATGGGTCTGTAAACTAATTCCCATAAATTTTTTCTTTCGAATTTATTTAACTCTTCTTTCATAGCCATTACCCAAAATTCATCATTGATTGCATCATTAACATTTTTTAGGTTCTAGCTGTGAAAGAAAAGCTTGATGTTCAACCTGGTTTCTTAGAGAAGCTCTAGTCTGTGTCCCTCTATCAAGATTACCAACAACAACATCTAAAGGATGATTCTTTTAAATTCGTAGTTGATCTAGTAAAGGTAGGGATAGAAATTTCAGGTTCATCTCTAAGTTTGGGTTCAACAGAAGCAGATTCTAGTATATGTCCAGAGCTAGATGTTTTTACAGCAGGTTATTTAGATATATCATTAAGGTCTAGAATAGTCAAATCTTCTTCAAGATTTTCAAGAGAGGTTTTAGGCTCATGTGGATCAGTTTCATCAAACTTGATGTGAACAGATTGTTCCACATATTTGGTTCTCTTATTGAAAACTCTATAGGCTTTTCTAGTGATAGAGTATCCTAAAAATATTCCTTCATCACTCTTAGAAGCAAACTTATCCAAATTATCCTTGGTATTAAGAATAAAAACTTTTCATCCAAAGACTCTGAAGTAACTAAATTTAGGTTTTCTATTATTCCATAATTCATAAGGGGTCTTATTGAGAATAGGTATAATTAAGACTCTATTAATAATACAAAAATCTGTATTCACAGCTTCATCCCAAAAGTAAACAGGCATGTCATACTCATTTAACATGGTTCTTGCAATTTCTTGAAGGGTTCTATTCCTTCTTTCTACTACACCATTCTACTGAGGTGTCCTAGGAGAAGAAAAGTTGTGACTATAGTCATTGTGTGATCAATAATATTCAAACTCTTGATTTTCAAACTCACGACCATGATCACTTCTCAGGGTTTTAATATTAAGTCCACTAAGATTTTCCACAGACATGGAGTATTTAAAAAAGTAAGAACAAGCTTCACTTTTGTGATCCAAGAATTATACCCAATTATATCTAGAAAAGTAATCTACTAGGACATAGATATAGTGCTTCCCATTTAATCTAGAAACTATAGAAGGTCCAAACAAGTCCATGTGAACCAACTCGAGGGGTTGAGAAGTTGAGACTTCTTTCTTTGATTAAAAAGAAAATTTATGTTGCTTTCCCTTTTGATAGGGATTAAAAACTTTCTCATTTGGGAATTCAAGTTTAGGTAGGTCTCTAACCAAGTTATTCCTAGTCAGTTTTCTAAGTTAATGTATATTGCTGTGTCCTAATATTCTGTTCCAAAGCCAAGACTCTTTATGAAAATCATTTAAACAAGTAACATCTTACTTAGCTAAAGAATTCATATCAACAACATAAACATTTTCATTTCTCAAGGCAGAGAACACTAAAACATTTTTAGAGTTAAAAAAATCACATGAATCATTTTCAAACTTAACATTAAATCCATCATCACATAATTGATAAATACTTAATAGGTTATACTTAAGTCCATCAACAAATAAAACTTTAGAAATCAAAACTGAATCAGTGTTACCAATCTGGCCTAGGCTGATGATTTTTCCTTTAAAATTACCACCAAAGGTGACATGGCCTCCATCAACTTTATTAAGATTTTAAAGAATGAATAATCTCCAAAAATGTGTCTCGAACATCCACTATCCAAGTACCATACCTTCTTATGAGAACTCTTCAATCATGTTTCCTACAAAACAGATTTAGATGGGAAATGATTTTGGTACCCAGATCTTCTTGGGTCCAGATAGGTTAGCAATCAATGCTTTAGGTACCCAGATTTGTCTTATGGGTCTCATATAATTTACCGAACAAATATATTTTAAAATATAAACTTCATTTGATCTATAACCATACAGATAACTAGTTGAAGCATATAAATTTCCAGAACTGGAACAAACAGAATTTTGTCAAGACTTAGGAATAAATTTAGTTTTAGTAAGCTGGCGTTTTCCAGGTTGATAACATATTCCAGTAGCATACTTTGGTTCCACTTTCTTTCCTAGCATTTGAGTTAGTGTCCTTTCCATTTGTGAAATTTTCTAAGTCATTTCTATGTTGCTCATTAGACAATTTCAGTTTAGTATTTTCCTTTATTAGTTGAGCATTCCTTTCCTTTTCTATATCAAGGGTAGATTTAACATTGGTAGTGAGAGAATAAAATTTATTTAAGGCCTTGTACTTGTCCTTAAGTTCATTACAAGTTTCTTCTAGCATGTTACAATATTCAAATAGTTCCTCACTCGACATTTTTTCAGATTCAGAATCAGTTCCAGAGTAATAATCATTCTGCATAGGAGAAACAGGTACCTCAACAATATTTGTTATGAAGCACATGTTGGCACGATTCTTTTCAGAATCAGAAACTTTAGATTCACTTGTGATGTCTTCTAAAGCAATCCAAGTAGCTTTCATAGCTTTCTTGTACTTATTGTATTTGTAGTCATATTTCTTTTTGAACGTCAATTTTGGACAGTATGCTTTAATGTGACCTTTCCTTTTGCATTCATAGTAGACAACTTCATCATTCTTGTCAGGATTTTTCCAATCCTTTTTCCAATATTCCTTGTTGTCATACTTTCCTTTGTAGTTGTATTTTCTAAAGAATCTCTTCTTCTTATATAAATTCTTGAATCTCCTAGCTATTTGAACCATCTCTGCATCACTGTCAGAGTCTGAATATTCACTGGTTGAACTTTCAGTTTTTATTTGAACTTTGTCTTTATCCTTGCTCCTCTAAGTAATAGATTTAAAAGCTACAGACTTCCTTTTAGTTTCACCATCTTCCTCCTTATTCACCTTGAGTTCTTCTTCATACATCATAAGCTTACCAATAATCTCCTTGACTAGTAGTTTTCTTATGTCACATGATTCTATAATTGAGACAGAAGTGCCTCTCCATCGATCTGGTAGACATCTTAGTATTCTCATGATTTGTTCCTTAGTTGTGACATCACTTCCAAGAGAGATCATTGTATTGACAATCTCATTGAACCTGAGATACATGTCATAGATAGGTTCATCAGTCTTCATTTTGAAATTATCATATTTAACAGTATATGTATTCAATATCATTTCTTTAACATTAGTTGTTCCTTCATGAGAAACACTCAAAATATCCCATATTTCATAGGCAGTTTTACAAGAAGATATTATATTGAACTCTTCATCTCTCAAAGCACAATACATGGCATTCATAGATTTACAATTAATATTGTAGGTTGTCTTAGTAGCTTCACCCCAAGTAGTTCTAGCAGTTGCTGGAATATTATATTCAGTTTCTATAGCAGTACAGATATCAAATCCCATACTTTCTAAATGAATTTTCATTTTCAGTTTCCACTGGTCATAATTTGTACCATTAAAGAAAGGTGGCATGTTGGTAGCAGCACCTTCTAGTCTATTATCCATAGCTATATTTTAGAAAATATTTTTAATGAGATAAAATTTAGAACTAACATAAATTTAAGATCAATAAGAATGAAACTAAAATCACAGCTAAAAAACAGAATGTTTTGAAAATTCGTATTAATAAAAATTCCTCTGATACCAACTGTTGGTCGGAGTGGACACTCAAGAGGGAGGTGAATTGAGTTCCAATTAAAAATTTATGTTAAAAATATTTCTCTTAAAGTCATCCAATTTAAAACCAAAGTTAAACTATAGTGAATTTATACAGATTGCAAATGTTCAATTGAATTCTTAAACATTGATTAGATCTCAGTCAATTTAATCACAGGATTAAATTGTCTTTTGAAGATAACCTACTGGTTCACAACAAGCATAAACACTTGATAATTTAACTATCAATGTAACTTTAAAATAGTATTGAATTTCAAAGTAATAACAGTGGAATAAAAGATACATGTAGTATACTTTAACTTGTAATGAAAATAAAAACACAGCAGATATAACCAAGAGGTTCAGTCTCAAGCAGAGACTTAGTCCTCTAAAATTTATATATAAATTTGATCCACACCCTATATCGGGGTTAACGACAGTTCAATACTGTTCAGGTCCTAAGACCTCTACCACATTTCTTTGTGGAAAAAAAGACAACAACACACAGATTGTCCAGGTCACACTTTACCACTACCAGTATCCTCAGTGGGACACAGTATGATGTATGAAGCTTGGAACGAGGATTTAGTATCCTACAGTTCAGCACAGGAGACAGTGTGTGTGTAAAAGATATACAGAGTGCACACACTGCTCAAGAGTAAATAACAATTCACTTAGAGAGAGTATATGAAAGTTTAGAAAGCTCTAGTGATTGGATGTGCAGCTCTGGACTCGTTAGATTTAGCAGAGAAGCTTCTGAGTCCTTCTATGGTTCTTCTGTTGGAAAACAGAGTATCGTGGTTCAGCTTGATGTCCTTCACAAGTGAGTGTGTTTTCAGATTTCAAGTGTTCTTCATGTGTTCTTCAGGAGTGATGGATTGCATATATGATAGTTATTTTAAGTACTTGCAATGTCTTCTCAGCATTCCTCGTGTGTTATCCCTTTTTATATGTATATTCATGAATGAATTATCTCTCAATTCCTTTTAATGCACACCGCTTTTGCTGCCGCTTGATCTTACTTTTAGTCCACATGCTCCGACAATGGGAATGATTACATTTTTCATAGGTATAAGGTACGGTCTCCTGACATGCCAACAACTAACATTAAATATCATTAATTACATTAAAAACATCAAATATGACCGTTGGAATTAAATAAGAGTTTATAGAAATTCAAACAGTTTTAATGACTATCGGTGAGTCATGAGATCATTGAGTCATTTTGAATCCGCATCGGTTTCGGTAGAATCATCATCGGTGGCTCATTAATCATCAGTATCCATCAGTGCGACCGTTGTCATTGGTGCGATCGGTCATCATTGGTGCGACCGTTCATCATCGGTGCGATTGTTCATCATCAGTGCGACCGTTCGTCATCGGTGCAACCGTTCATCATCGGTGCGACCGTTCATCTTCAGTGAGACCGTTCATCATCAGTGCGACCGTTCATCATCGGTGCGACCGTTCATCATCGGTGCGACCATTGATCATCGGTGCGACCGTTCATCATCGATGCGACCGTTCATCATCAGTGCAACTGTTCATCATCGGTGCCTTAGAAAATAACTAACGGTGAGTCAAGACATGGAATTTTCACAAAGTGTTTGTTCAATCCAGAATACTTCCAGGTCAATCATAAAACATAAATTAACATAGATAAACACATTTAGACATGATTTACACATATTTAGAACAATTTGAACAAGAGACTAAATAGAAATAAATAAAACCAAGATTTGTGATTATTAAAATAACTATTTAACATAGAGTTCAATAGTATTAATATTAAATATTAATTTTTTAGCATATTAAAATAACTATGAGACAACCATTCAAATATAATTTAGAGAAAAATATTCCAATTACACCTTATATACCTAGAAAAATAAGTATCAAATTGAAGGAAGACATCCCCAACCAAATTCATAATCAATTCATAGTTAAGGTGAGAGATCATAGTTCAGAGGTTATTGTTGGTGTCTTCGTAGGTATGGGCATAAATCTACTCTAGTTGGTATAATATTTCATTTTCAAGGAAGTTTCATGAACCTAGGTTAGAGGTGAGGTGAACATTTAAGAATAGGTTTAGAAAAGAAGTAATATAGTCTCAAAAAAACATCAAATATATTAACCCTAAAAAGATTTGGGTGTCTAAAATAAATATGTGGAAGATATTATAAATAAGGTCCAAAAATATAATAGTGTATAACTATATTACTTAGAGAAGTTACATGTAGATAAAATTTGTGAAATTTAAAAAAATCAGTAAATAATAAGTCATGAAAAGTTGAAACATTCATGAAGCCGTGTGAGCGGTCTAAAGAAACAGTTATTGTCAAGAAAGAATGATTGAAATTTTGTATGTATCAATTAAAAATGGATAAACAAAAGGATAAATCATAGATGGATTATGAATCCAAAGGAAAACAATATAATTAACATGATAAGGTTGATTTTTATGAAAAGTTATCCATGACTTCAATTTCGAATGCTCAAGAAAGTTTATTTGAAAATGTGGATAGAATATGCATAGTAAAAAAGACTTTATGATCATTATACCAGACCAATAAAATTTTATGAGAATGATGGTTCATGTATAAGTTAATTAATTTTCCTTCGCAACTGAGGTGAATAAATCTTCTTTACATAAATAAGAAATTCAAAAAAATAAGAGTAAGAAGATTTCTAGTACTATTGACTGGAAAAGAAGTTCCAAGGTTGGAAGGTAAGAGTGGCCTAGGTTGAGTGGAAATTCACAATATGATTTTTTAATTCTATATAAAAAATATATTCCTCTATATTCCTTAAAAAATTATTTATTCTTACATACATGAAATTGAGTAAGAATATTGAGTGTTATCACTTCTGGACAACAAAGAAGATGTTCATCACATTATATCTCATTTTCAAAGAGGTGAAGGAAATGAGTGTATCCATTTTTGGGATGAAAAAAAGAGAAGAAGCTATCAAAAAATCACAATCTATATAAATCAAGAATTTATGGATATCTATATGAAAATTGGAGAATGAGGAATTCAGTAACACTTATAGAATTAATATTTTTTATATCAAACATTTTTAAAAATCGAGAGTGTTAGTTGATGAAAATATGTGTAAAAGGGGAGTTTATGTATCTTAAAATATATATTTTTATCTTTTTATTGAGAAGTGTATAGGAAAATAATTACTTGATAAATCTATGTTGAATTTCCCTAAAATGATAATCTGAGTCGATAACACATGATAAAAATTACAGCCTTTATGTGTTAGTGAAATTTCTCTTATTTTCTAAACTAGGTTAGCCCACATAGACTTAGAGTAGATAAACTAAAGTATCTTTGATAAATATATATATAGTATCATCCCTCTCAAACTAAGTGCATAAATGATATCGTTAAAATTTAAAGAGAGAGAAGTGGTTTACTTGAGGAGTCTCATACATTCCCTTTTTATTAATTTTCAATAAGTAGTAGAATAAAAATGGAAAGAAGAAAATATTTTATTGAGAAAGTTGGAAGATGTATTGATAAAAAATACAAAGGGGGGGATTCTTATGCCTTATTGTATTGAATTTGTATTCTTTGTCAATATAACTGGAAAGAATTTTAGACAAATTTGGTTGTATGATTATGAGTGAGATACTACCATTATACAAGAAAAATTATAGATATGTGTTAATTATTTAGAGAACATAGATAAATATATTCAAGTTAGCCCCTTGATTATGATGATCGATGTGTTGTTCTTCTGGAAAATTAATACAAGTGCAGGTCTACAGAGGTATAGTGGTCTACAATATTTTTGTACTAGTTTTGAGATGTTTGAGGATGCCTCCAAATAATTTATATAGCCCTGATCTTAAATTGAGTAAATTATGGAATTTGAGTGATAAAGTTGGAATTTCATATAGGCACTAATATAGAGTTCTAGCATATAGTTCCTATGTAGAGTTCCTATATAGAGTTATGATGTATATTTCATCTAAATAAAAAAATTGGAAAAGGCACTGACCAAGAGTTCCCACATAGTTCTCTTATGTATATTCCATATTGTCAGTGTAGAGTTATCAAGGCTGGTGTAGAGTTCCAAATTATAGATCCATACTATCAACATTGTGTTTCTAAAGCTGAAGTATAGTTCTTACATAGAGTTCATCTATCTAAATAGCATTGAGGAATAAAGAAAAATGAAAAATTCGGGAGAAAATAATGTTTTTAGAGTTCAATATAGATTTTTTTTAAACTACATAGATTACATATGACCCAACATAGAGTTCACATCACTTAGTTAAAATTTTTCAACTATTATATTTAAAAATTGGGATTTTCATTATTGTAAAATATGAATAACAGAAGATTAAATTAGATAATGATTTAAATTTAATATTCATGGACCAAAAATCATGATAGTATATGTATAATTATTTAATAATAAATAAAGGAATTACCAATAGTGGGAGAAACTAGTGTTTCTATGATTAGATCCACACCCTAAGAAGAAGGTCCACATGTGAAACAAAAGTTGATTCCATGCATATTTGATTTAATCATGAACCTTAACAAGTTTAAGATTTTGAATTGAGAATTCATAAAACAAGACCACTATTTACCTCCATGCCCCCACCCCATCCCACCCCCAACCTAGTTGTCAATTTCCCCTAGTGAATCATATATTACTCCTTATATTTCTCAATTTAATGATATTTTTTGACATTTAACTTTTTCTATTGAATAATCTTTTTCTTCTTTAGTGCATCGTTCTTATTATATTTCCAATTAATTGAGCCACCTCTATTCATTCATCATCTGAAAGTCCAAACTTAACAAGTTATGGTTCTATCAAGAAATCACTAACTTCATGTTCTCCTAAAAGTTTTTTCAATTAAATAGGCAAGGGTAATTTATCATTTGGATAAAAAAACCTATGTATATTCATATTTTTCTCTAAAATCATCTAATTAATGGTCTCATCTCAAAAAAATCTATTTTACTATATTGGATTCTCCCAAATAATCTCCCCCATCATTTTATAATATCTTAAAAATTATTATATTGATAATACCTCTTTTTGGTAGCATCTAAACTCTCCCTTTTCCATACCAAACAACCCCAATTTAATCCCAATTTAATCAAACTAGATAAAAGAACCTTATTTTTGAAAAAAAAAATGTAAATATCATTTAATTTATAGTATCTTTTTCTCCCTTTTATGGTAGTAAAAAGTACTAAATCCACTAAAATATTTTTAGTTTATATACTCTATTATGGGTATTTTTGAAAAAATTTCCTTTATATGGAACCCAACTGATTATAGATTCATCATTCTTGAATGTTTGGAATACTTCTGAATATATTTCTGACGTGAAAGTATTTTCAACTTTTAATAGTAATCTAACCGATTCATTAAACTGAGATAAGGTCGTGGTGAACTCTAAATCATATTAAAAAAATCACTTTCTATTTATTATGTACTATTTCATAATAAAGCATTGAAAAAATTAATGAACAGTAGTTGGTTGATACAAATAAAACCTCTTCAATGGTAAATAAATTTCTTTCCATTTCTGATGTTTTTTGAATAACTTCAATTACTATTTGTGGCTATTATACCATTTCAAATTTATCAATAATCTAAAATTAATATCCTAATAAACCAAATATCATATATTATCATGTTAAATCATCATAATTGAGTATATTTCCAAGAAAATGAAAGTATCTCCTAGTATTTGAGAGATATCAAAGTAGTGATCCCAAATAAACATAAATATAAAATGATCGAAGAGAGTTTTATGGAGCTTCTCTATAAATTTATGATGGTAAAATAAGAAGTTTGGTCAATAATTATATATATAGATACATCCAAATAAAATTGGTTTGTTGATCTAAACATGTCTGGATATCCAGATCTCAATAATATGAAATAAAGGTTCTATTGAAAAAATAAATCCAAAAATTTAGGGTAATTCAGTTACCTATTAAAATTAAAATTGAAAATAAATGTAGAATATAAAAAATGATATCAATATAGTAATTATAAAACATAATATTACAATAAATTATAGTCCTTTTAAAAACATTAATTTTGTAATATAATAAGTACATCTCTATCCATAAGAGGTCTCTCTAAAAAAAATAATTGCAAGGATGCTCCAAACATTTTTGTTTCTTATAAAAAAATTATGTACACTATAAAGAAACATGAAAAAATTATATAGAATGAATTTCATACCACTTTATTGAATATTTTTTCAATATAATTGGGTATATTTATAAAATTTAAGGTAATCATTTATAGATTATCATACACATATTTTTAATTATATATTTGAATCTTCTATAATTTAATGGTTCATAAATATTTTAGCAAGATGATTTTTAGTCCCAATAAATTCTATAATTACTTATCCTTTTTATGAAAAATCCTAAATAAATTGGTTCCTTTTATCAATTTTCATAGATAATAAGTGATATTATATACTCTTAGATAAATAAATAACACTTGTATTATTGCAGAAAATTATATTTTGAGTGGAATTCATTCTAAAATCAATGAGTGTGTGCTCTATCTATAACAATTAGGCATAACTTCTACCTGATACATATTTTACTTTAAAAGCGGAGAGTTTTTTCTAATTATTCTTCTTTCCAAACAAATAAACATAATATTTTATAACAAAATTATAAGGTTTAGAAGTACTTTTTCTATCCATTATACATCATCAAAAATATTTATTCAAATAAGTCTTTGAAAAAAAAACTTTACATGGATAGAAAACTCCAAGTTCTTAAGTTCAATATAGATAATAAAAGATCCATTTATAACTATTATGAGGGATTATTTCATATTTTCTTTAAATATTATACATAATTAAGTTGAGAACATAACATCTGGATGAATATCAATTAGGAAAATTAAACATTAAATAAATCGTATATAAATTTTCCAATATACCCATTTCTCATATTTATCACAATAATGTTTATAAGAGGTTCCTACCAGATTACTAATACTTTATATATTTTCAAAACCAAAATGTTTAAGTAAATATCTAAGACAATTATATTGAGATAATATAATTTATTTCATTTTCTATAAAATTTAGAAAACAAAAAATAAAGTAACTTCACCCACCATAATCATCTCAAATTCACTTTGTATAAGTTTTTGAAAACTATCTAGAAGTTATTTTTTGGAAAAAATTTAAAATTATGTCATCAACAAATATTTCTATGATTATTGAGTCCTTAAAAAAATTTCGAATAAAGAGTGGGATATTTTATTCCTTTAACTATATTATTTTGAATAATAAATCTAGATAATTTATCATATTAGGCACTTAGAGCATGTTTTGTCTATAAAATGCCTTCGATAGTTTATAAAAATGTTCTTAAAAACTCATATTTTCAAAACTAGGAGGTATTTAAACACAGAATTCCTCCTAGAAATATTTATTTTAGAATACACTCTCTATATATAGAGGGAATAAAATAATTTTTAGATGTGCGGTATAGGATAATAGAAGTTATATGGACTCGAATATAGCTACCAAATAAAAAGTATCCTCAGAGACTATACCCTATCATTGGTTATATCCTTTTGCAACAAATCTAGTCTTGTTTTGAATAATAGTTTGTTTTTCATCACACTTGTTTTTTAATACCCATTTATTAATATAACTATAATATTTTTAAGACATTTAATAAAATTACAAACCTTGTTCAGTTTCAATTGATTGAGTTCTGATTGCATATCCATTGTCTAACTTTCATCACCTAAGGAATCAACTATAATTTTAGGTAAACATTTTGACGATAATGTAAGATGATCACATTAATTCTATAAAGTAAGTTGAATTTTGATTTTTTGATCAGTATATACAATGACATTGTTAACAGGATATTCATCTAACATTATTTAGTTTGTAAGAAAAAAGGTATGTTGTTCAGCATCAAAATTATTACCATCTTTTGAAAATTTTATTTTTAGAATTGTAACAATATGTGTCTAAGGTAAAACTTATAGTTCTAAACTGAGGGGGTTTTAAGACACAATCCAAATCACATTAATAATTCAAACTTTTAAAAATGCGTTTAGAAATGGACCAGTTTCATAAAACTTCACATGTGGCATTTCTTCTAAAATATGTGACCTTTTGTTAAAAATTTGATAATATTTACTTGTTGTATAGTAATTATGAAAAATTCATTTATAAAATTTTGGATCAAAATTTTAAATATTTTATTTGATATTCAGAATAAAAATTTTATATATGAAAAGTTTTAATTACTCATTTTTTTCATTTTTTTCAACAATTAATATAGAATTTTCTTCAAAACATAACAAAGTAAAATATAATTTATAGTGTGGTGATAATTTTTAATTTATTATTCCCAAAAATTATAAGCAACTTGATATTAAGACAATACAAACTGACTAGTATCTTCAAGGTCTTTATTTCTCCTTTCAATTACTCCATTATGTTTTGGATTTCTTATTGGAAAAATTATATGTAATTTTTTTCTCACTATAAAAGATTAAAATGATATATTACCAAATTATCCACTATGATCACTACAGATTATGATTAGGACAGGTTTTTCTCATTTTTAACAAGATAGAAAATCATTTTAAATAAAATTAGTGATTTTTATTAATAAGATAGAAAAAAAACCCAAATAATCCTAGTGAATTCATCAACTAACACATACACAAAGTGTTTTCCTTCAATACAAGTAGTTTGTGAGGGTATAAAAAGATTCATACACACTAATTTTAGTGGTATTTATATTGATATTTCATTAATGGATTTAAAACTAAACTTATTATAATTTCTATATCGAGAGGGGTTTGAAAACTTAAAGGAATTAAACTTATGTTATATAAGTTCCTTAAAAATTTTGTATTAAAAACTTTTAATTAGGGTCCAAAAATTATTGTTTTATAACCTTTTCTAGAGCCATGAATTATCTTTTTTACCTCTAATGCAGGAAATTTTCAAACCGGTCAAATCTTCTAGGAAAAGTGTGAAAACATTATCATGCCTATCGGTAGATAATATGTGAACCCCTTTATAACTTATGATGGTACATTTTTTATTCCAAAATTTCAGATATTATCCTTCATTAAAAAATTAAATTATACTAATGTGGTAGTCCTTAATACCTAAAATATATTAAACATTTGGAATTAGGACCTCTCTATGGATAAATACATCACTTATACCCATGATTTGATCTTTCATGTTTTCTCTAAAGACCAAATGTCCACAATTAAAATTTTATATGTTCCAAAAGTTAGACTTATTTTTAATCACATGTCAAGAGAAACCACCATCGATGACACTAAATATTTTAGTCATTAGTGCCTGAAACATTCTATTAAAATGAATTAAAATAAAATTTTCTTCCCATAATTGTTTGGGTCAAGAAAAATTACAAAAAAAACTATTGGAACTCATATCTATCTAACACTGTTATATTGAATGGATTCAGGTTCCTTATAAATATAATCTATAGTAGTTTCAAGATATTTGTTCTTTCTCAAAGTGCATCTATTATGTTTGTGACCTACCATTTTATAAATAATGTAAAATGGTTCACTTTTAGGAATAAAATAATTTCACTAAAAATGTGAATTTTTTTAAGGATAATGAATAACTTTGGATGAAGAACTGGGAGGTTTTATTAATTTTATAATTTTATTAAAAAAATTCATTTCGGTGGTAAAGTTTGATAACAAATTTTTTATGCTTTCAATTTAATATTAATATTTTATAACATTATTCTGATATTAAAAAGTTAATGAAATATAATTAGTTTTAGAATTCAATTTGGAGGTAATTTTATAAAAAAAAAATCGTTATCCTTGGAAATGTACACATTAGAATTATTATATTTCTCAACAATTTTTTTTTAATTTTTCTCTAAGTCAGACACATATTCAATCATTTCCTCAATTGATGGTGAATTTTCTTCTTCATAATCCTAAGAGTAATGAGATTATAAATTCTTAATAGAAATGAATTCACTAACCAATTCCATGAATCAATTTTCATTTCAATAAATTATAAAAGAAATAAATCCAAAAACCATTATCATGTCATCACTTTCTAAAGATCCGTTGAAATAATATTAACCAATAACACTTGAAGTATAAATATACTTCAACACTTTATTCCCTATATATTTTAAATATATTAAAAAATTATTGTTATTCATTTTTAGTCTTGGGGAATCTGATTTGATATGACTCAATTTATTACATTCATATAAAATCACATTATTTGATGCTTTTATATTATCTATCACTCTGTATTTTTCATATTTTTGCTTCACAACTTTTCTGTTATTATTCTTCAGAAAGATTTTCTTAATGATAATCCTACCCAAATATTTTTACAACCATGAAAACTCAATTTCACTCATGTCAGTATCACTATCATATAAATTATTATTATATCTGTATATGGTTTGAGGAGTATGTTCAAAATTAGTTTTTTAGAAATTGTATTATAAAAAGTTAACTCCATTCTTCTATTTTTCATTTTCAGTATCTATATTAACTTGATTTTCATATTGAATAAATTTTATGAAAACCCATCTCAAATCAAATATGTATTATTTTTAGAATCATCCAAAATAGTTCTCGTCGATTCTTACTCTTTTAAAATAATTTCTATAATATTTTCAACCATATATTTATCATCGATATTAGATTATTTTGGAGTATTTAAGATATTAATTATAGTAATTACTTTTTTATGAATTTATATAACAATTTATTTGAGTAAGAAAATAAAATATTTATAGTCAACCCAGAGCATAGATAATCCAGTTTCATAAAATTACATGTCATAAAATTAGTAACCTCTAAAATTTTCCAAATACCATTTGTAGTTTCACATAATAATATTTGACTATATATATTTCTTATCATAGAACACAAAATATAATTTTAGAATATTTACTTGAACTAATATTTAAATTTTTTATCTTATGTAAAAATAGGGAATGGTTTTATCTAGAATATTATATACACTGACTATGAGTTGATAATTTTTCACTTAAGAATTTATAAAAGTCTTCATTCTATATCACTAGTTGTCATAATCATCACTATCAAAGATATGTGTTTGATTTAGATTGAGTTTATCTAATGTTTTGACTAGTATATTAGTTGGAATAATTAATATTTTCTCAATTATACATTAGTATAATGGAAATATACAAACATCATTTAATACCAAGTGTTTTCCTAGTATGACTACTTCAAGAAGGTTGAATTAATGATTTTAAAAAAGTATAAAATATTTCCCTCTTTAATAAATTTATAATTTAGAATTAATTAAAGTAAAGTAATTTTGAAATAATAAACTAAACAATAAAATATGGTAAGTAAAGTAAGAACTTAGAAGATGAAACATTATAAATTAATCATATTATATACGTAAAAAATAGAAAATACTAAAGAACAATGTACAGGATGAAACAATTCAATAAGAATCTAGATTGGAATAAATAAATCCCCTAAAAAATTATTAAATACATTTGTGTTCATATCCCTAGAACCTATTCACTTTTGATCCAAAGTGGTAAGATGATCAAAATCGTATATGGAAGAAATAATATTATAAATGAAACCTATTAAATATGAAAGGCCAAAACTGAATATTAATTAACCCATGACTTCTTCGATTATAATATCAATAATAAAAGTTCATATCCATAGAACTTATTTGATTACAGGTGATCAAAGTTAAAAAAATTACAATAATAAATGACATATTTCTTCTAAAATGAATCATCACGTAACAGAAGCTCTAATATCACTCTAAAATTATACACAAATAGATTCATTCTCAATTATAGAGGTCATGATCTGATCTTGAATGTTTATCCATCGTCAACATGGCCATGATTCACTATCTTCTATTTATAGTTGTTCATTTTAACAAACATTTTGGGATATTTAGGATTCCAACTATTACTTTAACCACTTTATATGGGAATAAGTAAAATCTTTCATTTTATAAAGTTCAATTGTAGCTTTGAGAGGTTTTGTAATGATTATAATTTTGAATATAGTATTCATAAAAATTATATTATTTTGGAAGAATAAATTTTAAAAAACCAATACTCAAACAATATTTAAAAATAAATATAATAAATATGTAAAGTGTGTTGTGATTTATCAAAATAAGAGCTCAGAAGAAGTCAATTGGGGAAATTAATCAATAAAACAATCATACTCACCTCCAAGAGAGGTGAATTAGAAAATTTGGATCAAATGGAAGATGAATGAGATGAATAATGTAGTAGATATTGATTTAAAATTAATATATTGAGTTGGAGTATGTATCCTTGAGAGAAAGTGTACATACCATATAATGGGAAAAAATATATTATATAGGGAACTATCAGGAAGAATAATGTGTCATTGTATTTATTAATGATTAAGTATTAAATATAAATGGATTCAAGAATAAAAAATGGAGATAAAGATAAGGGGCATATAGATATCTTGGTAGTGAAATCCCTTAGTCACAAATTACTAAATGTAAGTCAATTGTGTCACTCATGGCATGAAATCAATTTTACCAACAATTCATGAATTGATAAAGGAAGAGATGGCACAATTTTTATGCATGGGAATCCATGAAATATGATATATACCAAATTACTGGGGAATAAATGATATTTATTCTACCGATGGAATATACGAAAAGAAATTATATAAAAGTCTTATATTCTTAAGCTAAAAATTCTTAGAATATTTGGTGAAGAACAAAGGATATCATGATTTTACTAGACTTTCATATGACCATACTCACATGTGTGAAACTTTTCAAAAGTAAAATATCATTGAAAATACCTACACACGTATGATATATTAATTCACAAGGTTTCTTGAGTTTATTCATGTTGATGTTTATGGGTCAATATCACTATAATCCATGTGACACATCTCAAGTCACCGGTATATCTTATTTTGAGTTTTATTTATTTATTTGTTCTTATAGATCCTAATAGTTGGAGGTAAACAAACCTTAGTTTTTTGGATAAATATTCTTTAGTTCATAGTAAGTGAATGGTTAGTAGTAACCATGTGACTAACCATGTGGGAGGGATTTTTGTGGGACAGTGCCGTTTGGAATAATTTTATCATGTTTTTTCTAATCGTGCAGTGCTCTCTAGAAACCATGAAGCCTTGTTTTGGGGAGGTAGTGTCTTCTACTTATTTTATTTATGGATTTCTTTAACACAATGGAAAATCAAGTGTGTTGTATAGATCCTAAAAATTTTGGGAAATGGCATTTTTCCGTGTTGAGTTTAACCTAAAATCCCTTATCTTTATCCCCTATCATATGTGCAACATCCCCTTTATCTTATATCTTTTTTACCATCTCATTTTTTCGGATATCCCTTTATATTTGGTGGTATAGGTTGAGGTAATCTTGTTTTATATTTATTTATTCATCCTCCACACTTTTCATTCCTTTGTTATTTCATATTTATGGAATAATGGAACCCTAGCATACCATGTGTCTGAATATATGGTGTTTGATAGAGGATTCATATTTATTATTATGTTTTATTTATTTTGGGACACTTTTCACTTGATTCTTGTGGTTTACATCCATGGTTATGAGTTTTAATTTTGTTTTGAGGTAGGTGTATCTATTTAAGGGTTATTTATATGGATTACCATTGGTTATTAATTTTATTTAATTTGTTTATCAAATTACCTTTAAATATATTTTTATTATTTTTTTATACATGGATTTTGTTATTTATTTAGTGTTATAGTAATATTATGTTCTAAATTGGATTTTCAAAAGGAATTTACTTTTTCTCATGGGATGTGTTTGATAAAAAATTTCAAGGTGCATTTATGGTTTTAAATAGATTAATAATGGGTATTTTGAAACGTTTTTACCATGTGATTGATGCTTGATTATTATAGGTATCAATGGTTTATAAAACTAACATTTTGAATACCTTATATGATTAGTAATGTGTGGATCACTGTAGTCCTTGAGTGTGTGTGTTTGTGTGTGTGTGTGCCTGCATTACATTGAAAATTTATTTCTTAGACAATGTCATGGGATAGATAGAGAAGGTTTCCAAAAAAATAAGTGATATATTAGAAATAATTTTTCCAAAGGTACTGGTTGATATCTTGTAATGAATATTTCCCATGAGGATAGAGAGTTACCATAGAAATTAGGGCCCTAGGAAAACCGAGGGAGATTCCAAAATTGTTAAAATCTCTTTTCCAGATAGTGAATCATGTCATTGAATAAGTTATACTAGATACCATCAGATATATCCTATGATGATTTTTCATATACATTATTTTCTTGAAATTTAATATGTTTTATTCCCATCTCCCCCTTGTGGGATATATTAGGATTATCTCTTTTATAATTCTTCCTTGTTACGGTGAGTTGGACTCGTTTATGCCATATGATTTCACTTTCAGCTTATTGTTCCTTATTTATTCTTTATTTTAAATATGGAATATTTTGGGAAAACCAATGATATTTTTAATGATATTTTTTCAAAGTAAAATGTATTAAAATGTGGTTTTAAAACTATATTTATTGGTTTTCATAGAGAAAGAGCATATAGAGATTTATAACAGTATTTGACTAGGCTTTGGACTCATATTAAAATGTCTTGATTTTCCAATATAGAACTTTTAAAGTTAAAAGTATTGATATAAAAAGGGTACATATGATTGTCATAATGTATGATATAGACCTGTTATAGTTCCAAGTATCAATTGAATCAATAATTTTAGTACATCTACAATCCATAAAACATATTAACCATTAAGTTTTAACATTAAAAGACTCTTATAAATTAAAGAGTTCATTAAAAATGGGTTTTATGGCCATTAATTACATGTCGTGTAATTGATTCCATTACATATACAGTTATGAAACATATGATTAATGGAATAATATGGATGTGTGGCTCAAGGAGCATCCACATAGTCTATATAACAGAATCCAACAACCTAGGCATTAAGACGACCTTCTTATGATCCACTTGGATGAAATTCTCCCCTTCCTGAAGCTCTCTCTTACTTTCAATATTTTCACCAATTTCTTATAAAAATTTCTAGGAGTTTGAATATCCCACCCAAAGTTATTTTGGCGATTTTATGCTTCTCATGGATACACCTCAGAGGGAAGAACCATTTGTTTGTTCCTTTAGTGATAATTACCAAATAAATGTAACATAAATAGTCAAAGGAGAAATCTATACATGTTTTTCACTTCTAGTTTAAAAATTCTTATTTTTGATGCATGGATTTCATGATATTTAAATATTTTTATGCTTATACCACTAAATTAAGTATAAATTTTGGCATAGATCTCTATGAGTCATATCATACTATCCGTCTTGTTTTAATCATGAAAATCTTTGATAAATAAAATCCATTCCTATTATAATATAAATCATATTTAATTCATTAAATACAAAACATGTTTTTATTATGTCAGTTATATTTTATAGAATAAGATATTTGATAACATAAGACACAACATAGGATAATTATTCCGACTTTAAACAAGTCATAAAGTGTGAAAACTGTGTATTATAGAATAAGATCACCTTGCCAAGTTTTTAGAAAAAATATCATCCTACTTCTCTTATTATATATCACTCATTCATGAAATATGACATTCATATCATAATATATATCACTTATATTGATCATAAAGTATGATTGATATCGGTAGATGTGTTGCTATCAAACGTACACTATACATAATAAATCATAAAATGTGATTCAGGGATAAAAAATTGTTTTTATTTATTTTCAATAATGGATTGAATTTAATTGTTTAAAAATAATATAAAACTTGTTTTATAATATTTAATAATTTTTTAAATTTTTTTATAAATTAATTAATTATAAATACTTTTTATTAATTAAATAAATATTTTTAAGTATTTATTTTAAATATTTAATTAATATTAAGTGTTAATATTAAAAATAAACATCCTTTTCAAATTTATATTTAAGAACTTATAATTTCGATATAAAGTGCGAAGAGTTTATAAATTAAAAATAAGGTGAAATACAGTGTTTGTATTTAGAAAATTATGAAATATTAATAACGACTAATTTGAAATGTTCAAATTAAAAATCCTTATTTAAAAATTATGTTAAACTGCTCAAAATAGTTTTGATAAATTGATATGATCACAGGTTTAAATAATGTTAATATGTTACATTTAGATTATGTAAAATATTAACATAATGGATAATTAAAATATAAAATTTTTATATTTCATAAAATATCATAAATGAAAATAAAATTCCATATAAATAATATTAATGAATTCAAATTGTAAAAAAATATAAAATGTATATATTTATTATAGAATGAATTATAGAATGTTTATTATCATTTCTTTATTAATTTTTCCTAATTTTGTCTCATAAAAAATCATGAATATTTCTTTATCTATTTAATTCATAGATATAATTTTTATATTATGAATTTTTATGTATGATACATTTTATTAGATAAATCACTTCATGTAAATTATTATATCTTGTTGGGAACGACAACAACATATTTGGTTTTTAACTACCTTGACCTCTATTTTTAGTTAAGATTATCAGTTTAAATTTAATTATTTAATATATTTTTTTATATTTGGTATTAGATTTATGATGAATTGGATTCTATATTGAGTAAAGATTATCTAGGGATACAGACAGAGAGTTAGACTTACCATCGGTCTAGAGTCTTATGCCTTGTTAAAGAAAAGTGTAGGTTTGTTATTTGTTACCCTAGGATTACTCTTATGGGGTTTGTTAATCTCATGTAATTATAAACCTTTAGATGAAGAGTTCATGTACCTTATTCATTATATTCATTCAATTTGTATGAATATGATTGGATTCTACTTTTGGTTGAGTAACACAAACTTGTGGGTTCTGTAAGGATTTGAAAATTAGTATAGTGTGAGAATATGAATTTGCTGATTGGAATAAGGATTTCAGAACTAAATCATTAGAATTGTGTATAAATAAAGGGAATAACATGAGATGAGATTATAATATTAAAAAAATATATTAAAATAATAAAGGTATGATTATTATAAAGAGACTCATATCAAACCTTTATCATTTATTATGGGTGACACTAAATGTTAGTTTCTTATAGATTATCTTGTGGAAGGAAAAAAATGATAAGTTTATCATAACCATTAGTTACCTTGTTATTAACATTAAATTTTGTTTTTACTTATCTAGGAAACCATAACCATTGGGATACTAGAGGATTAGAGTTATGTAAATCTATATGATGGATTAATGAAGACCTTATGGTTTAGAATTGTAGAAAATGTTTTATAGATATCATTATTTTGTTTAATAATGTCTCTGAGTTGCAAGAAGAGATGGAGTTGTATGTTCCAGTGTTTGGGTTCTGAAAAATATAATCTGAGGTTATTCCCTTTATGTATTCATGCATCTAATGATTTAGATTTGGATTCCCTATTCTAATTTGAAAATTAATATGCACACACCATATTAATATTCAAATCCATACACAACCCAAAAGTTTTCATTACTCACACAAAAATATAATTCAATCATATTCATACATATCTAATAAATATCAGGCATAATGTATATGAACTATTCATGTAAAGGATTACAATTATATGATATTAAATAATTCCAAAAGATTAATCCTGGAGTGACAAATAACAAACCTAACTTTTATTGAACAAGGCATAAGTTTCCAGAACAGTGGTAAGTCTGACCCCATGTATGTCTCCCTAGGGAGACTTTTCTTAAAAGAGAATATAATTTATCATAATAATAAAACTGAATAAATATAAAAATTATTCAATAATAAAATTTAAACTGATAACCTTAACTACAAACTCATGTCAAGGTAGTTGAAAAATAAATTTTATGTTATGGTTCCCAACATGATATGATAATTTACATGAAGTGATTTATCTTATAAATGAAATAATACATACAAATTAATAATATAAAAATTATATCTTTGAATTAAATAGATAAGGAATAACTCTTGAATTTAATATGAGACAAAATTATGAAAAATTCATAATATAATGATTATAAACATTTTATAATTTATTCTATAATTAATATAATAATTTTAAATTTATTACCAATATGAATTGTTTTATATTATTTATATGGAATTTTATTTTCATATATAATATTTGATGAAATATAAACATTTTATATTTCAATTATCCATTGTGTAAATATTTTTACATAATATAAATATTACACATTAATATTATTAAAACATTTGAACATATCAATTTATCAAAACTCTTTTGATCAATTTCAAATAATTTTTAAATAAGGATTTTTATAATTTCGACATTCCAAATTAATCATTATTAACATTTCATAATATTCTAAATATAAAAACTTAATATTTTACCTTATTTTTTAATTTATAAACTATTCATTGTAACAACCCCGACACCAATACCCCAAAGTCGGTGTTCATTTTATTATAATGGAATAGATACAATAGATCACATCACTAGAATTGATCAATTCAGTAATCTTGAAGAAACTAAATACATACAATATTCCCATTATTACATTAGAAAAATAATCATAGAACATAACCAAGTAAGATAAACTTCATTCTTCTCACTTATTCAAATATTTCATCTTCAAAGCCTAGGCAAAGAAAACAAATAAAAGGGTGAGATCAAATGCTCAGTAATTTTTACATATAGTGGAAACATTAATCAATAATAATTAAATAATAATCAATATTTCATGGTGAATAATTAAAACACACATGCCATAAATACACTGAGAGTGAAAATGCATCCACATTTTTTCCAATGTGAAAATCCTCTGGATACAGATAATTGAATGATGAAAAAAGAAAATTATTAATTATTGGAGGTCATTTATTTGGAACATGAGCCATCATATCGTTATGATGTTTAATGTTTGTGGTTAGATACCCATCATATTATTTTTTGAAATAAACACAAAGGGTTTTCACCAGTTGTTTTGTCTCATGAGACTTGTCAATGCATCGAGGGGCTATAATGAGCCTCTCCCATCACTACAAGTTGAAATAATTATTCATTCATATATTTAATTCAAGGAAAATATTCCTTGCCAATATCCTTATAGATTATAGGTTTTGGATTCATCAATATTTACCAAATTAAAACAACATTCAAAATAAACACTGTGTGTAAAAGGGTATACAACTAAAACAATAATCATATCTATGATAAAAGAATATGGATATTTAATAGAAATATAATTTCAAATAAAAAATGATCTAAAAGATAAATTAGATACACCATTTGAAAATTAAATTACCCAGTAAATATAATTGTATCTTTGAGAGGGGGAGGTGGTGAATTAGTGATACTTTTTCTTTCATGTTTCCTTGCAATTAAAACAGCCTTCTCCTTCTATTAAACATTATATCCCCAACTGAAAACAATTCAAACACACATCCATTAGAACACAAGTATTTACAAGGTTCACTATTCAATATGAATAGCTATATCCTTGGTATGGTTTGGTAATAATCCAATACAATACAATCTAATGGAATATAATCCTTGGATTATAGTGAGTATGATATACCCTTTCAACCATGTAGTACATTGAAGACAATCCAAAAGTATGTGTGCACCCTCTAAGTACATATTGGGTGATAAAATGTTTTTGTAACAACTCATGTTACTTGTGATTATTTTTCAATTCAAAAAAATTATTCAACTGAAAAAATTATTCAATTTATTACCCAAGAGACAGTAATAACTTTTTTGAATTTATCAAGGAAAACCTAGTTTTATTTTCCAAATACGTTTTTCCCAGTATGATTAATCCCTATACAATTCTCCCCAGTACGATTCTTCTTATCTAATATTTTTAGGTATGATTATTTCTAGTATGTAGTTGATCGGTATAATTATCCTAGTTTGATTCTTCTTGTGTTTGAACATCTCAATATAAAAAATACATAACACTAGCTAAGTATGATTTTAGACAATTTATAACTCCTTCCTCAATAAATATAACTTTGTAAGGAAATCCTGATCCAATTATCTAGCCTAATATGATGATCATTTGAAAACAATTGAAAATATGAATACAATAAACAACTGAATACAATAATCACTGAGTATGAGAATCATATGAATACAATTTTGTTATATTTTTTCTTCTCCTTTCACTTCTTCCATCAAAACTTCTTTAACAAAATCTTAGTACAAAAATCTATTCTTATTTCTAAAAAATCAGACCTTCTCTCTCTTCTGTGGGGAATAGTATATTGATCATAAAAAATGTATGATATACTTTTCAACTTTTATAGGTGACCCAAAAGATGTTTCGGTGGGAATCCCAAAACCTTTCCTGCTCAAAACAATTTACCCAAATCTCAATTTCCCCTAAAATCTAGGGTGAAATTATGACTTCATCATTGCTTCTAGATTCTTCTTTAATCTTCTTAAAAAATCATATCTTCTTTATATCAATATGATTTCTTCAAAACAAATCACTATATTAATTGAATTTAAATGTATGAATAAATGGATACCACTCTTATTTGATGAATACAATGATCTATATCAATAGAACACAATCATTCTTTTTAATTTCAAGATCCCCCTTTGCAACACATTCAGGAAACTCTTTTATCTCTATTCTCTAAAAACATCTACATATTCAAATTTTCTCTTGACCAACTTGAAAATTCACTTGAAAATAAAGAAAACTAGTTCAACTCTTGACCCACTTAATGAAGACATTTGAAATCAAATAAAAGTTCATCTACCTCTTCCTTAAAAAAATCATTTAACCATCTTAAATAGTTGACTACATTGTTGATCGGTTTTTTTTTCATTATGATTTGCATCAACTTCAGCTCAATTCCATTTCTACCAGCCTTTTTTGAAAGGAAATTCTTCCTAAGTATGATGGTATGCCGAGTATGATGAACCAAGGCCAACATCTTTCAACTCCACCAACCATATTTCTTTCTAACTCATCTTGAGTACAATTTTCTAGAATACGATCATTTTGAGTATGATTTTTATGAATACGGTCAAGATGAGTAGGATAATTTTGGGTATGATTGGTCTGATTACAATATTTCTGACCCTTTTTCCTTCCGTCTTGATCTGATTAATCTGGATATGATCGACATCATATCATTCTTCTTTTCCACCCTAATATGACTAATCTGGGTATTATTTAGAACACCTATTTCCCCCTTTCATCCATTAATATTACATCATCATTTATCAAATAAACCTATTATTTATATGAAATAGAAATCAGCAAAGTATTATAACATTTAATTAATCATAGTCATGCAGACTCCAATTCTTCATCCAAACCATCACTTTCTTCAAATCAAATTCAGAGTGAATCTGATAGAAATTTACATCCAGAAAGATAAATTCTTAATGCAACTAGTCCTTAATTATAGACTCAACATGAATCCGATTATGATCAATTCATCACTATGATCTTCTCCCATTTAGGACCCATGGTGAGTCTGATTATTTTGAAAGCGTGAGTTTGATTCTTTTGAAAACAATGATCAATACGATTTCCATCCATCAAATTTCTCAACATACTTTCTTTCTTCAATATATTGATCGATTGACAAGAAATAAAAGCAAAACAAAAATCATACCTAATAAAAATGATTAGATGCAAAATACTAAGTAAGTCTTAATGAAATGGAAATTGAGACGAAGTCCCTTACCTTATGTCCGAATGTGTTCTGCACTTGATCCAATTATCTTAGATAATCAGATTAAATACATTAATTAATTAATTTAAAACCTTTTATACATGTATTTTATTAATTTTAATTTTATTAAGTTCATTTATTCCCTTTTTGATGAGTTATAAGATAAAATTTTATCGTTAGTGAGCGTTCGTTTCCTTGGTTCTCATGACCGGTTTACTTGTATATATGTATAAAAAAATATGTAAAATTAGAATAGTTTTACATTATTGAATTTATATGTTATTAATAAAATTCCAGAATAATAAATTATGATAAATTTAATTCAGTTATATATTATAAGGATGAATCATTAGATAAAACTTTAGTGATAATTGTGATTACTTTTTCGTTTTCAGATCATCATGAACTAGTTTTGTTTTATTGATTAATATTATTTATATATATTAGTTATAGAGAATTAAAAAAGATATCATACATATTATATAATCCTTTTTAACCATGAAAATTGGTTTATGTATAGACTTGAAGGCATAATTGAAAAACTAAAACACTTCATCCACGAAGGCAGTAAATTGGCACCTCACAGATGATGTTTTCATTTTTAAAGTAAAAGGGAGAGGAGAAGGGGGTTGATGATGAATATTCCATTATAATAATTAAATTATAGTACATATAAGATAATGAATTTATCATTCATGTTTTTACAGAAGAGTTAAATATAAAATATGAATAAAATAAATTAAATGAAATTGAAATAGAATAAAAAAAGGATTTACCTCTTGAGTTCTTCTCCTTGAGAACCTTCGCAAGGGACTTAGAAATGGTCTTTTGATGAGATCAGTAAGGGCAGAACGTGGGGGAGTGGTTTGAGAGTGTAAATGGTCAGAATATAAGTAATATTCAAAACCTTAGGAATGTGGGGAGAAGGGGTGATGAGCGTTGGAATTTATAGTGGAGGAGAGGGATGTTTTTTAAATATTTTATTCATTATTTTATTATTTTGGATCAAGAAAAAAAATAATGATGATCATTGAGACTACATATAGTAATTAATTCATGTGAGTTAAAACAAATGGTTCTTATATCATCCATATATCATTTATGACTCAATAATTCATGTATTTAACTTATACCATAAATTACTGTATTTCACTATTCACCTAAAAATTCAACTATTTTAGAAAAATCGCAAAAATTCACCCTAAACATTTATCGATATGTAAAACTAAAAACTTAACTACATTTTATAAAAAAAACTAATATGAGAAATTTAATGTTTAATTAAAATCATCATATACTTGAAAAATACCAATTTTAAAATTATAATTGATTTTATAACACTTTGAAAAATTAATTAAAGTCTCAGAAATTTATCTTATAATTATAAGACAACAAAATTTTAATTTATTATTCTATTTTATGGAAATATTTTTTTAAAATCATTATATTTATTATAAAATTATAAATAACTATTTTGAATTTAGAAAAATACCAACACATAATTTATCATTTTAAAAACATTTATTTACTTATACTATGATATAATTATATCATATTTTAATTTATAAGATTACTAGATTTTATTTAAAATTTTTATTTGAGGTTACTATTCTATTTCATGAATTACTAATCCTTAGGGACACATTAACATTCCAAAGGTCATTTTACTATTTCATTAGTATATGTTCCTTAATTTCTATAAAAATCAACATATTTCATTCATTCTTTATTATAGAGTTTATTTTGTGTTCCCAATGTTATTTTATATGATTTATACTATATGAAATAATTTTTTGTTCAATGTATGCTATTGAATTAATTGAATTTATTTAAGAGGATACATACCGTGAAAATTGAGGGGTATTATATCCTTCCCTCTTTTAGAAATTTTGTTCCCAATTTTTTTTTTATATTTTCCTCTAAACTGATGTGGGTGATTCTTCTTCTTTACATATTTAGATTCCCACATTTATTCTTCCATTTTATGGTTTCTCCAGAGAACATTTACTAGTCGAGTCGTCCGGTTTCTTAATAATTGATCTCTTGTGTCAACAATTTTGATAGGATCTTCACAGTATGACAAATCAGGTTCCAGTTCTATTTCTTCATAGTTTAGTACGTGTGTTGGTTCTGGAATGTACTTATTTAACAATGGTATTTAGAAAACTTCCTGAACTTTGGATAATTTTAGCGGAATTACTAATTAATACACTACAACTCCAATTCTTTCCAAAATTTTAAATGGTATGATGTTCTTGGGGATTAGTTTCCCTTTTTTACCGAACCTTAAGAAACCCTTCTAGGGAGATACATTCAAAAAGACATGATCTCCTAATTTAAATTCAAAATCCTTTCTCTAGTTGTTAACATGACTCTTTTTCCTACATTGAGCAACTTTGAAATGAGCCCAAATTGTTTTTACCCTTTTATTGTATGTTCAATAAGTTCTAAGCCTATAAGTTTCCTCTCACCAACTTCATCCGAACAAGTTGGATTTCGACATCTCTTTCCATATAATGCTTCATATGGCACCATTTGAATACTATAACGGAAACTATTATTGAAGGTAAATTCCACAAAAGGTAAATAATGATCACACATACCTGTAAAGTCAAGTGAGAATGATCTCAACATGTCTTCCAATGTTTTAACATTCCTCTTAGACTATTCGTCGGTTCGAGGATGATAAACATTAATCATATGAAGTTCAGTATCCAAAGCCGTCTAAAGACTCTTCTATAATTTTAATGTAAATTGGGGATCTCTATCAGACACAGTCGATATAGGTGCACTGTGAAATCATAAAACATCATTAATATAGAGTCTCTCTAGGAGATCAAGAGGTAAATACTCTCTTATATCAAGGAATTTTTTTGATTTTATAATACAATAAACAATAACCTATATTACATCATTACTTATAGGTTTCCTGTCTAGTCCTATGAAAAAATTACATCATAATTTCATCCCACTTCCATATAAGAATAGGTATAGGTTTCATGATTCCTCTAGGATTCTATCCCCCAGCCTTCACTTTTTAAAAAACTAGGCACCTTGACACCTAGTCATCAATTTATCACTTCATATTATACGACCAAAATTATTCCCTTAGATCTTTTTACATCTTGGTTCTATCATTGTGTATAGAGAAGTTTGTGCTATGAACACGATCTAATAGTTCCCTTTTTATCTCAAGTATTTATAGAGCACATAAACATTTTCCAATTTTCAAAACTTCATCTTCATACAAGAATTCTGTCAATATTCCATCCTTAGTGGCTTTAATTTCCTTTTGAAAAATATCATCATAAGATTGAGAAATTTTTATCTTCTCTAGTAAAGATGGTTTAGCAATCATTTGAAAAAGGAGTGATTTTTCTTCTTCAATAACAATTCTCATATCCATCATTACTAGATACATGAACATAGGATTTTTATCAATCCTCATTTGTGTTATAAGTCAATGATTTTTCCATCTTAATTCATATTCTACCTTAATTTTCTCTCCCCATTGGTAGTGTATTAAGAAATTATAATCATTGAGTAACTTGATCCATCCTCATGTCCTCATTTTGAGTTATTTCTATGTAAATATGTATTTCAAACTCTTATGATCCATATATATCCCACATATTTTACCATAGATATAGTTCCTCCATATCTTCATAGAATATATTATGGATTATAACTCAAGATCATGATTTGGATAGTTTTTTTCATGAGTCTTCAACGACCTTGATTCGTAATAAATAACTTTATCATTTTGCATAAAAAGACAACCCATACCATTAATTAATGCATCATTGTATATCACAAAACCATCATTTCTTTATGAAAGAGTCAATATTGGAGAATTGAACAATATTATTTTCAATTCCTCAAAAAATTATATACATTCTTTTTTACATACAAACTTAACCCCTTTCATGTGATCTTGGTTTGTGTGTTAGCCAATCGGGCAGAAGTCTGGAAAAAATGCCAATGTAACCTCCTAAACCAATAATACTACATACCTCGGTTATGTTTGTTGGCATATGAAATTCTTTTATTTCATTGGTATTCATAGGATCAACCAAGATTCCTTCATTATATAAAATATGACCAAGAAAAGAAACTTTTTGAATCCAGAATTCATACCTTCTAAACTTCCCATATAACTCTTTTCATATAAGAGTCTTTAGAACAATTCTGAAGTGATTCTCATGATCCTCATATCTTTTGGAATATATCAAGATATTATCAATAAATACCACAAAAAATCATCAAGATATTTTTTGAACATTCTATTCATTGTATCCATAAAATAGAGGGTTCATTAGTCAGTCCAAATGGAATTACTATAAACTCATAGTCTCCATACCTAGTTCAGAATGATATCTTAGGTATATATTCCTTCCCCACACATAACTAATGATATCCAGAACAAAGTTGAATCTTTGAAAAATATTGATATTCGTGGATTTGAAAAAATAAATCATCAATATGAGGCATTGGATACTTGCTCTTTATTGTAATGGCATTTATTTCTTCATATTCAATACATAGCCTCAAGGGTCCATCTTTATTCTTCACAAATAGAACAGGGCATCCCCATGGAGAAACATTACGGAAAATAAATCCTTTATTACTCAAATCCTCTAATTTTTTCTTCAACTCCAATAATTTTACATTTTCTATTATATAAGGATTATTTGATATTGGTCTTGTGTCAGTGATTAAATCAATTGTAAATTCAACTTCACGCTCTTGGGAGGTTCCCAGGTATTACATCTAAAAATACATCAAAGTATTCCTATAAAATTGGTACATCCTCAATTCAAATATTATATTCATGGTCCCTAGATTTTTTTCCTCTCCCTCTATAAGAATTTAGTATAGTATAGCTACTGGTAGTGGATCTAGATGATAATTAGATGATGAGTTTTCTACTCTAAAGATAATGAATTCTACATCTTCCTTACAGATCATAATTTTCTTCTTTTGCAATGAATTTCCTCATAATATTTTGAAACCCATTTCATATCAAGGATTATATCAAATTAAATCATTAGTATGATGATAAGGTCAGCAACTAAATCATGTTTATTTGTCATAAAAGGGACTGAACGACACATTTTTTGTTATAATGATACTTCCCTTGGGATTTTTGACTGAAAAATCATTTATTAATTAAAAAGTGTAACTCATTTGTTAATTCAAAAGTGAAATGTCTAATTTTCTTAGAAAAATATGTAGATATAAAATAGTGTGATAATCCAGAATCAAATAAATAATTGGTTAAATTAGAACAAAAAAATAATGTACATGTCACCACATTATTAGGAACTTATACTTCTGTTGTGGTGATCACATAAGATTCTCTGTATCCCCTTGGCCTCTTTTATGGTATATTACCACAGCGCTTGTGAAAATGATTTGAATAATTTCCCATTTCATTAGAGTTAAATAATTTTACATCATTAATTTGTTTCTTTCCCTTGATTTCATTATCTAGATGACCCTTTTCTATTAAATTATAAAAAACTCCCATTCCTTTCAAGCATTTCTCAAGATTATTCCTCCCAAAATTGTCACATAATGTAAATTGCTTCATTCCCTTCTTCTTATTTTATTCCTCAACATTTCCATGGTTATTAGAAGACCTATTATTCTCTTGATTTCCCTTGAAAAAATAGAATCAAGAAAATTCCTTATCTGTTTTGATGGCATTAAATAATATATTATCATATGATGAAAATGTTTTATAAGACTATTCACATTGACTACTTGGTTTCATACCTTCAAATAAATGATCAGCATTCTCTTTATAAACACATAAATAATATATATCATACCTGAATATTCTCATTAATGTAGCCTCATACACTACAACACTCTCTTCTTACCTTTTCATTAACCTATGAATTTTTTTCTTAATTTAAGTTAATTTCCCACAAGGGATGTATTTGTTGAAGAATATTTCCTTAAAAGTTCTATATTACAAGTATTCTATTCCATATTCATTCTTTGTATTCTGGATCATAGACTACCATTAATTAGTATTACCCTTGAGATAATATACTGCTAGTACTACCTTTTCCTTTTCATTGTATCTCAATTCCAAAAAATATCTTTTCAAGGAACTATATCCACTACTCGTCTACCACTGGATTAGTAGTCCCACTAAAATATGGTGGCTTCTACTACATGAAATAATCTAACATGGGTGTATTGTGGTTATTTTTATAACCTAAGTAATCTTTCATAATATGTTCATAATTTTCTTATCTCCAACACTAATAGTGTTTACTTTCTCAGTGGGAAAATACCTACATTTTCCACAGTTATTGATTATTTTCCTTCCATTAAGTGTCATTTCTAAACAATGTAATACACTTAATAAGGTTATTAATCATAATTCATAATTTCAAACTAGAAAAACACTTAACATAAATCGCATATATAATATCATAATCATAAACATGGTTTCTTTACTTTTAAATAATTCAAAATGGTTTTTAAATATAATTTTAATTATCCTAAATATATCCCCTCAGAGTGTCAAAAAAGGTGTGTAGTAAGGCCCATTTTTGCATGCCTGGTTACCTTGATTCAAGCCTAGAACACCTTGTTAGATTTGTTACCCCTTGGTGTATTTTTTCCAGAACGATGCTCACTTGTAGTATCCAGAAAAGGATGTATTTCTAGGAAGAAACACATAATCTCTACCTAAACAAAATTCTATGATGTTATTATATTCGTATACTCAAAGTCTATATTGTGGTTATATTCCCTAAAATATGTCTTCTAAATCTAGTTTCTAAGGTTTATACTAAACTTCATCTGATACGAACTATAACAACCCTGGACCTAGTAGCCGAAAGTTAGTGGTTGTTTTATTACAATGTTGTATATATAAGAGATCACATCACAAGGATCAATCAATTTAGTAGACTTTATGAAACTAGATACATACATGGTTCCCTTATTAAATTAGAAAACTAAACATAGAATATAACAAAGGAAAATAAATTGATTCCTTGTCACTTATTCAAAGTCTGGGAAAAGAAAAAAAATAAAAGGGTGAGCTAAAATGATCAGTATAGGTTACATATAGTGTAGACACGAATCAATAATAATTTAATCATAATAAATATGGTATAGTGAATAACTAAAAAACACATTCCATCAATACATTGGGAATGAAAATGCATCCATAGATTTTGTCATATTAAAACTCCACTAGATAATGATAATTGAATGATAAATGGAGAAAATGTTTAATTATTGGACATCATGTATCTAGAACATAAACCATAAAATCATCAAGATATTTTAATTATATGGTTAGATACCCGTCTGATAATTATTTTGAAATAAACATG